>OU744730.1:21910405-23110405 GCA_916613615.1 Steromphala cineraria | reverse complement strand
GGTTTTCTATTTCTTAGGAATGGTATTTTTGTAAAGGCATTTTAGATGTTGGAATGTCAATAATGCAGGAAAATATATGGATGACAACGTATATGCATACAATGAACAAAGAAGTTGTCATTCCTATATTCTTCTGCATTATGGTATTTTTGTTTTGATTTAATATTATTATTTGGGCCCGGTGAGTTGTAATCTTTTGATGATTATTTAAGTTTGTTAAGCACACACAAGTTTCAAAAGTTTTTATTACAAACTTTCCACTCTTTATAGGAAAAACACTAAACAGGAAATGAAACATGTTACTTATATCGATTAGAAGACAACACTGTTCACATTTCATTATATATGAAAGAGATATGTGTTTTTGAATATAGAAATGCAATATCTTTTGTAAAGTCCCTTTCCTATACAAATACAAAACTTAAATAGTTTCTTCAAAAGCTAACCTTTCCGTGTTATGAAAGATGTATTTTGTTTCATTTCTGTAATACTAGAATATGTGGTAAAAAGGTAAGTAACTGCCATGCAACTTAATACTATCAAATACCAAATCATTATATACCAATGACATTTCTCAAACAAGAAAATGATACACAACAAATACATGAAATATGATATGGTATAGAAAAAGAAAATGTCAAATGTTGATCAAAATAATTTTCATAACATCATCTTTATATTTTACTTTTGCCTTTGAAATAAGAAATATGAAATCCATACATGTAAATAAACTGAGAGATATTAATTTTCTATGACAACCTTTCACAAGATAAACAAATATTGTGATTCAATTTTTTGAATGTTGTAAATGCGTATTTAAAGGGGCAGTAGCACGTTTTTTGATAATTTTATATTTAAAAATTTTCACAAATAATTGAATGTTAATGCTAAATGTATTATTTTGCTAGTGTCAAAAATCTTATAACACGAGCCAATCTTCCATAGTCAGAGAACAAAGTATGAAGATTCACCTAAAATCCATTGGCGGCCATTTTGTGTGAACACCTTTAATTCATTTTGTGTAAGAAAAAGGATTTGCATGGCTAAACTTAACATTATATATCTGAATTATATCTTCTCCATTTAGTTTAAATACATTGTCTTTCATTTGTCACCATTAATTTTCATTTTCTTGACATAACCTTATATTCCCCCTAAAAACGTGCTACTGCCCCTTTAAATGGAAAATCCACGTATTTCACATCCAAAGGTTGACCAACAATAAACGATTGGTAAACGTGACCTTACTACAGCAGTTTTCCACCATTTAACTATGATCTAGGTAGTTTGAGTCCAGTCCAGTCCAAATTATAATCAATTTACATGTATATATGGTTTTTTAAAAAATAATTTCTTTACACAGCGGAGTATGAATAACACAGTATGAATAATGGTTATAAAAAGACTTGAGTAAACATTCTCAGTTACGACATCATGTAGAAAATTGAATCGATGTTCTAAGATATCCAAGTTTTTTTCGTTTAATTAACTAAAGCCAGGAAAGTTTTAAATGTCAAATATTGCTTAAACAGGGAGTCTGTGAGAATATTAATTACATTTTCATCACATTTCAAACATTTAGATTGATCGTCGCATTTTTTTGGAAATCGTAGGTGATAAGTATGCATCAAAAGAAAAAGTGATAATACGTTTTTCTATTGTAATTCGGGGTCATAATGTGTCATTACATATAAAGACTAAGACTATGTACAAATTATACATCTGATGTTCACTATGTACACTAGAGGTAGATATGTTTTCTTGATAGGACAATAGATGTTTAGAAGGTAATTGCAGTATTATTTGTGTTTCAAGATATCATTTCATTTACCTTTCACCTAAACAACCTGTGTCTGCCATGAACCCTTACCATTTCAAAAGTTAAAAAGCCAAAAAAGATAGATGTTAATGGTGTCAGTTTGCATTGTATAGCTGTAGTCAATGTTATTAAATGCATGATATCTAAGTAACAAGTTTTACAAATTGTACATTTGAGGTTTACACTACACAGTTAACAGTTCTATAGACAGGAGACATCCCTATTCAGTTATAGCAATAATTTCACGAGATAGATAATCAGTCGTCCAGGAATTCACGCTGCAATTAGCTTTATTCACCAAATGGCGACAGACTGACTTCCTTGATATTACCAGCCTTTCAATTTCCCATTTAAATATAGACCTTTGATTAAAGTTCTAATAATTGAATAGTTTCTTTTAGAGCTTTTCCGCTGGGTTTTATTCATTTTCATCGCCATTCTTCATCAATACTTTTTACCAATTAACTCTGCTACAAATGAATTTGAACAAACACAAAAAGGGATATAGCATTTGACGGGAATATAATGATTTTCTAAATTGGGTGATGTGAATTTTGGGTTATGTTACTTAAGTAGACAATATGCTTCACCTAAAAAAAACGGTTTGGGTTGTCTCTGTATTCAAACATGTTTACATGCATTTATACAATATTTGCAACTATTTTATTCTCTTATGCCGTTAACAAATCTTTAGTAATGGGATAATTGCAAGTTTGTTAAAAAAACTTACTTTAAGAAAATAGTTATATATAATCTTTTTGTAAGTCAGTGAATACAACGTTAAGAAACAACGTCATCTTACAGAAACTTTATTTACAAAAATATATTGGTTTAATCGGGTTTTCAACAAATTTTACAACAGATTATATTTAGTTTTAAAAAGCTTTTTAAAGTTACTAGTACCTTTACAAAATAGCTAATTGTAATTTTTTTTAATGAAAAGTCATCAAATATATAACCACGAATGATCTTTCTGTTACCGAAAAAGTAATTTATCGCGTTTTTTGTTTCTTGTTGAATTTGTATCCGTAATGCTTTTGTTGGGGAAGAATGCCAAGATAATTAACACTTCGTATACTCTCATATGGAATGCTGTGTGTATTTTTAATTGTAACTTTATTGTACTTTACTTTACTTTTTTGATAATTTTATATTTTAAAATTTTCAGTGATAATTGTAAGTTAATGTTAAATGTATTATTTTGACAGTGTGAAAAATGTCATTACACAAGTCAATCATCCATAGTCGGAGGACAAAGTATGAAGATAAACATAAAATACATAGGCCGCCATTTTTGTGTGAACACCTTTAATTCATTTTCTGTAAGAAAAAGGAATCGCATGGCTAAACTTTATGTTAAATATTTGAATTATTACTGCTCCATTTAGTTTAAATACATTGTCTTTCAATTGGAACCATTAATTTTCATTTTCCTGACATCACCTCATATTCCCCCTAAAAACGTGCTACTGCCCCTTTAATGTTTTCTCACATTTCTCAACTGCGATTCTTTGAAATGTTATTGTGACTTGTAGAACTGTAATGTTGTAGGTTTCTGCTTGCAAAAAAAAGAATTATCCATATATTTACATTACAATTCCTATTCTAATGTCTTCATTTAACGCAGACACATAGACGCCAGTTCATCCACACAAACATACATGCAAAACCTTAACTTCTGCATTGTATTTATGTTGATGCCCTTGAAGCAAATACGTTCCTGATGTTCTTACAAATTACATGACTCGAAGCGATTACTTTAATGACATTCTTAAAAGACAGGAAACACGTCTGATGCCAAGGGCCCTTCATTTCGACGATTGCTGAATACATTGGGTTCAGCTTTAAGAATAGACACTTCATCATTCAAAGTCAACATCGACATCTTTAGCCTGCTTCAATAACATCGGAGTTTATCTTTGACAAATGTCATGTATTTGTTAAATGTGAAAAATTACTATTTGGTTTGTGACTTATTGTTTACTTATCTCTTAAAGGGGCAGTAGCACGTTTTTTGATAATCGTATAATTTAAAATTTGCACTGATTATTGTATGTTAATGCTAAATGTATTATGTTGATAGTGTCATAAGTAATAGTTATATGACGAGTATTGGTCGTCTAGTCCACGACATGGTTGGTTATACGACGAGCCGCGGAGCGGCGAGTCGTATAACCAACCATGTCGTGGACTAGACGACCAATACGAGTCGTATAACTAACTTATACCATGACCAACACAACGACATATATAAACAAAACATATCTTTTAAAATACCATACGCAAATTGTGAAAATACGTTGAACTATGTTCTCTATACCAAACAATATGCCTTATCACGCTTTTAGAAGCTACCAAATATTCTCTAAAATATGCTCTATAGTTACCTTATCCTTTGTCTTTAAAAAACTGTCTATTGAGCAGCATTTAAGTAGCAAACTACGGTAACAACAACAGCGCGTGGGTCATGCTTTGCACGTGCACTCAATGATGAAAACGACATGGGCTGTCGGAGAAGGCGACATTGTCACTGTGTACAATGGAAGGTGAGGACGTAGGCAACATTTCTCTACAAACATGGAGAATGACAGGTAATTACTTTCCTCTCGATGAATTTAACATACAAATTTAAAATTTGGAAGTGTTTCTACCGACAAGAGTGCAGTCTTGAAATAATTAAGATATATCAGAGCATTAAATGGTATTTTGAAGGAACTACAATTAGTTTGCAAATTTGTCTCTTCATTGCATATCTTTCGTGACGAAGAAGGCAGGAATTCCTTTACTAAGATGTTTAAGTTATTACCTATGCGAGATGTTTTGAATGAATTACCATAATTATCACGGACTGTCTGTTTAACAGTATAGTTTTCTAAATGGTGCTATGCCCTGGTCTGTCATGGCTAGATAATGAGGTTTCTGTCACTGATCATTTCATTAAATTTAGATATAAATTTGCAGCAATTATTGTTATTCGAATTATGGAGCAATCTCTCAAAAATTAAAATTAAGAATTTCCTCCCAAAAATACTCATTTGTTTATTGATAGGGCTGCGGGTTAAGAATTGTTTTTGTCAAACCATAAAAAAGTCACAGTTAATGATTAAAATATACCATATATGTCATCAAAAGGATGACTGGAATTACAAAATCGTACAATGAAGAAAATGTTCAGTTCATTATGTATTTAAGCTTTTTAATATATTCTCTGTCTCTATTCTCTTTTCACTTATTCAGTTTAACATAACAATCTTAACTCTTTGCAGGTCTTTTATGGAACGACAAACATGACGCCTGTCCAGGAGAAAAGAAAATTTCCCTAAAACGGCAAAGATTCATATGAGTGAATCGTTTGTGCGAATTGGTCTCAACTCTCCGCCAAAACGATGAAATGGTCAGCAGTATTTCTCTGGTCAAAACGACGTCCTCCGGCTGTAACGACTACCTCAAACGACGACAAGGCTCCCGACAGAACAATTAACAACATAAAAAGATGTAAAAAACACCCAAAAAACAAATAAAAGTTATCCTATGGTTGTTTGTCAAATTTTGAAATTGAAGGTCTTTGTCAAACCGTTGCAGTTACATAGATCGTAATACATTTTGTTATTAGTCTGTCATGAGAAGGGTTAAATGAAAGTAGTTCCGGCTGATTCTTTGGTGAAGTATAACTAACATTTTGGTTAGTTATACCACGGGTCCAAACAATAGAGTCATGGTATAAATCTCATTACACAAGTCAATCAGACATAGTCAGAGGACAAAGTATGAAGATTCACATTAAATCCATTGGCGGCCATTTTTGTGTGAACACCTTTAATTCATTTTGTGTAAGAAAAAGGAATTGCATGGCTAAACTTTACATTATATATTTGAATTATTACTGCTCCATTTAGTTTGAATACATTGTCTTTCAATTGGAACCATTTATTTTCATTTTCCTGACATCACCTTATATTCCCCCTAAAAACGTGCTACTGCCCCTTTTAACTTCTCTTATACTTAAAAATGACTATTTCATAGGTGTTTTCCTTTAGGCAGTTGTTGTTCTTAAAACTATGAAATATGTGTCAATGGAATGATATGAATTTGAGCAATGTTATAACAGAATATCACGAGTCAACAAGGGTAGGAAATGTTCGTGGTCCAAGTGAAAAAATAAAAAAGTTTTTTACTGATTTTGTTTTCTTTGCTTCTTTCTGTTTTCGAAGTTCTTTTATTATTCACACAACGCTTTTTTAGTGAAAGAGACGTTTTGACATCAAACTGGCCTTGGCAAACTCTCTAGGGATATAGTGAATATTTTATTGCCAGAGCTAGCCCAAGGGAGCACCATTATAAAATCACAAGACTTCTAACTTCTTACCAAAACATCTTTCATCTGTCGAGTTGTAATTGTGGTTTAGTGGCACGTATGTCAGGAATACCACAGTTCACATCAAAGCTTATCACTTTTTTGTCAAGTTTCTAAGTTTTCTCCCAACTATTTTCCATTTGTCTGGGGAGTCGAAATAAATAGTCATCATTTCATATTATCCGTGTGATGTGTTGTGGCGTGTTACATTTTCACACTCCCTTCTAAACTAAAATACAAAATCATTCTGTGCAGTAGTTAAATTGCCATAGTAAAGGGTATGTGTTTTGGGAACAAATTAACATGATCTTACAAAAAACTGACTTGGTTTTGGAAAAGCGAATTATTTAGCTAAACCTGACAATTTTGCAGTCTTCGGTTATTTCTCTATATAAAGTGGAAGTAAAGCACGTATATAGGAGTTTGTCAGTCATGTCCAATTGTCTCTAAACCTGCTGGAGATAGTAGTATGAGTGCAGTAAAGTCTCTTTGTTAAGCAAAGGCTTGCACGTTTCATGAAAAAACATCATCGGGTTTCAAAATCACCAAGCCGTTAGATCTTCATAAGAACTATGTTCCTAGAAATGTCAATGCTGTACTTTTTTCCTTTGATAAAATTCATAATACGGCTGATAATATTTTAGTTTCTTTGAATTTACAACTTATTTGTGCCTTTTCTTTCTTTAAGTGGTTGTAAACATGCCCGTAAAAGAAAAGTACTGATTGTTAAGATAAAAACCGCTCGTACATGTTTTAGATATATCAACCATTGGTCGTTCGAGTCCATCTACAAAAGCGTATGCCTTAGAAGTCTTTTCAATGTCAAAACTGGTAATTAAAATGTTCAGGAGTGTTGTGGTCAAAAATCAAAAATATATTTTATCGAATCCCAACTATCTTTGTAAATGCAACAAGTTGTATCATTAAGGATTATTTTTATTAGTGTGTGTTTGTCAGTGAATTACTGAATAAATAAATCACAAAAAGTCAATAGAAAAATAAAATAAATAGAATTGTTATTTCCCTAAATATCTACATTCTCATGAAAATAAAGTAACTTTTCTGATGTTACTGCAGCGATTTACTCATATACAAACGTTGCTATATAAACAATCGCGTAGATACTTTCGTGTTACACCGAAGCTTTTATCTCTGATCAAGACAAATGGAGTCAGTGTTTCAAATATTTGTCCGTCTTGTTTCCATGGTGTTTGTTATGTTTTTGTTTTTGTTTACAATTTCATGCCAAGATAATTACCTCGTCTTATACTATCTCATACTTCGCTGTTACTTTGTTAATTGAACTTTAATTAAATTTATATGTTTTCTCAACTTTGTCACAAACTTCCACTGTTTACTTATTGTGATTTGTAATTGTAATTTTGTTGGATGAAGCAGGAAAAGAAACTAACACATTTTATCAATATCTCTTAAACTACAATTGTGTCTGTTTGACTCTTTTGTCTATGTATCAAGAGCAACTTTGAGCTTCAAACTAAAGTGGTCAAATAAATCTTTATTTTATCAGTCACGCATCGTAGTTAATATAGTTTTAGGAATAAGTGAAAGGAGTAACACGATAAAATTTAAATTTATAGACAAATATACCAGAGCTTAAAATGGGATTTGATCAATTTGGATTTGATCAACAGGTGAAATAAATGACATGACATGTTTAAGAATAACTTTTGCCATTCTTATGAAGTTATTGAAATTGCCACAAAAACGCGCCTCCTTACACACACACACACACACACATATCCTTCACTTGCATGTATGCATATATTACATTTGCTTGCAATGGTTGAAGTATCAATGACACATCTATGCTAGTTTCATGAAAATAATTGGTATTATATTATTCGAGTTCTCGTCCGGAAATGAAAACCTTTTGAATGTTGACCTAATCAATCTTTATACGCACGCACATTACATAGTTGCAGAGAATAACTCGTTTTTCGCCACCGAACTTCTCCCTAGCATCGATAACGAAACGGTTGCAAATGACACTAGCTTTTTAACTTAAATTTATCCCGAGTCTCGTATTTGCTGATAAACATCCTTATAATTCGTTCATATGCCAAGCGTGTTGTGAGCGATGATGCATTTAGCAGAGCTGGTAAATGCTGTTATTTCAGACTTCAGTGCCAACGCGGATGATTCCCTGTTTAATTAGATTTTTTGTAAAAGATCGTTTTTTACCAAACACGATATTGTGAGGTTTTTCAAAAACTAAGAAAATTCATGATAAAACCACATTATCATTTGCAAAGTGAATAGAGGCCTTACTGCAATTTCGTGCAACCGTTGGAGATATGTGGTAAAACATGGTTTTATTTCTATTGGTTTACACAGGGATGTTATAACACTTTTATACTTCCCTGGTTTACACAGGAGGTTAGAATGCACCACTAGTGAATTATCGCAGGTTGGACACTATTCAGTCATTAGCCATTGTCGGTGCAAGTACTTTGTCAATTCAGTAAATTTTCATTGTATTTTGTTACTTTCAAAGTTAAGATAACGTTTTACATTTATTTAAGAGAAAAACAGTGACTACCTTGATAAACAAACAGGGTGCTGTTTTAAATATGAAACACATGCTGTGATTGCTCGCTTCTTTTACGTTATTCAACTAAAATCACTCTTCTTTTAGTTGTAGAATTCATACACAACGTAACATTTTGTTCAGTCAGTTTGATACATTTGTGCATAAATACAATCGCGGAATCATGAAGATGTCAAGTACGATAAGATTTACATCTTTTTTCTCCTGAGATAGATAAAGTAAAACTGTAAGATATCCGTGACCTTTTGTTACATATATGTACACCTTTTAAATCATCCTAATGTTCTGCATTTTCTTTAACAATTTGACATGAAATGAAATATATTTTTTTGTCAAGTGTTATGTTGTTTGTTTTAATGTCAACACTCTAGTCAAATGACATCGTTTTGTAGAAATGGAACTTCTTATAAATGCCAAGTTCCTTTTTTAAATGAAACTAGTGCGCATTTGACAATATAGATAAGATGAATATTGAAAAGTATCTCGATATATTGCAAGGCTTAACAATCTTCGATTTTTAGTAACATTGTGTTTAAAATGTTAAATAAAGATGTTTTAAACTGGTTGTTTTAAAGATTTTCCAAATTTTGATCAATCTTCAAGTGGGAAACAATTGATATAATATCAATTGCAAGTCAACATTTTCGGAGATGATAATCATTATAAGTATGTGATGACAAAAATTGTAAAATTGGTAATGATACGATCTGTACCTTGATCTATTAATGTTGGCATCTTCTCCGATCTCAATTGGGTTTATCCGCGTCCCTGATCGGGTAGTGAAAACACGGAGAGTTATAAAACATTTACCGTTATTCTGAAACCTATACGGAGTTTGAATGAAGACACGGTGATAGAACTCGGACGTGATGCCTTGTGCTAGTATTGATTGGTTAGTCCGACCGACTGGTTATAACGAAGTACGAAAATTGGGTCAGACATGCGCAGACCTTACTTAAGGCATACGGAAATGGTCAAGCAATAGTTTTCGTCAAGAAACTGAGAGCTGTGAATCAACCCGTCTTGAGAAGGTATACGTAGAGAACTAAATGTTGTCTAGAAACGCTCGAAATGGGAACAATGTACTAGTAATATGAATAGTAAACCATATCGGCATAACTCTGAATGCAGGGCCCAGATTGTGTATTATTCATCATGTTGCGTACATGGGTTGTTTTGTTAAAGAGGCAACGATGCCTGAAAGTCTAAATATATAATAGTCGGTGTCGATTGCATTAAGCTTTCAAAAGACGACTCATCGTCAGTGAAAACGATGTTCAGCAGAGGGCATATGGTAATAATATGATAATACCTTGTTTTCAATAAATACCTTGTTTTTTTTAAATATTAATAGTTTTACTTTCTGCACCGATTGTGATTGAACTGTCACGGGTCAGCAACAGTTGAAATTTCCTAATTATTGCCACTTTGATAATCAAAATAACCTGCCTGGTCACAGTAACTGTGCATATTTGTATTTTGATATTCATGACTTGTATTAGCATTGTACTTGTAAAGTGTTACATTGTATTTCTGTCTTCTAATCACTTGCCTGAAGAGATTTTAACAATCGCTTCCTATTTGCACTCAGTCTAAGTAAACCTAGTCTCAATAAAGTATTATTGAGGCTAGGTTTACTTGGACTGAATTGTACTTATCCGTTTAACCGAGTTTGATTTATCAATTATAATTAATCGATTCTAAATTCAGTAATTGGCTAATAATGTTTAATCAATGAGAATTAATTATGTAATGTGTTGTTATGTAATCGACGAATGTATTCGGCATATGTCAAATAACAATCATTACATTTATGACTTAGATATTACCGGAGTTTTACTATCTTGTGCCTATCTGATAACAACTTTAACGCTTTGTCAATTTCTCAGTTCAACTTACTGATGCATTTTACAATCAGTTACGTGATGAAATTCACCTGAAAAGCAGGCACTCTCATGGATCATCGACTTAGTTATTCCTATCACGGAAACATGAAATGAATATTTAAAGTCAGGCCAGGTCAGGAGGTTATCGGAGAGAGATAAGACATTATAGCTAATCTTTTCAGCTGATACAGAACCATGGCCTTGAGTAAGTAGGAACAATTAATTAATGTAAGGTACTGACACAATATTATCAACGTTGATAACATGTCGCATCTTTGTCGCGATAGTGATACACCCATTTCTACAAATATATGTGTCATTACTGTAACATAATGTTCACATTTCAGGTCAGTACAAAATGTCCGTTACGTGGCCCAATGACGTGTCGCCTCAGCAATGGCTTAAAGACAAACCGACATCCGAGTGGAGGGACAAATTTGATCGAGATGGATATTTGGTACGCTACAGAAATAACGTTCATGGTATAAATGATTTCCAGGGTGCACCATGTACCATTTACTTACTGTATATGTTTAAAGGCATAATCGACATTCCATACGTACGGGAAAGCCCTTAATCAGGATATTTAAGGCAAGAGTTGTTTTCGTCATTTTCATCATCGCAAGGAAGCTGGAATGACTAAACACGCTTTCTAATAATTCTCTTTTTCGATCAAATGATTCTGATCATTTTTAAATTATCGTTCAATCATTAAACAACACAACCTTTTTAAATGTCTGACTTTAAACATTAAATAGCGGATAATTGAAAGTGTTCATTAAATATACCAAACACAAACGATTAAGTTTCTTTATTCATTTCCTGTTTATTGAAAAATACGTTGGTAATTCTTTAACAAGTTTCGAAATCGATCTGGGTTTTTGTTAATATAAGAGACCATCATATTCAAATAGCGACAATTCAGTAATAAGTATTGACTCGTTAGGCGTATTTTAAATCTAGTCTACTTTCTTATTCTAGAAATATAGCAAGCGCTGATGACGCTGTATGATTCTGTATGTTTTACGTCAAGGGTTAGGTAATAAACTTAAGTAAAAACATTGTAGAAATATTGAGAATATGTAGGATTAATGTCAAGCAACACTTAGCTTTCATTCTTAAATGTGCCTCATGTAACAACTCATTTTTAATTTTCTTTTTCTTTATTTAATTTCTCCAGATTGTCAACAATCTCTTAACGCAAGAAGAACTTGAGATTTATCAGGGTAAGTAATCCAGTCTTATTTGTTAGGTTGTCGATGATCATGAATCAGCTTTTGCTGATTGTTCATAAATATTGAGATCAAACACTGCTTCATCTTATAAAACTTCTCTAATTTGCAATTACACTGTCACAATGACAATATTTTCAAAGTTACGCTTTGTATTTTTAACATTGGAACCTTGTTGACTTTGTCGGCTCAATTTTGATGACCTTTACTGTATTTGTAGTGTCACAAACAAAGAGTCAGCGTTATATTTGATTCTAAAAGGGTCATATATAATCATGCTTCTTTTACTAATTGCTTGTTTTTTTTAGATTCCTGCTCAAAGATGTTATCGGGAGAGATTGATACATCAAATCATCGACACGACCTCGGCAACTCGGGTATAAACAGCGTTAGTCAAATAGTTGCACATATTGTATTTTGACATTTGTGTTAATAGTAACTTAACAGAAATTAATTTAGAATGTAGAATTGTCATTAACATTGTTGCCTTTGTCTGAGGTTGTGCATTGGATCCCGCTAGATTTCAATAACTTGTCGTTATAGAAAAAAACATTGAAAATGTAAAACGATAGTTATTTGGATGAATGTTTTTATAGAAACTTCTATTTTGCAGAGGAAAAGAGGACTGACGCTGAAAACATATGTCAAATTCTTTGGCCGAGTTTGTACGTGAAGAACTTTGACCAGGTATTCATTTATCAGAGCATATGCTTCTACTAACGTCATCGGCAAAAGTCATGTGTCACAAATTAAAAGGACTTTTATTAAATAAGAAACAACAGTAAAAGTTCGAAGTTTACTTTATTTAGAAAAATATACCAACTGATATCTAAAAAGGAAACAAAAGAAAGATGTATTTGACATACCCTCATTTTGATACCACTTTAATGTAATTATCTGTATGGAAGGATACATTCTCTCCCCACAGAGGCAGATCAAGTCATGTTGATTTAGCCTCTGTTATATTACGCCGAGTTTGTGGGATAGAATGGGAGATGCCTGATTGGAGGCAATCAAAATTAGTTGTGAAATCAGCGACGCTGTTCTTAAATCATCATTTTGGCTATTGAAACAAGGCAAAGGCATTGTGATATGAACCACCCTTTTCATACGAAAAGCATTGTCATTTGATAAAGACATTCAAATGTACATGTATTGTGATGAAAGTTTTTTCCGCCAGGGGAAACTGCCGGAAGCCACGGATTTCGGCGTAATAGAACAGAGACTGTATCAACATTGATCTGCCTCTGTGGGGAGAGAATGGGTAGGATAATGACTATGACAATGCGAAAGTACAGATATTTGCCATACGAGTTTTTCTTTACAGACAGAACGTGTAATGAAGTAAAAAGGGATACGTCATTTTTAATAATCTTCCTTATCTTTAAAGGGTCCTGTACATGAACGAGTACTGGCGATATCCCGCTGTCTCCTTGGTGATGATACCGTCTTTGATCATGATATGCTTATGGTGAAGGTAGTGTAAAACATCGTCTATTTTTAGCTTATATTTGTCTTCTATTGCTCAGGATATCATCGCCAAAGATATGACTCAACTTATACTTAAAATACTTCACAACACCATTATAAATTATCCGTTTATAAATGTCATCATTTCTTTTTTTAATGGAACAATCTTAAAAGATTTTTTGGAGTGCCCCATGAGAAATGAAATCTTTAGTAATATCGATATCATTCTGCTAGCATGTTTTGCATTTACGAAATGGCAAAGGGTGTAAATAAAAATAACTTCACAATTAAGCTAATAGCTTTGGGTTTTTAGATCCCAGAGCAATTCCGTTTCGAATATCCGATGTTCTTATTATTACAAGAGTTCCTGAAACATGAAGTAATCAGGACTGACTTGAGTTGCCCTAAGGAAGGGCACTGTCGCAGAGTTTTCAATCTTAATACTTGTTTCCGCTTGCTTCAGGCTCCTAACACGGACACTCCGACACCTTGGCACCAAGACGAGTCATATTGGCCTTTAGTTCCAGATAAAAGAGCTCTCATGTGCTGGGTAACAGACATTGTTGCTAATCACGTTTCCGCTGTACAATAGGGCGTCTGAAACGTTATCTAATTGATGTGAAGAATTGACCTCAAATCAGTTCTAATTTGTGAAATAGTGTCTTCTTTGCAAACAAGTCATCTTTGGCTTACTTCCCATCAAGCCTTTTCTGTACTAGAAACGTGAACTAAATATGATGTGATTAAATGAATATGATTTAAATATTTTATTTGAATTGGTAAACTCCAGGTAAAATCATTACTTTAATGTTACCATTCAGAAAAGTCATGTTCAACACCTCTTAAGCAGTTGATATGTGCAGAACACATCACATATTGAGCTCATTATTAACCTGATTATTTGAAGGTAAAGATATACTAGATATTACGAAACGGTATTTTGAATAGCGTATGATGAAAAGTATATACATTTTAAAGGGGCAGTAGCACGTTTTTGGAAAATTTTATATTTTCAATTTGTCACTGATATCTGAACGTAAATCCTAAATGTATCTTGTTATAGTGTCAACCATCTCATTAAACAAACTAATTTACCATAGTCAGAGAACAAAGTATTAAGACTTACATATAGTCAAATGGCAGCCATTTTTGTGTGAACACCTTTAATTCATTGTGTGTAAGAAAAATGAATCGCATGGCTGAACTTTACATTATATATTTGATTTATTACTGCTTCATTTAGTTTCAATAATTAGTCATTCAATTGGAACCATTTTTCATTTGCCTGACATCACCTTATATTTCCTCTTAACGAACGTGCTACGGCCCCTTTAGAATAATTGATAATGGTTACTTATAATGTCATTGATCTGCTTTAATGTGAAAAAATCCTTTTCAGACTGCCCTGGACGATGCGTACCGAGAAAATGGCTGCATGTGGTTTGTACCTGGTTCTCACAAGAAGGGACTCAGGAAACATCAGCCAGTGAAAGAAGGATGTCATGTGCTGACATGTGAAACCAATGAGGTAATTTTAACCGTTAAACATGACTACTGATATTTAAGTATAATGATAATGTATATTGCATGAATACAGATTCTTCTCGTGTTGAAGTGGTGTAAGCTTTTTGTTAAACAAACCCATTCCAATTCATAACGATAATGGTATTCTTGCATGTTCTTCGTTAATCAGAAAACGAAAAAATCAATGTGAGACATTATTGCCACAGAGAAAAACTCCTCCTGATTACTGTTTTAATTAACTTATTGTCAGCAGCACTATTTTACCGCTTGGGTAAAAAAACGTAAAACAAAAACGTTTACTGTAGTGTATTCTGCAACGTGGCAAAAATTGCATTCTTGTTGAGATTTCTGGCTTAGTTCTGGAGATTCAACCTTGAGTACTAAGAACTGTTACTGATTCAGGATGACAAGAAGGTGTGTGCCGAGATCAAAGCTGGGTCGTGTACATTTCATCATGGACGAACACTTCACTACACACAAGGCAACTCCACAGAACATTTGCGACGAGCAATTGTGACGTCATTCAGACCAGACGCAATGCTGAAAGCTTTTTTACAGGCTGGACATGATCATGGCAAAAAGGTGAGTGTCCTTATCCATTATTTCTCCATAAAACCCTTTCAACAATAAGAAACTAGTATCAAGTACGCGTTAAAGCATGATATCTGTCTTCTTGGCATTGGTTCTAAGATAAAGGTACCAATTCCACTTTTTCAGGTGTCCCGCACATTTATTCTCAAAATGTATCAACCAAACACGGTAAAATTTCTTACGTTTTGTCTGTGGACAAAGGCTAATTAAATTATTACACAGTTTGAGTTGTTTAATCATGAAGTTTGCATAAACCAGGGATATAAATATGTAAAAAATATGATTTTTACGCTGTCCTTTACACTGTTTTCAAAACTTTACATTTCACCATTGATTAATGTCAACGCTTTAATGGTTAAAATCAAAAGAGCATTCACAACATGTTCAACACAATGTATATACTTTCATTTATACTCTAACAGCGTACTCAATGTCTGTATGTCAACTGTCACTTCAAATGTCATCATCTACTTGCAAGCTTGATTTATCATTTGCAATCTTTGTCATTTTTTTCGTTTCTATATCAAATGGTTTCAAGCCATAGGAATTTTTATTTCAGGGCAAGGATACGGTGTTGAGGTCGGGACAAACTCATGGAACCAAATAACAACATAACCGAAAATCATTTGATGTAGGATATGTGAGCTTAATACCATCGCGCTATTGTCGACCCAAACACAAAGCGTTCTATTGTATTTTGTTAAAAGTACCCTTGAAAGGAAACATCACTATACAAGGCTTGATTCCAGGAATGCTATTTAGAATATATATTCGGAGGTTAACTATTTATATTGAATGCCGTAAATGATTAAATGATAAACTGTTCATAACGTTAACGTTAAGATTATCATGCAATATATTTCATGTGTTGATCATTATATAATGACTGTTATATTGTTGTGTATTCTATAACATCATACAGTGTTCATAAAGCTATATATGACCTTTTCGATTCATCACTTAACGGCTTCGTTTATGATACATAAATGTACGTATACATAATACAAAAAAAAAAAAAAATTCATTTTTTTTCGTTTCCACTAAAACCTGACATTTATTGAGAGTGAAACATAGCAAAAGCCTGGAAAGCCAAAATAAATCAAAATAGATTTAGATGACAGAATTATTTTAGGAATCGTTGAAACGTTGAATACACGCAAGTCCGCCTATTTCAAAGAGTATTTAGAATACAATCTGACAGAAAGAAACAGCTTAGTATAAAGCATCATAACTGGCGTGCACTTGAACATCTAGACTTTGATTTTCAAAATAGCAAACAGATGTCAAATACGAGTATTTGAAAAACCCATATTTCTTAATTTATAATCGTAATGACAATCGATTTTGAAATTGAAATTGATATAGCTTTTTGTAGAATTACCATCATGTTTTATTGCAATTGATGTCCAACAGAGGATGCGATTTCCCACGAAGAAGCGCAACATTATACAGTCTGTTCACGATCACGTCCCCTCGTTAAAGAGAGTACTTTGTGATTGTCAATATTGCAAACACAATAAATCTAAGAAAACCGGACAGCGAACAAATATTTTGTGGTTGTTTTGTAATAAGCCTATTTTAAGAGTATTTCCAATTCAATTACTCTTTCAAGCGTTGAAGAGGAAAACATTAAATCCAACTTAAATTGATTTTAAATATCACTGCTGCATCAATCACCTGAAACTAGGGGTTTAAGGAAAGTCTCGTCGAAGAACGTGAAAAGATTTAAACGAAGGTATCGATCAAGGAGAACACAATACACGCATCCCAGTTGTGTTTTGTAAGGCGGCACTTGTTGAAGTTCTAAGATTTTATGCTTGTGTTAAAAGAAGATTTATTTGTTTAGAAATGATAAGTGCAAAATAGAATATCGATATCAAAATTACCTATCATGCGAAAAGTAAGAAGACAACAGTCGGAGCCACCAATTTTCTCCCAAAACAGACAGATCAGGTCATGAAATGTTGATCAAGACTCTGTTCTAATTAGACCAAATCCGTGGTTTCCGATATTTGTCCCTGGCGGAAACAAAGTGCACCACAATAAATTTGAATATATTGTTGTAAATTACAACGCTTCTCGCATTTAAAAGGGTGGTTCATATCACAATGCCTTTGCCATGATAAAGTTGCCAAAATGATGGTTTCAGGACAGCGTCGGTGATTGCACAAAGTATGATTGCCTCCAAACAGTCATCTCCCATTCTACCCTTAGCGATAATCAGACAGGGGAGATAACCAGGACAACTCTTCTCGCAGGCCTAAAAAGTTGGTTAGAAAACGGGGTCAAAACAGTGCCTCCAAACAGTCATCTCCCATTCTACCCTTAGCGATAACCAGACAGGGGAGATAACCAGGACAACTCTTCTCGCAGGCTTCACCCCTAGTGCCGGGTGCATGTAGGTCATCCTTGGCCCAAACTTCGCCCTTAATTTCACCTACCTACCTACCTACCTACCTCGCAGGCTTAAAAAGTTGGTTAGAAAACGGGGTCAAAACAGTGGGGTGGTTTTACGTTTTTTCGTACCGTTGCCTCTTATTGTACAACAAATCGAAATACTACAAAAGAAAATAGGATAACAAATCTAAAGACACTTATTTTTAGATTTTCATTTATTTGACGGGAAATGTTGACTTTGTAAGGAGGAAAACTTCAGATATGTAAAAAACTTTACAATGAATTCTTGATGTAGAATAATTATTCAGCTACAATTTGCGCTATCTATCGGATTTTTTTATAACAACGTACTCGCATCTAATTAAATAAAAGAACGACCGAGCTCAGATTGTGGTTGTAATCATCGTTTTGACGACTAAATATATGGTAAGGAACACCTTTCTTGAATCTAATGTGCTGTTTCTTGAGTAGATCAAAACTTAAGATAAAGCTTTAAAGGCGTTAACTTATAATTTCCAACAACTCAGATATAACAAGAAGACATGGTCATCAACATCCCCCGCCAAATGAGTTTTCATCAAAGCTCCCAATATTTTCCTAAATGGGCTGTAACTCTGTAATAAGTGATTGCATTTACCTCATTTTTGAACTCCATCAAGGTATTGATACCCTAAAGACACGGTGCAAATGTTGTTATTCTATCTTAAATAGTTTTTGAGAACAGTTGTCCCCTTTGAGGACATCCTCGAACAGAGTCCAAAACACGAAACACAGGCAATAACTCTGTAAAAAGTAATTTTGCGGTTCTGATTTTCGAACTCCATCAAGGTATTGATACAATTAAGACACACAGCAAGTTTGGTTAACCTATCTTAAATAGTTTCTGAGAAAAGTTGTCCCCTTTGACGACTCCCTCAAACAAAGTCCAAAATCTCGAAACAAGGGCAATAACTCCGTAAAAAATTATTTTGCGGTTCTGATTTTCGAACTCCATCAAGGTAATTGATACCCTGAAAATACCCAGCAAATTTGGTTAACCTATCTTAAATAGTTTCTGAGAAAAGCTGTCCCCTTTAACTCGGCCGGACGGAGCCCAAAGCTATATCCCCCTTCCACTTCGTGGCGGGGGATAATAAAGGATGAGTAAAGATTGATGTTACCAACATATGACACAATAACAAACTGGTTTTTTTACTTTTTCCCCCAACACTTTTTATGTTTTACGTGTACAAATGCTAATATTAACTTGCTTTTCCATGCTTTAAATTTCTTAACGGCTAATGTTCTTAGCTCACAAACTATAATATCACTAAGCTTTTCATTAACTAGCGTTTATAGTCTAAGCTGTAAGCCACGTCCTGCATGCACATGTGGCCATACAGCAATTTGATAACAATATATTTATCAAAATTATACAGCCAAGTTGAATAATGTATCAGAGGTGAAAATACAATTTCAACTTCCAGGGTGATTCAAACCCAGTACATGAAGGTTGAAGGTCAGACACAGTTTTCTCACTACCAAAAGCCAGTGGAAATGCTTGTGACGTCACCCTTTCCACCATGATGCGTCACTGAGAATCAAAGAATAAAGCTTGTTCGCGAGAGAAATTTGTTCAAATTCTTGTTATATAGCCTTCATATGAAGTGCTGGATACTCACCAAAATATATTTATGGCAAGAAAGTGCGTGACATTGTTTGACACTTGGTCACGAGACATTTACTTAAGATGATATAACATTACCTTTTCACCAATATTTTTACATATTTACCACATTTTCATATATATATTGGCATCATGAATGGAGTGGGCATAGATCTAAACCGTATTTGTAATTCCACGTTGTAAAATTCCATATTTCTCTTCGGAAATCAAATAAAAAAGAAAATGAACCTTGTAGTTAATCGAGGGAAAATGGGCCCCTGCTGCTTATATAATGATGGTTTCGATGCCCAGCTGTGTATTGTAATAATGCCAATATCAAAAGGGAAATGGTATGGTAATGTTGATTAAGCAATGCCATGAAATGCATGCAAATGCTTTAAAGGCAAAACATTATGTTAGTTCAACAAAACTTCTTAGTTCATATTATCAAACATGGTCAATCTTATGGTCAAGAAGATGAAAATCAACAAGAATATCTAGCTGATTCCTGAGGCATTCCTCTCCATCATTATTGCGAGTCAAGGGACAATCTCAACCTCATTAATCACTTACAACGTTAGTAATGAACTTTATCAAGCATATCCAATAAATACGAAAAATAAATCTTTGAACATACAAAAAACTAGAAATATGTGCATGTGATGCACTGTGATGTACCCCGCCGCAACTTTTAATCAAACCTCATAAACACAATTTGCCAGACATTTCGCGTAGGTGGACAATTTAGAAAAAAACCATAAAAAATAAAGGACCACTCCATCTATGGGTCTTACCAAAGTTTAAGTCTTATGTTAGTCATCAAGTGCTAATATGATGAACCCTATATCGCAAAATGTTGATAGTCACTGCCCATTCCCATATCTTTTTATCACTAGCTGTTCATATATGTTTTAGGTTTAGTATCTTAATAATTTAAAGTACAGTTTTACTCAAGAGGGTCAAAGGGAAAAGTGTCCATTTCTGTTAATACATACAACTTATGTAAAGGGGACACATGATGTAAACAACTTGAATCTGAACATCAACACAACAAACGCTGTATTTCCATAACACGTTACTTTCAAATTTCTGTATACAATGACAATCAATCTTAAATTCAAACTGAAACATCTTGTTCCAGAATAACATTTGTGACATTTTATACTTTATATGTTTTTATGTTTTAAAATAAGGTCACAATGAATGTGTTCCTTGAGAAAGCACATTTCACAATCGGCTCACGTTCATGTCCCTTAGTAAAAAGAGAGTGCTCTGTGATAGCAAATATTCATTCCAACAAAACTCCTATGCAAATCGTACAGCGGAAAACAATTTTGTGGTTATCTTGAAATAACCCTCATTTCAAGAGTATTTGTTATTCAATTACTTTTAAGCGTTGAAGAGGAAAACATTTAATCCAACTTGCCCGGATTCTGAAACATCACTACTGCATTAATCACCTAGGCCTACTGATTTAAAGTAAGTTTGCTCGAAGAACGGAAAAGCAAATCCAGTGCAGCACTTGAAGAACATATATATTAATTTATGCGATGTATTCTGTTCTAAACGTTACTTGAAAGTTGATGTATCAAGATGTTTATTTTTAGATTCATCAGAAATGTCAGCCCCCAAAAATTTAAATCATCAAACCTTCCTATGTCGAAAGTAGTCATCACCTATGCAAATAATTTTATGAAATGCAACCTAAACATGAGGATTCTTTTTCATTGTAACTAATATTGGTCACGACATTTTTTTAAAACTACGGGAAATGATATGAAACTCTCACAAAGAACATCTACGCAAGTTGATTTATCCATATACCACGTTTCATTGCGCTGTAGATGTTTTTAGTTCTGTACCTGACACTAAACTTTAAAGGGGCAGTAGCACGTTTTTTTATAAGTTTATATTTCAAAATTTTCACTGATTATTGTACATACATGCTAAATGTATTATTTTGATAGTGTCTAAAATCTCATTACCACTGTGTATAACCGTACACCGGAACTAGCGAGGTGTACGGCGGGGAAATGTTGCTAGCGAGGAGCGTGATCGCAAAAGGGATCACTTAAAAAGCAATCATCGCCGTTTCATCAACTTTTTCTATGTTATTATCATGTCAATAGCTTTCCGAGACATAGCTATTTAATGTCATATCCTGTTCATAGTCAGAGATAGCAAATATGTTACTAACAACAGCATTACTCGCAACTGTCATTGTTACTGTCCCTTGGATACAGAATGACAAGCACATACATATTACTAAGTATGTGTGATAAACTTACCACATGATGTTGATTATTTGAAAGTTATGAAGTAAAATATTACCTAACTTTCGATTTCGGCTCCTCGCTAGCAACATTTCTCCGCCGTACACCTCGCAAGTTCCGGTGTACGGTTATACACGGTGATTACACAAGCCAATCATCCATAGTCAGAGAACAGAGATTCACATAAAATCCGCTGGCGGCCATTTTGTGTGAACACCTTTACATGTAATTCATTTTGTGTAAGAAAAGGGAATCTAATGGCTAAACTTTAGAATATATATCTTAATTTGTACTGCTCCATTTAGTTTCAATACATTGTCTTTCAATTGGAAACATTTCTTTTCATTTTCCTAAAATCACCTTATATTCCCCTTTAAAACGTGCTACTGCCCCTTAAAGATACCTTTCCTTTGCAAACTCGAGAAGTAAAACTCAAATGACGTTAGAAATCCCACAGGAAACTGGTTCTGGCTTACCACAAGATTCTTTGAGCTCGGTCTTAAAGTTTTCGAGTTCTTATCCGGAAAGGAAATGGCAGACAGACATGGTGATGAATTTATCCTACGTTATAACATGTCTGTATGATTAAAAGGACAATATTTGTTTTCTTGATTGTTATTTAAAGTGTATTAGAAAAGGGGCTATTGAAATGACTACAGTAAGAGGCTACCTAAAAACTACTAAATCATAAGTTTTACCATTTGTAGCAAACGTTGAATGATGTCATTTTATGTAATAGTCAAATCTAGTCACAAAGGTAAAACTTTTTTACAAGTTTGATTTGTTTAAACAAATACTAAAGTGATACCCAAAACCAAAGCTGACATTGAATATTGCTTTACTTAATGCCTAGGTCATCTGATTTAACAAATCACATCATGCGCCATATTAAATGCATTGAGTGAATTAAGAGCAGAAATCGATATAAAACAATTATACACGAATCCGAATTCGTACAAGATGTTAAAAACATACCAATTAATGTCACTGAAAAGAGTTATCCAAAGAAAATCGATTTGAAGAGGCGACTTCCAAATAAGGTGTGCTACATCAAAGTCGCTGGCGTGCGTTTCAATATACAACCAAATAACTGTTACAAATACCAACGCTTTTTGAAAGTAATGTATTGATGTTATGTTTCAATCAACATATTCTAAATCAATGATTTATGAAAATGTTTCTTATAAAGTAAGTGGGTGGTATTTATGTGTTTTGTGAATCAAATGAGATGTTCCAGTCTGATTAAAATCGACCGTGTTACCATCCTATCCCCACAGAGGCAGATCAAGTCATGAAATGTCGATACAGCCTCTGTTCCATTACGCGTAATAAATATCGGCGTAATATAACAGAGGCTGTATCAAATTTTGATGACTTGATCTGCCTCTGTGGGGAGGGAATGACGTGTTTCAGATAATACAATTTTAGCGCAGAGAAGATCTAGTCATTAGCAATCCATTCACTTTGTCGTTTCAAATAGCAATAAGCGGCCAGCTCTAGAATAATTTGCTCTAGCTGATGCCAAAACATTTCCTCAGTCCTTGCGCTTGGTGAGATGAGGTACTCAGATATATACGACAAAGGTGAAACCATGACGGAGAGGATATACTGGGTGGATTGAGTTCGAACCCCGATGGAGTCTTTATATTTACACTTTTATTCCTCGGAGCACGGTCGATATTAATCAATATTGTCTTCCAAGAGTTCCATAGAATCTGACATGAACAGGATACCATATATACTGACTAGTACAAAAATCCGACAACCTCGAGAGCGCAGTGTCAACTCACGACTCAAAGAGATATAAACTGGTTGCGTTCAGTAGACGACATAACATATATATTCCTTTGTGGTTACCTAAACAACAAAAGGAATCCTTTGAGTCGTGTAAGGTTAGTCGTGTCAGTCCTAAGGTAAGATCGGATAAAAAGTGATATCTTAACGGCGGCTCGCATTGGTATAGTGTCCAATCAAGACAACCCACGACCACGTATAGCCAAGACACTCTCACTTATGAGAAACTTTATGAACACATAGAATTATGCAGAGAAGCAGTACGACAGGCGTCGCTTATGACATTAATAATCCCAAAGAGAGACAATTGAATTGACTTACACGGCAAGCGATTCGATGCCTACTGCAAGAACGGTATATTGGAGACGATAACAATGAACCCTAGTCCAAGGCAGAGATGAGATACACCAGAGCTATTTATGCTATGCCGATGTCCCGTGTGCTTCAGGGTCCCTCATACGATTCAACACTTACATTCCCCGGCGCAGCTATTGCTCTGACACCCAAAACACTAATATCTATAAGTAAAGGTTAAGGTACGAAGACTCGGTCTTGGTGCCTGTAGATAGACCGCAGGGGGAGTCGGGTAGGACAGATAGGTAGGTCTATCTGTCCTACCCAACTCCCCCTGTGGTCTATCTATAGGCACCAAGACCGAGTCTGAGTACCTTAACCGGCTTATGAACTGAGGGAAGATTGCATTTAAAAAATAAAACAAAAATATAGCAGTTCAAACATACTCACACCCCTCTACGAAAATGAACTGGTCCAAATGACTTTATAGGTTTGTGACAGGATTTGGAAAGTTTAACCATTAATAACAATCGTTTTAAAAACGAATTTTAGTTATGTGTTAAGTAATCAAAAGCTGAAAAAAACATTTTCCTTTAACATTACAAACAAAAAGTTGACAGTAAATATTAGTGTCATCATCAGGCGACGCAGCCGATCACGTGACATTGTGCAAGTGCATTTCGTGACACTTGTGCTTAATGCTGAAATGTACACGCTTGCACACTAAACTGCTCGACCAATGACAACATGATCAAAGTTATCCCAAACACAACACAATTTCAATAGTTACAAGACCTTTTGCACATAAAACATATTGCTACATTAATAATAATAAAAACAAGTAATGCAGAAACTGGCAATTTTACAAGAGGCAATGAAATAGTATAATCAATTCAAAAATCAAAACTTCAACTGGCTCTGTAGCCTAATGGTATGCACGTTTGGTTACAAATCGAAAGGCCAGTGGTTCGATCCCCGACTTCCGAGTGATATATTTGGAAAACTCTTGTGTTGGAAATTATATGAATTTTATAATGGGACATGTTTGAGATTTGAAAAGAAATTAGTTTAAAATCTAATGTTGAGGTCTTTAAATCACAGATAGGCCTCATACGAGGTCTTTAAATCCTAGATAGACCTCATATGAAGTCTCTAAGTCACAGATAGACCTCAAACGAGGTCCGTAAGTTACAGATAGACCTGACTTGATGTAGCCAAGGTCCTATTTTCAGGTTACGGAACGGTGCTAAACAAAGGGATGACGTCACCAGAGGTTTATAATCATAGGAATGAGCTTCCTGTAACAACAGACCATGGCAGAAGGGTGCTACATTGAACAAAACAAAGCATTATACAAGTATGAGGCTGATCGAAAAGACTTTGAAGTTTTATTTAAAAATGTCATTAAGATTTTAATTCTCGGAGATTCCAAACACTAGGAATTGATTATCTCATGTATCCAAAATGTGATTGGACAACTGCCTGATGCCATTTTACCTCCGCCCATTAGTCAAATGTGGCTCTATCTTTACGCAAGGATGACCCTTGACGTCATGAGTTTGCACATAGTTTCTTACGAGGCAATTTACAACAAAATGATTAAGATTCATCTGATCTAGGCTTATGAAGACATTTAACTGGTATGCATACCGATAATCTGCCAATAATAAGTGAGACACATCTTCCTGGTGTTTTTGTGACAAGGAACATATTGCCTATGTGTGTGCTGCAACTGTTGCATGCCCTCTCCTGCCCTTACTCATATCCGTGGGAAGCAGTGATGGTGTATTTTGAATAGCTTCTTCTGTGGACTAAATGAGAAACAAGGTAACCTCTCGAATGAAATCAAGGTGAGACAACTTTTTGTCAGCCAGGCAGCGACTAAAGCAGCCTTCAAGGCACAGAGGTTCGAATCTCGGAGTCGCCCCATAATTATTTTTTTTTCAAACTTTTGCACTCACTTTTTCGTTTTCATATGTTGAGATAGACCTATATTTCAAATCTGAACGAAATCGGTCGAGAAATAAACATTTTAGCGTAATTCCTATCTGGTATATAGAATACAGACACTGAAACCTGATCGAAACCTGGACACCCGACTATTTAACGTGCAGTGCAATTAAAAGTAAATTTTATCTCAAGATTATACACTGGAATCGTAGATCATTATTTTAGCCTGCTGAAGATCTCGCCCAAACTATCAAACTTTTGACCACTGACCCTCGCATTAACACCACCCCCTCTTTGAACAAATGCCTGGCCGACAAACACGCTGCCGTGAATGAATCGGAAATGGAACCGCCTCTTATTGGTCAATTTCCACGTGCGCCCTTGTTGTCATTTCAAAGAGGGGAGACCAATAACATTTTAATAGATATGTCATCTTCGTCCGTAACATCAATAAAAAAAACTTTGTCTAAACTTAACTAATCCAAATTATAGAAAACACGGAAAAATACACCAAGAGGAGTTATGTATAAGATGTATGCTAAGTATAACATGTACATTTCCAAATGGTTCAAGGAAAGTATTACAATGTACATGCTTCTCAATGAAAGGAAACATCGTCTTTTATCTCTATCATTTACTAGAAGTTATTGAGAGAAGACATGGGAGGATTTGAAGTCAGCATTTGGCAACAATGGGTGAGTACGTGTTTTTACAATTCCTTGTGATTTTCAATATATTTTGAAAAAATCATGTAAATATCTGGAAAAAAACGCCAAAAAATAGCAATGAATTGTTTTGCTCATTTTGACAGTTTTTCATTCCCTAATGGCATTGATCACGTCACGAACCACACAAATCCAGAACGAAAGGATGTGTAGCCTACAAAACCGTGTACATGGTTCTTGTGGTAAGTATTTGAGAATAATAAGTTAATTTGTATTAATCATGTTGTGTTTTTGTTATGCTTAAAATCCCATGTCTTTGTTTTAAGTATGGAAAAATGTTCGCCATGCCTGGTACGATTCTTGAGCCGTATTAATAAAGATTAGAGTTGAAAGCAACTCTTAGCTCTACCTTATTCTAAGAATAACCCTTCATTTTGTCTTAAGAATAAGACTTTTCTTATGTGTTATTAATTAAGTGAATTTACTCTTAAAAGTACTCTTAACTGTAGTAAAAGTAAGCAGTCTTGAGTATTTTCTTACAGGACAAGGCTGCTCATCATCACCTGAGAGTTTTTAGAGAGCTTCATGATGTATACACAGAGTATAATGATCAAGAAGGAATTTGTCGGTACCGTCTGGACAGTGGTGAAATAAGATTTGTGACCGATTTAGTTCGTAATCAACTTACATCACCAACCAAGCGAAACAAGGCTATAGGCGCTGACAGCAAAATGGCTATTACCTTGAGGTATTTAGCGACTGGCAAGATGCAACTTTGCAACGGAGACGACTTCGGGGTCAACCTTCTGTTAGTGCATTTAAGGTTTCTGTAATGTTGTTACTATGTGACCCCTCCCCCCACCCCCCTTCCCCCCCAAACTCGCCGATTCATAAACATGCCAACGAACCGGCAGGAAATACAACGCCATCAATAATTTCATGCAATAAGTGGATTTCCTGGTGTTGTGGGAGCGATTGACGGAATTCATTTAAGAATAATTGCACCCAATGAACACGAAAATTAGTGCGTTCACAAGAAAAATTTCTATTCCTTAAATGTACATGTCATCTTCGACTCCAATGATCGAATTTCGGACATTGTTGCCAAGTGGCCCGAACCGACTCGCGATGTTCGACTTTCTTTGAAAAGGGAATCATTCCTAATGGCCATTTGCTAGGTGACAGTGCTTACCCATGTCGGAGATTGTTGCTGACCACATTCCTCCATCCTCAGCCAAGTGACAACAGCAGAGATACCACAGGTAAACATCTTGACTATTACCTTCGACATGAGACATGACTTGGAGCAGTCCACCCAAGCGAGAATAGCCTATCCAATATGGCGTCAAGCTTTGTCGAACTGCTCCCACTGGAAATGCGAAGCGCGGATAGTGAACGTATATTTACAGTATGTTCATCCTGACGTACAGGAGAGATGCAAGGAAGGTATGGATCTGTTTCGATGAAATATATTGAAGTGTTGAGTGTTGTAAGTGACTAAGTGCAGTAAAATTATTAGGAATCTGTACATGGCGGGAACATTTCAATGTTTATAAATATCTAGGGCCCAGTAGGGTACTGGATATAACAAATTATTAGCATTATTTTCGTAGACATAATTTTAAAATGGATTTGATGAAATTTTAGAACAATAACTGAGTTAAAAATGTTTCCTTACAATTTTCAAAAGTTTGTAGTCTTGTAGTTTGTAGTAACACTTCTGCAATTATGACAATGTATGTATCGATTTAATGTGATTTACCGATATTTATTTCATGTATACAAAATTTCCTGTGAAAATATTTTTATTCTCAAGGAATAATGTACACATGATGTAATGAATAGATTTAGGGTTTTGAAATAAATCATTATATATTATAATAACCCCGCCTTACAGCGTAAGCGGGGGTATATAGCGCTCATTTTGCGTCTGTCTGTCACAAAAGTTTGTCCGGAGCATATCTCCAAAACTATTCATGGTAGCTTCACCAAACTTCATATATTTATCAACCATGATCCCTAGATGTGCCTTTTGAGGGTTAGACCAACGAATAATTTATATTTTTTGCGGTTTCCATGGAAACATGACTAAACAAGATGTGTTTGTGAAACACGAATGCCCCCGGATGCATCCTGCTCGCTGTGTCAAGGTCATGGTCACAAGGTCAGATGTCATGGTGTCATCTGAAAGGTCTCATCACAAGGGATCCATATGTCAAGTATCAAAGAGCTAGCTCTGACCAATCAAAAGTTATGACCAAGGTTAAAGTTTTTGTGGACAGACGGACGGACGGACGGAAAAGGTCAAATATCATGGTGTCATCTGAAAGGTCTCATCACAAGGGATACACATGTCAAGTATCAAAGACCTAGCACTGACAGTATAGAAACTATAGCGAAGGTTAAAGTTTTCGGAAAAGGCTCGCTGTGTCAAGGTCAAGGTCACAAGGTCAAATGTCATGGTGTCATCTGAAAGGTCTCATCACAAGGGATCCATATGTCAAGTATCAAAGACCTAGCTCTGACCAATCAAAAGTTATGACCAAGGTTAAAGTTTTTGTGGACAAACGGACGGACAGACAGACGGACGGACAGACGGACAGGTGAAAAACAATATACCCCCGGAATCTCCGATTCGGGGGCATAATAAAAAGGGACTCTATGACCAAGCCCTTTGTCCGGAGCATATCTCCCAAACTATTCATGCTAGCTTCACCAAACTTCATACACTTATCAACCATGATCCCTAGATGTGCCCTGAAATATACATCTAAGCTTCACCAAATTTGCTACATATGTCAATCATGGTTGCCGGATTTGCCTTGTGAGAGTTAAACGATATATGGATTTTCTTTTCTGCGGTTTCTTTGGAAAACATGACTTACAAAGTGACTTGACAAAAATAATTTTGTCCTCAATACATCTCGTAGAATATTCATGATAACTACCTCGAATTTGAAACAAAGATCAACCATTATCCCTAGTTGTACCCTTTAATTCTAAAACCTATTAATGAAGTTGGTATTGGGGTTTCGGTGGAAAGCAGACTTACACAATGAGTTACTGTATACTCAACTATCAGGCAATTTTAGCCATTATTAATCAGTTTTACTATTTTTTTTAACAAAGTGGGCAGCGGGGGTATGTGAGCTTTGCTCGCTTCTTTACTTGTTATGTGGAGCAAGTGGTGCCTCGTTATGGTGACGGATTATTCAAAGCGCATTTCCGAATGAATCGATCTTCTTTTCAAGTGAGTTACACTCGAATATTGACGTTTTCTTATTTTTTCAATTGTTTAGAAATATTTATTTTGGGGTGGGTCACAAAAAATTAAGACAGATTCTAGGATCTAGATTACCGGGTATGTATAGTTTTTGGACGTCCATGCAAACTTTCATGTAATATTTTTGAAAAAGTCCTCAAAAATAACATATTTAAAATCGTCCTCGATTTGTAATGATCTGATATAAAATCTCTCTAAATATAATATCTAAACGTACGCATCGAAAAATATAAAGCAGAATGTGTGTTTCCTTCAAAACGTGTTATAACGCACACGAGTCTTAATTCTCATATTCTTTGGCATTTAGCTTATTTGCATCCAAACCATAAATCTCATGAGGTAAAATATCTAAGGAATGCAATTTATGCAATAACCATACTTGCAATTATGATTTTCTGCTACATTGTGACCTTAATCCCTAGTGAAATGCATTTTTTGTGTTGATGATAGATCATCTTGTAGTTAATAGATATATGACTTTTGAACTACAGTAACTAATGAAACTGATATGCCTACCTTCTTGTGAAACCGATATCAATAGATATATTGAACATAGTACTTGGGAATGCAATTCTCTTTATATGTACACAAGTTAAAACATCATTTATTTCAATGTTACTCTGATTAAAGAGAAAATAAACAATCTCTATCAATATGATACGAGCACATGATTATTTGAAGAAAAAAAGCTGTACATTGTATTCTTTTGTGTGTACAAGTAAACAACTATAGCTTTTGTCAATGTGCTTGTTGATGATAACATAATCTTTCTCTTTGTACAAATGATCTGCTACAGCTTCTCGGCCCCCTTACGGAATGCAAGACAGTGAGCTTGGAGAAAAGACCAATTGCATGGCTGTGGTACATAAGTAACACAGAAGTTTACAGAAGTGTTGTGGACAGATTCGGGGGGTCTCTTCACTACTACTTAGGTAACTTCAGTCGGATAATGACAGGACAACACACTATGCCTCCATACATCAGTTGGCCCAAACACTCGGAATATGCTGCACTATCAGAGAGAGCGAGGATCAGATCAGGTTTCCCCGGAGTGGTTGGAATGCTGGATGGTTCCTACATCATACAAATTCATCCTCACACACCAAAGAGTTAGTCCATCCTTAGTTACCACACTTAAGTATTGTCTAAGAGTTCACTAACAGACTTAGCTAAAAGTTACTCTAAGAATGTTTATTGATACACTTAAAAGAGTAACTTTTATCTAAGTGTAACTTTTAGGAGTCTCAGTCTTTTTCTTAGAAAATTCATAAAGTCTTTAATAATACGGCTCCTGGTCTCTCCGGAGGAGATAATACAGAGTGTTAGGGAACGATTACCAAGCAATGAAGCTGGACGCTCCCTTTTTCAACTTCTTCAATGTTGGCAAAATCAGTTAATTTGTAAGCAGCAGTGAACCGTAATTCAAAACTCATATCGTTGTGGGTGCCTACTTTAGTTAAAGTCACGTAAATAGAAATAGAAAAGAAAACCCAAATAAGTGCTCTGCATTATTTCTCGATTGATCTGATAATAAATTTATGTTTATCATTTCATATGTCAATTGCAAGCATCAAATCATTACCCCTAGTACACATGTGGGCTAGCTTGAACATCTTTATCAAGCATGTTCACTAGATTTTGACAATAATACTATTGTGTCTAAACACATTTACGGGATGGCTTTCAAAAATAGATAGATACTATACATTGTGAGAGGGAACAATACTAAAAGAAGGAATTGTGTGAAGCCAACTACTTTAAGAAATTAGAGTACTAGTCACTGGTATTTAAAACAATCAAATTACAAGAAGCATGTATGATGTTCTAATCATTAAATAAGGGGTGAGCAATAACAAAGATGCGTCTTATGTGACTGGGTTTGTGTTGTTGTTTAGAAGAAAAAAGTGATGAATATAATCATCGTAAAATTATTGAGCCTTAAACATACCATGTGGTAAATAGGGAATTCTACATAAGGTTAACATGGCAAAGGTATGTATGTTTGATGAGGCCAAGAAAATAGTAATGGTGCCTGTCTTACATAGAAGAGACAATCCCCATTTTGGAGACAAAACTAAATATAGTAGATTCAGATTCAGTTTATTCAGTATTTCGGGCCATTGAGCCTATAGTACAAGTACAGAGGCAGATAATATTTTATATCACGTGGTAACAACATTTCGACAATAGAAGACATGTTTTAAGTACACAGCTATTGCTTTAATAACATCAATATTTTTGGAATTTAAAGACTGGACAATATTTGTTTATCTCTTACAGGTAAAGATACAAATGTTAAGTATTTATTGCGAAGATGAGAATATTTTGTGCATTCAAACAATACATGAAATTCGTCTTCAATGTTACCAGAGTTACAATTTTTACATATATATTCACAGAGATCACTAGGCACGTCCTTATTTCTACGTAAAGCGTTAACTTTAAAGTCATGGAAACCAATTCGAAATTTACACAATGACCGAATTAATGCCTTGTCTTCCAAATGCAAAATATAAAACTCTAGCACCAGTAAAGATTTATGCGTTGAATAGTAATTAAGATATTTAGAATTCTGTATGGACATAGACCATTCTTGTACAGATATATCTTGAAGACGTTGCTTAAAAACTTATAGAAATATATTGTCATTTCCAACTTCTTGGGAGATCCAAACATGAAAAAATCCTGACACAAAAAGTATTTCCCTAACCTCTGAAGCCCAATTTCTCTTCCCCATATCATCCTGCAATTTTGAGAAAAGATAACTTTGTCTAGGGTACCTATAAAAATCCATTTTTAACAACTTTAGCCAATATTTAACAACTCTTAATCTACTGGCAACATATAAATTACAACGGCCAACTTCTCCGAGAACAGCTTTATTTGAAGCATACTTTCCCAATAAATATAGTAATGCACACTGAACTACATAAAATGAATACTGTATTGATTTTTACATTGAACTTCTGTCTTTGTCAATGGTTAAGGATCGCTGTTCATTACTTAACATAAGCCCTGGCTACTCATTAACTGTAGTGTATGGTATCAGCTGTATACCAAAGATTACAAAAAAGTTTCTGATAAAAATTGTTTTTTTCTTATCTAAGAGAATTATACATGTACGTCAATCAATAACATTTCAGAATTTTAGATTTTTAATACATTCTGAATTGACTAATAATAAAGTAAAATTCCAGTAATAAAAGCGGTCATGAATGTAACACGCATAAGACCAGGAGAGGAGGTAATTTCATAAAATCTTAGTTAACATGATGAATGAAGGAGGCATAGATTTGAACTTCTATTCTTCTTTCGATTTATGAAATCACAAGGTTTTATTCTATTCCTTCTCATCGGAAAATAAAATGAATGTTGAACGTGATAGTTAATCTCAGTAAAATGGTCTCATGCTGTCATAATAATGATGGTGTCGATGCCCAACTGTGTTCTGTAACAATGCGAAAATGAAAGTGGAAATTGTATGCCAATGTTAATTCAACAGGTCCTTAGGTTTGCATACAAACATGAATTGCTTAGGAGCATGACTATGTTAGTTCCACAATACATGTACTTTTAAGCTTATACTGCCAGACAATTCATTCAGGAATACACATTATTGGACGAATACTACAACATTGTGTTTCAAGCTCATTTCTGAGGCTTTAGTCTATTCCAGCCTCACATGATATATTGATAAACTCATAATAACTATACCACTTTAAAACGACATACACAAACACACAAGATTTAAACAGTACTGATAAGCATTCTCTCCCCAAAGAGGCAGATCAAGTCATGTTGATTTAGCCTCTGTTCTATTACGCCGAAATCCCTGGGTTCCGGCAGTTTCCCCTGGCGGAAAAAACTTTCATCACAATACATTTGAATTTCTTTATCAAATGACAAGGCTTCTCGCATGGAAAGGGTGGTTCATATCAACTTGCCTTTGCCTTGTTTCAGTAGCCAACATGATGATGTAGAAACAGCGTCGCTGATTGCACAACTAATTTTGATTGCCTCCAATCAGGCATCTTCCATTCTATCCAACAAAGTCAGCGTAATATAACATAGGCTAATTCAACATGACTTGATCTGCCTCTGGAGGGAGAGAATGTAAAGATATATAGTTCAACAAAGAAACGGGTATTTTATGCTAAATCAACATGACTTGATCTGCCTCTGTGGGGAGAGAATGCTGATTAGTTGATCGAATCAGTTAAAGTGATAAGTCTTAACTTTTTACAGCATGGAGAAATGCTGATCTGGATCCATCCACATTTAGAAGTGTTATGTCTCAACAGAGCTTGATGAGACCCTTAGGTATTGATGAAAGCTACGAGTGCAATACTGTTACCTCTCAACTTCTTAGCATCTTGAGAGTTGGCGTCTTGATGACCTTTCCTTATTTCCTTGATTGTCTCTCAGTATAGTACATAGTGATCCCGTTGGAATTCCGTAAATATGGTACCGACAAAGGAAAGAGTTATTTATGGGAATCTGAATGATTTTCTGGACTGGAATAGCTATACATATGGAAACAAGTATAAGTTTTATGTCTCCGAATAACCCTGGATCTTTTTAAGTCTGAAGCTTTAATCAAATCAAGGCATTGGTTTTAACTTTTGAACTATTGAACCTTTACTATATTTAGCCCTGTCTACATATATTTGCATAAACTAACTGAATTTCACAATTGAAAGAACACATTTTCAACCTACCTAATACCTTACTTGCTTGTGTATTTTAGAAAAATATTTATTCAGAAAATGTAAAATATTTGCTCCTTATATAGTTGTATGGAAAAATTCTCATGCAGTTTTTGTCTTGACAATCTACAATTACAATGGATATTGTTATATTCTGCCCGGATCACTTTTAAGACAAGATAGGAAGCACATGTGGAAATGAGGTTAACTATGGTTTGTGAAGAAGAAAACGATTGTTTTCTTGCTCTCATTAGATGGGTTTAATCAACTTATACGTTATTTAAGTTGTAATTGTTGAGAGAGAACAATATGATAACAAGAAACCTGTCTTTCTTATTAAATCAATTTATTGTTAATGTGTTTTTTTCATCAGTAATAGTATCAAGTTGCCCCTGCAATAAAACCTTCAGAAAAGCTTGGACACATACATGTATGCATGGCTCAATCTTGCTCTAAAAGTTATGTTTTTATGGAAACCGACAAAATTGAAATTCCGAAGAATTCGAAAAACCCGACAAGCAATCATCACATGCTGACTGATCAACAAACCAAGTGTCTATTAGCTTGGTGTAATAGTTTTAGAGTTGTGCTCCGGAAACGAAATGGTTACATATAGACAGGATGATGGTATATTGCCTAAGCGGCGTTAAGCATCAACTCACTTACTCAGGATGACGACTAGATCCAACGTTGTTACACACCGGTTGGCTAACAAGTACATTGAAATTCTTGTTGTGTCCTTGGCAACGTCATGCATCCCCTATCGACAAAGAAAATATATTTTTAATAAGAATGAAGCTATTTTATATAAGTTACATTAGTACTATGAAATGGGGAATGTGTAGGAAATATAAGATAAGATATTCACAATTTGGACACATTTGTAATATTTTTGTCTTTCTCTTTAGAAATAATGTGGAAGTAACCATTAATCACATTCATTCATGAAGTAGGGAGAAAATGGGCTTCTGCTGAGAATATAATGATAGTTTCGATACCACGCTGTTACCTTAATAATCACAAAATAAAATCAGAAAATTGCAAGCTTATGATGAGGGCATATAAAAACATCAACATCTACTACCCTTTTAGAAGCTCTTCAAACGTTTTTCATATTGGAATACTCATATTACAATTCCAAACAATACACAAGTAACTTAATTAAGACCTCCCAGCCTTTAACAGCGAAAAAAAGAGAAAAAAAACATATTTCAAGAAAACATTCTATTAATATGAGATAGCAGAATAATATGTAAGTGTGGAAGCAAAAGCACCCCTCTACTCAGGTTTAACGGTATTTAGAAATTACAAGTACTTCAACATGAACTTGGTTTTTTGTGTGTCAAAGGGGCAGTAGAACGTTTTTAGGGGGAATATAAGGTGATGTCAGGAAAATGAAAAGTAACGGTTCCAATTGAAAGACAATGTTTTAATACTAAATGGAGCAGTAATAATTCAAAATGAATGAAAGGTGTTCACACAAAATGACCGCCAATGGATTTTATGTGAATCTTCATACTTTGTCCTCCGACTATGGATGGTCGGCTTATGTTAAAAAATAATACATAAACTTACAATTATCAGTGAAAATTATAAGATATAAAATTATCAAAAAACGGCACTGCCCCATTAATATCCATGATCCTTCATAATTGCAAATGAAAGTTAATTCTAACTTAATGACAATGATAATTACTCTAATGTGATAATTTCTGTTATTTCAACCGAAGTGGTTAAACTTTAGTTATTGGCTTATATCATTGTCACAAGTGAAAGCAGTATACACCTTCAAATTCACACATTTAAGAATCCTTCAAATTTAAAAGATTGCCCACATTTAAGAATCCTTCAAATTTAAAAGATTGTCCAATGACTTCATCATATCACTATTTTCGGAAATGCGTTGTATAAAGGCAGCAACAGTGTCTTATTATCAAACAGAACTCCTATTTTCTCTAAATCTATTCACTGTTTTTTTACTTTTTTGGTGACAATACAGTCTAACACGTTTTGCCCATTATCTTAATATATTTTACAAACATATATTTTTGTTGGAAACTGATAGTCATTGAAACACTAATTGTTAATTCTTGAACTGTCAATTGTTTAATTATTACAGTCCCAGAGCACGGCATTTATATAAAATAGGTTGTGCTTAATATATTTATTTCTGTATAAAAGTATGGAAATACATGAATTAGATGTTCATACCAAATACCATCTCCCTTTAAGCCATAATTATGATTCATGAATTATAACACAGAATGGCCATCTCTTCTCTGAATGAATCCTACATCTGGGTCAGTGTCAACCCCAATTACCATTGTATAAATATGTTAACAACCGATTGTAATACGCAAAATGTAATATGATATAAGATACAAATTAAAGATCCAGGAGAAAACCTGGTTAGTTGTTCAAGTAGTTTACTGCCCACGTCTTGCATATCCACTTTATGAGCAAATGCTATATTAGATCCCTTCACATTCACAAGAGTAATGTCTCTAAAGAACTTCAGGAGACCCTCAGGTATTGTTGAAAGCTTGAAAGTGCCATATATTTCCTTCTCAACATCTTAGTATCCTGATGGGTGGTCTCTTTATGGCTTTACTAGAATAGATTGTCTCGTGCATAGATATCCGTTGGGATACTTACCACATAACTCCTTCAAAAGAAAATGAATGTATGACCATCTGATGTTCTTTTCTGACTGGTAAAAATATACATAGGAAATTAAGTATGATATATTTGTCTCCGCGAATTATCCTAGTTCTTTCAGTTTTGAGAAATATATATTTTTGTGCGAATAAACCACTCTATTTTCAGCACAGTCTATTCAGTATTTGCATGAAAATACGACTTTTCGCAATATATAGGAAAAAGGTTTGTATTATGTGACTTATAATTTAATAATATAAGATGTCAATGAAAATATCCTGCATCTTAGTGATAAACTCGAATAGAACAAAACGAGAAATACACATGAGTACTCAGAAAGGTCCGTTGTATTAGTGAAGTAAAATTGGCCACGGCATGTATAAAATTTCGAAAGGGAGATTTTCTATATTCTGTGAGGTGATAAAAATTATGTTATTTGACAGAAACTTTTTGTAAAATATTCACAAAAATATCTTTTATTGGAATTGAAGCTACTTCAAACTGTACTAATGATTATTTCGTTGAGTTACAATGTTGGACAAAATTGAAAGCAAAGTTTTTTCTCAGAAAGTAACCTTAGGACGGCCATGGTTAAATTAAGCATGCATTAGTAATTTAGTTATCAATATGACCGAGAGAAAGAAAGAGAGAATGTCTACGACATCTTCTACACACAAATTTTACAAATGCAATTAGACGTTTTGTGAACAAGAATTAAAAAGGCTGTAATGGTACACATGGCTGTACTTCAAAATATGTAGAAGAAAATGTATCAGAATCTAGTGGACGGAGACAAATGATACATTTTTGTAAAAAAAAAAAAAAGCTAAAATGTGCAATGAAAAGTGATGAATAATCTACGCAATTATGAATACATTTTCGCAGATGCGACCAATCTTATGTTTGTAGTTTTTAACATGTTTTTCGTCTTATATCGTCTTTTTTAATATTCTAAATATATAAACAACAGAGGAGATATTGATACAGGTAGTATCTGATATTCTAGGCTTTCTAGGTCTCATTTTATTAAATTTTTTATCCCAGACAACAAGATTCAATTTTCAAGTTAATATGTATTTTCTATTTGTAAATGATAGTACTAAACTGATGTTACTTAAATATCATGCTGCTTGTGGCTGTCATATTTCCTAAGCGGCGTTAAACTTCAATGCTCTTACTCACTGACTGAAACATCGAAGAGCAATAATGTTTTCTTAGAATTTACTGTAGAGACAAAACATTATCGTCGACGTTATTTGATAACTACTTCAGTATACTTAAAGACAGTACTTATTACACATTTACTGTTCAATTGAGAGCATACAGAATGATCTTCATTAAAGATTCCTAGAGCAAGAATTAGCAGGATAAAATAGTACGTTCGATGTTTAATCGCAACCTTCTTTACTTATCGTATTGTAAAGATGATGTATGAATTGTAATGATCAGTATGTAAGACTTTCACAAAGTAATATTATATTAAAAAAAGAAAGAAATATTGAAAGATATATATTTCGAAGCAATTCCGTGTATTAAGTTTACATAAGAAAAAGTATGATATTCATATGCAAAAGTACTGTTTGAGGATACAATTTCATGCAATAAGATTTTCTTGTATGACAATATGAAGAAAATGTTGAAATGTGATGTACTTTGTGTGCATTTCCGAGTAATTCAGAGACTGACATGGCCCTCGTTGACTTTCAATGTGATATTACAACACATTCAATATGCCTTTTAAATCGGGCAATTTGGCTGCTCAGATAAATATTTCATGAAGAGCATAATCACGTGAGCAAATAAAGTACATGTACACTCGACGTTAAGCAATTAAATAAGAGATATGTTTTTTGCCCAAGATGTAAAAAAAGCGTTATCCAAGAAAAATCCATTTCAAGGATACTTCCAAATTAAACATAATTAGGTTGCACTTCACAAAAGTAACTGTCATGAGTTTCTCCTTCAGGTCGATAAACTGTCAATCAGCTAACATTTTTAGAATGCAACGCGCACAAAGCCCCTCACAATCTAAGAATCGTCCCTTAGAATTATTAATCAAGTCTCAAAGTCGCGTAAACAGCCCGTCACAATCTGGGAATCGTCTCTCAAAGTCGATCAGTGGGATTAAAAGACGCACACAAAGCCCTTCACAATCTGGAAATCGTCTCTCAAAGTAGATCAGTAGGACTCAAAGTCGCGTAAAAAGCCCCTCACAATCTGGGAATCGTCCCTCAAAGTTGTTATTCAAGACTCAAAGTCGCGTATAAAGCTCTTCACAATCTGGGAATCACCCCTTATAGTTATTCAACAAGTCTCAAGGTCGCGTAAACAGCCCCTCACAATCTGAGAATCGTCTCTCAAAGTCGACCAGTAGGACTCAAAGTCGCGTAAAAAGCCCCTCACAATCTGAGAATCGTCTCTCAAACTCGACCAGTAGGACTCAAAGTCGCGTAAAAAGCCCCTCACAATCTGGGAGTCGTCCCTTAAAGTTTTTAATCAAGTCTCAAAGTCGCGAACAAAGCCCCTCACAATCTGGGAGTCGTCTCGAAAAGTCGATTAGTAGGACTTAAAGCTACGTTCTAAGCCCCTCACCATCTGAAAATCGTCTCTACAAGTCGACCAGTAGGACTCCAAGTCGCGTAAAAAGCCCCTCACAATCTGGGAATCGTCCCTTACAGTTATTCATCAAGTCTCAAGGTCGCGTAAACAGCCCCTCACAATCTGGGAATCGTCTCTCAAAGTCGAGCAGTAGGACTCAAAGTCGCGTAAAAAGCGCCTTTACAATCTGAGAATCGTCTCTCAAACTCGACCAGTAGGACTCAAAGTCGCGTAAAAAGCCCCTCATAATCTGGGAGTCGTCCCTTATAGTTTTTAATCAAGTCTCAAAGTCGCGCAAAAAGTCCCTCACAATCTGAGAATCGTCTCCTAAAGTCGATTAGTAGGACTTAAAGCTACGTCCGAAGCCCCTCACCATCTGAGAATCGTCTCTAAAAGTCGACCAATAGGACTCAAAGTCGCGTAAAAATCCTCTCACATCTGGGAATCGTCCCTCAAAGTTGTTATTCAATACTCAAAGTCGCGTATAAAGCCCTTCACAATCTGGGAATCGTCTCTCAAAGTAGATCAGTGGGATTCAAAGACGCACACAAAGCCCTTCACATTCTCTGAATCGTCTCTCAAAGTAGACCAATAGGACTCAAAGTCGCGTAAAAATCCCCTCACAATCTGGGAATCGTCCCTCAAAGTTGTTATTCAATACTCAAAGTCGCGTAAAAAGCCCCTCCTCACAATCTGGGAATCGTCCCTTATAGTGATGAATCGAGTCTCAAAGTCGCGTATAAAGCCCCTCACAATCTGAGAATCGTCTCTCACAGTCGACCAGTAGGCCTTAAAGTCGCGTAAAAATCCCCTCACAATCTGGGAATCGTCCCTCAAAGTTGTTATTCAATACTCAAAGTCGCGTATAAAGCCCTTCACAATCTGGGAATCGTCTCTCAAAGTAGATCAGTGGGATTCAAAGACGCACACAAAGCCCTTCACATTCTCTGAATCGTCTCTCAAAGTAGACCAATAGGACTCAAAGTCGCGTAAAAATCCCCTCACAATCTGGGAATCGTCCCTCAAAGTTGTTATTCAATACTCAAAGTCGCGTAAAAAGCCCCTCCTCACAATCTGGGAATCGTCCCTTATAGTGATGAATCGAGTCTCAAAGTCGCGTATAAAGCCCCTCACAATCTGAGAATCGTCTCTCACAGTCGACCAGTAGGCCTTAAAGTCGCGTAAAAAGCCCCTCACAATCTGGGAATCGTCCCTTATAGTGATGAATCGAGTCTCAAAGTCGCATAAAAAGCCCCTCAGAATCTGGGAATCGTCCCTCAAAGTTGTTATTTAAGACTCATATTCGCTTATAAAGCCTTTCACAATCTGGGAATCGTCTCTCAAAGTAGATCAGTGGGATTCAAAGACGCACACAAAGCCCTTCACATTCTCTGAATCGTCTCTCAAAGTAGACCAATAGGACTCAAAGTCGCGTAAAAATCCCCTCACAATCTGGGAATCGTCCCTCAAAGTTGTTATTCAATACTCAAAGTCGCGTAAAAAGCCGCTCACAATCTGGGAATCGTCTCTCAAAGTCGACCAGTAGGACTCAAAGTCGCGTAAAAATCCCTTCACAATCTGGGAATCGTCCCTCAAAGTTGTTATTCAATACTCAAAGTCGCGTAAAAAGCCCCTCACAATCTGGGAATCGTCCCTTATAGTGATGAATCGAGTCTCAAAGTCGCGTATAAAGCCCCTCACAATCTGAGAATCGTCTCTCACACTCGACCAGTAGGACTCAAAGTCGCTTAAAAAGCCCTTCACAATCTTGGAATCATCCCTTGTAGTTATTCATCAAGTCTCAAAGTCGCGCACAAAGCCCCTCACAATCTGGGAATCGTCTCTCAATGTCGATTAGTAGGACTTAAAGCTACGTCCAAAGCCCCTCACCATCGGAGAATCGTCTCTCAAAATCGACCAATAGGACTCAAAGTCGCGTAAAAAGCCCCTCACAATCTGGGAATCGTCCCTTATAGTGATGAATCAAGTCTCAAAGTCGCGTATAAAGCCCCTCACAATCTGAGAATCGTCTCTCAAAGTCGACCAGTAGGACTCAAAGTCGCGTAAAAAGCCCTTCACAATCTGGGAATCGTCCCTTATAGATATTCATTAAGTCTCAAAGTCGCGTTCAAAGCCCCTGTACAATCTGAGAATCGTCTCTCAAAGTCGACCAGTAGGACTATCACAATTTTGGAATCGCCCCTTAAAGTGGTTCATTAAGATTTCAAGTCGCGTAAAAAGCCCTTCACAATCTGGGAATAGACCCCACTGCCCCGTCAGAGGGACACCAAGCCCAGCTAAGAGCACCTCACAATCTAGGAATCGATCTCTATACTCCATAAAATGAAGATAGATTAATTTACCACTCATAGCCCTTCACAATCTTGGAATGGACTACGCGATTCAGTCAGTTTGACACAAGTCATTCCTAGATTGTGATCATTTCCAGATGCAGGCCTCACCACCTGCAGATTGTTTAAACAGTCTACGAATAACTCTGTTTGTCCTACAGGGGGCGCTGATAGAGTCATAACTTTCGCAAGGGTGAATATGAATTTCTTGTAAATGCATATCTCGCCCAATGCGTGCGGAAGATGTAGATCAATGGACAGCTATATAATAATACCAAGTTTTCCTTACTTTTTCAATTTCAACATTTAAATTCATTTTCATATTTTAACTACTTTATGAGAATTTCAGAAAGCCCATCAAAGGTATTCAGTATATTATATATGGATGACATCATTGGTTTCTAAGACGTGCTAGATTATATTGAATAGTGTGACTGAAATAAATTTATATATTAATGTAAATTCTATTAGTTCGACTAGTTCTTTACTCGTATGATACTCTTTTAGGATCAAATCGACTTACAGTGCATTGATATATAGTAGACACTTACAAAAGCCTTGAATACATTAACTGCCTGTGAAAGAGAAAATGTCAATCTTGGGGATCTGCTTTTCTATGATCAGAGAAGAACGATAATAGCTCAAAACTGTTCAGGAGGTTGTGACTGTCATTCTCGACAAACTTATTTACTGCAGACCCTTATACATGTGTTGGTAGATAATTAAAATGGATTCAATTTGTCTTTATGAACATAATCGGTTGATTTCTTGATTATAACTGTCGACAGTTATAAAATCGGCCAAACACCGACCTGCTTTAAGCAAAACTATTTAAATTGATATTAACAAGTGTCAGCACTCTCTTTGCATGGGCAATAAGTCAACGACCCAGCTTCATGATTAATCCATTTACGAGAGGCTGGTAGTATGTTGATAACAAATTATTTATGTATCAAAGAAACAAAACAGACATCTTATATATCCTGTTGCTAATTTACACTGTGTATCGTGAAATCGAGAACATAACAGACCAGTCCCTGGTAATCTGAATAATTCATATTTATTCATATTTTTGTAGCTGATGCTGAAGTCAATATAGATAGAAAAGTTGTCACTTCAAAGATGAATGTTTTGAAGATAACTTTTGAGTTGCTATTTGCCTTTGCAAATTGTCTGTACTCGGTGAAAGGAACAAGGAACATTAAAGGACAGCTGATTGAATGCTTTGTTCAGTGTATTGCCAGTAATATGTGCAACAGTTTCTTGTACAGTACATTAGACACAACGTGTGTCCTGCAAGGTGACATACCTAATCCATCATTATTCACGGGAATGAAGAACTATTCCTTTACGCAGGTACTACTCATTTCAGGTTAATATTGTATCAATGTAAACTGATGTCCAAACGATCAACGATAAAAGTTTAAGGCTTAGTAACTCTTATATATCCATCATTTTTTAAAACAGAACCAAATGAAAATAAAGGGGCAATAACAGATTTTGCACTTCATCAATCAAAATAGAGCAGGGGTAAAACTTTTTGCCTTTCAGATGTTCGTTGAGGTGATTTTTAAACAATCTTTTTGAAAAGTATTGAAATATGTTACTGTAGCACCAGGTATTGGCATCCCGCGTGTCACCACATCCAAACCTGCGTTCAAAACAAGAAAACAAAAACAAATACGTCACCTTCAATCAGTTGCAGCCTTCTTGTTATCGAAGCTTGTCAATTATTGGAAAATTGGTAGATGGGTAGAGCCTAACCCGTCATTTTGAAACGTCAATCGGTAACCATCCTTGTTTGTTTAGGAAATGATTAGGCATTGATGAACAAATGAGTTCTGATTACACCTGCCCAAGATCCTAGAGGACACGACAACATAACCACATGTCGACATTTTCAGTGTACAATCTCTGAAATGACTAAGAGATGTGGAAGTTGTCTAACGTTAAACATTTCAGCCCTCAACTTCTTTCAGGGTTATCAAAAATTCTCCCACTTTTCTGTATTGTTTCATCAAGCTTCGGATGAATTCGAAGGAGCATGGGCGAGTTGTTATTCGAATTTAGGAGGTTTTTTTCACTAGGTGGTAACCATCATTCCTTTAGACAGTTATTATTTTTTTATTACTTGTTTTCAAAAGTAACACAAATGCACGAATATGTTCTATTTACAGTTTGTAACATAAAGGTTAAGTCTTTAACTTTGTCGTTACAAACTTTCCTGACAACATTAATCTGTTTTCGTGGAGCACAGTGGTGTAGTGGTTAGGGTGCTGGCCTCTCACGCCAGAAATCCGGGTTCGAAGTCACCCAAAATGTGTGACCTGGGTCTCATTCTGTTGTGTGTTCCTGGGCAAGGCACTTTATCCACCTAGTTGTATACCTAACGGATGTACTGAGATGCTCTGCACCTTCGGCAGCGGCTGTAATACAATTCTGCCAGAGTAATATGTTGTAGCGCTTTGGGAACTGCGTAGCAAATTGATATATGTGTATTATAAGTGGACTATTATCAGTATCATTATTTCAGTGTAAGTTTCTTTTAGACGTCAGTTTAATGTTTTTGTAAGATTCTGTTCATAAAAAGCATTTCCTGAATTTTGTCATTAGTAAGTCAGGATTCATATTCCTTTAGAAAATGTTTCGATCACTTTCACATCCAATTTTGTTTATGCCTAAGCTGAACGCGAGACTGGGCGAACGTACTTCAACTGTACTAACTTTGTCTTCATGTGACACTGTTCCTAGTCTCTGCTTCTTGTTGAGTTGTATTCTATCAAAATGTAGATGTATATATCAATAATATCTATAGTTATTGTTCTACCAATATCACGCCAATTACCATGAATGATAATTTACTTATGATTGCAATCACCCAAACCATACAAAGTGATTGATTTCCTGCAAATTGTTATTTTTGTTTACGGTCCCTTTGCACGATTCGATGTAATTCTTCGATATTTCACACATAGGCATAACCAAAAGGACGAGTAATATTATCCATTTCAAAATAAACTTTTGTACAAGAAAGACATTTTTTTGCATAAATGGGAATTCTTCCGAGAAACAAGAGCGAGCTTGACATAAACCTATCTATTAAGAAGATACAAAAATGCATGTTATTTTCAGCAGCCTTTGATTTTGCTGAAATACGCATTTACTCCTGTGTGACAATCCTTTCAAAAATTGAAACCGAAGTTTACACCCTTTGTGTTTTAATATAGCTTTTTCATAAATTTAACATCAATTCTTATTGGAAATGCCAAAAATGTCACATCAAACATATTTCGCGAAGAAATATTCCATGCAAGACAAAATATCAAATTAAATGCATTCTTATCCATGCAAAGTACCATCCTTACAGAATATTTCGATTGATTACACGCAGGAGTCGTACTAGCAAGGATTTTGAACATAGATTATTTGTTTTTTTTATGTGACACAGTTAACAATTTTAAATTTTTCTTATCAAAATGTTTATTAAAAAAATACGGGATTACGCGACAACGGAAATTATTTAACAAAATCTTGGCCTATTTGACTTGTATACAGTGGGCCTATCAGCCGACACAGAAAATGCACTTGATGTCATGAAATTCTAACGATGGTTGCTTAATTTCATTTTTTTTAACCATGCCAAAGTATATTAATTAAAAACAAGTCAAAACATGACTGCGAAGTACTATAATTTTGTTGTACGAAGTTGATTCGCATGGGGATAAAGGAACCATGTTGATTTAATATCATTCATCTAACATATGATATATGCAAGAAGATTCTATGACACTCCGAAGTAAGGCACAAGCTGTCCAAACCTCGGTGAGATTTTATGCACAACCGTTATTTCGGGTTTATCTATCATTTTCAGCGCCACTCTGTGATTTTCATCCCATTTTGTTTTGATACGAACAAAATGCCATCAGTTAAATTTATTTGAATATCTCACATATTCAAGGCCCAAAGAGCAATCATATGGTAATTGTTTTCAATGAATATCTTGAGACATATGTATTCGTTAAAGCTAAAGTCAAATGATTCATTTTCATGACTACTGGTTTATAAACCTATTCATTATTATAACTGTCATTCTTACCGGTTTAGATAACGCGCCATTGTCCGGTTTTTGGTCATAATCGCAAATTCAAACTTTCCTTATGTCATTATAGCATTGTATCTTTAAAATAATATTTTCCTGCAACTTTTGTTTCTGGATCGGATAACACTATTGGTAAAGTAAGTCTAAGTAGATTGAAATTACGGATTACTGAAAATGACTCATCCTCGATTATCAAGCGCTTTCGTTCCGATAAATCTACACTACAAGCCCTGGAAAACTTTACAAGGTTTTACCTCAAACCAAAGACCACCCTTTGCATCCAAGTTTATCCAATCAGAAACGAAACGCAGACACTACTTGCGTAAACAACTCGACTAATCAAGTAAGCGTTTTGCTGAGTCATTGCAAAGGGAGAACATTTGGTTCGAGGTAAAACCTCACAAAGTTTTCCAGGGCTTGTAGTGTAGATTTATCGGATCGAAAGCGCTGGATTATCGAGGATGAAAATGACTGAGATCTCCAATTTAGTCCTTTTTTGCCATACAATCTTGTATCTGCTATACACTCAAAGTATTTGACTTGCCAGTGTTATGGACACATCACAAGATTAGATATCTTTATTCTTCATTTATTTGTAATTAACTATTTGCAAAACAATTTTCACAATATTTTGATTGTAGATTATTAAAACTACCGTTTGCTTCAAATCAATGATATGTCTCTTTTGGTGTGTAGTAGGTTTTGCAGCTAAACAACAATTACAAATATGGCTGTAAACATGCTCGAACATTTTGACATTGGAGAAATAATTTCATTTTCAATTGGATAGATTTGCCCGAATCATTTAAAAAACTTTAGCACTGTGTTGATAAGATATATATACGGAAAAAAGTTAAGCACCCTCTAAGTTCGAAAACTAAAATATGATGCTATGACAAAGTTATTGTACCGTGAATAAATTAATGACTCTAAACATAAAAATCAAGATTTTGTTAATAATTTCTTCATAGAATGATCGTCCATGTAGACATGTTTTGAAATTACGATTGAATTTGTAATGGTACTGAAATTTCACCTAATTAGGTATGGCTATATTGCCCAAACTAGGCAATGGATAATGGATTTGAGTTATCAAAAATAACAATTATGTTACCAACTTGACTTCCACACATAAAACCATCTCTTATCTTACAAAATAAAGAAGGAACTGGTCGTTAAAATGGCATCCCTTTTTTCAACAATTATTGTCAATTATTGACGAAATGACTGGAATCATATGATTTTGGAAAACTCTTAGGATTCTTTTGGGTTCAAGCTGTTAATCAAACACTTCTCATTGCTTTCTAGGGGTCATTACAGTTGACACTGACCATCTTTTGTTATTAAACCATTTTTGTTTTTTTGAGAATTTGCGACTTTGAAGGTTATTTGAAGTCCAAATAGCAACGTTTGACTAACATGTAGATACTAAAGGTTGACTGGAGGGCTTGAAAGAATTGAATTACCCACATCACAAGTATCAATAACAACTTTTGACATAAACTACAACAATTTAATGAATGCAAACACCAAAAGATGCGAAACGTTATCAGAACGAAATGTTCTTCCCTTAACTGCTATATTATGGTTCTATCAAATCATACGATTATTTCTACAACCACGTTGCGTTCTTTCTTATCAGGCAACTTTTGCAGCTGAAAAATCGTGGGGTGCTTAACCTTTTTCAATATGTATATATATGACCTGCCTGATCGTTTGTCAGTTTCTTTTTCACTATAAACTATAAACAACTATCAAACAAAATACCCTTAAATTTGTCGATGTTTTTGTCAAACTGGTGTAGCTGTTCTACCTTAACAATCTCTATAACACGACGAATTGCACAAACGACATATGCAGTCATATAAGCAAACCAAAAGTATTAATAATGAGGTAGTTTCGGATTTGTTTTGGATTTATGAAGCTTAACATTCCCTCCCCACAGAGGTAATACAAGTTATGAAATGTTGATTCAACTGATCGGTCAACATTTTATGACTTGATCTTCCGCTGTGGGGAGAGAATGTTGACATTCACCATTCAAGTTTATTCTCAGTTCGATGTGCTTGCATATTAAAAAAACTCTAAATATATATATTGAGAGTCGACATTTCTTTCAATCAGACACAAAATAGATGTGTGAATCTCTTGCTTCCACCAAGCTTTCATTTTATTTTTTACTTTAGACTCAGCTCCGGAATTTTGGATACAAGATGCTTCAGTTCCAAGCTGTTGCAATAAAACAACAGGTGAGTTGTGTTTTCAACACTTGCTTATAGTGCCTGCCTCTTAGTTTAGATCATGAAAAATAATCAAGTTGATGAAACACAAATTTGTAACATTAAAACTTATTTATTTGTGTTAGGAAACTTTAATTTGGTATAAATCGTCTTTGGAGAAATACACAATTTTGAAAGGTTTCCACAACATTCACCATAGCAATGCCATAACATAACTCAACCATTAACTATTTTCTATTATTACAAAATATGATACTCTATGAAAAGTGTTCATTAATTGTTTGACCTTGAATATCAAATATTGAATATGAGCTTATTCCATGTACACCCATTTCTGCTATTAGTTTATCCCTCAACCGTTTCAGAACGTATATTCATATCATTCTGCTTAACCTCTAGGGGTTTTATTTTTACGTGTTCATATTCCGAGATAAAAGGTCAAGATCACGAGTAGTAAAATCACGATAATCTGATAAATGGTGTTTTGAAGCCCAGTTTGGAATATTTATCTTGGGAGAAGTACAGAATTTGGATAGAGTTTCTAGTACATATCTTCTGGTATGCCCACAAGATCAAAGTCAAAACCTCCTAAATTATCATTTGTAATATATATCCATAGAAAATGTAGGTTTTGTAGCAAGGGAATGCGAAACCATCCGGTTTTGGGCTGCTCCGCAGTGTCCTAGTGTCTAGTTTGATCAGACATTAGGGCCCTGTCACACTTTAGCGTATAGCAAGTGCGTTTGAGTTGCGTATGGAAGTTTTACCGGATGGAATTTTACCGTATTTTGCCTTACTTGTACCGTACATGGAGCGATTGATTTACAAACTTTGCGTTTTCTTTGCGTTGAGGATGCGTTGGAGTTGCATATGATTTCCGCATTCCCACTTTATTGTGGCACAAGATTGCATATGCAAAGCGCATACATACCATACTCTAGGCTTATACAACTTATGTCTACCGCATGTCTTGCGCAATCAAAACGAGCATTTTACGAACCCGCTGCGTCTTCACATAAATTCCATTGGTGTTATGTGATCGTACTTGCCGCTTAGGGCCCTGTCACACTTAAGCGTATAGCAAGTGCGTTTGAGTTGCGTATGGAAAATATTTCATACGCAACCAGTTCGCTCAAACATTTACCGTTTTTTTTGCCTTACTTGTACCGCACATGGAGCGACCGATTTACGAACTTTGCGTTATCATTGCGTTTGGGTTGCGTTGAAGATGCATATGACGTATCCCGAATTTATTGTGGCAGATGATTGCATATGCAGAACGCATACATACCATACTCTAGACGCTCACAACTTATGTCTACCGCATGCCTTGCGCAAACAAAGCGAGTATTTTCCGAGCACGTTGCGTCTTCACATACTTTTCAATGCTTTCTGTCTTTGTAGTACGTTTTCGTAGGTAATATATATATATAAATATATTATTCAGACAATTGCAATTGCAAGATACCTTTTTTAAACAAAAGTGTGCTGAATAAAGTTAAGTTTAATGAATTCATTTCTCTATGACATGTGATTAAAAGGAGTTCCCACTTAGAAAGCAGTCCACAGTTTTCGCCTAAATATTCAATCATTTCTGTTCAAATACAAACCTCTCGATTGAGGTATTGAAACGTTTAGAACTGAAATATATATTTAAAAAAAACATTCTTCTCCCCATTAAAGCTTCGGTCGGATCTTTTCTGTTACTTGCACCCATCCTCTCTTATTTGTTTAATCACTATGTCATGCTGAAATAAAAGCATCGGTTTCATTCCGTCGTTTTTTCCGAACCTGCTCTTTTCAAGGAGAACTTGTAAAACACTTATTCAAAATGTTCCATTACATTCATTTACCTAGTCACTTGAACAAAATATTATCCTGGATAACTCCTATATAAACAATAGAATAGTGCACAGGTTTAGTCTAATGGTATATTTGGTAGTCTGAAATCGCTTTGCAACTGAGAAGTTTACAATGAAAACATTAAAACCAAACCATTAGCTTTTTCATGATTTTGTTTACATGGATATGTAACGCTATTTGTTTCTTTTTTATCCCTTTTTTTTTACTAGAATTAGTAGTACAAATATTTAACTCATTATGTATCTATCAACAGCGTCTTGTTTTTAATGAAATTTTAATCTAGCTTTTAATGAATGATTGAATGAAATTCTTTAAAAAAATGGTTGATTAATTTTAATGTGTATTTCCATGCGGTTGTTATCATAGTTGGATAGTTTCGACTCTTTATTCTTTAAAACTACAATATTATATATAGTGCTATATGAAAGAAAGAGAAAGTATCATATAGTATACGGAGGTATTATGTTCACCAACTCTTTCGTTATGGTATTCTATATCAAATTCACCATGTACCCTATGTACGCTTTGAGTACGCTTGTTATAGTTACTCATAAGGAAAAACTGGACAATGCATTTTTCCATTGTTATCATTCGGTTTAAGATCGTTCTTCATACGTGCTACATTTGCTTAAAGAGCGTTTTGTGTACGTCTACAATGCGCTATCAATGCGTTGGTTTGGGACATCAACTAACACTGCGTATGGAGTGCAAACTCATTACGATTACGTAACGTACATGTACCGCCCTCGACCGATGAAAAACTGATGAGTTGCGTGTTAACCATACGCAGCATAGTTTTGAGCATGTCTAAAACTATCAAGCGTATGAAAATGGTCCAAGCGCATGTTGACGTACAAGAATCGACCTTAACACAACCAAGGTGCGTATGAGTTGCGTGTTCTGCGTTCGGTTGCGTATTGCTGCGTATGAGAGAAATTGCAATACGCAACTCGTGCGCAGGGAGTATACGCTGAAGTGTGACAGGGGCTATAGGGAGACATTCTGTATCTTTTTCGCAGTCTGTTTGATAGAACTTTAGAAGAACCTGTGAGCAGGGCATTACAATGATCCATCCTCGATATGACAAGGGAAATCATGAGCTTGATAGTCGCACTTCTTGTAAGAAACTTGCGTATCTTTCCGATATTACGTATCTTGAAGTGGCATACCTTAGAAACATGGGATATAAGATTTTCAAGGCTAAGCTCATTGTCAATATGGACACCTAAAGTTTTGACATTTTGAGATTGGAACAGATGCAGCTCCAATGCGGATGTTGTCTAACCCTGTTAGTTCACGTTTGTAACGAGGCCCAATAAGGATGGTCTCAGTTTTGGAGTCGTTGAGCTGTAGCATGTTGTCAGACATCCACTATTTGACATCATCACAACATTTTTCCAAATGTTCGACTGATTCTCTTTCTTCAAAAGGAGTTGCTTTGAACAGTTTTGAAAGTTGGGAGTCGTCTGCTTTAAAGATGATATGGAATTTGCTGCTGCTGTAGTAAACTCCCCAGAGGCTTGGTATACAGCGTGAACAGGATGGGTCCCAGTACAGAGCCTTGGGGAACGCCACATTCGATGCATATCGGCTTAGATTTGACAAAAACAATAAGTTTGATACAGGTCTGAAGTTTTTCATATTGTCTGAATCCAATCCTGGCTTTTTGAGAAGAGGCTTGACTATTGCTTGTTTCATACATGCAGGCATGGCGCCAGTCAGTTCTTTGTGGAATACGTTTCTGCTTTTCTGGCGCATATTTGTCTAAAAGTTCTCGCAGAACGTTATTGTAGAGCTCTGCCAGTTGGTCGCAGTCATCCAGAGGTGATTGTAGTAGCTCTAAATGAAGGAGATCATTTCTGAAGCCATCCCTATGTATCCTCCTGATGTCTCTACACCGCACAACACTGACAGGGCAAGATGGACGAGTTGTATCAAGAGTCAAGGTCAGCAGGAAGTGATCTGAGATCTGGAGATCTGTGACAGTTGTGCTCAGAACACATGTCTCTGACGCACGAGTTATCACCAAGTCAAGAATATGACCCGATTTATGGGTGTGAATGTTGATATTTTGGACTAAGTTGTTAGCATCTAACAATGCAGATAACGTTTTAGTATCTGGATTTTCTGGTTTATCAAAATGAGAGTAGAAATCTCCTAAGATGACTAACCTTCCTTTTGCCTCAGTCAGGTATCCTAACAGTTCACTGAATCAAGTTTGAAACATTGCAGTGGTTGCTTTATTCTTTTTCGAAGGTGGTGGACGATAGATGACAATGAATCGGCTGGCTGTTTTGCCATGGGTTAAAAGAAGTTCCTAAATTTAAAAAGATTTACGACATGAAATTTTTGGAAAGGTCAGGAGAAGATGACATCTGTACACTATAGCCAAACCTCCTCTGGAACGTCTAGGTATATGATAAAACTTGTAACCAGTTGGTGTTAATGCTTTGATTAAACTTTCATCACCACATTCATTTAACCAGGATTCTGTGATAACAAGAATGTCCACTGAATATTCCAAAATGGGATCCAATATATCATCACATTTATTCCTAACTGACTAAGCATTCAACAGGCAAACATTGAAAGTTTTAGACACTTTCCTAGGAAGAATCTGAATTAAGTCATCAGAATGTATTGTCCTGTCATTGAATTTATAGTTCAGCTTGTGAACTAATAAGAAGCTTGATATGTCTTTGTTTTCTTCTCCCCGCTCTTTTGCCTCTCACTGTTTTCCGTCTATGTAATATTTTTCTTTGAACTTCATTTAGGAGATAAACCTAGTGTGTTTTAAATTAAAACCGAACGCGCATGAGGATTCAATTTAAAATTTACTCACTATCAATCCAGTATAACATGTCTCTGATTTTCAAACACACTAGGTTTATCTCCATTCTACCATAACGATTTTCATCGTGAACTCTTTATCTGAGCGAAGTGCACTTTGTAACATATCCTCACTTCCGGCAACAAAAATAAACTCGTCTGTTCCGGGGGTTTATGCTCCTTGGGATTTAATATAAATTTAGGCGGAAGCAAAGGTAAATCTATCATTGCGTGTCCATCAAATATATTTCTCACTTTCTTCAACACAGCTATTTAATATCGTACAGCCGCCGTACCGTTTAAAACGAGTGATTCTCAACCTGTCGATCCCTTTCTCCCTGATCTGTCTAGTCTCTTTTGGATGGCAACATGACGTCATTTGTATTGTTGCTGTTATCATCGAAGGAATTCCGCTGCGTGTGGCGCTGATTGACAACTTAAACTTCTTATTTTGAATAAAATACTTTATCTACCTCAAATCATTTGGTCATCCCTCGTAAACACACGGAAATAAAACATGGTAAATAACTTTTTCCAAAGTTTTAATCTTAGTTAACAGCAGAATACCAGCTCTGAAAGTGTCAGTCGGCTGAATTAATGCGCGGTGCAACGGCCTCAAAATCAGAGGACGTTCAATCCAAAATTGACCACGTTTGATTTTCCAGGAGAACCAATCAGAATCTAGTATTCATCACATTCATGGTAGATTGTTCAATAAAGGAATAAGATGAACAAAGAAATTGTCATCCATATATTCCTCAGCATAAATGCATAAAATGATTGTGAAAACAAACCAGATTTTGCACAGAGTAGCAATTTGTCTCTGTCGGATTGTTGTCATTTCCACAATATTAGTCCAGCATATTGTTAGCAATGCACTTGTCAAAGATTCTGCAAAATACTTTGTGCATATCAAGGTGAAATAGCATGAAAGATCAGAGCTCAAGAGGTCCCGTCGCCTGTCTGGGCGCGTACGCTCTTGTGATTAAAGGAGTTATCACACTTAAATGTCAGTCTGCAGTTTTCGCCTGATACTTGATCATTTCTGTACGAATACATACCCCTTGATTGATGTTTGAAACTTTCCGAAATATCAGAATATAAAACATTCTTCTCCCAATTAAAACTTTGGTTGATTCTTTTCTGTTACATACACCCACGCTCTACTCACAATATCAGCTGCCTTTGATTCTATTAGCCATGACATTCTGCTGTCAAGACTTAAAAACACATTTGGCATCAGCGATACAGCACTCTCATGGATCGAATCCTACTTAAGGAATAGGTCAATGTGTGTTCAGGTGGACAAAGTCTCATCATCAACCAGATCAGTCAAACATGGTGTTCCACAGGGCTCTGTGTTGGGCCCGGTGTTGTTCTCACTCTATATCCAACCACTGGGCACTATCACCAGGAATCACTCGAAGATGTTCCATGGATATGCGGACGACCAGCAGTTGTACATCTCTGTCAAGCCAACTGATGTTTCATCTGAAGTACCATCACTGGAAGCCTGTATCACTGATGTCCACCAGTGGATGACCTCCAATTTTCTCAAGGTGAACGATGATAAGACGGACTTTATAGTGTTCGGAACGAATCATCAACTGTCAAAGATTCCTGATATCAACATTTCTGTTGACTCTGCACGTGTGAAGCCATCACTTCAAGTCAAGAATCTTGGTGTCCTCATGGACAGATCCATGTCTTGCAAGAGTCAAGCACTGAATACTGCCAAGTCCGTAAATTTCCATCTCTCCAAAATCGGCAAAACAAGAAAATACATTAATTCTGAGACCTGCAAAACCATTATTAACTCCTTTGTAACTTCCGGACTGGATTACTGTAACTCCCTCATCAGCGGTACAACAGTAATTCAACACCTCCAGCGCACACAGAATAAAGCAGCCCGCATGATCACCCGCACGAAGCCTTCAGAACACATCACCCCAATCCTCCACCAACTCCACTGGCTCCCCGTGAAAGATCGTATTACATTGAAGAAACTCCTCCTGACCTACTCGACTCTGAACAACCAGTCCTTCCCGCAATACCTCAAAGACCTACTGTCATACTACCAGCCTCCTAGATCCCTCAGATCGTCCTCAAAGTTCCAGCTCTCTGCGCCAACTACAAACTCAAAACTTGCTGATCATGCCTTCTCAGTTGCCGCTCCAAAACTCTGGAATTCCCTTCCACTGCAAATCAGATCTGCTGACTCTGTCTCATCCTTCAAAAGACTTTTAAAAACACACCTCTTCTCTCTCAGCTCTACCTATTAATGCGCCGTTGAGCAGGCCTGGCCTGGAAACTAGGCGCTATAGAAATCAATTATTATTATCATGCTGTACCAATAGCAACGGTTTCATCCTGTCGCATTTGGTCCGGACCTGCTTTTTTCAAGGATAACTTACATTTGTAAAACACTTATTCAAATTTTCCCGTTACCTAGACACTTGACCAGAAGCTTTTCCCGGATAACTCCTATATAGACAATGGAATAATGCACAAGTTTAGTCTAATGGTATATTTCATAGTCTGAAATCGCTATGCAACTGATCATGTGAAGTTTACAATGAAAACATTAAAAAAATTCTTTAGCTTCTTTATGATTCTGTTCACATGAAAATGTTATGTTATTTATTGTTCAATTAATCTCTTATCATCTTTGATTTACTAGAATTAGTAGTAGAAATATTTCATTCATTTTTTTTCTATCCTCAAACTTTGGTTAATTTTGATAAATAATTGGATGGAGTTTTTAAAAATTGGTTAATTAATTTTAATGTGTATTTGTTTGATAGTTTCGACTCTTTGTTCTTTAAAACTATTATAACATCATAGTGCTACATGTATATGAAAGAAGGAAGCACAATGAAAACAATCAAATGGTATATGGAGGTATTATGCTCGTCAGCCCTTTCGTCATGGTATCTATATCAAATTCATGCATGAGTTACGTGTCTTGCGCATGGGTGCGTATTGCTGCGTATGAGAGAAATTGCCATACGCAACTCCCCACAGCTTCTAAACTAACAATTAGTTAACCTCCACTTACTTAATTTTACTTGATGATATCCGATCAAGGCATCAAAGATGCAATCTTAGAATTTCGGTTGCATAAACAACGTGTGGTGCAAAGTCACACAAAAAAAGAGCTATGTATGGTAGAAATAAACTGTTCAGGGAACAGAAGATACGTGTGATGTTATCAGATTAACGGTTTGATGATGCTTCGAGGATGTAAGGAGTAGATTATCAGCAAGTGAACTGTGGCGAATGCTTTAAAAAGCCTGAAAAGCTATTGCGATTGCTTTTGACCATTTACGACTGCCTACATGACTGGCTACTTGCTACATGACGATCTCCATGCATCAGATCTGGACGCCTTAGATTGAATATCTGCATGTGAGGGAGAAAAGAGCAGATTTTCAGAACGTGATACACTCCTTGTCTTGTGCTTCATGTCTGAGAGATTGTACACAGGATTGTTTTTGTCACATCTGTCAGGAAAGCTGCAGGTCTTAATGAGAGATGTGACTCACTTCTGGTTATATTTGTGTCAACTTGTATTTCTTTATTCAGTACAATGGTGTGGGCCATCGGCCCTATGTACAACAAGGTCCATTGGTTTTCGATCACAACTGCACAAATTTAAACAATTATATAACCATGGTCAATCCGAGATTTGACGCATGGAAAATGTAGCATGCTAAGTTTCTTATAACAGATTCCTGCTGCGAGGACAGTAGTATATTGAACAATGGTAATGATGGAAATTTATAATATTTAAAGGGTATATATATTGCTGACAAAGGTCATGATACCCTTCGCAAATCAGCAGAAAATGGTATTCAGTCTCAACAAGCCCAGAGTTACATACTTTACAAAGTCTATCATTCACTGGAATATCAAAATACCTTCCAGACTCAATGGTTAATTTATGTGAGCTACAGCGGAATTGAGAAAGTGCATTTCTAAATTTATTTATAGTTATAGCAGTAAGATAAAACTCAGATTGGAAGACATTCTTGAACATAGAGTAGGTATAATATTTACGACTATTACCAATATTATCGTGCCAATCCTGTTCATAACAACATTTTAGTCTGTGAGAAAATTCGGCAATAAACGGAGAAACGTAATCAACTTCTTGTCTTTCCCAGATGTAACCGAAACCATACCTATAAAGAAGATCTTTTATTTGAGAGACCCAATTTTTCTTGCCGTTTGTCGAAAGTTGTAATATCATATCATAGCTCTTTTTTGGAAATCGAGAAATTGGCATACTGATAAGTTTTATCCAAAATTTGACATAACGAATATAGAATGGATACCTGCCACATTCACCTCTCACGTCCTCATTAGACGTTGCTGGCTTAACACCCAAGACTCGTTTACACGCCAGAACATGAACTGATTCGATAGCCTTGCAAGCCTGCGACAATCCCCAAATTTCAGAACCATAGGTCAAGATTGGGAGAACCTTTGAGTCAAAGACACTAAAAATAGCCCTAAAGGCAATGATTTAATATTGGAAAAGGAACGTAATATATCAAAGAGAGCAGCTTTGCCTGCAAAATAACATTATCAATATGTCTAGACCATGATAATGTTTTTGGGAAAACTACCCCAAGATACTTGTACGAAGGAAGACATTGCAACAAGAGGCCCTTGTAAAACCATCCTTCATGTTTTGATTTAACGCCACCACCTCCTTTGAATAAGACAACTCTAGTTTTATCAATATTAACATCTAAAGAATACTTCTCACAGTATTTTTCAAGGGTGTCAATGCGCCTCTGTACATGTAGCCCTACTATAGAGTCTGAAATAAGAAAAACATCATTAGCAAATAAAAGTAAAAAAACTTGGATTATATCAGGATGCAGCTGTATACCGTGATCACATTCTGCCTCAACTGCCAAAGCGAAATCGTTAATGAAGAAATTGAACAATATTGGACTGAGGATACAGCCCTGTCTTAACCAAAGACCACACAAAAACTTATCAGAAAAGCTATTATCAAACTTGACACAAGCATAAACCTGATGATAAATAGATTGGATACACTTCAACGTTTTAGGAGATACACCATTTGAGTTTAGGACTGTCCATCACTTTGACCTATTATTGAATTCAAACGCCTTGGAAAAATCTACAAATAGGGCATATATTTACCTCTCTTTTTAGATAAATAACGCTCAATAATTGACTGTAAGACACATATATTATCAACTGTGGAATATCCACGCCTGAATCCAGCCTGGGACTCACCAACCTGATCGTATGCGTCTGACCATAATTGTAGCCTTGCATTAATGACAGATATATATAGTTTGCTGAAAACACTTAATAATGTAATACCCCTATAGTTACCAGGACAATTAGCATTGCCTTTCTTAAACACTGGGACAATATGACCCAGTGACCAAGAACTGGGGAAGAAGGCTGCATCATTGTTATATTAGTGTCACAACTGTCAGAAAAGCTGCAGGTCTTAATGAGAGATGTGACTCACTTCTGGTTATATTTGTGTCACTTCATTATTGTCATTGGATTCACAAATCTATTTGCCGAAGTAATAGCTCATTTGTTCTCATAGGCATAACGTTTAAATTTCACACAACGCCTATTTAACATTTTATTGTGACATCGCGTATGGCGACATCAACACTCTAGTCACTAATGTTATACAGGTAATGTTAATATCGAACATGGTTGGTATATTGTAAAAGCGAATGATAGTAGGTAGTTAATACTCCTTGCTGCCTTAGTTTGTCAGGGCTGTCAATAATAATTACAGAATATGGCTGCATTACGGACCATGCAGCTCACTATTTATTTAACACTGGTTTAAATTCTTCTAATTGTCTCAGCATTCTCCTTTGCAGGAAGTTTGCTTCTGTGTCTTACACTGATATATACATTTGACCTAAAATATCAATTATTATGAATAATGAAATATCAATAGGTTTCAATTAATTTCATTCATTTGGATTTCAAACGTTATTTTTAATTTAAATGTGAGTTGAAATTGGCGAGAAGGAGAGTGTTGTTAAATTTTACCCATCTGGAATAAAGTTCAAAGTGATGATTCAAAGCAGAGTACATTTTGACATTTTGACATGTCAAGACTTCATTGTACTCCACTTACTTCAATAGGTTTGTAAAACACACGTTAAATATTCGAATATATAAAAAATACCCAATGCTTCAATAATCGTAATTCCTTGCTCTTTATTCAGAACGAACATATACCTTACACAGATTCGGGGTGTCAAAGTAGTAAGTATCATACATTTCTTAACGTGGAAATAGATGTGCTTTCTTGGTATTTTATGCCAAAATCGTTTGCCTAATGATAAACACGTCATGTATAATAATTGTGGTGATAGTTTACACGTTGTGGTGACAGTTCTGTTATATATTGTTGTGATAGTTTTGAAAAAATATTTTGGGTTATCAAGTGACGGAAGATGTTCTCAACAACATGTTGTTACTTTTATAACATCGTATTTAACTGCTATGAGTTTTCTTCCTTTTTGACAAAATGTACATGTTTCATGGTTATCATTCTTACTTTTATGTCCCTACATATACCTAAGCATACCCCTTTTGCAGTTCTTCATATTAATTACCATCTGTTTAACACTGCTTGACAATGCATTCTTAACTTTGACCACTACTGATTGTACTCTCTCTTCTTACATCCCTGGTTGTCTGATTCATATTGTAAATCATACATCTCAAGACCAATAAACAAAAATGTACAGGGACCAAAAGGTACTATTGCTTTTGAAGTGTGAATAAGAATACTTTTATATGAACATTTGTTATTTAGAAATAGGCTTTAAAATGTAGTAAACAATAAGAGCTATTCATCACGATAATTTAGACTCATTCATCACATTGCTTGTGCAATAAGCACACCATAGCTTAAATGTTCTTCCCAATATTTATTCAGATATCCTTCTCCAATATGTTTTGATATTTTGATTAATGAATCAACAAGTTTGTACCTGCCATCATTGTTTAATTCACATACTGATAACACAAAATTGTATTCGATACTTTCCACCAAATCGCCCTTACTCCAATTTAGAATATCTGTGTTTGTATTTCATGCTCTCTAATTAAGAAGAGACTCATTGTAAAGGATGTTGGATATATTGTAAATATTATTGTTTATGTAGTTCTTGTATATGGGCCTATGCCCTACGTGCAGTAAAAAAATGATTCATAACACTCTCTATCCCTTTACAACCATGACAGCTCCCAGCCTGAAACCACCTAGATGTCCTCCAGCACGAGTTAAAGCCTTCCATCAAGCCTGTAAGGAGGGCAAGCTGGTCGAGATGAAGAGACTTGTATGTGGAGGTTTGGTGGACGTCAACTGTAAGGATAAGAACTGGAGAACAGCTCTCATGATAGCGTCACAGTACAATCAGGATGACATCTTTGATTTTCTTGTACAACACAAATCATACCTGTCAGCTGTTGATGACACAAACAACACTGTATTACATTATGCATGTTTCGGAAGTAGCCTTTATATTGTTAGGCATTTGTTGAATGATACCAACGGTGATATTGAAGCTAAAACTGTAAAAAAGGTTACTCCTCTAATGTATGCTGTAAGAGAAGGCCATATTTTACTTGTAAAATTATTGAAGAATCACAGAGCTGATCTTAATGCGGTGGATCAATATAACCAAACAATTTTACATATGGCTTGTGTAGGTGGTCATTTAGACATGGTGAAGTATATTCTGTCACTTAACATAACTTCTATCGAGAGTAGGGGAAAAGATTGGGAAACTCCTTTGATGACAGCTGTTATTGCGAGAAAGGGCCACATACCAGTCGTAGAATTGTTAAAGGACAGAGGAGCTGATTTAAAAGTAGTCAATAAGTATAACAACAACATCCTCCATGTTGCATGCTTTGCTGCAAATATAGAGATGGTGAAGTATATTTTGTCACTTAACACAATTGATATCGAGAGTAGAGGCCGAGCTTACAGAACTCCTTTGTCTATAGCGGTTGTTAAAGGACGGGTGTCAGTTGTAAAATATTTGAAAGAAAAGAGGGCTGAACTGAAAGTAGTGGATAAATATAAGTACAACATCCTTCATTTGGCATGCTTTTCTGGGCAAGTAGATATGGTGAAGTATATTTTGTCACTAAAAGTCATCAATATTGAGAGTAGAGGGCGATACCACAGAACTCCCTTGATGGTAGCTGTAGTTGATAGACAATTAGCCATTGTAAAATATTTAAAAGAAAATGGGGCTGACCTGAAAGTAGTGGATACAAAAAAGGGCAACATCCTACATTTAGCATGTATTGTTGGGCAAATAGACATGGTAGAGTATATTTTGTCACTTAATGTCATCGATATCGAGAGTAGGGAAGCATATTACAGAACTCCTTTAATGGAAGCTGCAGTTGAAGGGAAAATACCAGTTGTGAAATTGTTGAAGGCCAGAGGGGCTGGTTTAAAAGTAGTAGATAGGTATAACAATAACATCCTGCATTTGGCATGTATGTTTGGACGAGTAGACATGGTGAAGTATATTTTATCACTTAAGGTTATTAAAATTGAAGCAGTGGATATGTATAAAGGCAACATTCTACATGCAGCATGCTTTTCTGGGCAAATAGACATGGTAGAGTATATTTTGTCTCTTAACATCATCAATATCGAGAGTAGGGGACCATATCACAGAACTCCTTTGATGGTAGCTGTAGTTGAAGGGAAACTGCCAGTTGTGAAATTGTTGAAGGCCAGAGGGGCTGTGTTAAAAGTAGTAGATAGGAAACACAACAATATCCTTAATTTGGCTTGTATTTATAGACACAGAGACATCGTAAAGTATATTCGCTCTCTTAACATCATCTACACGTATAGCAGGGGCGGATGTTGAAGTAGAGGCTTATCTTTACAATATCGTTTACACTTGTTGTACGTAATAATGGCATATGTAATATAACAAAGTAATCAATTCTTAATCTTGTGGTAATAATTTGGGTTGCAAGGGAACGGACTACTGTCTATGACTCTTTATATCTGTGTTAACAATGCTTCATAAATTTGCTGTTCCCATCGTTGACATGACATTTTGCTTCATGTGAAAATGTTCATGTGCAATCTTATTCACTACGCTTACTTCACGAGTGAGACTTTTAAATATCCATCAGCTCTTCATAGGTGTGGTAGACACTGTATACAACATGTAATTGTCATAAAGGTGACAAGATCCCCAACCGCAAATTGATGATAACAACAAAATCAATATAAAGGAAATGTGTAGGCCGCATGAATCGACTGGGACGATTATCTTGATATGATATGATGAATTGATATGCAAGCTCGATGCGGAACCCTCGATTTGACCTTGAACTAATGTAAAAGTCACCAAATTCGTCCACCTATCGAATAAGAGTCTTTGTAAGTCATAGGAGAGAATCAATTGACTGGTTCTTAAGATATTCCTCTTTCAAAAATAAATAATCAAAATGCAGGGAACATGTCTATATCCATTGAATTATAATGTTTATGTTAGTTTCGCCTAAAGTATTCTTATGTTTGTTAGTCATAACTGGATTACTTTCCATGACACCCATGATGCTGATGATCAGAGCTCATGTTTGAAGTAACAAAAAGTTGGAATGACAGCTAGTGAGGGAAAGATAGGCAAAAACACACATGTAAGTAACATAGTTTGATATGATAAGATAGTTTAATGTATATCAAGAGAATAATTTTTGAAGCTTTTGCTAATTATATTAAGTATGCATTTTATTTAAAATGGGTAATTTTGAAGTATGCTTTTACTGTTAGGAATGGCCATACTTGGCAAATGTTTAGTTTCCTAAACCTCTCAAGTTTAGGAATTGAGGATTAAACAACATTACAACACATAAGGAAACGCAAAAAGTAAAATTGACTGTGAACGTAAAACGAAATAAACTTTGTGCAAGTTAATGGATTGTTGTGTCTTGCAGCCACAATGAAGTTCAAGGTAATGATGATGAAGCTATATGTATATGAAAATAGTAATTAGAATCATGTAAACATTTCTTTAGTTCATGAAATATTTCATGGAAATAAGAATTCATATCAAGACATTTCAGCTTTGGGCAACTGTCACCTTTCCCTTAAGATTACGAATCCTTGAAAAATAAACATCTCTCTTAAACAGTTTTATAAAAAGGTTGAAATTTGGTGTTAATGAAACCAACCACTCTCATAAACACATGCGATGCCAATTAGGACTTTAAGCACCAAATGAAGAGTAAAAAATCCAAAATCGAATTTTTAAATGTCACAGGTAACGTTTGTTATACAATTGAATTGGGAAAGGTTATTTTTCAATTTCACTGGCAACGGTAATCCGTTTACATCCACTTAAAGTGGTCTGGTTTAAATACGACCTCGTTCGCTGTCAATATAAACCTTAGTTAAACTGCTTAACTGAGAACTGTGTAGACAGCCATTACCACATAAAAAAATGTTTGTTACATTATGCAAACCCCTTTTTTTTACAAAGATCTATCTTGACCTGAGTTGCCTCACCGTTTCCAAGAGCTACTGTGCACTGACAATAATAACAAGGCCACAAAATAAATGATAAATAGATGCAATTTTGCGACCCCATTGCAGGTTAAATGTTCATTTCTCTGGGACGAGTCGCGCAATGACTATCATATTAGCACAAGCAATAGTTGACAGATTACTTCTTAACAGATTTAAGTTGGAAACTGCCAATTGGAAATATGTTGTTTACTGAAACATCGGTCAGGTGATGTTTCTTGCTTATTCTGCTTAGCAATTGTCTTATCTAAAAGGCTGATTACTATTTCGTATTCTACAATGTCAAACTTAATGCTTATCTTGCTCATTTTCATTTGAGATCAATTTATGAAAACAGGTATTTAAATGTTCTCTTTATCCTATGCTCCCCTTGTAAAGTCAAGGTCATTCGCAGTCACACACAGAATAAGCGAAGTGAAATTTGCTCCTGTTGAGAATATTTTGATGATTTCGATGTCCAGCTGTGTAGTTTAATTATCAGAAATTGTAACAGGAAATTGTATGGTAACGCTAATTACGGAATGTCATAATGCATACAAAAGCATAATCACGTTTAATATTACACCAAATGCTTATAGGGTCAAAGACGTAGGGAAATATTTAAGGACTACACATTTTTGAAAGAATTCAACACTTTCAAACTCAATGAAAGTATGTTTTACTCATGCCAGCTTCTAGGAAGCCATGATTTGAGTCTTTTATCTCATCACGGATTCAAATTCTATGGAAAATCATCAAAATGATTGCAATACATACGCTTAATAATACATGGAAAACTTTCAACGAATTAAAATTAAGACAAATTTGGTTAGCAAATCAGGTTCGTTACTTCTCATAGTTTTTCACTTCACAGACTGCTGTAAAAGATCCATTCATATTTTAAAGAACTCTACAACGGGAGATCCACAAATATTGGAGAAAGCTTGAAAGGACCGTTTATGTATCTCTCAACATCTGAGCATATTACAGTTGGTCGCTTTAAGTTTTATCCAGAATTGACTGTCTAGTGTATAGTGATCCCACTGAGCAATGCCATAAAGATATAGTTCAACAATTATTAGTTTACTATGTTAAGCACTGTATACAACGTTTTGCATAAACAATCAAAATTTTAGCAATCTATTCAAGCAGGTTTTTAAACCTAACTTTTTCATTTTAATCTTGAAAACAAATCTTTTTACAATTATATTCATTCGTAAATCTTTAAAGGGGCAGTAGCACGTTTTTTGACAATTTTATATTATCATTTTTTCAATGATAATTGTATATTTATACTAAGTGTATTACATTGATACAGTCAAAAATCTCTTTACACAAACCAATCATCCATTGTCAGAGGACAAATTATAAAGATTCACATAAAATCCATTGGCAGCCATTTTTGTGTGAACACCTTTAATTCATTTTGTGTAAAAAAAGGAATGGCATGGCTTAACTTTACATTATATATTTGAATTACTTCTGCTTCATTTAGTTTAAATACATTGTCTTTCAATTGGAACCATTGATTTTCATTTTCCTGACATCACGTTAAATTCCCCCTAAAACGTGCTACTGCCCCTTTAAAGCCTTAAGTGAGAAACTCTAAACAAATAAGAAAATGTTATTCTACGACGTTTTATAAAAAGAAATGATTTGAGCCCGAAAAGAACAGTCATATACACATTAACTTTTAACAACGCATGGGTAAAATGACGGATGTATCTACGAGTGTAGCAAATGTCTGTGAGAAAAAATCGAACTTATAGTGAAAAACAAAGGATAAGGTGATATCTCAAGCTGCGTTTCAATATTCAAAACGCTGCATGGAAGTGACAGAATGTCTGGGACATTTACTTACACATGTGATTAAGATGAAAATAGGCTTTTTGCGACGTTATTTTAAAAGGCATTAATGGTAAGTGTATGTTAAATGAGAATACTACATTGATCAACCTTCTCAACAAGCCTATATTTACTTTATAGCCATTGTTTTCAATCATGTTTATATATTTTGTTGGTAATTTGACTTCAAAGACAGGTAAAATTAATTGCATGAAACAAGTTTGATAAAGCAAACAATTTATTTCAGTTGAAAATATTTGTATTATATATTAGTAAGTGGATAGGAGCGATTATTTCACAGGCAGCAGGGACTTTAGATAATTGTAGTGGGCTGTTTATATCTTTAAATGTTTCTAAATACTCAAAATTGAAATCCTGACGACAAGCCCCAATGATTAGATTATTCGCCTTTTCGTCTGTATTTGTCTTGAACAAATATAAATATTATGTCACAAATCAATACGTAGCGATCGTACAGCTAATTATAAGAACGAATTCTAGCACAATAGCTTTGAATATAAGTAAAAGAGAATCCAATAGACTTCGATAGGCCAAGTCATTGTAGTCAACTCAAGTAGTTTTTCTGAGATATTTTATATACTGTATGTTTTGCAAAATGACACGATCGATGATCATGTTTAAGCTAATAATACATCAAAAGCTAAAATTTAACTAGGCAGTAAAATGTTTTGACATTTGATTGTTATCAATATGTCATCTGTTCAAGGCAAAGAAAGAAAACATTAAAACCTTAGGTATTATTAAACTAAAACAGAATTCATCAGGAATATACTGCTTTTCCTGCTCTCTCAAATGTATATTTACGCAAGTAAGCAATTGTATATTGATAATGTACATGTAAGTTAATTTTGTCCATGTGAATGAGGCTTTGGAGACAGTGAAAGCAATAGATTGTCCAGTGTTGTGTGAAAATTTACCAAACATTGTTAATTTGTTTATACTCAAATTTAACTAAAAGATATGTATGCCGTTACCCTTTTTATTAAGCCTAAACTCGTTTGAAATTGATACCTTCTTGTTTGAAGTATGTCATGATATACATACGGAAAAAAGTTAAGCACCCCCAAACTTCTAAAACTAAAAAATGCTGCTATATAGCAAAGTTACGGTACCGTGAATAAATTTATGATTCTTTAACATTATAATGTTGATTTTGTAATAAGTTCGTCAAAGAAAGATCGTCCATGTAGACATTTTATGAAATTACGATTGAATTTGTAATGGTACTGAAATAATTTCACCCAAAATAAGTATGGCTGTAGTGCCAAAACGAGGCAATAGACAATGGGTTTCAGACATCAAAAATAACATTTGTGTTTAACTTACCAACTTGACTTCCACATATCAAATCATCTCTTATCTTACAAAATAAGGATGTAACTCGTCGTTGAACTGGCATCCCTTTTTTCAACAGTTATTGTCAATAATTGACGAAATGCCTGGAATCACACGATTTTGGAATAATCTTTGGATTCTTTTCAGTTCAATCTGTTAATCAAACACTTCTCATTGATTTCAAGGGGTCATTACAGTTGACACTGACCATCTTTTGTTATTAAACCCTGTTTCTTGAATTTTGGTTTTTGGAGATTTTGCGACTTTGAAGGTTATTAGAGGTCTAAATAGTGACATTTGACTAAAAGTTTTATACTAAAGTTTGACCTACGGGCTCGAAAGAATTGAATTACCCATAAAACAACTACCAATAACAACTTTCTTTTCTCAGAATAATGTAACTTGTTTTTTGACATAAAACTACAACAATTTTATGAATGCAAACATCCAAAAAATGCGAAACGTTATCAGTATGAAACGTTCTTCCCTTAACTGCTAAATTATGGTTATATCATACCATACGATTATTTCTGCAACCACATCGCCTTCTTTTTTATCAGGCAACTTTTGCAGCTGAAAAATCGTGGGGGTGCTTAACTTTTTTCCGTATGTATACGTAATTTTGTAAGTTTCTATTTACTGATGTCATGTCTAGATCAGTTGTGAGGCAATTATAAATGTTTTGAAAGTGATTTCATTTCGAATTAATCCATCGCTGTGGTTTAAATGGGCAGTAGCACGTTTTTTAGGGGAATATAAGGTGATTTCAGGAAAATGAAAATTACTGGTTTCAATTGAAAGATTATGTATTTAAACTAAATGGAGCAGTAATAATTCAAATATATAACGCAAAGTTTAGCTATGCGATTGCTTTTTCTTTCACAAAATGAATTAAAGGTGTTCACACAAAATTGCCGCCAATGGAATTTATGTGAATTTTCGTACTTTGTCCTCTGACTATGGATGATTGGCTTGTATAATGACATTTTTTACTCTGTCAAACTATTACATTTAGCATTAACTTACAATTATGAGTGAAAATGTTAAAATATTAAATTATCAAAAAACGTGCTACTGCCCCTTTAAGATAGTACTTTAACTAGAATCTGTATTAATTATACACCTGGAAAAGGTATTGCAGCAACCCGGTTTAAATTGTCGATTTCATGCCATTACAATGTTAGGATAGTACATGTAGTACTTAATTGGTCATTACATCGGATTCAATCTGTTAATTGAACCCTGAAGGGTCACCACAGTTGATAGTTAACTGATTTCATCATTACACAACTTACAGAATACTGAGTGGTTGACTCGAGATTTTGAATGTTCATACTGCCCTAAAATGACTTTTGTAAACATCAGTTTCTCAGTGACTTGAAAGAAAGGTGTTTCTAAGAATACAAACGTCAATATCGACAGATAACGTAGATGTTGTAGCATTGGGTTTGCGAAATACGCAATGGATGAAGACATGTTGTTATTTTGAAATCTTTGACAATATGGAATATGTCAGTCCTTTAGTTAATGTTATTAAGTACATTATAATCATGTTTTATTTCTGAACACATTCCCGTCAACAAATTGTTCTGTAAAAACCGTGAATGAGGAAGTTAGCCATTCATACATTTCATACTAATATTTCATTATTGAATTAAATACATATAGTTTGGGATATAAATTTGCGTAGCAACCCGTTTGTTTATATCCCTTTCGAAGGTCAAACTAAAACATTTATCTCAAAACAAAGCCATATTTGTGCATTGATTTCAATAATTAAAAAGAGGATTAGTAAATTAATACCTTGTCAGATTTCTTTACAGTACATAAAACTTCATAATAGGAGACAGTTTTTACAATTTGAAATGATACACCTATCTCAAAAAAGAAAACAACATAAATTCAAAGATTGGTTCAATTGATTATGGAGAAAAAAGCTTTGATTGACAGCAAAGCTGCAGTTTCAACTCAAAACCTGTGAGAGGTTATAATTACTTGAAGAAAGGCAGTAAGACAATAAAGAGGTCAAATGCAAACCATTACATGAAATGTGTTTCGACATTCTTTCTGTTTGATTATGATATTATGAGGAAAATAACATACACATGTATATTGTGTTTATATGACGCTAAATTAGTTAAGACCCCGTTTCAAATTGCACAAATGATACATATGTGTTGTATCGTAATTCAATAGCAAGCTAATAGAATATAAACAATAAATGAATGAATATGTTTGCGCATGGTATGTTTATATCCTGCAATTCCTTTGGATCATACATTCCAAAATATGTCCACATAAACTAAGATAAACTTATTCAGGTTGTGTAAATTGTCACTTGTCACTTGTCAATAGCTAATGAAATAAGTAGTATATCAACCAATCTTCTCTCAAACTCTTTAACAACGGAATGTATTGTTTTACATAACCATTTGTACGATTCAAAGATCAATAGAGACTAGTGGTCCAAAAAAAAATGTAAACTCTTTATTTGATGTTTTATACACTTAAAAGCATATATGCTCCGTAAACAAAAGAAAGACAGTACATTTTGCTGCTTTGTTTGTCAAAATGTCAGATAGTCGTAGCAAGGTTACTTAAAATGATCTAAGCCTGTTGTTTATTTTTAGCTAGAGAAAGTTATTACAGAAACGTATATGGATAATACCTGTTATGGTTAGATGCAAAACGTTAATATTGATGTTATCAGAGATAAATTTATTATCATTTACAGAACAAAATCAGTCCTTTTCAATTGGAAATGAGCACAACATATTTCTGATGTAACATAAACAGCTTAAGTCCGTCTTTTATTGTTGAGGCAATATAGGCATAATAGATGTAAAAAGAATTCCCCTCGGGGTAATACAGTATTGTCATTGTCATTGTCATTCTTACTTTTATTCATCATAATCTTAATGGTTCTCTCAAATTGCTCAAATTGTTATGTTATGCTAAATACAAAAGGTGGTAAAAAAATCATCGAATAGTCGTTGAATCGCATACAAAATGTTATCAAATTATTAACAGCGCGAAACCTGTAATCATGTAGAAAATATGTGATTTCCATTTCGAAATAATGAGTACATTTTTTATCTGGAATCTTTTAAAAAGATTGATCGGTAATAGTTTATTTTCCATTTTGTAACCTCCTGGATACCCAAAGCAGCTGCTACACATGCACTTCACACATCAATAGTAGTTTAAACCTGCGATCATGCTTGGTGATAACAATATTCAGACGGATCCTATCAATTTAGGTAAGTGGTATATTCTGGAGATCGAAGCGATGGATAAAAAGCCAACCAAGTTTTATTGTACCAATATAGTTGTCTTGAACAATATAACAAGGTTTTCCCGTTGACATTTATTGCCCAAACTGCTTTTAAGCATACCATAACAATTACTTAATCGAGTAACTGCACGTAATCATTTAATTAACGGTTGTCTTAAAGGTAAGAAGCATATTTATGGTAGATGATCTAACACAAAATAAAGTATGATACCAATTGCAAGACAATGTCTCATCATAAAAGAATGCGAACGTACAATGTTAAGTTAAGCTTCACAAAATTATTTAAAATGATGACAAAGCCTAACGTATTTAGACAATATGTTTTTTATTGATAATTTGTATTTTCTTCATTAAGCAATATCAGATTAAGATCAGTGAAAACCTGAAACAACCCTGTATAGAATTTCAGTAAAACGTGCTACTGACCAAAATTTATGGGATACATGTTTATAGTCATATCCATACCTTCTTCAATAGTCATATCATCACTTTCTTAAATGTCAATGTGGCACGATGTTATCATTTATCACATGATGCATTCGCAAATAATTTTGATAATGGGGAAATATGTCATATGCATTTTATCAGAAAACGGGTTAGATTTTAAGATTAGTAATAAATTGTGAATTTTGTATTCTCTTTCCTCAGAAATCAACTTCCATATGCACAAGAAATGTTTATATTCGTGTCATTCTTAAAGTAAACCCTATGAAATTGGCTTCCGCTGTGAATTAAATGATGTTGTTGATGTCATGCTGTGTATTGTGATAGTGTTATTACCGCCAAGGATACTGTATGGGAATGTTTATTTAACTAATGTCACGGACAGCATAATAATTAGTAGAAACTATTTAAAGGCAAAATTAATGTATGGTTACCCAATTCAAGCTTATACTGTCAAAACCGTTTTGTAATGTCACTTGAAATGAGGTAAAAGCTTGCAGCATTTGAGGCCACTTAAATACATCACATGTGTTACGTGGGTCGCGCACCTCCTAGACTTGGTAACGGTCCTTTCTTTCTCTGTGATAATGGTGATAATTCGGAGCGTAGGGCAATATTGGGTTTTCAACAACGTTTGTATAAAAAATGACATTAACTTCAGAATGTTTAATCGTATTCTTTTACTATTCAGTTTGTAAGGTATCATAAGAAAGTATCCATGGACTATTGTGAAGTTGATATTCTGTTAATGATCTTACCACTTTTTATGAGCTTAACATTTCAAGATCACGGTAAAGCTTTAAATCGCGAATCACTTACTTTTTTTACTAATATTCGATGGATGGCACAGGGTGTAGCCAATCTCAAATTATTTCCAAGATGCAAAGATTCAACGGACAGTTTATGAGTTTGTTTATTTTATCAACAACGCTTTCGAGACTCACATGGACTTACATTCTCTCCCCACGGAGGCAGATCAAGTCATGAAATGTTGATACAGCCTGTGTGATATTACGTCAATTTTATGGGAAAAAATGGGAGTTGCCATATTGGAGGCAATCAAAGTTAATTGTGCAATCAGCGACGCCGTTTTTAAATTATTATTTTGGCTACTGAATCATGGCAAACGCATTATGATATGAACCATCCTTTGGAGAAACCTTGTCATTTGTAAAGAGATTCAAATGGATTGTGTTGCAAGTTTTGTCCGCCAGGGGAAACTGCCGGAACCCACAGATTTTGGCGTAATAGAACAGAGGCTGTATCAACATTTCATGACTTGATCTGCCTATTTGGGGAGAGAATGACGGACTTAAACAGATCTGCAATTAGGAACATCGCCCTTTCGACTGTTAAACTTGTGTTTTATTGAAATAATGAAAACATTTGAAACTTTAACCAAATTATATGGAAGTGCAAAGTATCCACTATTACTAGAGGCGAAGTCAAGGGTTATCAACTTGGTGTTGCCAGTAACAACAAATATAATCACTCAAAAGTGAAATGCGTCGTACTGGATTCAAATTTCATAACAAAATGCTCTTGTAGCTTTTCAATGTATCTCGAGACAAGTTTACATTTCAGCATGAATATAAAAATTAAAAAACTTCTTAGATTCTCATAACCTCGTTGCAACCATTATCTGTGACGTTAAGATGATTATTTAGACTGCTAAAGCTGATATTTATTTAAGTTGCTGGCAACTTCCGTATACGTACTGAAAGAGATGTTACAATACAAAATTGGAATGACCATAACGTGCAAGAAAAAGATCTTTAACATGCAAATGAAATGAATGAATTCAAGTCAGTAGTAGCTTCATATCTGGAGTGAAAGAAACATTTAATCAGTAAATTGCTTTTAATCTCTTTCCCTCTTTTTAATTGTCAAGAGTTTGAGTTTTATGTGAACGAGGAGTTTCTCTGTCATCATTATTCAAATTCATGCAATGAATTACACTCTGTTCCGGATCTGTTGTCAAGAAAAAAGATCAACCATCACTTAAATTCAGTGAACGTTGTTCGCTTATTAAGCAGATGAATACAAACCGACATGTAGTTCCGTACGATAGAAACATCATATGTTCAATGTCACCTTTTTGGTATTTGATGTGTTTATTCTTCCATACAAAATCTCCTTCAAAAGACACTTCATGACCATCTCGGTGCCATCAGTGTTACTGCTACTGATTTTCCGCTATGGTCAGAATCCATATTGATAGTTTGGATTTCTACTGAGTATGAAATTAACACATCAAAATAGGTAACTACTTTTGTTCACATCGTATTGATTATCAAAGTATATCTTGATACAACTAGTGAGCAGAATCGTCCACGAATTTGCAATGTTTTATTGATTTGAAATTTAAACATTTTCCTAAGTCATTTTTATCTATACATATGATTTCACATTAAAGATAGTACAATCTGTTACTCACAAAACAACATTATTTACTTACGTGTAAATCGCAACATTCAGCAATGATTCGTGAGCTTTTTTCTATTTGTATTTCGGTTTAGCTTTAAACCACTAGGATGAAATATTTGTCAAGGTGACCCTGACCTTGGTTTGATAAAATGTCAAACAGGCTTTTAATGTTTTAAGTCACATCGAACATTAATCGCAGATCTTAAGCAATATATTTTAATTTGAACTTCTATTTTTTTATTTGAATGACACCTTGCTTTCCTGTCACATTTTAATCAAGAGACATTGTTTGTATGTGAAACGTTAGTATTTGCAATAGTAAAAATTAAAAAGAGCAAATTAGTTTCTCAGATAAAATTTCAAAATAGTTAAGATGAATTCATAACAAATGAATAACCTACATACAACAACCTAACAACTAATGATAAAAAGGCCACAGGGACCACACCCTAAAAAATATGTTCATATTCTTCTCTAGAACCATAAGGCCTAGAAAGCTGAAACTTTGTGTATAGACTCGTTGACTAGTGAGGATTATAAATTGTAGCTTTGGTGACCCCATGGCCCCTACTAAGGGCCACAGGGACCACACCCTAAAAACATATTTTCATCTTCTTCTCTAGAACCAAAAGGCTTAGAAAGCTGAAACTTGTTGTACAGGCTCCTTGACTTGTGAGGATTATAAATTGTAGCTTTGGTGGCCTTGTGGCCCATAATAAGCCAAACAAAGTATGTCATGGACACTCATATCATATCCTCTATATACTCATTTGTGGATGATAGTTTTGTCCATCATATTTGTATTTAGAATTTATATAAACTAATGCCGTTTCATTTGATTACGGAATTGAAACTTCATGACATATTTGTGACTTTAAGTAACTAAAAGTAACGCGATTAACATCCAATTAAGATCATGCTCTAAATGAAAACAACAATTGAAACAATTAAAAATGTTGTTCTGATATTCTAAACGTCTGTTGTGCTTTCATTAACCTATGAATCAATTAGTTACAACATTGATTTCCCAAAACCTCAATGCTTGTAGTTTAATTGTAACGATTTTATGTACTTTTTTAAAGGATTCGTTTAAAGCAAGGATGGGATTGATAGCATTGCTGAATTATTGTGCTTATTAAGTACAATCGAGAAACTGCGCTTTGAGACAACGAGCTCATTGAACCTCCTTGAAAAGGAATAAAACTTTCAAGAGTTTTGTTATTGGGCCTGACATCATAGAAATTATCCAATAGTGACGAAATTGAGGACTTAAAAGGGACAGTCAATCGTTGTAAGAATTCAAATCCAAAAGCAATTAGTCGTAGATGGTTTGATTGCATGTTTTGAGCATTAAGAGTACAAGCAATGCAAATGAAAAAGATTTGCAATTATTTGTACATCATCACTCTCACATTATATATATATTTCGAATTTAGAATAATCGAACGACTATACCTTGCATCTTATTGTTGAAGCTTGTACCACAAACAATATTATCACAAATTGCTTGTTTGGTTCGCAAGTATTTGCTTGTTTCAAACATACCATTAAAAAGCAACACATACAATGTGGGCGATTTTGAAATATGTGGAAGAATAACAATACAACTGTCATATTTCTTTCCTGAACGTAATCGTTACATACTGGTTTACAGTTCAAACATGGGCAAATATTGTTACAGATTTTGTTATTCGTTTAAGCAGGAAAATGAGGATGTAATTATGCAATGTCAAATTGTCGAAAATTGTCGAATATTGTCGTACGCAAGATTAAAACTTCACTTTCAAGATCTGCCGTTGCTTGAAATCGAATGTTCATTAGAGCAGCATATTTAGTCATTTAGACCATTTCTTCCAGACCCATTTTCCACAAAAAGATCTAATATTTGTTCGCAAAGAGCACTACAAAAGTTAAAAATTTGTACATTCCGGTCCTTGGTCAATACCTTACGTGTAAGTCATGGTCATCACCATGCATTAGCCGGCAAAGCTTTTTTCTAAAACCGGAGGCTAACTCATTTGGAAAGTCTGGTTTTGTGATACATGAAAACTTCACCCGAAACTGTGAGATCAAACACATCATTGTTGCCTTGTTTACTGTCGATAAAATGAAAACTCCGCCTATAATTTTATCAGAAAGTTCATCAGATTCGGTTGACAGTGTGTGGTATTGTAGATAACAATATCTAGCACAGACACTCTGCCTAATGTATTGTTTTAGGAGAAATTGGCAAGAAGTCTTTACAGTAACAAAGGTCAAATGCATCAGGATTATGGTCCGAAACGGGAAATTCTAAGCATGTTTGGTGAACATGAAAACACCCTATCATTATGTCAAGATCAAGGCCAAATCAAGCACAAAGTCCCTCTAACCCAATATCTAAACTTATTTAGAAAGTAAATGCAATGAACTTTATTGACTGCATGTCAACGTAACATTATGTTTTAGGCACTTCAACGACCAAAAGAGACTTTTTTACCTTTTCCATTCATTGCCAGACAGATGCCAATCAAGAATTGACTAAAACGATAGCAAAACAATAGAATGGCTTTGGCGCCACGACACACAGTGACAGAACGAATAACCTGATGCTTACGTATTTGCCAACAGTTTTTATATAGCTTTGTTAAATTTCACTTTCTAACCATTGAAATTTTGTGATTTTTTGTCTCTAAACTAAAAGAAATATATTCTGAGAAAATTACTCATGCATTTCTTTTTTTGATATGTCTGTAGCAATGTTGATATGAAGCTGTGTACAATTTCTGTTAAGCAAATGACAGCATTTAATTACTTGCATTTAATGCCCGTATCTCTAGATCCCTACTTTAATCGTGAGTTTTTTCCACATCAAACTGAATATCGTAATTACTGACTTGCTCGGACGTTTCTCAAATAGATAAATTCAAAAGGGCAACACCATTACTGCCTTTTAATTCAACCCATAAAAAGTAAATACCATTCAAAAAGGTTAGTTATTTGGAAACAACCCTTTTTTTTTTAGAAATGTGTATACGTAGTAAAGGAAATCAAAGTAACGTATAGCATTCATTCGAACATATATGATTAAAATTATTTAATGTACATTTCTTAATCATTACAAACACCAAGTGAATCAAAGATGCAAACGAAACATTATTTTCCTGATACACTCCTTTTTAATAATATAATCCGAGTATCATTGAAATTATAGTTCTATTCACTGACCTTTGTGACAAAGGTTCATGCATCATAGTCAAAACTCGTTTGATAGATGCATATGGTTTTTTTTAGGCTGGCTTGCAGCCTCGAATCCAATATCCATGAACATCAATCTTGATAGATACCATTAATCTATTGTTGTATATTGGTGAGACCAACAAGCGTCAGATAAAAGAACTATTTGAGGTTTTTTTCCAAAAAGGATATGATATTATTATGTCAATGAATTATTTTTGACTTTTTATAATCAGTATATGTTCGAACCTATATTGTTGTTTGCAAAAACAGATCTTAAGTCATTTCTACATTGATGTTATGTCCGGAATATCTTTATGACAAACTCAAGACAATTTATTTTCCTGAAATATATAGGCGGATGTCACGAGTAGAATAGGATGTCTAGACATATTCATAACTGTATTCTCCTGAGAAAAATGATTTTAAGAAGCCAAATGACAATTAATTCAGTTAAGATTTAAAGCTGTAGCCTCACTGCAAATGTTGCATAGAGGGAAACCAGTACTCTGACTGCAAGACTGATATTGTCTTTCTGTGTCATGGATTGAAATTGAAAACATTGAAGGCATTGTTAAAACGTCTCTCAAGTGATTACATGTTAGTGTACCCCCATCGGCAAAAGAAAGTAATGACTTCTGGATGTATGCTGACCACTTAACTTTTATCTATTCGATTGTAAATTCTAAATGGCAGAAAACACATTTAAGATTAAATATCATTCACGTGAAGAAAAATGCTCGTATACTGGACCAGTATACGTCAGTAAACCACCCTAATATACTGAGGTATACTAATTAGGAAACCACCCTAATTTACTGACGAATACTGGTCAGTATACTCTGAATTTCCATAGCTCAGTATATCTCAGTATATCTCAGTATATCTCAGTATATCTCAGTATATCTCAGTTTACGTCAGGAAGTGCTCATTTAAACAAATTCAAGATAGATTTGATTTTTGTGTTATTTATAATGTAGTATTTATATATTGTTTGGTTTATTCCAGCTGCAATTCTTCTAATCGAACTTTTAGTTAGATAAATAGATAAATGTAATAGATAACGTACGACACCATAAACCCAAATGACCTACTCGTTTTTAAATGAGTTATGTAGTACTGTGTACACAATTGAATTTATCGGCGGGTCAAAGTGAGTAATAACATTGATAGGATAGAGTAAAAACCATTAACAGTGAATTAGATTTGAAGGTCATAAACTAAATGATTTTGTAACAATGTTTCAGATTCTGTAATATCGTATGGAAACAGGTCTGAAGTATCGCTAGGGGAGAATGAACAGTTATGAAATAACACTTTTACTGATTTATTCATGACTTAAATTAGCCTTACATAGATATCATCATAATAGAAATTTAAATACCGATGGATATCTATATCAATGCGGCTTATTAAACGTTGTTCTTTAAAGGGGCAGTAGCACGTTTTTTGAGAATTTTATATTTAAAAATTTTCACTGATAATTGTATGTTAACGCCAAATGTATTACTTTGATAGTGTCAAATATCTCATTACACAAGCCAGAACAAAGTATGAAGATTTACCTAAAATCCATTGGCGGCCATTTTTTTGTGAACACCTTTAATTCATTTTGTGTAAGAAAAAGAATCACATGGCTAAACTTTACATTATATATTTGAATTATTACTGCTCCATTTGGTTTGAATACATTGCCTTTCAATTGGAACCATTTATTTTCATTTTCCTGACATCACCTTATATTCCCTCTAAAAACGTGCTACTGCCCCTTTAAGCGTAATATTGTGGACTATTCAATATAAAGTGAAATTCATCTTCAACATCGTCTTGGCAATAAACGTGTTGATCTGGATAACTGGCTAAAATCAAGAATCCCTTTTTTCAAATAACTCCCAATAAAAAGTCTCTAATAATCTAAACATTGCAGGATATTGTGAAATATTAATATCAATGGTTGGTGGAATGCTTTTTCATATCAAGAGGTATCCATTGGTTAGAAATCCATTTCCTCTTATGAGGGATTGAAATGTAGAATTATAGAACTATGCAATGTATAATGGGCCGGTGGCCTAGTTACTGAATAAACTCTCTCTCTATGAGGGATTAAGAATCAGAAAGAATTAGTTTACAATCTTAAAAATTTAGTTTTTGAAATACATGGCAACCATATATCATTTATACATATTATGTGACATCGGCATTACAAAGTATGCCAAAAGATCGGCTGCATAAACAACATGTGAAACTAACCTTATCAAAAATGAAATCCTCTATATTAAAGCACATAAATCCATCAATGAATAGTGATAACACTATGTTGCAGCACCTTGCAGTCTCTGCCTTACTTCAACAAAAGTTAGGTACAAATGAATATGCAGAAATATAGGGAAAGAAACTTTGCATTGGGTCTTGGTTAACCTCTAACATCTGATTGGATAACTAGATAAGAGAGACCAGTGACAAACAATGCCTCGAGTATTACTCACCTGTCAGCGTGGATTGTCAATACACGTGTCAATCTGTCTAATTGACGCCATAAGCTAATGAGGAAATGGTATCGTCTAATTGACACCAATAGTTAATGAGGGCTGAATGCTACAAAAACAGATTCCAATATACGGCTTACATTGATGAGCTTGTCTTTGAAAAGAGAAATACATTACTGAATATATAGATACATATATACAGCAACAGATACAGCAACACCTAAAATAATATTTACCACTCCCATATTTGGGATAACTGGTAGGACTTGGGCACAGGGCAAAATGGTTAAAACTCTTCACTTAAAGTGCACAGTGTGGCAACCCCCGGCACTTCACTAAATTATAACTGGTAATTTTCCCAGTAGCAATTTTAACCTCAAAACCCTCACTGCCTGCTTCTTAATCGGGTTCAGTGGGGAGGACAGGTATTGTACCTAAGTGTATGGTTAGACTACCCCCTGCACTTTACATAGGTACAATACCAGTCAGACGACCTTCAAGAAAGAAAAAACGCACATTGCGAAGATAACAACGCTGGAAACAACAGCAAATAACAGACTAAGTATATCAAACCAAAAAGATAAGTATTACTCCTTTCACTCAATTATCAATAAATTTAGATATAAAACATTTCTAATTACAAATAAATATAAATACAATTCAAACACAATTATTCAAATACAACTTTATCTTATCACAATTAAAAATACCATCTCAAATACTACTTTAAACCTTTTTACTTCAATATAATTTCCCATACATAATATATTCTTTCTATCTCTTTCAGGTACCACGCCATTTCACAGCACTATTTATTTACTGACTATTCATAATTTCAGCCCCCCCCCCCCTCACTCTATTCCAAATTCTAAATTAATTTTAACCACTTTAGAACTTTTATTAATTTTACTTGGGTGCCTAAGACCTCTTCTAAATTTCATGCCCCTTTTTTTGGAAATAACTCAGGCTTAGACCCCACGTCGGCGACATCACCGTATGGTGAAGAAGACGTTAAACCCCAATCCAACAACCAACAGCAACAGATATATAAGTGAAACATATTTCATTACACCAAAAGTGCCAAAACCTGCTATCATTGTGTTCATATTCAGTTAAAATTTTGTTTGCGGTTTTAAAGAAAGAACACATAAAAATAACCTTAAATATAATTAATATTTCCCTTTTGTTGCATATATCTTTAGCCCAGGTTTTGTTTATAGTTTTGTACAAAAAGACATGACAACCTCAAATGAGTTAAAGATAATGCTCTATTTTGATGCCTGTATGCATCCTTGAAATAATTATTTCCACTAGATTATTATCAAACAAGTTTTAGTTAAAAAAGTAAAATGTATTATTTCGAATTAACTGATTAAAAAATTAAAAAGGCAGAATGCATGTCAGTGCTAAGGGATGTATTGTTTGTCTCTTGTGCCAATTTTGTTGAAGATGAAACATAAAGAAACAAATTCCCTCTCTCTGTTTGATTTTTAGAGGAATTATAGGAAAAGTTTAATGAAATTTGAGACAAAATTACTTTTGTGACTTTGATATTGTTGAAATTGATGAAATTTGGAATTTAATTTTTAACTTTGATGCCAATAATACTTTAAGGAAGAATTTTTTTTATAAAGATTAATGTAACACCGACAATTCTCAAAAGATGTATACTTTTATCATATTAAAATAAATGAAATTGTTATCCCATTCATACATCTAAATTGATTATGTCATACCCCTTAATGACCAGTTGTAATGCTCCTAATCAGTAATGACTGCCCTCAACTAGAAGTGCTTAATCAATGAACTATGGCAAAGATTGACAAATATGCATGTGGTTTAAACACAAAAGAAGGAACCGGATTGGTAAACAACCAAATGTTTATATTTATACCGCGCGGAAATATGCATGTTCTAGTTCGCCTCTATAATGTAATAAAAAACATGTTATTGTGTGTATCTATGAATAAAAAATTGAAACTTTATTACCAAGGCCAGGGTCGAAAATGAAAGTTACAGGACGTCAGATTGCTCATGCTCAAAACATTGAGGTCTTGTCTTGGGTTATTTTAGTGCTTTGAATGTGATATCCCCTGTAGTGAAATCCCCTGAAGAAATGTGATTGAAAATACAGAAATTCAAAAACTAATCAAATTTCCACAAATCCGTTTAAAAATCAGTAGCCCAACGTCAGGAATGCATGTGGGTATGAATTAACAGAGACTATATTAAAATCTCGAGTGTTCCTTTGAGTAGTATATTACAATTGCATATCACACTTTAAGTTCTTAAGAAAATAGACTTGATCTACGTACTCTGATTATAGGGCAGTAAATTGTTTTATCTTTTTTTTGTATCAAAATGTTGGAATGTGTTATTACAACACATTAACTGACATATCAGGTTATATGAATTTACAAATGTATTAACTAAGACATTTCAATATTGACGAATTAAATATAATCCAACAATTACCAATACAAGTGCCTGTACCTGAAAACGAAGTACCTGTAGGCAATACACATTTAAAGGGCAGACCCGCGCGGGGACATATTTACTAACGAGACTTTTATTACAGGGCCATAAAAAGTTCAAAGATACAGAGATAATGACTTGTTGGGTTGAGGTGTTTTCTTGACATATGCTGGAATATTCCAGCATGGTTAAAAATCTTTACATATCTATTATCGTAATGTGTCTATATCCTTTCCTATTACAATTTATAAACATGAAATAATTGTGGTATTTTCTTTTTGTCACTTGTTCTTTTTGTCACTTGTAACTTGTTTATGAAGAATGTTCACGTACCACAAAAAGGAATAAAAAAGAAAAAAAAGAAATGTTCACGTTATATAATCTTAAACGGTTCAGACATAAAACTATATTTATAATTAGAATATGTGATAAAAGAGATGTAAATTCAGATCCAAATAACTGACATTCTCAGTAAAACGCATTAAAATGTAATAACTTTACAAGATAATAATTACAAATAAAGATTCATATATTTGTTGGTCTGTTTTTAATCTTATAAATCACAGAAAATATACAATCATAGAAAAACAAAACATCATTCACATTCTATTTGTTTTAAAAAGGCATGATTCTGTCTTAGAGATATTTGAAATATTTTGAAAGATAGTTTAAATAAATATTTCTGGAGTCAGCGTTTGCCTTGATATGTAAATTCATGTGTTTACGTAAGTTAATCACAGGGAACCATACCTATAACTATATATATAACTATTAAGACCGTTTATAAAAAACATTTTTAGCAACAAACCTTATAGATATAGAGATTACGATATGAGGAAGAAAAAATCAATTTGTATTACATCAAAAGAAAAAAAAAAGAAGTTTTTTTTCTGCCAAAATATATGTTAAAATACACACAAGTATACACTAGTGAAGAAAGTCTAGATAACATTTGCTTCAGTGGGCTTATCTTCACTTCTTTATTATCAAAGAGATTTCAGTAAAACAAACATCAAAGACAATCATTTATCATAGTTATTTGATAGTCACTTATTATGTGAATTGCATTTCACCCTTGCTTTTTGAGAAATTATTTTTTACCTACTTCATAAATCGACAAATCAAGTTTTGAATTTGCAAGAAAAAAAATCATAATTTTGACATATAAATCGAATTCAGCAACTAAGTATCTGCATTTGCAAACGAGTTACATGTAGGCAATACACAAATACTTTGCTGAACCAGGCGGGACACCTCGAGATTTTTATTACAGGGTGATAAAAAGATCAAAGACAGTGAAATTGTCTTTGTGGCGTTTGTGAGAAGTTTCTTAAATTATCTTTGAATAACTCAAAACAATGATTTATATTGATATATATAATGATATGATATTTAATATAATGTAAAAATAAATGAATTTCCTAATATAAATAATAGATACATGAATTTCGTTGTATAGATAAATTGATAAATAATATTCACTTATTCCATCTTGAAGTTGCGTGAGATCAATAAATCTTTATTTCAGTACTTATAAGGCCTCATGCCTGTAGAAGTTATTTGCTTTAAAGACATTTGTTCTAAATAAAGTTACATAATATATGTACATGTAATAACTGAGTATTGCTTTTTGTTAATAATAAGATATTTTCCCGTAGATTATACTTGGAAGATGCATCGTCAAGTTAAGAATTAACAACATCCTTCACTATTCTCAGTTTTAAGAAAAATAATTCAAACATACAAATCAGTTAAAAACACTATTGTACATAATAAATGTTTAAATGTATTTTTTTCCTCTCCGATGAGATTTATCTATTGCTGTAAATACATAGTCAGAGGGAAACAAAATGACATTCACAGTTCATTTGTTTTAAAAGGGTTCATTCTGCATTATAAACGTAAGTCTTTGTTACTAAAGTTGAAAAAATAAAAAGTAAAAAAGTAGACGACGCATTCAAGGGCCTAGGTACATGACATCAAATTCGAAAGTAACATACCTTTTACAGAGAATGAAAATAATTAATGCAGAAACCTTTCAAACTGTATGTAACTACGGGACAACACAACTTGCCACATGAGAGAAGAGGAGTTTGACACTGAGTCATTAATGACAGCAAGCAATCAGTCATGAATGGGCACCAACTGGACCCCTGTCAACACACTATGACTAAAACAACATAATAAACGCTCTTGGAAGTCTCTTATTACTATAAAAACAGGTTAACATCAAAGATATTGTAAAAAAACATAATTAGTTCGTAATTAAGATATCAATAATGATGTTGTGATATCTAAATATGGATTAATTTAGAATTAAGGAAATGTGAGTGTGTCTCCATCTATTGAATCAACTGTGGTATTAGACACAGATTAATCAAGAGTATTCATTCATGAGGTGTGAGTCTCAAAGAGTGGAAAAACTCATGATGTTAGGTCAGGGAGAATGTGTAAACACTACTAAACAGTGTTTAGAGATTATATTATCAAATAATTTCATTGGTGTATATGAAAAAAGTGTAAAACAAGTAGTTGTTGGCTATCAGCCAAAGAGATCTCAAAGATTCAATTCCAGTGAATATGTGATCATGTGAAAATTTTTATATATCTATGATTTTTATTAATGAAAATGGATCAGCACAATAAGCTTTCAGCATATTTAAGTGCTGTTCCTTTAGATCTCACAAAAAACAACATCAAAATTCACAAAGTAATTAGATAAGTATTTACACGATGATAAAATAGTGGACAGCAATAAACGGTAAACAATCAACAATGATAAATTGAATTTAGGAGTTTAATAATTATTTGAAATGTTGTGAATCGTGCATAAATGTTTGGACAGATTCAAGGAAATTCTGATTAAATAATATGCTTGAATATTAGTTAACATATAGAATGGTATACAAATGCCGTCTATAGACAAATTTATTAGAACATATCAAAGTATGGGCAATAAATAAATATTCATATATGTATTGTATCATGTTATTAAATTATTGCATCTAAATAAAGTGAATAACAACCAAATGTTTTTTCGTAATATATGTAAATATAAGTAATATAAAGTCATTAAGACTTTTTTTCCAGGGGACTCTTTTTTTCTGTCAAATTTAGGACTTTTCTTCTGGTAACTTTCTTCCAAACAAAATGACACCTAAAAAATAAACATATTTTAAATCTTGCGAGAATTAAGAACATTCTACAAAATATCAGACTTTATAAGACTAATTCAGTCATCAGAGATAGCAGTTGTCTCCTGCATGCCTGAAGCGTCGAAAAACCATCAATAGGTGATATTTTTTTCTTTTGATACATTTAAATGTTGAGACAACACAAAACTTACATACATATACACAAATATACAAGAGTATAAAAAAATAAACAATAATATACAATAGTAAACAAAATATACAGTTGTTTATACAAGAGTAAACAACAATATACAAGAGCATATAAAAATATACAATAGTATACAAAAATATACAAGAATATACAAAAATATACAAGAGTATACTGGTTTTGGAAATTCGGAGTATACTGACCAGGAAATTTTTGGAAATCCTAAGTATACTGAGGTATACTATTTTGTATATTCGGGGTATACTGATCAGTATACCTCATTAAATAAGGGTATTTTGTCCAGTGATTGTGACGGTCATATGGCTCTCTGTGATTAATAACCCTTATGCTCCTAATTTTCATTTCGTATTTGTATGTGTTCATACGTGTCGTGTGCATATTTGAATCTTTGGTAATTTTGGTTACAATATATTGTAAAGTTAAGATGGTAAGAGTATCAACACAAGAAAAACCTTTAAAAAGGCATGCTTGGTGCCACATAGGCAGATGAAGAAGATTTTTTTTTATAGAACAATTCGGGGGATAAATGAAATATACAACACTGGATAACAGCAGTAATATTAACACAAGTATTACTCAAAGTTAACTTCACACAATTAATTTCTATCAACACGAATTGCTGAAAGTTATGAATATTTTTTACATTCATCAACGATTGTTGGTATATTTCATATCAAAATACACGAGGGTGACAATCTATTTATCATCCAAATTAACTCTTTTTGACATCTCAGAGAAAAAATGTAAATTGGTTTCATTTCACGATGTTTTTATTTTTTTGGGCGATGGACTTTATTCTTTGTCAAATTGTTAATTCATGAACAACTGAAATAATCACCTCATGAACATATTTGAAATTAAGTGTGAAATAATCATTTAAAAATCGTATATAGGCCTATTAGTTAACAGGAAAGTCCTCCTGAATTCCGTTTCCACAAAAATACACCGCTCGATAGAAGTGCTTAAATTATATCGCGTGGGTTTTAAAAAAGTGGATTCTGCGATTATTGAATGCGAAATAATTAATGCTTTATCTGGAACAAATGCAGACTCTTCTTCAAATGAAGATGTTTTTTATTGAGTCTGTTAACATTTATCAGCATCTTTAATAGAAAACATTGTTTCTCTTTTAATATAACATTTAAAGCAAAATCATATTCCACAGTTTAATGTGCCAAATATTTTGTATTACCCACAGGGTGACGTAATGCATTTTTTGCTACAGTTCTGTTCATTGGTCTTTTGATTTGGATACAACACATGTGATTGGCGCGGCTTTCCTTTGAAAATATCAAGAGTAATATAGAGAGAATTCAGAAAAGTTTTAGAAAAATCAAATCATAATGCTTGGTGCCCTTTGGGGCACCAAGCAATAAGAGCCTGGGCAATGATTCATCAATTTGTATTATAAATGTATATGTTATGTCACAACTCACAAGGGCTTTAAATATTTTCTCTATTATTATGGAAAACATATTTTGAAAAAAAAAAAAAAAAATGTTCATTGAAAGAAAAATATAAAATTTAATATTTTCAAATTTGAACAGACAGATTTTGTGTGTGGATGGAATGGCTCAATAAATATATAGTTAGATAAATAGATAAATGTGATAGATAACGTACGACACCATAAACCCAAATGACCTACTCGTTTTTAAATGAGTTATGTAGTACTGTGTACACAATTGAATTTATCGGCGGGTCAAAGTGAGTAATAACATTGATAGGATAGAGTAAAAACCATTAACAGTGAATTAGATTTGAAGGTCATAAACTAAATGATTTTGTAACAATGTTTCAGATTCTGTAATATCGTATGGAAACAGGTCTGAAGTATCGCTAGGGGAGAATGAACAGTTATGAAATAACACTTTTACTGATTTATTCATGACTTAAATTAGCCTTACATAGATATCATCATAATAGAAATTTAAATACCGATGGATATCTATATCAATGCGGCTTATTAAACGTTGTTCTTTAAAGGGGCAGTAGCACGTTTTTTGAGAATTTTATATTTAAAAATTTTCACTGATAATTGTATGTTAACGCCAAATGTATTACTTTGATAGTGTCAAATATCTCATTACACAAGCCAGAACAAAGTATGAAGATTTACCTAAAATCCATTGGCGGCCATTTTTTTGTGAACACCTTTAATTCATTTTGTGTAAGAAAAAGAATCACATGGCTAAACTTTACATTATATATTTGAATTATTACTGCTCCATTTGGTTTGAATACATTGCCTTTCAATTGGAACCATTTATTTTCATTTTCCTGACATCACCTTATATTCCCTCTAAAAACGTGCTACTGCCCCTTTAAGCGTAATATTGTGGACTATTCAATATAAAGTGAAATTCATCTTCAACATCGTCTTGGCAATAAACGTGTTGATCTGGATAACTGGCTAAAATCAAGAATCCCTTTTTTCAAATAACTCCCAATAAAAAGTCTCTAATAATCTAAACATTGCAGGATATTGTGAAATATTAATATCAATGGTTGGTGGAATGCTTTTTCATATCAAGAGGTATCCATTGGTTAGAAATCCATTTCCTCTTATGAGGGATTGAAATGTAGAATTATAGAACTATGCAATGTATAATGGGCCGGTGGCCTAGTTACTGAATAAACTCTCTCTCTATGAGGGATTAAGAATCAGAAAGAATTAGTTTACAATCTTAAAAATTTAGTTTTTGAAATACATGGCAACCATATATCATTTATACATATTATGTGACATCGGCATTACAAAGTATGCCAAAAGATCGGCTGCATAAACAACATGTGAAACTAACCTTATCGAAAATGAAATCCTCTATATTAAAGCACATAAATCCATCAATGAATAGTGATAACACTATGTTGCAGCACCTTGCAGTCTCTGCCTTACTTCAACAAAAGTTAGGTACAAATGAATATGCAGAAATATAGGGAAAGAAACTTTGCATTGGGTCTTGGTTAACCTCTAACATCTGATTGGATAACTAGATAAGAGAGACCAGTGACAAACAATGCCTCGAGTATTACTCACCTGTCAGCGTGGATTGTCAATACACGTGTCAATCTGTCTAATTGACGCCATAAGCTAATGAGGAAATGGTATCGTCTAATTGACACCAATAGTTAATGAGGGCTGAATGCTACAAAAACAGATTCCAATATACGGCTTACATTGATGAGCTTGTCTTTGAAAAGAGAAATACATTACTGAATATATAGATACATATATACAGCAACAGATACAGCAACACCTAAAATAATATTTACCACTCCCATATTTGGGATAACTGGTAGGACTTGGGCACAGGGCAAAATGGTTAAAACTCTTCACTTACAGTGCACGGTGTGGCAACCCCCGGCACTTCACTAAATTATAACTGGTAATTTTCCCAGTAGCAATTTTAACCTCAAAACCCTCACTGCCTGCTTCTTAATCGGGTTCAGTGGGGAGGACAGGTATTGTACCTAAGTGTATGGTTAGACTACCCCCTGCACTTTACATAGGTACAATACCAGTCAGACGACCTTCAAGAAAGAAAAAACGCACATTGCGAAGATAACAACGCTGGAAACAACAGCAAATAACAGACTAAGTATATCAAACCAAAAAGATAAGTATTACTCCTTTCACTCAATTATCAATAAATTTAGATATAAAACATTTCTAATTACAAATAAATATAAATACAATTCAAACACAATTATTCAAATACAACTTTATCTTATCACAATTAAAAATACCATCTCAAATACTACTTTAAACCTTTTTACTTCAATATAATTTCCCATACATAATATATTCTTTCTATCTCTTTCAGGTACCACGCCATTTCACAGCACTATTTATTTACTGACTATTCATAATTTCAGCCCCCCCCCCCTCACTCTATTCCAAATTCTAAATTAATTTTAACCACTTTAGAACTTTTATTAATTTTACTTGGGTGCCTAAGACCTCTTCTAAATTTCATGCCCCTTTTTTTGGAAATAACTCAGGCTTAGACCCCACGTCGGCGACATCACCGTATGGTGAAGAAGACGTTAAACCCCAATCCAACAACCAACAGCAACAGATATATAAGTGAAACATATTTCATTACACCAAAAGTGCCAAAACCTGCTATCATTGTGTTCATATTCAGTTAAAATTTTGTTTGCGGTTTTAAAGAAAGAACACATAAAAATAACCTTAAATATAATTAATATTTCCCTTTTGTTGCATATATCTTTAGCCCAGGTTTTGTTTATAGTTTTGTACAAAAAGACATGACAACCTCAAATGAGTTAAAGATAATGCTCTATTTTGATGCCTGTATGCATCCTTGAAATAATTATTTCCACTAGATTATTATCAAACAAGTTTTAGTTAAAAAAGTAAAATGTATTATTTCGAATTAACTGATTAAAAAATTAAAAAGGCAGAATGCATGTCAGTGCTAAGGGATGTATTGTTTGTCTCTTGTGCCAATTTTGTTGAAGATGAAACATAAAGAAACAAATTCCCTCTCTCTGTTTGATTTTTAGAGGAATTATAGGAAAAGTTTAATGAAATTTGAGACAAAATTACTTTTGTGACTTTGATATTGTTGAAATTGATGAAATTTGGAATTTAATTTTTAACTTTGATGCCAATAATACTTTAAGGAAGAATTTTTTTTATAAAGATTAATGTAACACCGACAATTCTCAAAAGATGTATACTTTTATCATATTAAAATAAATGAAATTGTTATCCCATTCATACATCTAAATTAATTATGTCATACCCCTTAATGACCAGTTGTAATGCTCCTAATCAGTAATGACTGCCCTCAACTAGAAGTGCTTAATCAATGAACTATGGCAAAGATTGACAAATATGCATGTGGTTTAAACACAAAAGAAGGAACCGGATTGGTAAACAACCAAATGTTTATATTTATACCGCGCGGAAATATGCATGTTCTAGTTCGCCTCTATAATGTAATAAAAAACATGTTATTGTGTGTATCTATGAATAAAAAATTGAAACTTTATTACCAAGGCCAGGGTCGAAAATGAAAGTTACAGGACGTCAGATTGCTCATGCTCAAAACATTGAGGTCTTGTCTTGGGTTATTTTAGTGCTTTGAATGTGATATCCCCTGTAGTGAAATCCCCTGAAGAAATGTGATTGAAAATACAGAAATTCAAAAACTAATCAAATTTCCACAAATCCGTTTAAAAATCAGTAGCCCAACGTCAGGAATGCATGTGGGTATGAATTAACAGAGACTATATTAAAATCTCGAGTGTTCCTTTGAGTAGTATATTACAATTGCATATCACACTTTAAGTTCTTAAGAAAATAGACTTGATCTACGTACTCTGATTATAGGGCAGTAAATTGTTTTATCTTTTTTTTGTATCAAAATGTTGGAATGTGTTATTACAACACATTAACTGACATATCAGGTTATATGAATTTACAAATGTATTAACTAAGACATTTCAATATTGACGAATTAAATATAATCCAACAATTACCAATACAAGTGCCTGTACCTGAAAACGAAGTACCTGTAGGCAATACACATTTAAAGGGCAGACCCGCGCGGGGACATATTTACTAACGAGACTTTTATTACAGGGCCATAAAAAGTTCAAAGATACAGAGATAATGACTTGTTGGGTTGAGGTGTTTTCTTGACATATGCTGGAATATTCCAGCATGGTTAAAAATCTTTACATATCTATTATCGTAATGTGTCTATATCCTTTCCTATTACAATTTATAAACATGAAATAATTGTGGTATTTTCTTTTTGTCACTTGTTCTTTTTGTCACTTGTAACTTGTTTATGAAGAATGTTCACGTACCACAAAAAGGAATAAAAAAGAAAAAAAAGAAATGTTCACGTTATATAATCTTAAACGGTTCAGACATAAAACTATATTTATAATTAGAATATGTGATAAAAGAGATGTAAATTCAGATCCAAATAACTGACATTCTCAGTAAAACGCATTAAAATGTAATAACTTTACAAGATAATAATTACAAATAAAGATTCATATATTTGTTGGTCTGTTTTTAATCTTATAAATCACAGAAAATATACAATCATAGAAAAACAAAACATCATTCACATTCTATTTGTTTTAAAAAGGCATGATTCTGTCTTAGAGATATTTGAAATATTTTGAAAGATAGTTTAAATAAATATTTCTGGAGTCAGTGTTTGCCTTGATATGTAAATTCATGTGTTTACGTAAGTTAATCACAGGGAACCATACCTATAACTATATATATAACTATTAAGACCGTTTATAAAAAACATTTTTAGCAACAAACCTTATAGATATAGAGATTACGATATGAGGAAGAAAAAATCAATTTGTATTACATCAAAAGAAAAAAAAAAAGAAGTTTTTTTTCTGCCAAAATATATGTTAAAATACACACAAGTATACACTAGTGAAGAAAGTCTAGATAACATTTGCTTCAGTGGGCTTATCTTCACTTCTTTATTATCAAAGAGATTTCAGTAAAACAAACATCAAAGACAATCATTTATCATAGTTATTTGATAGTCACTTATTATGTGAATTGCATTTCACCCTTGCTTTTTGAGAAATTATTTTTTACCTACTTCATAAATCGACAAATCAAGTTTTGAATTTGCAAGAAAAAAAATCATAATTTTGACATATAAATCGAATTCAGCAACTAAGTATCTGCATTTGCAAACGAGTTACATGTAGGCAATACACAAATACTTTGCTGAACCAGGCGGGACACCTCGAGATTTTTATTACAGGGTGATAAAAAGATCAAAGACAGTGAAATTGTCTTTGTGGCGTTTGTGAGAAGTTTCTTAAATTATCTTTGAATAACTCAAAACAATGATTTATATTGATATATATAATGATATGATATTTAATATAATGTAAAAATAAATGAATTTCCTAATATAAATAATAGATACATGAATTTCGTTGTATAGATAAATTGATAAATAATATTCACTTATTCCATCTTGAAGTTGCGTGAGATCAATAAATCTTTATTTCAGTACTTATAAGGCCTCATGCCTGTAGAAGTTATTTGCTTTAAAGACATTTGTTCTAAATAAAGTTACATAATATATGTACATGTAATAACTGAGTATTGCTTTTTGTTAATAATAAGATATTTTCCCGTAGATTATACTTGGAAGATGCATCGTCAAGTTAAGAATTAACAACATCCTTCACTATTCTCAGTTTTAAGAAAAATAATTCAAACATACAAATCAGTTAAAAACACTATTGTACATAATAAATGTTTAAATGTATTTTTTTCCTCTCCGATGAGATTTATCTATTGCTGTAAATACATAGTCAGAGGGAAACAAAATGACATTCACAGTTCATTTGTTTTAAAAGGGTTCATTCTGCATTATAAACGTAAGTCTTTGTTACTAAAGTTGAAAAAATAAAAAGTAAAAAAGTAGACGACGCATTCAAGGGCCTAGGTACATGACATCAAATTCGAAAGTAACATACCTTTTACAGAGAATGAAAATAATTAATGCAGAAACCTTTCAAACTGTATGTAACTACGGGACAACACAACTTGCCACATGAGAGAAGAGGAGTTTGACACTGAGTCATTAATGACAGCAAGCAATCAGTCATGAATGGGCACCAACTGGACCCCTGTCAACACACTATGACTAAAACAACATAATAAACGCTCTTGGAAGTCTCTTATTACTATAAAAACAGGTTAACATCAAAGATATTGTAAAAAAACATAATTAGTTCGTAATTAAGATATCAATAATGATGTTGTGATATCTAAATATGGATTAATTTAGAATTAAGGAAATGTGAGTGTGTCTCCATCTATTGAATCAACTGTGGTATTAGACACAGATTAATCAAGAGTATTCATTCATGAGGTGTGAGTCTCAAAGAGTGGAAAAACTCATGATGTTAGGTCAGGGAGAATGTGTAAACACTACTAAACAGTGTTTAGAGATTATATTATCAAATAATTTCATTGGTGTATATGAAAAAAGTGTAAAACAAGTAGTTGTTGGCTATCAGCCAAAGAGATCTCAAAGATTCAATTCCAGTGAATATGTGATCATGTGAAAATTTTTATATATCTATGATTTTTATTAATGAAAATGGATCAGCACAATAAGCTTTCAGCATATTTAAGTGCTGTTCCTTTAGATCTCACAAAAAACAACATCAAAATTCACAAAGTAATTAGATAAGTATTTACACGATGATAAAATAGTGGACAGCAATAAACGGTAAACAATCAACAATGATAAATTGAATTTAGGAGTTTAATAATTATTTGAAATGTTGTGAATCGTGCATAAATGTTTGGACAGATTCAAGGAAATTCTGATTAAATAATATGCTTGAATATTAGTTAACATATAGAATGGTATACAAATGCCGTCTATAGACAAATTTATTAGAACATATCAAAGTATGGGCAATAAATAAATATTCATATATGTATTGTATCATGTTATTAAATTATTGCATCTAAATAAAGTGAATAACAACCAAATGTTTTTTCGTAATATATGTAAATATAAGTAATATAAAGTCATTAAGACTTTTTTTCCAGGGGACTCTTTTTTTCTGTCAAATTTAGGACTTTTCTTCTGGTAACTTTCTTCCAAACACAGATTTTTGGCCAACGGTCGCTGTATATAGAATACAATAGGAAATAAAGGAAATAGTCTTCATGATTACGACAACAAGAACAAGCTGTTCATGGAGATATAACCGTCCATTCAACTAAAAGACGACAGTGCATTTACAGATGATAAACGCCACCTTGTTTTGCATGAATCCAAAACTAAATTAAAAAAAAAAATGCTGCTTGCACATATTGCTTATTTCATACGACAAAAGTGTTTATATATGGACACTGGATAACAATAAACACACATATTGAAAAATGTTGGATTAACTATACATGTAAATTGCACACAAAAGTTTATTTATAACTATGAATAAAATAGGGTAATTTCACATGGGCATTTAATAGGTCACTAAATATATAATTCGGTTCGCTGATCTTTTAAGCTTGGATTCTGCATTTATCCTTTTTCATTTTGTATAAGTAAATCCTTTTTAATTGCATTCTTCATTGAGAATAAGTCACTTGAGATCAAGCTGGAAGTGAATCTCTTCAAATACTTGCTTGTTTTCGTGTCCTAATTCATGTATCATTAACATGAATAATATGTTTAAACCAACTTAATGTTTACCAAATCTGCCAGTTTGTTAGATGTAGCAATGAATGGATTCTAAAAATTTAGAATTTTCTTGGATGGTTGCTGTTATATTTCCAAACATGATAGATTTAATGTGTTAGGCATGATATATTTGATATGATAAACGTAAAGAAATACATAAGAATTAACTCAGATAAATATTTTGCAAATGAATTACTTCACAGATATTGTCTTTTTCACAAGGATACAAATGGCCATCAGATGAATGTGTTAAGCTACAGTAATAGTACGTTCTTACTAAATGCAAGTTTATCCAACAAAGTTAGCTGTAAATTTAAACATATATTATTTCAAATTATGTACTGTAGGCTTCATTTAGGCTCTAGTGATCTAGATTTTAATAAATTTGAAAGGCATATTTCAGATGATCCCACCTGTTCATGAGGCGCTAATCTCATTATTTACTGGTTTTCCCAAACTTTTCTCACTTAAGAAATGGTGCATTATACTACCAAAAAGGTACAGCTTAAAACAATCTTATATGGAAACCATGATATATCTGATCTTGGCAACTTCACCATTTTAAAATCTGTTAACCTCTTCATCACCACTTCTAGTAGATGATTTTGATTTAAACATATCTTATTTAGAAGAATAGGATTGGGAATAAGTTGTCCAATTTAGAACACCCTCTCCATATAATCTAATAGATTCGAAAAAAGAGTTTAAGATGTTTACTTCCAAGCCATTGAAAGGAAATTTCTATTTTTATTGTTGATTGTATTATTGCATTTCATGTCATCAGAATGTCCTTTGCTTGAAACATCACATTTGTATCGGAACGGTATTAATATAAGCCTGGCTTGTTTGTCAGTCCGTTTCATATTTCCACGAATAATAAAATATGTTGAAACCATTTCAAATAATGATATTGTTCAATGTTTTAATTCACAGTTGTAGTCATTGAGGATTATTTGCACCAATAACATAATACAAGATAAATAATTAACTGAAAATAAACACAATGATACAATATCAATTAGTCCAGATTCATTTTTTGTGTTATGAGGTATATTTTACTTGCATTTCAGAGCTTTATTTTATCTGTATAAAAATGTAATTTGTCTTGGGTTTTTTTTTTGGTTTCTGAAAAGTTTAAAGCTTTATTGGTTGTTTTCCTGGATGCTTTTGACAATTAATTTTCTTCAATTTTGCATATGTCAGAGTGTTCAACATCAAGCCTATCTATGTTAGCCGTTAATTGGGAACTGTTCTTGTAACAATCAGCCCTCGTTAGCCCCTGCTGTCAAGTTGACAATATATCACAGATTGGCACCTGCTATGTATACAGACTTACAAGCCATTGCTTTGCCATTGCTTGTCACGTGTCTCTCTTATAACAATATGATGCAGTATCTGATTATTGAAATCCTAGTGGTTAAGAAAGAACCAATGAGATGATTTTAGCTAAATGTCTGCATTGACCTATGTACCCGACCTGATCATTGTTGAAATGACCTATGAAGACAGAGGCCAAAATTTGTTGCTTAATCTGATCAAATCAGTGATGGATTAATGTGCATTTGATGGAATATTGATACTTATATTCGGAAAAGGTAAGTTTCACATGCTTTTGCAGCCTATCTTTTGGCAAACTTGGTCATTTGATATGTAGTTTGTATATATGGTTGCCATGTATTTCAATTGTTTGATATCGAAATTTGTAAGATTGTTACTATGTCAAATACGTTAGATTACTTGTCCCTTTGTAACAAAAAGTTAAGGAAGAACAATGTTTGTTTCAATTGTATATTCCATTGAAAAAAGCTGCCAAATGCATTCAATAGTAATATTTTACAACAAATTGTATATAATCAATATAACTTTATCATTGTAATATATAATGTGATTGAATTGTAAATATTTTGTTTTGTACATATACCGGTACATTAAATGATGTAATAGCATAATGTTGTTGTGTTTTATATGTTATTTAAAGAGGCTGTCTCATGGGCATCTTTTTTGCTAGTAGGAATATTGATGATTATATTTCTCTAACTGGTATGTATGTCGCATTATGCAGTGTTAGGGGCATGGACCATATTACGATAGTTTCCATACTATCACTGTTATTTATTTCAAATCATGCGAGAATTAGGAACATTCTACAGGATAACACACTTTTCAAGACTAATCATCAAGGAGATAGTATTTCTTTTTTGCATCCCTGTTGCGTTGGAAAACCATACATATTATTATTATTGTATTGTTAGTTAAGTGTTATTTTGGTTCGCCAAGTATTCATCAGATTGGACGAAGCATTCATAAAACAGTGATATTCTTTTGAACTAATTATCATATCTTGCGAGAATTAAGAACATTATACAATATATCAGACTTTACAAGACTTAATCAGTCATTCGCATTCATAAAACACAGTGTTATTCTTTTGAAATAATTATCAAAATGACACCTAAAAAATAAACATATTTTAAATCTTGCGAGAATTAAGAACATTCTACAAAATATCAGACTTTATAAGACTAATTCAGTCATCAGAGATAGCAGTTGTCTCCTGCATGCCTGAAGCGTCGAAAAACCATCAATAGGTGATATTTTTTTCTTTTGATACATTTAAATGTTGAGACAACACAAAACTTACATACATATACACAAATATACAAGAGTATAAAAAAATAAACAATAATATACAATAGTAAACAAAATATACAGTTGTTTATACAAGAGTAAACAACAATATACAAGAGCATATAAAAATATACAATAGTATACAAAAATATACAAGAATATACAAAAATATACAAGAGTATACTGGTTTTGGAAATTCGGAGTATACTGACCAGGAAATTTTTGGAAATCCTAAGTATACTGAGGTATACTATTTTGTATATTCGGGGTATACTGATCAGTATACCTCATTAAATTAGGGTATTTTGTCCAGTGATTGTGACGGTCATATGGCTCTCTGTGATTAATAACCCTTATGCTCCTAATTTTCATTTCGTATTTGTATGTGTTCATACGTGTCGTGTGCATATTTGAATCTTTGGTAATTTTGGTTACAATATATTGTAAAGTTAAGATGGTAAGAGTATCAACACAAGAAAAACCTTTAAAAAGGCATGCTTGGTGCCACATAGGCAGATGAAGAAGATTTTTTTTTATAGAACAATTCGGGGGATAAATGAAATATACAACACTGGATAACAGCAGTAATATTAACACAAGTATTACTCAAAGTTAACTTCACACAATTAATTTCTATCAACACGAATTGCTGAAAGTTATGAATATTTTTTACATTCATCAACGATTGTTGGTATATTTCATATCAAAATACACGAGGGTGACAATCTATTTATCATCCAAATTAACTCTTTTTGACATCTCAGAGAAAAAATGTAAATTGGTTTCATTTCACGATGTTTTTATTTTTTTGGGCGATGGACTTTATTCTTTGTCAAATTGTTAATTCATGAACAACTGAAATAATCACCTCATGAACATATTTGAAATTAAGTGTGAAATAATCATTTAAAAATCGTATATAGGCCTATTAGTTAACAGGAAAGTCCTCCTGAATTCCGTTTCCACAAAAATACACCGCTCGATAGAAGTGCTTAAATTATATCGCGTGGGTTTTAAAAAAGTGGATTCTGCGATTATTGAATGCGAAATAATTAATGCTTTATCTGGAACAAATGCAGACTCTTCTTCAAATGAAGATGTTTTTTATTGAGTCTGTTAACATTTATCAGCATCTTTAATAGAAAACATTGTTTCTCTTTTAATATAACATTTAAAGCAAAATCATATTCCACAGTTTAATGTGCCAAATATTTTGTATTACCCACAGGGTGACGTAATGCATTTTTTGCTACAGTTCTGTTCATTGGTCTTTTGATTTGGATACAACACATGTGATTGGCGCGGCTTTCCTTTGAAAATATCAAGAGTAATATAGAGAGAATTCAGAAAAGTTTTAGAAAAATCAAATCATAATGCTTGGTGCCCTTTGGGGCACCAAGCAATAAGAGCCTGGGCAATGATTCATCAATTTGTATTATAAATGTATATGTTATGTCACAACTCACAAGGGCTTTAAATATTTTCTCTATTATTATGGAAAACATATTTTGAAAAAAAAAAAAAAAAATGTTCATTGAAAGAAAAATATAAAATTTAATATTTTCAAATTTGAACAGACAGATTTTGTGTGTGGATGGAATGGCTCAATAAATATATTTCAGAAAACAAAACACGGCAATATTAGAGCTTGTTTATCAAATTTCAATAACGAGATGGAATTTCTTCAGTATGCCATCATTACTTTTTTAAACTTTAGAGTCTTTCAAATTTGATAGCAGATATTTTCAACCTGAGATTCTAGTTAAAAAAGAAAGATCAATGATAATTAAATCTTTACACTTCCAAGGTTTTCAAGGACTTTTATTCAACAACTGTCATAGATCTTTCTTCAATCGATGCTGTTGACGAATTGCTGATGATTGATCAATAACTACCAACTTATAGCTGCCTTTTTTAATTGTCATTGATTTTATTTAACCCGGTATATATTTGATTTGAATAAAAATACAATTGAGATATTCTCCCCTTCAGTCATTCCTCACAAATAGGTTTGAATCAGATTTAAACGATTTCATGAGTAACAATTACATTTACAACAATTTTATGCCAATCGAACAGAACAATAACATTGAAACGAACAGTCATAAGGAATAGAACACAATATTGTAAAATCATAATGGTTCAGATTACATATGAAAAATATATGCATTTTGATCATTTCATTTAATTCAGGGCCCTTAAAATGATTAAATGAATAAAAATGTGGAGTACTATGAATGAGACAACCGTTCCTCATATAAAGGTATTGGTCGGGGGCCATTGCATACTTGTTTTCGAAAAACAATACTATCGTTCTTTCAGAATAACAAGAATAAAATAATTTCTTAAAGGGGAGGTGAGACGTTTTTAGGGGGAATATAGAGTGATATCAGGAAATTGTAAATTAATAGTTCAAATTGAAAGACAATGAATTTTAACTAAATGAAACAGTAATAAAATAAATATATAATGTAAAGTTCAGCAATGTTTTTCCTTTGTCTTACACAAAAAGAGTTAAAAGTGTTCACACAAAAGTCCCACCAATAGACTTTACATGTATATGAATCTTGTTTATATATATCATTTGTTCTTTGACTATGGATGATTGGTTTGTGTAATGATATTTTGTGCACTATCCAAATGATACATTTAGCATTAAAGGGGCAGTAGCACGTTTTAGGGGGAATGTAAGGTGATGTCAAGAAAATGTAAATTATTGGTTCCTATTGAAAGACAATGTATTTAAACTAAATGAAGCCGTAATAATTCAAATATATAAGGTAAAGTTTAACCATGCGATTCCTTTTTCTCACATAAAATGAATTAAAGGTGTTCACACAAAATGGCCGCCAATTGATTTTAAGTGAATCTTCATACTTCGTCCTCTAACTATGGATGCATGGCTTGTGTAATGAGATTTTTAACACTGTCAAAATAATACATTTAGCATTAACTGACAATTATCAGTGAAATTTTTAAGATATAAAATTATCAAAAAACGTGCTACTGCCCCTTTAACATACAATTATCAATGACAATTGTAAAAATAAAGTTTAAAAAAAAACGTGCTACTTCCCCTTTAAAAATAAAGAGATCATTCGGAGATGTCTAACTGTAAGAAAACGAGGTTTATTATATGATTGAGGGTGAAATACTCTGTTCTATCAGTGAAATAAACCCTCTATCTGGCTACAGTGGCGATAACCTTTATCGTCACTCTACTGAGTGGTGATAAACTTTATCACCACTCGAGTGACGTCAAGTTCAAGATTTTGACGTCATGTAACAATGGTCTGACGTCATGAATTCTCATATGACGTCACACTGTTACCGTGGTGACGGGCTCTTCCAAGCGGCCGCTCAACTTGAAATTGCCCTTTTTTGACGTAATTAGAAGGATTTCATCATATAATAAATAGAATATCTGTCTATTCTTGACAAATACCATGTTTATCTCATCGCGTGAGGTAGACAAGTTAAATATAACCTTTCTACCTCACTCGCTGAGATAAACATGGTATTAGTCAAGAAAAGACAGATATCCTCTATTTCTTATGAATATTTATTATTGTTGACAGTGGTGTCAGTCATCATTGCATATACAAATGCAGCAAAAATGAACTTATAAGAGACCTAAATTTTTAAAGCAATTGCAACTGATTCCTCTGTGAACATTTATATATATTTGTCGAACATGCCTCTTCAATATTGATTAAATGGATTATATATAAACGATTTTGAATGTGATCATCCTCTCCTAAAATGAATGACACACATATCAAATGTGGTGCCAAAGAGTCATTAAGTCCTGAACGTCTCAAAATAACCTTTTCCATAAATTGAATTAGGCAGCATTGTTGATGTACGTTAGAAGGCAGTGTTGACTCTCAATGTTGAAAGATTTAGATTTGATTAATGCACGAAACATATCATGCAATTTTGCTTTGCCATGACAATTTGGAGCTATAGTAGAAGATACTATTAAAATGAATATTCCTCAGTGACCTTATTTTGAAACAAAACATTGCAACTTTTAGATACATTTGACATATGAACCTTATATTTCAAGCCTATGTCGAGCTAATTTCGTAAGTTTTGACGAAATGATTATTCAAATCATAGGTTGAATAGTGTATACATTAGCTATTTAGTTGATCCCAAAAAGTTACTGTTTGTTTTTCATATGTGTAAAACAAGTATACGTTCGTCAGTAAGATATGATTTCAATAACTGGATCTAACAGGCTGGCCATGGTAATATAATTATGCAATGCCTTTTGGTTTGACAGACAGTCACCTGTGAGAAACTGAACCGGAGTTTATATATGCTACGAGTTGTGCGGATGTTGGTTGTTGGGTTGGTCACCCGTGAGAATTGAACCAGATGTATACATGTCAGGAATTGTTTTGGGGGGTTGGTCACCCATAAGAATTGAACCACATATGTATACATATATCAGTATATGCTATGAGGCTGGCGAGGTTGGTCACCAATTAGAATCGGACCTAAATCGAAATGATGTTTATGAAACAATTGTGTATTTGCCTGAAGTATTCGGGCATTATAATGTACATGTGCTTTCTGTTTCTGTATTTAATACAATATGTCAGGTTTTGCTTGGGGTGGTTACCCATGAGAATTAAACATGGGTTGAATTATATTATTACCATTCGCACGTACATGTATATCATGCTAAATGTACTATTTTTTCTTCAAGTAATAAACTGCGTCGCACCGTGTTCCAATTTAACTATTGTTGTGTTGTATGTTGTATGAGAGAGGAATTGTAGGAGAAGAGACGTATGGGCTTAGTGTAAGTTTGAGCATACGTTTCTTTTTGGTATCTGCAATATCTAACGGCTGCTGGTATGCAAATAATACAATATGTAATATAGACTGTAGTCACAATCTATTTGAAAAAAGCTTAACTGCCTGAGAACTGCCTGAAATACAATTCTTAATCTCTAAGATAATTTAGAATAAACTTGACTATCCTGTCAAATGTTCATAAGTCTAATTGACCTGAATACATATTTGATCCAAGCTATTAGCCAATTAGACAACATCTACACTTGTATATTATGTAGCACTAAGCTTTGTGACGGTTACATTTCGACACACAATTGTAACTTCATCTCGTTTTATTATCAAATCTGTATTCGTTGGAAACGGATAAGGAATCGAGTGCTTCAATGAAAGGAAAACACTTCCTATGATGGATGGTATTCCCGAGGGTACAATTCCCCAAAAATGCATGGAATCACGAACGATTTTAAAAAACTATAAAAAGTAGAAAGAACAATGCGCTACTTTTTTTAAGTTCCTTTAGCTCGGATTTTTTAAGTAAATGTACGCTCAGTCAATGTAATTACGTTTTTGAGACTTGATGATAACAAACCCCACTCACTCTTATGTCAACACTTTTTTACTCGATACAAAAGAGAAGTTTTTACTAGAATTGGAGGTGATTATAAGTTTGAAACATTTCATGAGTTTACAATTCGACATACAATAAGGTGTAAAAAAAGTAATTATTACTACGAGGGGGTTACATGAGCTTAGTAAGCTTGGCATTTTGTTTACATAAGCAGTGTCACCTTATAGCAGGTGCTACTTTAGTCAAACTTCAATATTGACAACTGTAAAACAATTTCTAGACACAACAGGCATTTAGATACATAGATGTAGCTGCACTGACATAGCGTCATTTCCTGAAATGCGGATTCGAACAGCTGAATCACCAACCCTAAAGCCGATTATTCATGTACAAGATGCAATGTAAAAGATGCTCATATCTTATCGGGTGAAGTCAAATTTATGCCAATTTGTGAATTCAATCGAAGTCAATGCAATCCTGGCGTCTACTTGGTAAATAGTTTGACTTGTAAAATAGAACTTTCGGACAACATCTTGAGACATTTTAATTAATTTCCCCCCTCAAGTTTCTACCATTGAAATGCTTAAAATGGGTTTCGTATCATTTTGATAACTTGGCATCGCATGCAATACAATGTATCGGGAAACAGATTATGTTTTGATTTAAACTCGGACACAAATTATCTAAAGATAGAGTGTTTGTTCGTGACCTTTGTAGAGCCAATATTGTCTTTAAATTTGTGAAATACAATTTGAGAATAATAAAGTATCTTCTTCTTTATGGACTAACCTGACTGAACATAAAGGAATATTATGTATGTGTTAACTTTTATTTTGATTTATTACTGCTTCTTTTAGTTAAATACATTGTCTTTTAACTGGAACTCTTTATTTTCATTTTACATCACCTTATATTCCCCCAAAATCCCTGCTATTACCCATTTAAGCATATGGAATGTGAGTTCTTTTGTCGGTTTCCCAGATTGCAAATAAACTCCTTTTTCTGGAACATTTCTTTTTGAAAAGTTTCCTTGGGATAATTGAAATAATTTTAAATGGTATTGATTGACCTTTTTGTATATGGTTTCATAAATCATTTCCACTTTCTGTCACAAGTCTTTTGAATGATGCACATGGGGTTCTGTAGTGTATAGACGGGAGTGCTCTCTATAACCTAATATTCCATAACATCAATCTCGATGAACACCATAAATCAATAGTTGTATTTTCATTGGAGGACAAGTTTCAGATAAAGAAGCCAAGACAAGTATATTTGGATGTTACCTTCAGGAAATATGTTTTTACAATGAACGATACTTATATTTGCAATAATTTCTTTTGTTCAAATCTAATTGTATTCTAAAAACGGGACTGTCCTCACTTTTTGATGAAAAAAGTTTCTACACAAGAATGAATTTTCATTGTAGGTGAAGCTCTAGCTAGACTACATTTGTTTCATATATGGAAGCATGTATAAAGGATATGTCTTTGGAAGAAAATTCTCGAAGTTTCAACGAATGAGTTCATCCATTAAAATCACTGTTTCTGGCTTTTAATGTCAAGCAGCTTCGGTTGTTTTTAACAGGGTCAATAACAATGAAGAAACATACCGAATTTTGTTTTGAACATTCTTGCTTTGAAGTGATAATGACATCACTAGAGACCGAGACAGACATCACTCAACTGAGACGTCCCCAGTCATAATCTATGAACATAATGTGTGAAAGTATATACAAAATGTAAGTAACATCCTTGAATGAAACGCCCATGAGACCCATATTTTTGAATTCACAACAACGTTCAGTATCACGGGTCATGCAACTAAACTAACGTTTTATCATAATTTTTATTGTAAAAAATAAGTGTTTTTTAATTCTCTTCATTTTCCTACATGTATTTTCTGACATGACAGTATTGAATCCAACCTGATGGGGTCGCGAGATTTTTATATAACAACAAAAACAGATTTGATAAACCTCGAATCCTGAACATCCTGATCAATCGATGACACATATCAAAATATAGACAGTTTGTACAGGTAGACAAGTAAATAAACACAAGAATCAGCATTGTATGCCCATATCATTTGTTTTATAAGATTTATCTAAGAAAACTTATCCCATATACAAAATAGCAAGAAAAGAAATTTTGAATCAAATAGTCATGTAGGATTTTCAATACCATTTGTGTAGTACATTTATGCATATATTCACGGTTACTATAAGTCATGTTTTGTTTTGTAAATATAGATTAAGCAAATGCGTTTTTCCATTAATTTAAAGTTTAACGTTTATGATAATTTTCATGTATTCTCTCCGAGAAACTTGTTCAATATATTTCACAAAAATTCTTTGACCTTTAGCAAATTTGATATTTGCCAACACATTTCCAGATGGAGAAATCTTGTTTGATCAATAAACATTGAACCATTCAAACGTGACATTTGTGTTTCCAAGGATTTGGTTTTACCAAAGTGATTCCACAAAAGTGAGCTTCTAACAATACAAAAATCAACAACACGTTTTCTTAAAAGCAAAAGAACTAGATCAACATAGTGCCAGGATATAGTAATCATCGATTATGCTCTAAAAGCGAGATCTTACATCCAACATTACGTGGGTCACGTTTGAATTGCAAACTTATTATTGATACAGTTTTTATTTAAACATAGATGTTTGAATGTCCGGTTCGAAATGTGAATTGCTTCATAAATGCATAGCTAGCTTTTGATGCCTAAGAGAAGCAGAGAAGATCTCGGCGACAGCAATACATGAATTTACTTTACATTAAGAGGCGACATAAAAACCAGAACATCTCAACACAACCTTTTTTTGTGAGTGCGTTGAAGGCTGTGGATATTCACAATGTTAAAAGGGTCATGCACTCAATAGGCATATAAGTATTTACATCTGGGGCCATACTTAAAGATACCGCAATATGGACAAAATGAGCTTTCACATCATTGATTACATATTTAGATCAGTAAACGATAAGCAAACAATATTACTGTATGATTTTTCTTATGTCTTAAAACCGGTAGGTTTTCGTCGACGAAATACAACAAAACAACACAATAGTTGTATTTTGAAGCTATTATTTTTAATAATCTGTGCTTTTTTAACAACTTTAAAAATCTTAATGAATATGTCATTCTGTGTACCGCTTGTCAATGTATTTTTATCCTAAACTCTAAATACGTATACATGTTTAAGTAGTAAATAATATCATGGTGCACATCCTTTCTCAAAACTTATAATATACACTACCAAAGTCTTTGCCACTTCTCAGCCTTGTGATGTCATTAATTGTACAATTGATAAGCCATAAAGTTTTGGATTTAGCTTTACTACAAAATAAGTTTCTTTGGAAGTGATGCTGATATTTGGTACTTCATTACATTAAGTGGGAAGCAAATACTTGCTATGATTGATGACATAACACCCGAGGGAACAATTCCGAAAACGATGCATTATCTTGATGGAATCACGAGACACCTCAAGCAATAAATCAGGGGAGAAGGGGTATATATGTGTTTGCCTTGTTAGCTTTGGTCATTAAGATCTGAAATTTGTAGCAAAGTCAGTGTCAAGGAAACACTTGAACTTAAGTGAATTAAATTACATTATTTAAAATTTAAAAGAATGCATATCAATGTTTATACTTTTTTACTTGATCCTTGTGTGAAAACCCTACATAAATATAAGATTAACGTTTATCAAAGGAAGATATCTTGGAATATTGATTAACGTTAAAGATAAGATGATTTGTAAATGGCTTGTTGACATAGATACAATGCATGTAATATTTAAAATCAATAAACACCAAATTACTAACCAATCAAAGCAATGGCCAGGGCATAAACATTTTGGAAAAGCCAAAAGCCACGGTTCTTCACATTTTAGTTTTGTAAGGAAAATGGAGACGATAAATTTGTATATAGGAAATGGAAATCAGCTAACATAAATGTAATTGCTTCCTTCACAGCCGAATGTTAAGTACGTTCCTGAAAACAGGGAAATGAGGTTTTATATTATAGGTTTCAAGATCTGATGAATCAGCTGTGGTCACGATATGCCTAAATGACTTCTAGTAAACTTCAGACTAGAATGAGTGTCCTAATATCAATAAGAACAGTTAGTTTCGTTTTAACATGTTGTCAGCAACATTTCAAGTATTCAACACTTGGATGATACGATTCAAACACGAGTAGCCAGAGTAGGTATCAGATGGAATGATAAGGGAATAGACGGAAGGAGAGGCATAGTGAGAGAACGACAATAGGTTTAAAACGACCCCAGTATGCAGTGAAACCATTACTTCATAAAACGGATTTTTCCACATTTGTGCGAATTAGGAATGCATTTAGACGATATTTGTCCTTTCTTGACAAATGTAATGTTTATCTCATCTTGTGGAAGAACGTATATAATTTACGAGTGGCGCAGCCCCGACTTATAAACTATATATCTGAACCTAATTGTCTGTTGCATGTTGTTTAGGTTTTTTTCTTATCCCATATAATTCATGTTAACATAATTCAGCTAATAAGATTTCTACCCAAAGTCGTTTGCAAGTTGTTTTAAGATATAAGCAACACTCGCTAAAAAGTCAATCATGGCAATCTGGTAGGTCACGTTGTTACAGCGCCATTTTGAGCTTTTGAACTTTTTCAAAAGTCCGACCCAATGCACATTTAATGAATCACTAATCCATAAACGCCCACTATGAAACTAGAGCATTGACATTTTTCAAGTTAATCTTCAATTTCCCGAACTTGTAATAGTTTCTCGTGGGTTAATTTCAAAGTAGGCTGACTTTTTACATTCTAACATTTTCAAGGGGCGAAAACTAAAAACGATACACAACATTTTTTCAGGATAGAAGTGCAAGTTTGATAGTCTAGGAATCTAGAAAAACATTGATCACAAACAGTCATTTGAATTCACCATAGTCAAAATGGACCTAAAAAATATTGTTTGTATATGATATAATTTGAATATAAAACTACCAGTCGCCTCTTGTAGTATCTTGCTTTCTTGACACATATTGCGCTTTACTATCATTATAATTTTTGGTTCATTGACAATTCCCTGATCATGAAGTTGAAAGCTGTGACATGTTTATAATGATTGATATTATGCCAAGAGGAACAGTTGAATTATGCCTGGATGGTTATCGAATCAAAAGGAAATGAAAAATGATTAAGTGGATAGCTATAGAAGTGTTTTGGATTTAGATCTGTTATTTGTATTTTTCTGCTGATGTTATTGCAATTATTTAACTACTTGATTTAATGTTGTTGAAAACAAGGACAAACCGTCATTTGTAGTTATCTGGCAGAGTATTTACACTAGGGTGTCTGTCAGTCTTACAGTCTATTAATAACATATGGAGAAACTTTTATCACCAATAGGGAAGATAATAGCAGTGGCATATTTTCAAATTAAGCACATTTGCACATACATGTACCACTTTTGATTGTTTTAGTGCGACATCCCATATTTTTCGATTGCCACGTCATAATAGCACCGTTCTTGACTACACCAGGTCACTCCGTTGGGTCGCAGGTCGTTTTCTGAATCTTTCTGAGAGAATAAAATGAAATAAAATCGGTTATAAACATAACTTTATTTTAAAGCCTGAAAGCTTACCTCTCTGTCTTAATATCTTTTAGGCTTTGGCTTTTAACACAATTATTTTGGTATTGCTCCAAAAAATACACGAATTTATTATTACTCCCAAGAGAAGCGATAAATATGTTAATTCTAGTTATCTACTTTTAGTCGTTCGAGAACCATCCGTTGTAATTTCTTTGTAAGCAACTCAAACTTTGCAATGTTCTAGATATCTTAAGTCTATTTGACAAAGACAAAATACATAAACTGTTATATCATTCTGATCAAAAAGTATTTTCTTGAGATGCACAGTCTGTAGGTGAATTACAAGAACTTTTCTAGATGTTCTTTTTCAAGTGTTTGATGCTGTTTCAATTCTTTATTTTTGGATAGAAGGGAAAGGCGACGCTGTGTCTAATACAAGTCATTTGTTGTAGGTTCATCTATTTAAATGAAGTGCGTTGAAAGAAACCTTTTATCTGCACGAAGTCTTATGAATCCTGAGCAAATGTCCTTGAATCACAAATATATTTTCAGTCCAAATAAGTTGTATGATCTATACCACTGGACAGCTGTTGTATCAATGTTAAATCTGAATCAAAACATTTGTTTTTGAGTTATTCTTATGCATATGTTCCTAAATAACACAATGTTCCAATGTTTACACTTTATGTTTATACTTACAACAATGTTGAATATTCAATAACTTTGCAGGCAGGATCAGATCGAACTCATTTCCGAAGTGTTTATGTTTAATAAAATACAAATAAGATCATGCGCCAGTTATGATAAAATAATTTTAATTTCAGTGATCTATTTTATGTAAAGGAGCAAGATAATCTAGTTTGACCTCCTTATATATGCTTTCACGACTGATGTCCATGAGTTACATATGGGGCTCTAGTGCTTTCTTCAACCTAATATTCCAACATTATTATTGATTAGTACCATAAAACATTCGTGGTATAAGGACGAGACCACAAGTTCTCGATATAACAACTGTGATTCACTAATTAGTTAAGCAAACATTGCCAATGGTCAGATCTATGTTCTGAAAGTACATGGTCCCTCTTATACACAAGGTTATTTCGAGTTGGTTTATAAATAACTACTAAATAGTGTCTTTGAAAGAAGAGCCATCATTCTATGATTTCTCAAAATAAAGTTCAAACAGATACAGTAATTGCAGCTGTGTCCACTTTTGTGGCATACAAAAAATACTTCTTATGGCATTTGTGTCTCCTTGCCCCTCAACAACAACCGATTGGATTACATTCGTTTCTCTTACAAGAATTAAATCCTGGAAAAAAATATTGTTTTCAGATTATCTACCAATATTGATGATGAAGTTGGTATAGATCATAAGGTTACAATAACCATTCCATCGGTACATTTTTAAATTTTGTTCACAAATATATTGAACTTGGAAAGCTGATGTCTGTTGTACAGAATCATTGGTCATATCCACTATGAGTACGGGTGCAGACCCAGTACTGTTTTATTCCTTATATGAATGCAATAGGACCAAATAGACAATTGCATAATGTAAGCTAGAGACACCCAATAAGAAAAACCTTAAGGGACAGTAGCATGTTTTTTCTCGATTTACTTTCTTCTAATTATAATGTTCCCATTTTGTTGATAAATTTATCAACTTCAGATCCGGGTCAGTCATCTTATTACTCAACCATTTGTAAAAGACAAATGTTACCGATGTCAAAGAAGTCTATTTTAGCAATAAATGAAGTCCTTTTAAGATTTTGGTTTAGTGAAACAAATTCCATAATGCTTATGATTAAAAGCTGTTCGCACTGAAATAAACGCCAACCGTTTTCCCTTTATAAATGATAACGTCTCTGACTTCGGTTAATAGGGTTGAGTAATGTTTGACACCGGGGATAATACATCTTTCATTAACGAGGAACAACTGAATAGAGTACCCCCCCCCCCCTCCCCCCCTCCCTCCTACCTGTAAGTTGTTTAGCATTTTCATCTGATTTGGTGTAATTTTCAAACCATGTTTCCTTGGTGGTCAAGTTGATCCTGATCTTAGTTTTATAAAATGTCAAACACTATCACGAAACTTTTCGGTTAAACAGATCCTGAACATGAATACACTAGACATATACGCTGTTTTTCTATGACTATTCACCATCACTTTTGACGTTTTTTTCCCTGAAAGATATTGATCAAATAGCACTTGTTGTATTAGCAAAGAGAAAAGAGTATTTTCAAGACGAATTTACCCTTCTTGGGTTGTGTTTAAATGACAAAAGGCGAAACAAATCTCAAAAATCTAAAACAACAATAAGAAGAAACATTCAGCTGTTTGAAAATCCGAATTCAACTGTTTTTTTACCCTTTATGTCCATTTCATTGAGCTAATATTTGAAATATTAAGACCCCAAAATAAGCAAGATATCTTACTCTGTCAGTTCTGCTGAATTCAATTGACATCCAAACTTAACCTAAGCTTAATTACATTTGTACATGTTCATGTTCCGAGTAATCTATATATCAACTTAAAAAATACCGTTTTATGGTTCTATTCCGGAAACAAAAGGATTTCAGACAGACAGGGTGATGAATTTATCAAACAGCAATACTTGCTGATATGGTGAAAAGGACGAGAGTTGTCTCTTGATTATCATTTTACATAAACGTGAACAACTTAACATTTTATCATTTTGGAGCGAATATTGGATTAAGACATATTTTGTAAATGCTAGATGCAGTCAATCTGGTACTGATACACAAAACAGAACTTGATTCCGAAAATTCCCTTATTTGTATTGCTAGATAATTAAATACTTTGAGAAAAAATGCTCAGATAAATATTTCACGAAGAGCATAAAAAGTACATGTACACTCGACGTTAAGCAATTAAATAAGAGATATGTTTTTTGCCAAAGATGTAAAAAGTAATATCAAATAACATTTTGTAGAAGGCAATTATTTACTTACATGACCAACTTGTTCTACACTTATGTTGAACCACTATTCATTACAAAAGTCTAAACTTCCTCTTCAGAATCTTTCAAAGTGTCATAGAAATCTACCACTAATAACTTGCGTGTTTTTCATGTATTTGGTAAAAAGTTTATCTGTTTACTTTCCATCTTTTGGCATATATAAGTTTCGGAATAGAGGAATACAAAATATCGATGTTCTCATCTGAAATGGCCAATCGTGTGTGGAAGGTAAATCAGTACCATGTCACATGCAATGGTCACGTTTTCTGTAAATGATTTCCACACCAAAATCACAATGATCAAAGACCCAGAAACTGTTGTATGGCATAGGACCAAATGCTAATTCTCTTGACAATCTACAATTACAAATATACATTCATATGTATTTCCTTAACGACTTAGATAGGAAGTCATGTTGAAATGAGATAATGAATCATTTGGCAACAAAACTGATTGCTTTGTTGCTCTCTCGAGAGGAATTTAATTAACTAAAAGCATCGACTTTGGAACTAAATATCCAGGTCTCAAATGCAAACAAACACAACATTCTATACTTTTCTTACCTCCCAAGATGGATTGGCATTTCAAACTTTATTAGACTTAAAGTTTGTACACTCTGAAACCTTTACTGTGATTGTTTGGAGAATAAACGGATAAATGTTGAAAGTGTTCTTACCGTGCAGATACAGTGTTCTGTTGGTGATTCTCGTCGACATCTGTCCCATTATAAGCACGTTTTTTTATTGAAGTTATATAACAAAGGGGCAAAACAAGTACTATAATTGCAAAACCTCAATAAAAAGGGTCTCAAACAAATTTTGAAAATTTCAAATACGTTCTTTGATTTTTTTTAAAATCTTAAATGTAATATGAAAAATACTTGCACAATATTTTGAAAATTGCAAAACGTCAAGGACGTGAATAGTTGCAAATCTGTAACTCAAATACCACAGCGTTTCTAATTTGTACACGAAAGGAACTTTAAGCACCAAATGAAGAGTAAAAAATCCAAAATCGAATTTTTAAATGTCACATGTAACGTTTGTTATAAAATTGAATTGGGAAAGGTTATTTTTCAATTTCACTGGCAACGGTAATCCGTTTACATCCACTTAAAGTGGCCTGGTTTAAATACGACCTCGTTCGCTGTCAATATAAACCGAAGTTAAACTGCTTAACTGAGAACTGTGTAGACAGTCTCGACCACATAAAAAAAATGTTTGTTTCATCATGCAAGCCCCTTTTTTGGACAAAGATCAACCTTGACCTGAGTTGCTTCACCGTTTCCAAGACCTACTGCGTACATGTACTGACAATAAATACAAGGCCACAAAATAAATGATAAATAGATGCGACCCCATTGCATGTTTAATGTTCATTTCTCTGTGGAGAGTCGCACAATGGCTATCATATTAGCACAAGCAATAGTTGAGAGATTACTTCTTAAAAGATTTAAGTTGGAAACTGCCAAATAGAAATATGTTGTTTACTGAAGCATCGGTCAGGTGATGTTTCTTGCTTATTCTGCTTAGCAAATGTCTTATCTAAAAGGCTGATTACTATTTCGTATTCTACAATGTCAAACTTAATGCTTATCTTGCTCATTTTCTTTTGAGATCAATTTATGAAAACAGGTATTTAAATGTTTTCTTTATCCTTGTAAGTCAAGCTCCCCTTGGAAAGTGATGGTCATTCGCAGTCACACACAGTATAAGCGAAGTGAAATTTGCTCCTGTTGAGAATATTTTGATGTCCAGCCGTATAGTTTAATTATCAGAAATTGTAACAGGAAATTGTATGGTAAGGCTAACTACGGAATGTCATTGGTTGTATACAAAAGCTAATAATGAATACAAAAGCATAATCATGTTAAACATTACACCAAACGCTTAAAGGGGCAGTAGCACGTTTTCATGGGGACTTAAGGTGATGTCAGGAAAATGAAAATAACTGTCTCCAGTTGAATGACAATGTAGTTAAACTAAATAAATCAGTAATAAATCAAATATATAATGTAAAGTTCAGCCATGCAATTCCCTTATCTTAAACAAAATGAATTAAAGGTGTTCACACAAAATGGCAGCCAATGGATTTTATGTGAAACTTCATACTTTGTCTTCTGACTATGGCTGATTGGCTTGTGTAATGATATTTATGACACTATCAAAAATAATACATTTAGCATTAACGTCATTCTCTCCCCACAGAGGAAGATCAAGTCATGTTGATTTAGCCTCTGGAAAGGGTGGTTCATATCACAATGCCTTTGCCTTGTTTCAGTAGCCAAAATTATGATTTAAGAACAGCTTCGCTGATTGCACAACTAATTTTGATTGCCTCTAATCAGGCATCTCCCATTCTATCCCACACACTCGTCGTAATAGAACAGAGGCTAAATCAACATGACTTGATCCGCCTCTGTGGGGAGAGAATGCATTAACGTACAAATATCAGTAAAACATTTAAAACATAAAATTATAAAAACGGTCAAAGACGTTGAGAAGTATTTAAGGAATACACATTTATGTAAGAATTCAACACTTTCAAACTCAAGGAAAGTATGTTTTACTCATGTCAGCTTCTAGGAAGTCATGATTTGAGTCTTTTATCTCAACACGGATTCAAATTCTATGGAAAATCATCAAAATGATTGCAATACATACGCTTAATAATACATGGAAAAACTTTCAATGAATTAAAATTAGGACAAACTTGTTTAGCAAATCAGGTTCGTTGCTTCTCATAGTTTTTCACTTCACAGAGAGAGCTGTAAAAGATCAATTCACATTTTAAAGAACTCTACAACGGGAGATTCACAAATGTTGAAGAAAGCTTGAAAGGACCGTTTATGTATCTCTCAACATCTGAGCATATTACAGTTGGTCGCTTTAAGTTTTATCCAGAATTGACTGTCTAGTGTATAGTGATCCCACTGAGCAATGCCATAAAGATATAGTTCAACAATTATTAGTTTACTATGTTAAGCACTGTATACAACGTTTTGCATAAACAATCAAAATTTTAGCAATCTATTCAAGCAGGTTTTTAAACCTAACTTTTTCATTTTAATCTTGAAAACAAATCTTTTTATAATTATATTCATTCGTAAATCTTTAAAGCCTTAAGTGAGAAACCCCAAACAAATAAGAAATGTTAATTCTACGACGATTTATAAAAAGAAATGATTTGAGCCCGAAAAGAACAGTCATATACACATTAACTTTTAACAACACATGGGTAAAATGACAGGTGTCTCTACGAGTGTAGCAAATGTCTGTGAAAAAAAATCGAACTTATAGTGAAAAACAAAGGATAAGGTGATATCTCAAGCTGCGTTTCAATATTCAAAACGCTGCATGGAAAGTGACAGAATGTCTGGGACATTTACTTACACATGTGATTAAGATGAAAATAGGCTTTTTGCGACGTTATTTTAAAAGGCATTAATGGGACACTGTCAATGTTGAAAGGATACTATTAAGCACAAGGGATCTGTAACAAAATCTTGAAGCTTGAAGCATATGGTAAGTCTATGTTTTTTAAGAATGCTACATTGATCAACCTTCTCAACAAGCCTATATTTACTTTATAGACATTGTATTCAATCATGTTTATATATTTTATTGGTAATTTGACTTCAAAGATAGGTTAAATAAATTGCATGAAACAAATTTGATAAAACAAACAATTTCTTTCAGTTGAAAATATTCGTTTTATATATTAGTGAGTGGACAGGAGTGATTCTTTCACAGACAGCAGGGACTTTAGATAATTGTAGTGGGCTGTTTATAGATTAATAGACTTCGATAGGCCAAGTCATTGTAGTCAACTCAAGTAGTTTTTCTGAGACATTTTATATACTGTATGTTTTGCAAAATGACACGATCGATGATCATGTTTAAGCTAGGAATACATCAAAATCTAAATTTTAACTAGGCAGTAAAAATGTTTTGACATTTGATTGTTATCAACATGTCATCTGTTCAAGGCAAAGAAAGAAAACATTAAAACCTTAGGTATTATTCAACTAAAACAGAATTCATCGGGAATATACTGCTTTTCCTACTGTCTCAAATGTATATTTACGCAAGTAAGCAACTGTAAATTGATAATGTAAGTTAATTTTGTCCATGTGAATGAGGCTTTGGAGACAGTGAAAGCAATAGATTGTCCAGTGTTGTGTGAAAATTTACCAAACATTGTTAATTTGTTAAGACACAAATTTAACTTTCAGATATGTATGCCGTTACCCTTTTTATTAAGCCTAAACTCGTTTGAAATCGATACCTTCTTGTTTGAAGTATGTCATAATATACATACAGAAAAAAGTTAAGCACCCCCTAAATTCTAAAACTAAAAAATGCTGCTATATAGCAAAGTTACGGTACCGTGAATAAATTTATGATTCTTTAACATTATAATGTTGATTTTGTAATAATTTTCGTCAAAGAAAGATCATCCATGTAGACACTTTATGAAATTACGATTGAGTTTGTAATGGTACTGAAATAGTTTCACCCAAAATAAGTATGGCTCTAGTGCCAAAACGAGGCAATAGAAAATGGGTTTCAGACATCACAAATAACATTTGCGGTACCAACTTGACTTCCACACATCAAATCATCTCTTATCTTACAAAATAAGGAAGTAACTCGTCGTTGAATTGGCATCCCTTTTTTCAACAGTTATTGTCAATAATTGACGAAATGCCTGGAATCATACGATTTTGGAATAATCTTTGGATTCTTTTCAGTTCAATCTGTTAATCAAACACTTCTCATTGATTTCAAGGGGTCATTGCAGTTGACACTGACCATCTTTTGTTATTAAACCATGTTTCTTGAATTTTGGTTTTTGGAGATTTTGCGACTTTGAAGGTTATTAGAGGTCTAAATAGTGACATTTGACTAAAAGTTTTATACTAAAGTTTGACCTACGGGCTCGAAAGAATTGAATTACCCATATAACAACTACCAATAACAACTTTCTTTTCTCAGAATAATGTAACTTGTTTTTTGACATAAAACTACAACAATTTTATGAATGCAAATATCCAAAAGATGCGAAACGTTATCAGGATGAAACGTTCTTCCCTTAACTGCTAAATTATGGTTCTATCATCCCATATGATTATTTCTTCAACCACAACGCCTTCTTTCTTATCAGGCAACTTTTGCAGCTGATAAATCGTGGGGGTGCTTTACTTTTTTCCGTATGTATACGTATTTTTGTCAGTTTCTATTTACTGATGTCATGTCTAGACCAGTTGTGAGGCAATTATAAATGTTCTGAAAGTGATTTCATTTTGAATTAATCCATTGCTGTGGTTTAAGATAGTACTTTAACGAGAATCTGTATTACTTATACACCTGGAAAAGGTATTGCAGCACCCCGGTTTCAAATTGTCGAGTTCATGCCATTACAATGTTAGGATAGTACACGTAGTACTTAATTGGTCATTCCATCGGATTCAATCTGTTAATTGAACCCTAAAGGGTCACCACAGTTGATAGTTAACTGATTTGATCATTACACAACTTACAGAATACTGAATTGTTGACTCGAGATTTTGAATGTTCATACTGCCCTAAAATGACTTTTGTAAACATCAGTTTTTCAGTGACTTGAAGGAAAGGTGTTTCTAACAATACAAACGTCAATATCGACAGATAACGTACATGTTGTGCATTGGGTTTGCGAAATACGCAATGGATGAAGAGAGGTTGTTATTTTGAAATCTTTGACAATATGGAATGCGTCAGTCCTTTAGTTAATGTTATTAAGTACATTATAATCATGTTTTTTTCTGTACCCATTCCCGTCAACAAATGTTCTGTAAAAACCGTGCATGAGATTGTTAGTCATTCATACATTTCATACTAATATTTGATGATTGAATTAAATACAAATAATGTTTGTGGTATAAATGTACGTAGCACCCCGTTCGTTTATATCCCTTTCGAAGGTCAAACTAAAACATTTATCTCAAAACCATGCCATATTTGTACATTGATTTCAAGAAATAAAAAGAGGGTAGTAAATTAATACCTCGTCAGATTTCTTTACAGTACATAAAACTTCATAATAGACTGTATTCACAATTTGAATAAAATTATACACCTATCTAAGGCAGTAAGACAATCAAGAGGTCAAATATAAATTTCCACAATGATCATTTAATCTTAGGTTAATTAATTTTAAAAAACTTTGATAGTCATGAAATTATTGATTAAATAAATTAATTCTAGGAAACGGTATCAAACAGATAACTCATCTTATGTCAGTTTCCACTTCAATCATCACTCTTGTATTATGACGTATAGAAGCGAGAGAAAATCGGACATTTACGTGTGCTTAACGTGTGCTTTTTAGTTTGACAGCTTTGCAAGTTTCGGAATAAAATATATTCTATTTACAGCGAAGTGAGAGTAAGTAAAAGTAAGTAAAGTAAAGACTATTTTCATCTCTTTTATTCAATGTTAAATCAGTCTAGTTGGCCGAGCTAACCTTGTTCATGGTTTCAAAAGGGCAAACAGTCCTTCGAACGCTTCCGAAAAAAGATGAACTTAATCAGACCTTTCACATCGAGACACTTTCTATGGAAATTCAAATGAACTTTGCGTGTCCCTTAAAGGGGCAGTAGCACGTTTTTATGAGGAATATAAGGTGATGTCAGGAAAATGAAAATAAATGGTTCCAATCTTAAGACATTGTATCTAAACTCAATAAAGCAGTAATAAATCAAAATTATTATGAAAAGTTAAGTCATGCGATTCATTTTATTACCCAAAATGAATTAAAGGTGTTCACACAAAAATGGCTGCCAATGCATTTTATATGAATCTTCATACTTTGTCCTCTCACTATGGATGATTGGCTTGTGTAATGAGATTTTTGACACTATCAAAGTAATACATTTAGCATTAAGGTCCAATTATCAGTGAAAAATTAAAAATATAAAATTGTCAAAAAACGTGCTACTGCCCCTTTAAGATACCGATCAAATAGCACTTCTTTTCAGTGAGAGAAATACATGTATGTTTATACAACTCCTTTTAATAAAATTGTTAATTGTGCATCAATTACGAATGCAAAAGCTACCCTTAAAACTATGAACGCTCCAACTACGGAGAAACAAATGCAAACCATTACACGAAATGTGTTTCGACATTCTTTCTGTTTGATTATGATATGATGAGGAAAATAACATACACATGTATAATTGTGTTTATATCGCACACCTACTGGCGCTAAATAAGGTAAAGATGCTGTATCATACTTGCAATATTTTAAAAAGTATTTTTAATGTATTCGTTGTATTTTTAGAAAAATCTAGCGAACAACCTAGGGAAAATCGGACCAAAATTCATTAAATATGAGATAATTTACCAAAATTACGGAAACGACAGCCAACATAAAGGCGAATCAAGTGTAGCCATCTCACAACTTCCGGTCTCTAAATATACGCTTGAAAACCGTCTCTGTCGCGCACGACTTGATTTTCTTTTCTTTTTCTCCGAATGAGGTATTCGTTGCTGCCAAAGTTAATACCCATCGAACGCAAATACGCTAGTTGTGACACGGTGTAAATCCTACATGCAAAATGATTACGTCACCGAAAGCGGGTTCGTTACATGCTATGCCCTTTCTACAAGGGGTACTGTGCTTTGGGCGTCGAAATAAGTATGTTATTGTTGATAAAACAATCTAAATATGATATCAAAATTTCGACGAAAGATTTTTCTACAAAGTGATGTATTTCTTTTCTCAATAGCTAAATTTCAGCCTGAACCGCATGCAAGTATGAAACAGCATCTTTAAGACCCCATTTCAAATTGCACAAATGATACCTAGGTGTTGTATCGTAATTCAATAGCAAGCTACTAGACTATAAACAATGTATGAATGAATATGTTTGTACGTGGTATGTTAATATCCTGCAATTCCTTTGGATCATACATTCCAAAATATGTCCACATAAACTAAGATATACTTATTCAGGTTGTGTAAATTGAAAGAGAACATAAGGTGATTTGGGTGAAGGATAACTGTAAACTTCATGTCATGGGAAATGTTTCAAAGCATGTTCAATCTATTTTTTAAAGATATCTCAAGAATTCTCTGTACTTCAATTATCCCAAGGTCATCACAACTGTTTATTGTTTGTAAAGCAAACTTTAATTCCCTGAGCCAAATCATGAATTAATTGACACAATATCCAAATTTCCCCAAAACGTTAGAAGTTTAGGGTTTCACTTTATGCAGACAGAGGAAATGTTATCAAGTGTTTGTCCAACATACATCAAGTCATCATCCACACATTGCTCATGCATTTGCAGAAAACCCAACATGCGTTAGAATAGAGCATGCTCTTTTATCAGAACGTCCACAGGCAAAAAAAGGTTATAGAATTTGTTCACAAAATTCATAACGTATGAAATTAAGCTACATTTTATTATTTACACTGTACATCATGGTATGCAAGTCATGGCGCTTCCTGTAACAACTGTTAGCCATCTTTATACAGTGCATGATGGGTCGGTTAACGGAATAAACACATTTATGTAAAGAGTTTGATTGCACACAACATTGTGGATTTGAAAACTGTTTGATACTGAGTATTATTTATGCTTCCAACCTTCCCTTTATTGTTGATGTCACACATTTTTTTAATTTTAGAACAACGCCAAACAAGTATCCTTTTTCAAATAATAATTCATAAACACTTACAGTTACATTTATACTCCGGAAACAATACAAAGGCAATATATTGTTAAAGCAATATAGGCATGGTAGATGTATTTTGTCTTACTTTGATTAATCATAATGTAAATCTTTCTATTAAATTGCTTGATAGTTTGTTCTGCTCCATACAGAAGGTACAAAAACATAGTCGAATAGTCCTTGAATCGTATACAAAACATTATCAAATTATTAACAGCGCGAAACCTGCAATCATGAAGAAAATATGTGATTACCAATTCGAAATAATGAGTACATTTCTTACCTGCGATCTTATAAAAAGTTTGTTTTGTAATTGCTGTTTTCCATTTTGTAACCTCCTAAATGTATGCCCAAAGCTGCTGTTACACATGCACTACACACATCGATAGTAGTTTAAACCTGATATTATGCTTGGTGGTAACAATATTCAGACGAATCTTATCAATTTAGGTAAGTGGTGAAATCTGAAGATCGAAGAGATGGATAAAAAGCCAACCAAGTTTTATTGTACCAATATAGTTGTCTTGAACAATATAACACGGTTTGCCCGTTGACATTTATTGCCTCAACTGCTTTTAAGCATACCATAACAATTACTTAATCGAGTAACTACACGTATTCATTTAATTAACGGGTTTCTTAAAGGGAAGTAGCATGTTTATGGTAGATGATCCATAATACATACACAAAATAAAGTATGATACCAATTGCAAGACAATGTTTCATCATAAAAGAATGTGAACGTACAATGTTCAGTTAAGCTCCACAAGCATAATTAAAGCCTAAAGTGTTTAGACAATATGTTTTTTTATTGATAATTTGTAATTTCTTCATTAAGCATTACCAGAATAAGATCAGTGAAAACCTGAGAAACCCTGTATAGAATTTCAGTAAAACGTGCTACTGACTACAAATTATTGGATGCATGTTTATAGTCATATCCATATCTCCTTGAATAGTCATATTATCACTTTAGTAAATGTCAATGTGGCACGATTATATCATTTATCAAATAATTTTGATAATAGGGAAATATTTTATATACATTTTATCATTTATATTATTGTATTCTTTCTCCTCAGAATCAAGTTCCGTATGCACAAGAAATGTTTATATTCATGCCATTCTTAAAGTTAACCCTATGAAATTGACTTCCGCTGTGAATTAAATGATATTGTTGATGTCATGCTGTGTATTGTGATAGTGTTATTACCGTCAAGGATATTGTATGGGAATGTTTATTAACTAATGTCATGGGCAGCATAATAACTCGTAGAAACTATTTAAAGGCAAATGTATGTTTACCAAATTCAAGCTTATACTGTCAATACTGTTTTGTTTTGTCATTTGAAATGAGGTAAAAGCTTGCAGCATTTGAGGCAACTTAAATACATGTTTGTCACAAGTGTTACTTGAGTCGTGCACCTCCTAGACTTGGTAACGGTCCTTTCTTTCTCTGTGCTATAGATATTGGGGAGCGTAGGGCAATTTTGGGTTTTCAACCACGTTTGTATAAAAATGACATTAACTTCAAAATCTTAAATCATATTCTTTTTAAATTTAGTTTGTAAGGTATCATAAGAAAGTATCCATGGACTATTTTGAAGTTGATATTCTGTTCATGATCTTACCACTTTTTATGAGCTGAACATTTCAAGATCAATGTAAAGCTTTAAATCGCGAATCTCAAATCACTTACTTTTTTCACTAATATTCGATGGATGGCACAGGGTGTAGCTAATCTCAAATTATTTCCAAGATGCAAAGATACAACGGAGAGTTTATGAATTTGTTTATTTTATCAACAACGCTTTCAAGACTCACACGGACTTATATTCTCTCCCCACGGAGGCAGATCAAGTCATGAAATGTTGATACAGCCTGTGTTATATTACGTCGATTTTATGGGAAAGAATGGGAGATGCTATATTGGAGGCAATCAAAGTTAGTTGTGCAATCAGCGACGCCGTTTTTAAATTATTATTTGGCTACTGAAACAAGGCAAAGGCATTGTGATGCGAACGACCCTTTCCATGCGAGAAGCCTTGTCATTTGATAAAGAAATTCAAATGGATTGTGTTGCACGTTTTGTCCGTCAGGGGAAACTGCCAGAACCCACAGATTTTGGGGTAATAGAACAGAGGCTGTATCAACATTTCATGACTTGATCTGCCTCTTTGGGGAGAAAATGACGGACTTAAACAGATCTGCAATTAGGAACATCACCCTTTCGACTGTGAAACTGATTATTGTTCATTAAAGTTTGTGTTTTATTGAAAGAATGAAAACATTTGAAACTTTAACCAAATTGTATGGAAGTGCAAAGTATCCAATATTATTAGAGGCGGAGGCAAGGGTTATCAACTTGGTGTTGCCAGTAACAACAAACATAATCATTTAAAATTAAAATGCGTCGTACTGAATTCAAATTTCATAATAAAAAGCTCTTGTAGCTTTTCAATGTATCTCGAGACAAGTTTACATTTCAGCATGAATACAAGAATTAAAAAACTTCTTAGATTCTCAGTACCTCATTTTAATGCGTTGCAACCATTATTTGTGACGTTAAGATGATTATCTAAACTGCTAAAGCTGATATTTATTTAAGTTAGCTGGCAACTTCCGTATACGTACTGGAAGAGACGTTGCAATAAAAAATTGGAATGACCATAACGTGCAACAAAAAGATCTTTAACATGCAAATGAAATGAATGAACTCAATTCAGCGGTAACTTTATATCTGGAGTGAAAGAAACATTTAATCAGTTAATTGTCTTTAATCTCTTTGCCTCTTTTTAATTGTCAAGAGTTTTAGTTTTATTTGAACGAGGAGCTTCTCTTTCGTCATTATTCAAATTCATGCAATGAATTACACTCTGTTCCGGATCGTTGTAAATAAAAAAGATCAAGCATCACTTAAATTCAGTGAACGTCGTTAGCTTTTAAAGCAGATGAATACAAACCAACATGTAGTTTCGTATGATAGAAACATCATATGTTCAATGTCACCTTTTTGGCATTTGACGTGTTTATTCTTCAAAACAAAATATCCTTCAAAAGACAGTTCTTGACCATCTCGGTACCATCAGTGTTACTTCTACTGATTTTCCGCTATGGTCAGAATCCATATTGATAGTTTGGATTTCTACTGAGGATGAAATTAACACATCAAAATAGGCAACTACTTGTGTTCACATCGTATTGCATATCAAAGTATATCTTGTTACAACTAGTGAGCAGAATCGTTCACGAATTTGCAATGTTTTATTGATTTGAACATTTAAATATTTTCCTAAGTCATTTTCATCTTTACATATGATTTCACATTAAAGATAGTACAATATGTTACTCACAAAACAACATAATTTACTTAAGTGTAAATCGCAACGTTCAGCATATCTTTAGAAATGATTCTTGAGATTTTTTCTATTTGTATTCGGTTTGTCTTTAAACCACTAGGGTAAAATATTTGTCAAGGTGAGCCTGACCTTTGTTTGATAAAATGTAAAACAGGCTTTTAATGTTTTGAGTCAAAATCGAACCTAAATCGCAGATCTTGAACTTTGAACTTCTATTTTTCTACTTAAATATCAACTTGCTTTCCTGTCACATATTAATCAAAAGACATTGTTTGTATGTGAAACGTTAGTGTTTGCAATAGTAAATATGAAATAAAGCAAATCACGTGTAATGGCATCCCTTTTCATCTTCCGTTTCCCTTTCATTGACCTTAAAACTTAAATACAAACTCATTTAGCTTTTAGTCAATTCGTTTCTCAGATAAAATTTCAAAAATAGTTAAGATTAATTCATAACAAATACATAACCTATATACAACAACATACATGTATCAACTAATAATAAGAAGGCCACAGGGGTCACACCCTAAAACATATTTCCATATTCTTCTCTAGAACCATGAGGCCTGGAAAGCTGAAACTTTGTGTACAGACTCCTTGAATAGTTGGGATTATAAATTGCAGCTTTGGTGGCCCTGTGGCCCCTTATAAGGGCCAAAGGGGACACACCCTATTAACATATTTTCATCTTCGTCTCTAGAACAATAAGGCCTAGAAAGCTGAAACTTTGTGTACAGACTCCTTGACTTGTGAGGATCATAAATTGTAGCTTTGGTGGCCTTTTGATCCCTATTGAGGGCCACAAGGGCCACGCCCTTAAAACCTATTTTCATCTTCTTCTTCAGAAGCAAAAGGTCCAGAAAGTTGAAACCTGAATATACTCTTTGACTAGTGAGGATTATGATTTTTGGCTTTTGTGGCCCTGTGGCCTCCAATAAGAGTCTCAGGGGCCACACACTTTAACCTAATTTTATCTTTTTCTCAAGAAGCATATGCATCAGGCATAGAAAGCTGAAATTTTATGTGCAAACTCATAAGTTAGATAAGAAGGATTCCAAATTGTACATTTGGTGACCCTGTGGTCCAAAGTAAGGGGGAACCACATTTGCCACACCCTAAAGCAAAATGTATATGAAGCCTGATGAGCTACAGAGCAACTGGCTCTATTTTTTACAAAATTAAACTAAATTGTCGCTTTCTACCTATCTTTTAGACGAAACATACATTGATCATTATTAGCTGACAGTTTCAATTCCATGTATAAGCCATGCATGTGAAATGTGTGAAGTACAAATCATCGTCGGTTTTATGGAGCAACAATGATGCATACTGTTTCTATTCTCAACATTTGAGAAAAATAAAAGGCGACAGAGAGTTTATTAAAAATGATCGCGAGTAATTGCATCTATTGAAATATTGTCTCCCTAATGGAAGATATTGGATTGTATTTCTCTCTAATTCAGTTATTGAAAAGACATTAAGTGAACAACACATACATTGTATATGCAATATCGCAATCAGCACATATTTATTCAAGAACTTCTGAAGAAAACAACAAAAATGATAATTACTTGTTCAAGATTACATCAACAACAAAAGGCGTTTCAATGAAATTCTTTATCCAAATATCAAAACAAATTTCATTATGCATTTGCTGAATTTCAATTTTAATATCTCTCATTTGATATTGTTTTTTATTACCTACGAGGGCAGTCATATCGAGGTTCATATTTTTCATATGTAGCCCTTGGGCAAAACATCACTTTTTCATTGTGACGTTACGTTATAAACAATGCTTTGACGTCATGGTTCACTTGTGACGTCATAAACTATACGGGCCGGCATCGGCAAGTCCGTCCATGCTGAGAAGTAGGTTATGAGTATTTTCTTTAATTTTTGGACTACGGCAATACACTGTAAATAGAATATCATATTCGTGTCCATGACAGACTATGTTTACAACACTCGTGCCTAAATATCAGTATATACCTCGCTCTCGCTCTCGCTGGCGAAATACTAATATTAAGTCACTCGTGTTGTAAACAAAGTATGTCATGGACACTCATATAATATCCTCTATATAATCATTTGTGGTTGATAGTTTTGTCATATTTCTATTTAGAATTAATATAAACAAACGCAGTTTCATTTCATTACATTATTTAAACTTGTTGACATATTTGGGACTTTAAGTAACTAAAATTAACGTGATTAACATCCCATTAAGGGCATGGACATTCTGTATTCACAAAAATGTTGTTCTAAAATTCTAAACGTCTGCTGTGCTTTCATTAACCTATGAATCAATTCATTACAACATTGATTTCTCAAAACATCAATGCTTGTAGTTTAATTGTAACGATTTTATGTACTTTTTCAAAGGATTCGTTTAAAGCAAGGATGGGATTGATAGCATTGCTGAATTATTGTGCTTATTAAGTACAATTGAGAAACTGCGCTTTGAGACAAGGAGCTCATTGAACCTCCTTGAAAAGGAATACAACTTTCAAGAGTTTTGTTATTGGGCCTACTGAAATAAACATCATAGAAATTATCCAATAGTAATGAAATTGAGTACTTAAAAAGGACAGTCAATCGTTGTAAGAATTCAAATCCAAAAGCAATTAGTCGTAGATAGTTTGATTGCATGTTTTGAGCATTAAGAGTACAAGCAATGCAAATGAAAAAGATTTTCAATTATTTGTATAGCATCACTCTCACATTATAGATATATTTCAAATTTAGAATAATCGAACGACTATACCTTGCATCTTATTGTTGAAGCTTGTACCACAAACAATATTACCACAAATTGCTTGTTTAGTTCGCAAGTATTTGCTTGTTTCAAAAATTCCATTAAAAAGCAACACATACAACGTAGGTGATTTTGAAATATGTGGAAGAATGTTACAATAAAACTGTCATATTTCTTTCCTGAACGTAATCGTTACATACTGGTTTACAATTCAAACAATGGCAAATATCTTTACAGATTTGGTTATTTGTTTACGCAGGTAAAATGAGGATGTAATTATGCAATGCTAACCTGTCAAAGATTGTCTAACATTCGTTCGTAAGATTAAAACTTCACTTTCAAGATCTGCCGTTGGTTGAAATTGGGATGTTCATTACAGCAGCATATTTAGTCATTTAGACCATTTCTTCCAGACTCATTTTCGACAAAAAGATCTAATATTTGTTCGCAAAGAGTACTACCAAAGTTAAAGATTTGTACATTCGGGTCATCAATACCTTACATGTATGTCATGGTCATCAACATGCATTCGCCGGCAAAGCTTTTTTGAAAACCGGAGGCTAACTCATTTGGAAAGTCTGGTTTGGTGATACATGAAAATTTCACCCGAAACTGTGAGATGAAACATAGCATTGTTTCCTTGTTTATTGTCAATAAAATGATAACTTCGCCTATAATTTTATTAGAAAGTTCACCTGATTCGGTTGCAGGGTGTGGTAATGTAGATTACAATATCTAGCACACACACGCTGCCTCATGTAATGTTTTAGGATAAATTGGCAGGAAGTCTTTACAGTAACAAACGTCAAATGCATCAGGATTATGGTCCGAAATGAGAAGTTTTTAATGTTGGTGCCCATTCACCTACAGCACGCAACTGAACACACTGTATTGGTATTTCAAAATCAAAGCTAAATCCTGCACAAAATCCCACTAACGCAAAATCTAAACCTATTTAGAAAGTAAATGCAATGAACTTTATTGACTGCATGTCAACGTAACATTATGGTTAAGGCACTTCAACGACAAATCTTTGCAATGCGGGAAAGAGGTGTTAACACTTTGTAAAAGAGATTTTTTTACCTATTCCATTCATTGCCAGACAGATGCCAATCAAGAATTGATTTCAAGGATAACGAAACAATAAAATGGTTTTGGCGCCTCCACACATAACAACAGAACGAATAACCTGATGGTGACGTATTTGCCAACAGTTTTTATATAGCTTTGTTAAATTTCACTTTCTAACCATTGACATTTTGTGATTTTTTTCTCTAAAGTAAAACCAATATATTCTGAGAAAATTACTCATGCGTTTCTTTTTTTGATGAGTCTGTAGCAATGTTGATATGTAGCTGTGTACAATTTCTGTTAAGCAAATGACAACATTTCATTACTTGCATTTAAGACCCGTATCTCTAGATCCCTACTTCAATCGTGAGTTTTTTTCACATGAGACTGAATATTGTAATTACTGCCTTGGTCGGGCGCTTTCTCAAATAGGTAAAATGAAAAGGGCAACACCATAACTTTAATACAACCCATTCAAAGTGAAAACCATTCAAAGCGGTTAGTTATTTGGAAACAACCCTACTTTTAGAAATGTGTATACGTAGTAAAGGAAATCGAAGTAAAAGTGCGTTCACACGGTACAATTTGTCGCATAAAACTTGTGGCTTGCAACAAATGTTATCATGTGAACCCCTGAGTCTGTCCAACAAATGTTGCATACAACATGTTGCAAACGAGTTGCAAGGAATAGGACTTGCTCTATTTTCATCCAACAAGTTGCATGAACCTAGCCAATCAAAACGCGTAAACGTTACAAGTGACGTTTTCACTTGTCTTTCGCGAAGATCTCTGCAATAAAAAATGGCGGTGTCAGTTCGATCAATAAAGAAAACCATTACCAAGATCAGACATCGAATCGGCTGTTGGATATAAACGTGTGCATGTTTGTTTATTGAATGTTCCAATCCAGTAATCAGGAAGGTATGTAAGAAAAACATCCTGTAAATCAATCGTCGAACTGATTCTAGTGATGACGAGACTCGACCCTTGAATGCGACAGTGACACTGTGATTGACAGGTGAGTTCTGAAAGTTTTCTTTTTCATGTTTTTGAATTTGAATGTTACTAATGCGAGTTTCACTCAACTTGTAACTAACTGCAGTCTGCATGAACCCTTATTCATAGATAGAAATAATGGACAACGAATTTCCAGATAAATAGCGGGTTGAATTTAAACAAATTTCAACACAGCCAACAATCCTCGTAGTCGTAGATCTTCTTTCTAGGTCCACAATATTAGGGATTCAGTAAAGGCCTCTGCCTGTGCGTATGATCAGACAGCAGTACTTTATAGCATATAAAATAATCTCAAGAAATACAAGTCCCACATGTTTAGTTACTGATTCTAATTAATCAGTCTATATCATATAATCCGTTTTTTCCAACGTGCAAACAAATTTGGGCAAGGCGTACCGTAAAAGTGTTTAGTATTAAATATGTTGTTTGTTGACAGTCTATGACCTACATATGAAGGAGGCTCACGATGAGAGGGCCAATAATTGTACGCTAATTTTTATCAATCAGGTTGCAAAAAATTATGAAAACCTTGTAGCTCTTTGAATGTCCGAATATAAATAGAAACATAATTTCTATTCATAGTTTAAAACACCACTCAAAATGTTTGCACCTTTCATCTATTGATAAAGAATTAAAATAATTTCTTTTTTTGCAGGAAAACCCTCTCAACAAAAGAAATGGCTGTCTGACAGGTCATCTCTAGATAGTCTACTTCAGCAAACAACAGAGCTCAGCCTAGCCAAAGAGAACCACAATCTGTATTCAGTTTATAAGCTGACATTGAAAGATAGTTGATTAGTTTCCTACTATACAGTAGAATAATCTTGAAGAAAAATATTATTACATATAGTTCCAAATTTCATTAATGATAAACCACATGATATGGAAATGTTTTATTTGTTTTCAAAGAACTTTATCTGTGAAATCTAGAGGAATTTGATTCATGAACCTTAGTAAAGCAATCTAATCTGACATTACACTTGTTTTCAGTTTACTAGTACTTATTTTTCATAATCTAAAGAAGTTATGTAGCACACCAATAGGAAAATTATGTGTCTATGTTTATTTACATGTACAAGTTTTTTATATTCATTATAATCTATTTTTTCTGACTTGAAGATTGTAAGTAATATACATTGATTTCTGTATCAATCACAATCAATTTAACAATAATCACCCATATTAAGTAATATATTTGAAGTAAAACTCCAATAAGTGTGTTAATGGTATTTGATTTATATTGATAAATTGTGACTATGATCTATATAATACATTTTGGTGTAGGTGATTAGAAGGAATTACTGAATTCATGTGTAACAGGTAGAATTCTTCTTAAAAGCCCATTAAAACAGATTCAGTCACTAAACTTCATTCAACTAAATTAAATTTCAGTTAACCACTTTCACAGGATAATGAATACTTATATTTTATTATGATTTGTCTTGATGTGAGTTCATTCAACTTTTATATATTTTGTAAAAAAACTCAATAAAAAGAATTATGATGTTCATTTAATTGGATAAACATTATTTAGATTATTAGATATAGATAAAGATATTTCCCAGCTTTAGTAAAATAACATTATACAAAGTTGAAATAAAGAAATCAGTTACAAGAAGGGCCTAATCAGTGGTGTCATAGTGGAATAAGTGCTCATTTTGACAATATTGTATATTTCTTTGAAGCAGCCTTTTTTTTAATTGCTCATATTATTCACAAATGGGGAAAAGTGCAAATAAGATTTGAAATATCCATATTTCACTACACAGTATATTGTATTTTTTCTTAGACCATCTTGAGATTTGATTGGTTTTGATAGAAAACATATAGCTTAAATTGACCTGTTGATGTTGTAATAATTGTTTAATAAAATGTGTATGAAAAGAGGTAGTATCTGCTTCTTGTTGAAAAAAAAATTGCAATAAAATAAATAATATATTCAACATATTTTTTCTTCTCTCAGTGTTTTGTTAATTATGGGAATGTGCATAAAACATGCAAGAATTGTTTTAGCAATATTGAACTCATTCTTTGTATTTTGTTTGAGAGGAATCTTGTAATTGCCATGTCTCTGTGTCAATGACAGGTCATAGAAAATTGAAAATAATCAGTGTTTCAAATTATTTCAAACCTTTATGGTCATATGAGGAAGGGATATCATTGTCTTATAGATACTCATCTCACCATTCTTCATACGAGAAATCATTTTGACATTATTATAATAACATTCATTGGGACACAAAAATAAAAATAAATATTTTCCATATTGAAGGATTTTACAGACGCTTCAATATTTTAAAATTAAGCAACGGAAACCTTTGCTTTTCTAATTGATTTGAGTCTGATACTACGTCTAGCAAGTCGAAACGAGTATAATTGTTTACTTTAAACCATTATAAACCTTTGAATACGTTCATAAGGTTAGCGTATTTTATATCAAGCCGTCCAGAGTTTAAAGCGACAGTTTCAACGAATGTCACTGGCACCCTTCGGGGGCCCCATCGACCTCCTTACTCGGTTACGCAACAGTTATGAAGCTGCAGAAAGAAAGACCATGAGTTTTGAACCTATTTTTAGAATTGATTGAAACAAATAAGCGATATTTTGGAAATATTATAGTTGTTAAATTGAATTACCCTGAGGATCATGAGGCTCAGGATTAGTGAAAGTTGTTTCACGGCGTATGATTCAACCAAAGACGTAAATTTATTTATCTATCTATTTACGTCTTTGATGCAACACAACATACCTACTGCCTGTTTTAATTATTTCAATTTAATATAAACGATAAAGCCACAAGAGTTGTTGAGATGTTTCAAATTGTAATGGCTAGTAACAAAAAGTGTCTAAAACAAAGTACCTGTTTTGAAGACACTCGAGATTACAAGTTGTATGCAACTGTTGCAACGTGTAAACGGTAAATTGTTTGCAACATCCTTTGTGCAATTTGTATTGTACAACGTGTTGTATGCCACAGATTGCACCGTGTGAACGCGCCTTAACCCATAACATTAATTCGAACATATATACAAAATACTATTTAATATACATGTTCTTAATCATTACAAACACCGCGTGAATCAAAGATACAAATGAAACATTATTTTCCTGATACACTCTCTTATAAAATATAATCCAAGTATCATTGAAATTATAGTTATTGGTATTCACTGACCTTTGTTTTGAAGGTTCATGCATCATAGTCACAACTCGTTTGATAGATGCATATGGGGTCCTCTGGTTTATTAGGCTGGCTTGCAGCCTCGAATCCAATATCCATGAACATCAATCTTGATAGATACCATTAATCTATTGTCGTATATTGGTGAGACCAACTACCTTCAGATAAGAGAACTCAGGCAGTTATTTGAGGGATTTTTTCTAAAAAGGATATGATCCTTATTACGTCGATGAATTATTTTTGGGTTGTTTTATTCTGTATATGTTCGAACCTAGATTGTTGTTTCCAAAAACAGATCTTTAGTCATTTCTACAGTGATGTTATGTCGTGAACATCTTTATGACAAACTCGAGACAATTTGTTGAAATATAAAAGCGGATTTCACGAGTAGAATAGGATGTCTAGACATATTCATAATTGAAGGCATTGTAAAAAGGTCTCTCAAGTAATAACATGTTAGTGTACCCCCATCGGCAAAAGAAAGTTATGACTTCTGGATGTATGCTGACCACTTAACTTTTATCTATTCGATTGCAAATTCTAAATGGCAGAAAACACATTTAAGATTAAATATCATTGTGACGGTCATATGGCTCTCTGTGATTAATAACCCTTATGCTCCTAATTTTCATTTCGTATTTGTATGTGTTCATACGTGTCGTGTGCATATTTGGATCTTTGGTAATTTTGCTTTCAATATTTTAAAGTTAAAATGATAAGAGTATCAAAAAAAGAATCTGGGCAATGATTCATCAATTTGTATTATATATGTATATGTTAAAGGGGCAGTAGCACGTTTTTAGGGGGAATATGAAGTGATGTCAGGAAAATGAAAATAAATAGTTCCAATTGAAAAACAATGTATTCAAACTAAATGAAGCAGTAATAATTCAAATATATAACGTAAAGTTCAGCCATGAGATTCATTTTTGTTACAAAAATGAATTAAAGGTGTTCACAAAAAAATGGCCGCCAATGGATTTTCTGTTAAGCCTCATACTTTGTCCTCTGACTATGGGTGATTGGCTTGTGTAATGAGATTGTTGACACTGTCAATATGATACATTTAGCATTTACTTACAATTATAAGTGAAATATTTAAAATGAAAAATTATCCAAAAACGTGCTACTACCCCTTTAACCTGTATGTTGTGTCACAACTCACAGGGGCTTTAAAAGAATTGAGTAAATGTTTCTCTATTATTATGGAAACCATATTTTGAAGAAAAAAAAATTTTCATTGAAAGAAAATTATAACCTTTTTACATTTTCAAATTTGAACAGACAGATTTTGTGTGTGGATGGAGTGGTCCAGTGAATATATTTAAGAAAACAAAACATGGCAATATTCTAGCTAGTTTATCAAATTTCAATAGCGAAATTGAATTTCTTCAGTATGGCATCATTACCTTTTTAAACCTTAGAGTCTTCCAAATTTGATAGCACATATTTTTTACCGTGAGGTTCTAGTTAAAAAAGGAAGATCAATGATAATTAAATCTTTACACTTCCAAGGTTTTCAAGGACTTGTATTCAACACCTGTCATAGATCTTTCTTCAATAGATGCTGTTGGCGAATTGCTAATGATTGAGCAATAACTACCAACTTATAGCTGCCTTTTCCTAATTAAACGTGAACATCTTAACATTTTATCATTTTAGAGCGAATATTGGATTAAGTCATATTTGTAAATGCTAGATGCAGTCAATATGGTATTGATACAAAAAACAGAACTTGATTCCGAAAATTCCCTTATTTGAATTGCTAGATAATTAAATACTATGAGTAAACAATGCTCAGATAAATATTTCAAGAAGAGCATAAACACGTGCATTCTCTCCCCACAGAGGCAGATCAAGTCATGTTGATTTAGCCCCTGTTCTATTACGCCAAAATCCGGAGGTTCTGGCAGTTTCCCCTGACGGACAAAACTTGCAACACAATCCATTTGAATTTCTTTATCAAATGACAAGGCTTCTCGCATGGAAAGGGTCGTTCACATCACAATGCCTTTGCCTTGTTTCAGTAGCCAAACTGAAGATTTAAGAACAGCGTCGCTGATTGCTGATTGCACAACTAATTTTGATTGCTTCCAATCAGGCATCTCCCATTCTATCCCACAAACTCGTCGTAATAGAACAGAGGCTTAATCAACACGTGAGCAAATAAAGTTCATGTACATGTACACTCGACGTTAAGCAATTAAATAAGAGATATGTTTTTTGCCCAAGATGTATATAGATGTTCAAGGATACTTCCAAATAAAACATAATTAGGTTGCACTTCACAAACGTCGCTGTCTTGAGTTTCTCCTTCAGGTCGATTAACTGTCAATCAGCTAACATTTTGTAAAATGCAATGATTTGCTTACATGATCAACTTGTTGTACACTTATGTAGAACCATTATTTCTTATATATGAGAAGGAAAACTATTTATTATAAAAGTCTAAACTTCCTCTTCAGAATCTTTCAAAGTGTCATAGAAATCTACCACTAATAAATTGCGTGCTTTTTCATGTATTTGGTAAAAAGTTTATCTGTTTACTTTCAATTTTTTGGCATATATAAGTTTCAGAATAGAGGAATACAACATATCGATGCTCTCTTCTGAAATGACCAATCGTGTGTGGAAGGTAAATCAGTACCATGTCACATGCAATGGTCACGTTTTCTGTTTTCACCAAACTCACAATGACCCAGAAATTGTTGTATGGCATAGAACCAAATGGTTATTCTCTTGCAATCAACAATTACAAATGGACATTCTTATGTTTTTCCTTTACGACTTAGATAGGAAGTCGAGTTGAAATGAAGTAATGAACCGTTTGGCAACAAAACCGATTGCTTTTTGCTCTCTCTCGAGAGGAATTTAACTAACTAAAAGCATCGACTTTGGAACTAAATATCCAGGTCTCAAATTCAAACAAACACAACATTCTATACCTTTCTTACCCCCAAGATGGATAGTCATTTCAAACTTTATGAGACTTAAAGTTTGTACACTCTGAAACCTTTAATGTGATTGTTTGGATCAATTTTGAAAGTGTTCTTACCGTGCAGATACAGTGTTTTGTTGGTGATTCTTGTAAAAATCTGTCTCATTAAAAGCACGTTTTTGTTATTGAAATTATATTACAAAGGAGCAAAACAAGTACTATAATTGCAAAACTTCCGTCTCAAAAAAGGGGGTCTGAAACAAATTTTCAAATTTCAAATATATTCTTTCATTTTTCGTACTTTTTAAATCTTAAATGTAATATGAAAAATATTTGCATTATACCTTGAAAATTGCATAGTGCATTGTGAATACTTGCAAATCTGTAACTCAAATACCACAGCGTTTCTAATGTGTACACGGAAAGGACTTTTGAGCACCAAATAAAGAGTAAAAAATCTAAAATTTGAAATGTCACATTGAATTGGGAAAGGTTATTTTTCAATTTCACTGGCAACGGTAATCCGTTTACATCCACTTAAAGTGGTCTGGTTTAAATACGACCTTGTTCGCTGTCAATATAAACCGAAGTTAAACTGCTTAATTGAGAACTGTGTAGACAGCCATAACCACATAAACAAAGTTTGTTTCATCATGCAAACCCCTTTTTTTGACAAAGATCAATATTGACCTGAGTTGCTTCACCGTTTTCAAGACCTACTCTGTACTGACAATAAATACAAGGCCAGATAATTAATGATTAATAGATGCAATTTTGCGACCCCAACGAACGTTTAATGTTCATTTCTCTGTGAAAAGTTGCACAATGGCTATCATGTTAGCACAAGCTATAGTTGAAAGATTACTTGTTAACAGATTTAAGTTGGAAACTGCCAAATGGAAATATGTTGTTTACTGAAACATCGGTCAGGTGATGTTTCTTGCTTATTCTGCTTAGCAAATGTCTTATCTAAAAGGCTGATTACTATTTCGTGTCCTACAATGTCAAACTTAATGCTTATCTTGCTCATTTTCGTTTGAGATCAATTTATGAAAACAGGTATTTAAATGTTTTCTTTATCCTTGTAAGTCAAGCTCCCCTTGGAAAGTGATGGTCATTCACAGTCACACACAGAATAGGCGAAGTGAAATTTGCTCCTGTTGAGAATATTTTGATGATTTTGATGTCCAGCTGTGTAGTTAAATTATCAGAAATTGAAACAGAAAATTTTATGGTAACGCTAATTAGGGAATGTCATTGGTTGCATACAAAAGCTAATAATGCATACAAAAGCATAATCACGTTTAATATTACACCAAATGCTTATAGGGTCAAAGACGTAGGGAAATATTTAAGGACTACACATTTTTGAAAGAATTCAACACTTTCAAACTCAAGGAAAGTATGTTTTACTCATGCCAGCTTCTGGGAGGCCATGATTTGAATCTTTCATCTCAACACGGATTCAAATTCTATGGAAAATCATCAAAATGATTGCAATACATACGCTTAATAATACATGGAAAAACTTTCAACGAATTAAAATTAAGACAAATTTGGTGCAAATCAGGTTCGTTACTTCTCATAGTTTTTCACTTCACAGACTGCTGTAAAAGATCCATTCACATTTTAAAGAACTCTACAACGGGAGATCCACAAATATTGGAGAAAGCTTGAAAGGACCGTTTATGTATCTCTCAACATCTGAGCATATTACAGTTGGTCGCTTTAAGTTTTATCCAGAATTGACTGTCTAGTGTATAGTGATCCCACTGAGCAATGCCATAAAGATATAGTTCAACAAAGAAAATGGTAATTTATGCCAGTCTGAAGTTTCTTTCGGACTGGAAAAGATATGTATGTAAACGCAAGTTTGATATATTTGTCTCTGAATATTCCTAGTTCTTTTTAGTATCTTTGAATTACTATAAATCAGTTGAAGCTTTTCAGTCCATTTGAATGACTATAAATCAGTTAAAGCTATTAGTTTACTATGTTTAGCACTGTATACAACGTTTTGCATAAACAATCAAAATTTTAGCAATCTATTCAAGCAGGTTTTTAAACCTAACTTTTTCATTTTAATCTTGGAAACAAATCTTTTTACAATTATATTCATTCGTAAATCTTTAAAGCCTTAAGTGAGAAACTCTAAACAAATAAGAAAATGTTAATTCTACGACGTTTTATAAAAAGAAATGATTTGAGCCCGAAAAGAACAGTCATATACACATTAACTTTTAACAACGCATGGGTAAAATGACGGATGTATCTACGAGTCTAGCAAATGTCTGTGAAAAAAATCGAACTTATAGTGAAAAACAAAGGATAAGATGATATCTCAAGCTGCGTTTCAATATTCAAAACGCTGCATGGAAAGTGACAGAATGTCTGGGACATTTACTTACACATGTGATTAAGATGAAAATAGGCTTTTTGCGACGTTATTTTAAAAGGCATTAATGGTAAGTGTATGTTTAATGAGAATACTACATTGATCAACCTTCTCAACAAGCCTATATTTACTTTATAGACATTGTTTTCAATCATGTTTATATATTTTGTTGGTACTTATTCTTCAAAGACAGGTAAAATAAATTGCATGAAACAAGTTTGATAAAGCAAACAATTTATTTCAGTTGAAAATATTTGTATTATATATTAGTAAGTGGATAGGAGCGATTATTTCACAGGCAGCAGGGACTTTAGATAATTGTAGTGGGCTGTTTATATCTTTAAATGTTTCTAAATACTCAAAATTGAAATCCTGACGACAAGCCCCAATGATTAGATTATTCGCCTTTTCGTCTGTATTTGTCTTGAACAAATATAAATATTATGTCACAAATCAATACGTAGCGATCGTACAGCTAATTATAAGAACGAATTCTAGCACAATAGATTTGAATATAAGTAAAAGAGAATCCAATAGACTTCGATAGGCCAAGTCATTGTAGTCAACTCAAGTAGTTTTTCTGAGATATTTTATATACTGTATGTTTTGCAAAATGACACGATCGATGATCATGTTTAAGCTAATAATACATCAAAATCTAAAATTTAACTAGGCAGTAAAATGTTTTGACATTTGATTGTTATCAATATGTCATCTGTTCAAGGCAAAGAAAGAAAACATTAAAACCTTAGGTATTATTAAACTAAAACAGAATTCATCAGGAATATACTGCTTTTCCTGCTTTTACGCAAGTAAGCAATTGTATATTGATAATGTACATGTAAGTTAATTTTGTCCATGTGAATGAGGCTTTGGAGACAGTGAAAGCAATAGATTGTCCAGTGTTGTGTGAAAATTTACCAAACATTGTTAATTTGTTTATACTCAAATTTAACTAAAAGATATGTATGCCGTTACCCTTTTTATTAAGCCTAAACTCGTTTGAAATTGATACCTTCTTGTTTGAAGTATGTCATGATATACATACGGAAAAAAGTTAAGCACCCCCAAACTTCTAAAACTAAAAAATGCTGCTATATAGCAAAGTTACGGTACCGTGAATAAATTTATGATTCTTTAACATTATAATGTTGATTTTGTAATAAGTTCGTCAAAGAAAGATCGTCCATGTAGACATTTTATGAAATTACGATTGAATTTGTAATGGTACTGAAATAATTTCACCCAAAATAAGTATGGCTGTAGTGCCAAAACGAGGCAATAGACAATGGGTTTCAGACATCAAAAATAACATTTGTGTTTAACTTACCAACTTGACTTCCACATATCAAATCATCTTTTATCTTACAAAATAAGGATGTAACTCGTCGTTGAACTGGCATCCCTTTTTTCAACAGTTATTGTCAATAATTGACGAAATGCCTGGAATCATACGATTTTGGAATAATCTTTGGATTCTTTTCAGTTCAATCTGTTAATCAAACACTTCTCATTGATTTCAAGGGGTCATTACAGTTGACACTGACCATCTTTTGTTATTAAACCCTGTTTCTTGAATTTTGGTTTTTGGAGATTTTGCGACTTTGAAGGTTATTAGAGGTCTAAATAGTGACATTTGAAAGTTTTATACTAAAGTTTGACCTACGGGCTCGAAAGAATTGAATTACCCATAAAACAACTACCAATAACAACTTTCTTTTCTCAGAATAATGTAACTTGTTTTTTGACATAAAACTACAACAATTTTATGAATGCAAACATCCAAAAAATGCGAAACGTTATCAGTATGAAACGTTCTTCCCTTAACTGCTAAATTATGGTTATATCATACCATACGATTATTTCTACAACATCATCGCCTTCTTTTTTATCAGGCAACTTTTGCAGCTGAAAAATCGTGGGGGTGCTTAACTTTTTTCCGTATGTATACGTAATTTTGTAAGTTTCTATTTACTGATGTCATGTCTAGATCAGTTGTGAGGCAATTATAAATGTTTTGAAAGTGATTTCATTTCGAATTAATCCAACGCTGTGGTTTAAAGGGGCAGTAGCACGTTTTTAGGTGGAATATAAGGTGATGTCACGAAAATGAAAATTAATGGTTCCAATCGAAAGACAATGTATTTAAACTAAATGGAGCAGTAATAATTCAAATATATAACTCAAAGTTTAGCTATGCGATTGCTTTTTCGTATACAAAATGAATTAAAGGTGTTCACACAAAATGGCCGCCAATGGATTTTATGTGAATCGTCATACTTTGTCCTCTGACTATGATTGATTGGATTGTTTAATGAAATTTTTGACACTGTCAAAATAAGTCATTTAGCATTAGCTTACTAATATCGGTGAAAATTTTAAAATATAAAATTATCAAAAAACGTGCTACTGCCCCTTTAACAACGGAATGTATTGTTTTACATAACCATTTGTACGATTCAAAGATCAATAGAGACTAGTGGTCAAAAAAAAAATGTAAACTCTTTATTTGATGTTTTATACACTTAAAAGCATATATGCTCCGTAAACAAAAGAAAGACAGTACATTTTGCTGCTTTGTTTGTCAAAATGTCAGATAGTCGTAGCAAGGTTACTTAAAATGATCTAAGCCTGTTGTTTTATTTTTAGCTAGAGAAAGTTATTACAGAAACGTATATGGATAATACCTGTTATGGTTAGATGCAAAACGTTAATATTGATGTTATCAGAGATAAATTTATTATCATTTACAGAACAAAATCAGTCCTTTTCAATTGGAAATGAGCACAACATATTTCTGATGTAACATAAACAGCTTAAGGCCGTCTTTTATTGTTGAGGCAATATAGGCATAATAGATGTAAAAAGAATTCCCCTCGGGGTAATACAGTATTGTCATTGTCATTGTCATTCTTACTTTTATTCATCATAATCTTAATGGTTCTCTCAAATTGCTCAAATTGTTATGTTATGCTTAATACAAAAGGTGGTAAAAAAATCATCGAATATTCATTGAATCGCATACAAAATGTTATCAAATTATTAACAGCGCGAAACCTGTAATCATGTAGAAAATATGTGATTTCCATTTCGAAAAAATGAGTACATTTTTTATCTGGAATCTTTTAAAAAGATTGATCGGTAATAGTTTATTTTCCATTTTGTAACCTCCTGGATACCCAAAGCAGCTGTTACACATGCACTTCACACATCAATAGTAGTTTAAACCTGCGATCATGCTTGGTGATAACAATATTCAGACGGATCCTATCAATTTAGGTAAGTGGTATATTCTGGAGATCGAAGCGATGGATAAAAAGCCAACCAAGTTTTATTGTACCAATATAGTTGTCTTGAACAATATAACAAGGTTTGCCCGTTGACATTTATTGCCCAAACTGCTTTTAAGCATACCATAACAATTACTTAATCGAGTAACTGCACGTAATCATTTAATTAACGGTTTTCTTAAAGGTAAGTAGCATATTTATGGTAGATGATCTAACACAAAATAAAGTATGATACCAATTGCAAGACAATGTCTCATCATAAAAGAATGCGAACGTACAATGTTAAGTTAAGCTTCACAAAATTATTTAAAATGATGACAAAGCCTAACGTATTTAGACAATATGTTTTTTATTGATAATTTGTATTTTCTTCATTAAGCAATATCAGATTAAGATCAGTGAAAACCTGAAACAACCCTGTATAGAATTTCACTTAAACGTGCTACTGACCAAAATTTATGGGATACATGTTTATAGTCATATCCATACCTTCTTCAATAGTCATATCATCACTTTCTTAAATGTCAATGTGGCACGATGTTATCATTTATCACATGATGCATTCGCAAATAATTTTGATAATGGGGAAATATGTCATATGCATTTTATCAGAAAACGGGTTAGATTTTAAGATTAGTAATAAATTGTGAATTTTGTATTCTCTCTCCTCAGAAATCAACTTCCAAATGCACAAGAAATGTTTATATTCGTGTCATTCTTAAAGTAAACCCTATGAAATTGGCTTCCGCTGTGAATTAAATGATGTTGTTGATGTCATGCTGTGTATTGTGATAGTGTTATTACCGCCAAGGATACTGTATGGGAATGTTTATTTAACTAATGTCACGGACAGCATAATAATTAGTAGAAACTATTTAAAGGCAAAATTAATGTATGGTTACCCAATTCAAGCTTATACTGTCAAAACCGTTTTGTAATGTCACTTGAAATGAGGTAAAAGCTTGCAGCATTTGAGGCCACTTAAATACATCACAAGTGTTACGTGGGTCGCGCACCTCCTAGACTTGGTAACGGTCCTTTCTTTCTCTGTGATAATGGTGATAATTCGGAGCGTAGGGCAATATTGGGTTTTCAACAACGTTTGTATAAAAAATGACATTAACTTCAGAATGTTTAATCGTATTCTTTTACTATTCAGTTTGTAAGGTATCATAAGAAAGTATCCATGGACTATTGTGAAGTTGATATTCTGTTAATGATCTTACCACTTTTTATGAGCTTAACATTTCAAGATCACGGTAAAGCTTTAAATCGCGAATCACTTACTTTTTTTACTAATATTCGATGGATGGCACAGGGTGTAGCCAATCTCAAATTATTTCCAAGATGCAAAGATTCAACGGACAGTTTATGAGTTTGTTTATTTTATCAACAACGCTTTCGAGACTCACATGGACTTACATTCTCTCCCCACGGAGGCAGATCAAGTCATGAAATGTTGATACAGCCTGTGTGATATAACGTCAATTTTATGGGAAAAAATGGGAGTTGCCATATTGGAGGCAATCAAAGTTAATTGTGCAATCAGCGACGCCGTTTTTAAATTATTATTTTGGCTACTGAATCATGGCAAACGCATTATGATATGAACCATCCTTTGGAGAAACCTTTTCATTTGTAAAGAGATTCAAATGGATTGTGTTGCAAGTTTTGTCCGCCAGGGGAAACTGCCGGAACCCACAGATTTTGGCGTAATAGAACAGAGGCTGTATCAACATTTCATGACTTGATCTGCCTATTTGGGGAGAGAATGACGGACTTAAACAGATCTGCAATTAGGAACATCGCCCTTTCGACTGTTAAACTTGTGTTTTATTGAAATAATGAAAACATTTGAAACTTTAACCAAATTATATGGAAGTGCAAAGTATCCACTATTACTAGAGGCGAAGTCAAGGGTTATCAACTTGGTGTTGCCAGTAACAACAAATATAATCACTCAAAAGTGAAATGCGTCGTACTGGATTCAAATTTCATAACAAAATGCTCTTGTAGCTTTTCAATGTATCTCGAGACAAGTTTACATTTCAGCATGAATATAAAAATTAAAAAACTTCTTAGATTCTCATTACCTCGTTGCAACCATTATCTGTGACGTTAAGATGATTATTTAGACTGCTAAAGCTGATATTTATTTAAGTTGCTGGCAACTTCCGTATACGTACTGAAAGAGATGTTACAATAAAAAATTGGAATGACCATAACGTGCAAGAAAAAGATCTTTAACATGCAAATGAAATGAATGAATTCAAGTCAGTAGTATCTTCATATCTGGAGTGAAAGAAACATTTAATCAGTAAATTGCTTTTAATCTCTTTCCCTCTTTTTAATTGTCAAGAGTTTGAGTTTAATGTGAACGAGGAGTTTCTCTGTCATCATTATTCAAATTCATGCAATGAATTACACTCTGTTCCGGATCTGTTGTCAAGAAAAAAGATCAACCATCACTTAAATTCAGTGAACGTTGTTCGCTTATTAAGCAGATGAATACAAACCGACATGTAGTTCCGTACGATAGAAACATCATATGTTCAATGTCACCTTTTTGGTATTTGATGTGTTTATTCTTCCATACAAAATCTCCTTCAAAAGACACTTCATGACCATCTCGGTGCCATCAGTGTTACTGCTACTGATTTTCCGCTATGGTCAGAATCCATATTGATAGTTTGGATTTCTACTGAGCATGAAATTAACACATCAAAATAGGTAACTACTTTTGTTCACATCGTATTGATTATCAAAGTATATCTTGATACAACTAGTGAGCAGAATCGTCCACGAATTTGCAATGTTTTATTGATTTGAACATTTAAACATTTTCCTAAGTCATTTTTATCTATACATATGATTTCACATTAAAGATAGTACAATCTGTTACTCACAAAACAACATTATTTACTTACGTGTAAATTGCAACATTCAGCAATGATTCGTGAGCTTTTTTCTATTTCTATTTCGGTTTAGCTTTAAACCACTAGGATGAAATATTTGTCAAGGTGACCCTGACCTTGGTTTGATAAAATGTCAAACAGGCTTTTAATGTTTTAAGTCACATCGAATATTAATCGCAGATCTTAAGCAATATATTTTAATTATAACTTCTATTTTTTTATTTGAATGACACCTTGCTTTCCTGTCACATTTTAATCAAGAGACATTGTTTGTATGTGAAACGTTAGTATTTGCAATAGTAAAAATTAAATAGAGCAAATTAGTTTCTCAGATAAAATTTCAAAATAGTTAAGATGAATTCATAACAAATGAATAACCTACATACAACAACCTAACAACTAATGATAAAAAGGCCACAGGGACCACACCCTAAAAAATATGTTCATATTCTTCTCTAGAACCATAAGGCCTAGAAAGCAGAAACTTTGTGTATAGACTCCTTGACTAGTAAGGATTATAAATTGTAGCTTTGGTGACCCCATGGCCCCTACTAAGGGCCACAGGGACCACACCCTAAAAACATATTTTCATCTTCTTCTCTAGAACCAAAAGGCTTAGAAAGCTGAAACTTGGTGTACAGACTCCTTGACTTGTGAGGATTATAAATTGTAGCTTTGGTGGCCTTGTGGCCCATAAGAAGCCAAACAAAGTATGTCATGGACACTCATATCATATCCTCTATATACTCATTTGTGGATGATAGTTTTGTCCATCATATTTGTATTTAGAATTTATATAAACTAACGCAGTTTCATTTGATTACGGAATTGAAACTTCATGACATATTTGTGACTTTAAGTAACTAAAAGTAACGCGATTAACATCCAATTAAGGTCATGCTCCAAATGAAAACAACAATTGAAACAATTAAAAATGTTGTTCTGATATTCTAAACGTCTGTTGTGCTTTCATTAACCTATGAATCAATTAGTTACAACATTGATTTCCCAAAACCTCAATGCTTGTAGTTTAATTGTAACGATTTTATGTACTTTTTTAAAGGATTCGTTTAAAGCAAGGATGGGATTGATAGCATTGCTGAATTATTGTGCTTATTAAGTACAATCGAGAAACTGCGCTTTGAGACAACGAGCTCTTTGAACCTCCTTGAAAAGGAATAAAACTTTCAAGAGTTTTGTTATTGGGCCTGACATCATAGAAATTATCCAATAGTGACGAAATTGAGGACTTAAAAGGGACAGTCAATCGTTGTAAGAATTCAAATCCAAAAGCAATTAGTCGTAGATGGTTTGATTGCATGTTTTGAGCATTAAGAGTACAAGCAATGCAAATGAAAAAGATTTTCAATTATTTGTACATCATCACTCTCACATTATATATATATTTCGAATTTAGAATAATCGTGTATACGTAGTAAAGGAAATCAAACAAACGTATAGCATTCATTCGAACATATATGATTAAAATTATTTAATGTACATTTCTTAATCATTACAAACACAAAGTGAATCAAAGATGCAAACGAAACATTATTTTCCTGATACACTCCTTTTTATAATATAATCCAAGTATCATTGAAATTATAGTTATATTCACTGACCTTTGTGACAAAGGTTCATGCATCATAGTCAAAACTCGTTTGATAGATGCATATGGTTTTTTTTAGGCTGGCTTGCAGCCTCGAATCCAATATCCATGAACATCAATCTTGATAGATACCATTAATCTATTGTTGTATATTGGTGAGACCAACAAGCGTCAGATAAAAGAACTATTTGAGTTTTTTTTCCAAAAAGGATATGATATTATTATGTCGATGAATTATTTTTGATTTTTTATAATCAGTATATGTTCGAACCTTTATTGTTGTTTGCAAAAACAGATCTTAAGTCATTTCTACATTGATGTTATGTCCGGAATATCTTTATGACAAACTCAGGACAATTTATTTTCCTGAAATATATAGGCGGATGTCACGAGTAGAATAGGATGTCTAGACATATTCATAACTGTATTCTCCTGAGAAAAATGATTTTAAGAAGCCAAATGACAATTAATTCAGTTAAGATTTAAAGCTGTAGCCTCACTGCAAATGTTGCATAGAGGGAAACCAGTACTCTGACTGCAAGACTGATATTGTCTTTCTGTGTCATGGATTGAAATTGAAAACATTGAAGGCATTGTTAAAACGTCTCTCAAGTGATTACATGTTAGTGTACCCCCATCGGCAAAAGAAAGTAATGACTTCTGGATGTATGCTGACCACTTAACTTTTATCTATTCGATTGTAAATTCTAAATGGCAGAAAACACATTTAAGATTTAATATCATTGTGACGGTCATATGGCTCTCTGTGATTAATAACCCTTATGCTCCTAATTTTCATTTCGTATTTGTATGTGTTCATACGTGTCGTGTGCATATTTGGATCTTTGGTAATTTTGTTTACAATATATTGTAAAGTTAAGATGGTAAGAGTATCAACACAAGAAAAACCTTTAAAAAGGCATGCTTGGTGCCACATAGGCAGATGAAGAAGATTTTGATTTGTCGAACAATTCGGGGGATAAATGAAATATACAACACTGGATAACAGCAGTAATATTAACACAAGTATTACTCAAAGTTAACTTCACACAATTAATTTCTATCAACACGAATTGCTGAAAGTTATGAATATTTTTTACATTCATCAACGATTGTTGGTATATTTCATATCAAAATACACGAGGGTGACAATCTATTTATCATCCAAATTAACTCTTTTTGACATCTCAGAGAAAAAATGTAAATTGGTTTCATTTCACGATGTTTTTCTTTTTTTGGGCGATGGACTTTATTCTTTGTCAAATTGTTAATTCATGAACAACTGAAATAATAACCTCATGAACATATTTGGAATTAAGTGTGAAATAATCATTTAAAAATCGTATATAGGCCTATTAGTTAACAGGAAAGTCCTCCTGAATTTCGTTTCCACAAAAATACACCGCTCGATAGAAGTGCTTAAATTATATCGCGTGGGTTTTAAAAAAGTGGATTCTGCGATTATTGAATGCGAAATAATTAATGCTTTATCTGGAACAAATGCAGACTCTTCTTCAAATGAAGATGTTTTTTATTGAGTCTGTTAACATTTATCAGCATCTCTAATAGAAAACATTGTTTCTCTTTTAATATAACATTTAAAACAAAATCATATTCCACAGTTTAATGTGCCAAATATTTTGTATTACCCACAGGGTGACGTAATGCATTTTTTGCTACAGTTCTGTTCATTGGTCTTTTGATTTGGATACAACACATGTGATTGGCGCGGCTTTCCTTTGAAAATATCAAGAGTAATATAGAGAGAATTCAGAAAAGTTTTAGAAAAGCAATAAGAGCCTGGGCAATGATTCATCAATTTGTATTATAAATGTATATGTTATGTCACAACTCACAAGGGCTTTAAATATTTTCTCTATTATTATGGAAAACATATTTTAAAAAAAAAATAAAAAAATGTTCATTGAAAGAAAAATATAAAATTTAATATTTTCAAATTTGAACAGACAGATTTTGTGTGTGGATGGAATGGCTCAATAAATATATTTCAGAAAACAAAACACGGCAATATTAGAGCTTGTTTATCAAATTTCAATAACGAGATGGAATTTCTTCAGTATGCCATCATTACTTTTTTAAACTTTAGAGTCTTTCAAATTTGATAGCAGATATTTTCAACCTGAGATTCTAGTTAAAAAAGAAAGATCAATGATAATTAAATCTTTACACTTCCAAGGTTTTCAAGGACTTTTATTCAACAACTGTCATAGATCTTTCTTCAATCGATGCTGTTGACGAATTGCTGATGATTGATCAATAACTACCAACTTATAGCTGCCTTTTTTAATTGTCATTGATTTTATTTAACCCGGTATATATTTGATTTGAATAAAAATACAATTGAGATATTCTCCCCTTCAGTCATTCCTCACAAATAGGTTTGAATCAGATTTAAACGATTTCATGAGTAACAATTACATTTACAACAATTTTATGCCAATCGAACAGAACAATAACATTGAAACGAACAGTCATAAGGAATAGAACACAATATTGTAAAATCATAATGGTTCAGATTACATATGAAAAATATATGCATTTTGATCATTTCATTTAATTCAGGGCCCTTAAAATGATTAAATGAATAAAAATGTGGAGTACTATGAATGAGACAACCGTTCCTCATATAAAGGTATTGGTCGGGGGCCATTGCATACTTGTTTTCGAAAAACAATACTATCGTTCTTTCAGAATAACAAGAATAAAATAATTTCTTAAAGGGGAGGTGAGACGTTTTTAGGGGGAATATAGAGTGATATCAGGAAATTGTAAATTAATAGTTCAAATTGAAAGACAATGAATTTTAACTAAATGAAACAGTAATAAAATAAATATATAATGTAAAGTTCAGCAATGTTTTTCCTTTGTCTTACACAAAAAGAGTTAAAAGTGTTCACACAAAAGTCCCACCAATAGACTTTACATGTATATGAATCTTGTTTATATATATTATTTGTTCTTTGACTATGGATGATTGGTTTGTGTAATGATATTTTGTGCACTATCCAAATGATACATTTAGCATTAAAGGGGCAGTAGCACGTTTTAGGGGGAATGTAAGGTGATGTCAAGAAAATGTAAATTATTGGTTCCTATTGAAAGACAATGTTTTTAAACTAAATGAAGCCGTAATAATTCAAATATATAAGGTAAAGTTTAACCATGCGATTCCTTTTTCTCACATAAAATGAATTAAAGGTGTTCACACAAAATGGCCGCCAATTGATTTTAAGTGAATCTTCATACTTCGTCCTCTAACTATGGATGCATGGCTTGTGTAATGAGATTTTTAACACTGTCAAAATAATACATTTAGCATTAACTGACAATTATCAGTGAAATTTTTAAGATATAAAATTATAAAAAAACGTGCTACTGCCCCTTTAACATACAATTATCAATGACAATTGTAAAAATAAAGTTTTAAAAAAAACGTGCTACTTCCCCTTTAAAAATAAAGAGATCATTCGGAGATGTCTAACTGTAAGAAAACGAGGTTTATTATATGATTGAGGGTGAGATACTCTGTTCTATCAGTGAAATAAACCCTCTATCTGGCTACAGTGGCGATAACCTTTATCGTCACTCTACTGAGTGGTGATAAACTTTATCACCACTCGAGTGACGTCAAGTTCAAGATTTTGACGTCATGTAACAATGGTCTGACGTCATGAATTCTCATATGACGTCACACTGTTACCGCGGTGACGGGCTCTTCCAAGCGGCCGCTCAACTTGAAATTGCCCTTTTTTGACGTAATTAGAAGGATTTAATCATATAATAAATAGAATATCTGTCAATTCTTGACAAATACCATGTTTATCTCATCGCGTGAGGTAGACAAGTTAAATATAACCTTTCTACCTCACTCGCTGAGATAAACATGGTATTAGTCAAGAAAAGACAGATATCCTCTATTTCTTATGAATATTTATTATTGTTGACATTGGTGTCAGTCATCATTGCATATACAAATGCAGCAAAAATGAACTTATAAGAGACCTAAATTTTTAAAGCAATTGCAACTGATTCCTCTGTGAACATTTATATATATTTGTCGAACATGCCTCTTCAATATTGATTAAATGGATTGATATAAACGATTTTGAATGTGATCATCCTCTCCTAAAATGAATGACACACATATCAAATGTGGTGCCAAAGAGTCATTAAGTTCTGAACGTCTCAAAATAACCTTTTCCATAAATTGAATTAGGCAGCATTGTTGATGTACGTTAGAAGGCAGTGTTGACTCTCAATGTTGAAAGATTTAGATTTGATTAATGCACGAAACATATCATGCAATTTTGCTTTGCCATGACAATTTGGAGCTATAGTAGAAGTTACTATTAAAATGAATATTCCTCAGTGACCTTATTTTGAAACAAAACATTGCAACTTTTAGATACATTTGACATATGAACCTTATATTTCAAGCCTATGTCGAGCTAATTTCGTAAGTTTTGACGAAATGATTATTCAAATCATAGGTTGAATGGTGTATACATTAGCTATTTAGTTGATCCCAAAAAGTTACTGTTTGTTTTTCATATGTGTAAAACAAGTATACGTTCGTCAGTAAGATATGATTTCAATAACTGGATCTAACAGGCTGGCCATGGTAATATAATTATGCAATGCCTTTTGGTTTGACAGACAGTCACCTGTGAGAAACTGAACCGGAGTTTATATATGCTACGAGTTGTGCGGATGTTGGTTGTTGGGTTGGTCACCCGTGAGAATTGAACCAGATGTATACATGTCAGGAATTGTTTTGGGGGGTTGGTCACCCATAAGAATTGAACCACATATGTATACATATATCAGTATATGCTATGAGGCTGGCGAGGTTGGTCACCAATTAGAATCGGACCTAAATCGAAATGATGTTTATGAAACAATTGTGTATTTGCCTGAAGTATTCGGGCATTATAATGTACATGTGCTTTCTGTTTCTGTATTTAATACAATATGTCAGGTTTTGCTTGGGGTGGTTACCCATGAGAATTAAACATGGGTTGAATTATATTATTACCATTCGCACGTACATGTATATCATGCTAAATGTACTATTTTTTCTTCAAGTAATAAACTGCGTCGCACCGTGTTCCAATTTAACTATTGTTGTGTTGTATGTTGTATGAGAGAGGAATTGTAGGAGAAGAGACGTATGGTCTTAGTGTAAGTTTGAGCATACGTTTCTTTTTGGTATCTGCAATATCTAACGGCTGCTGGTATGCAAATAATACAATATGTAATATAGACTGTAGTCACAATCTATTTGAAAAAAGCTTAACTGCCTGAGAACTACCTGAAATACAATTCTTAATCTCTAAGATAATTTAGAATAAACTTGACTATCCTGTCAAATGTTCATAAGTCTAATTGACCTGAATACATATTTGATCCAAGCTATTAGCCTAGTAGACAACATCTACACTTGTATATTATGTAGCACTAAGCTTTGTGACGGTTACATTTCGACACACAATTGTAACGTCATCTCGTTTTATTATCAAATCTGTATTCGTTGGAAACGGATAAGGAATCGAGTGCTTCAATGAAAGGAAAACACTTCCTATGATGGATGGTATTCCCGAGGGTACAATTCCCCAAAAATGCATGGAATCACGAAAGATTTTAAAAAACTATAAAAAGTAGAAAGAACAATGCGCTACTTTTTTAAAGTTCCTTTAGCTCGGATTTTTTAAGTAAATGTACGCTCAGTCAATGTAATTACGTTTTTGAGACTTGATGATAACAAACCCCACTCACTCTTATGTCAACACTTTTTTACTCGATACAAAAGAGAAGTTTTTACTAGAATTGGAGGTGATTATAAATTTGAAACATTTCATGAGTTTACAATTCGACATACAATAAGGTGTAAAAAAAGTAATTATTACTACGAGGGGGTTACATGAGCTTAGTAAGCTTGGCATTTTATTTACATAAGCAGTGTCACCTTATAGCAGGTGCTACTTTAGTCAAAATTCAATATTGACAAGTGGAAAACAATTTCTAGACACAACAGGCATTTAGATACATAGATGTAGCTGCACTGACATAGCGTCATTTCCTGAAATGCGGATTCGAACAGCTGAATCACCAACCCTAAAGCCGATTATTCATGTACAAGATGCAATGTAAAAGATGCTCATATCTTATCGGGTGAAGTCAAATTTATGCCAATTTGTGAATTCAATCGAAGTCAATGCAATCCTGGCGTCTACTTGGTAAATAGTTTGACTTGTAAAATAGAACTTTCGGACAACATCTTGAGACATTTTAATTAATTTTCCCCCTCAAGTTTCTACCATTGAAATGCTTAAAATGGGTTTCGTATCATTTTGATAACTTGGCATCGCATGCAATACAATGTATCGGGAAACAGATTATGTTTTGATTTAAACTCGGACACAAATCATCTAAAGATAGAGTGTTTGTTCGTGACCTTTGTAGAGCCAATATTGTCTTTAAATTTGTGAAATACAATTTGAGAATAATAAAGTATCTTCATCTTTATGGACTAACCTGACTGAACATAAAGGAATATTATGTATGTGTTAACTTTTATTTTGATTATATACATTGTCTTTTAACTGGAACTCTTTATTTTCATTTTACATCACCTTATATTCCCCCAAAATCCCTGCTATTACCCATTTAAGCATATGGAATGTGAGTTCTTTTGTCGGTTTCCCAGATTGCAAATAAACTCCTTTTTCTGGAACATTCCTTTTTGAAAAGTTTCCTTGGGATAATTGAAATAATTTTAAATGGTATTGATTGACCTTTTTGTATATGGTTTCATAAATCATTTCCACTTTCTGTCACAAGTCTTTTGAATGATGCACATGGGGTCCTGTAGTGTATAGACGGGAGTGCTCTCTATAACCTATTATTCCTTAACATCAATCTCGATGAACACCATAAATCAATAGTTGTATTTTCATTGGAGGACAAGTTTCAGATTAAGAAGCCAAGACAAGTATATTTGGATGTTACCTTCAGGAAATATGTTTTTACAATGAACGATACTTATATTTGCAATAATTTCTTTTGTTCAAATCTAATTGTATTCTAAAAACGGGACTGTCCTCACTTTTTGATGAAAAAAGTTTCTACACAAGAATGAATTTTCATTGTAGGTGAAGCTCTAGCTAGACTACATTTGTTTCATATATGGAATCATGTATAAAGGATATGTCTTTGGAAGAAAATTCTCGAAGTTTCAACGAATGAGTTCATCCATTAAAATCACTGTTTCTGGCTTTTAATGTCAAGCAGCTTCGGTTGTTTTTAACAGGGTCAATAACAATGAAGAAACATACCGAATTTTGTTTTGAACATTCTTGCTTTGAAGTGATAATGACATCACTAGAGACCGAGACAGACATCACTCAACTGAGACGTCCCCAGTCATAATCTATGAACAGAATGTTTGAACGTATATACAAAATGTAAGTAACATCCTTGAATGAAACGCCCATGAGACCCATATTTTTGAATTCACAACAATGTTCAGTATCACGGGTCATGCAACTAAACTAAAGTTTTATCATAATTTTTTAGTAAAAAATAAGTGTTTTTAATTCTCTTCATTTTCCTACATGTATGTTCTGACATGACAGTATTGAATCCAACCTGATGGGGTCGCGAGATTTTTATATAACAACAAACACTGATTTGATAAACCTCGAATCCTGAACATCCTGATCAATCGATGACACATATCAAAATATAGACAGTTTGTACGGGTAGACAAGTAAATAAACACAAGAATCAGCATTGTATGCCTATATCATTTGTTTTATAAGATTTATCTAAGAAAACTTATCCCATATAAAAAATAGCAAGAAAAGAAATTTTGAATCAAATAGTCATGTAGGATTTTCAATACCATTTGTGTAGTACATTTATGCATATATTCACGGTTACTATAAGTCATGTTTTGTTTTGTAAATATAGATTAAGCAAATGCGTTTTTCATTAATTTAAAGTTTAACGTTTATGATAATTTTCATGTATTCTCTCCGAGTAACTTGTGCAATATATTTCAAAAAAATTCTTTGACCTTTAGCAAATTTGATATTTGCCAACACATTTCCAGATGGAGAAATCTTGTTTGATCAATAAACATTGAACCATTCAAACGTGACATTTGTGTTTCCAAGGATTTGGTTTTACCAAAGTGATTCCACAAAAGTGAGCTTCTAACAATACAAAAATCAACAACACGTTTTCTTAAAAGCAAAAGAACTAGATCAACATAGTGCCAGGATAAAGTAATCATCGATTATGCTCTAAAAGCGAGATCTTACATCCAACATTACGTGGGTCACGTTTGAATTGCAAACTAATTATTGATACAGTTTTTATTTAAACATAGATGTTTGAATGTCCGGTTCGAAATGTGAATTGCTTCATAAATGCATAGCTAGCTTTTGATGCCTAAGAGAAGCAGAGAAGATCTCGGCGACAGCAATACATGAATTTACTTTACATTAAGAGGCGACATAAAAACCAGAACATCTCAACAGAACCTTTTTTTGTGAGTGCGTTGAAGGCTGTGGATATTCACAATGTTAAAAGGGTCATGCACTCAATAGGCATATAAGTATTGACATCTGGGGCCATACTTAAAGATACCGCAATATGGACAAAATGAGCTTTCACATCATTGATTACATATTTAGATCAGTAAACGATAAGCAAACAATATTACTGTATGATTTTTCTTATGTCTTAAAACCGGTAGGTTTTCGTCGACGAAATACAACAAAACAACACAATAGTTGTATTTTGAAGCTATTATTTTTAATAATCTGTGCTTTTTTAACAACTTTAAAAATCTTAATGAATATGTCATTCTGTGTACCGCTTGTCAATGTATTTTTATCCTAAACTCTAAATACGTATACATGTTTAAGTAGTAAATAATATCATGGTGCACATCCTTTCTCAAAACTTATAATATACACAACCAAAGTCTTTGCCACTTCTCAGCCTTGTGATGTCATTAATTGTACAATTGATAAGCCATAAAGTTTTGGATTTAGCTTTACTACAAAATAAGTTTCTTTGGAAGTGATGCTGATATTTGGTACTTCATTACATTAAGTGGGAAGCAAATACTTGCTATGATTGATGACATAACACCCGAGGGAACAATTCCGAAAACAATGCATTATCTTGATGGAATCACGAGACACCTCAAGCAATAAATCAGGGGAGAAGGGGTATATATGTGTTTGCCTTGTTAGCTTTGGTCATTAAGATCTGAAATTTGTAGCAAAGTCAGTGTCAAGGAAACACTTGAACTTAAGTGAATTAAATTACATTATTTAAAATTTATAAGAATGCATATCAATGTTTATACTTTTTTACTTGATCCTTGTGTGAAAACCCTACATAAATATAAGATTAACGTTTATCAAAGGAAGATATCTTGGAATATTGATTAACGTTAAAGATAAGATGATTTGTAAATGGCTTGTTGACATAGATACAATGCATGTAATATTTAAAATCAATAAACACCAAATTACTAACCAATCAAAGCAATGGCCAGGGCATAAACATTTTGGAAAAGCCAAAAGCCACGGTTCTTCACATTTTAGTCTTGTAAGGAAAATGGAGACGATAAATTTGTATATAGGAAATGGAAATCAGCTAACATAAATGTAATTGCTTCCTTCACAGCCGAATGTTAAGTACGTTCCTGAAAACAGGGAAATGAGGTTTTATATTATAGGTTTCAAGATCTGATGAATCAGCTGTGGTCACGATATGCCTAAATGACTTCTAGTAAACTTCAGACTAGAATGAGTGTCCTAATATCAATAAGAACAGTTAGTTTCGTTTTAACATGTTGTCAGCAACATTTCAAGTATTCAACACTTGGATGATACGATTCAAACACGAGTAGCCAGAGTAGGTATCAGATGGAATGATAAGGGAATAGACGGAAGGAGAGGCATAGTGAGAGAACGACAATAGGTTTAAAACGACCCCAGTATGCAGTGAAACCATTACATCATAAAACGGATTTTTCCACATTTGTGCGAATTAGGAATGCATTTAGACGATATTTGTCCTTTCTTGACAAATGTAATGTTTATCTCATCTTGTGGAAGGACGTATATAATTTACGAGTGGCGCAGCCCCGACTTATAAACTATATATCTGAACCTAATTGTCTGTTGCATGTTGTTTAGGTTTTTTTCTTATCCCATATAATTCATGTTAACATAATTCAGCTAATAAGATTTCTACCCAAAGTCGTTTGCAAGTTGTTTTAAGATATACGCAACACTCGCTAAAAAGTCAATCATGGCAATCTGCTAGGTCACGTTGTTACAGCGCCATTTTGAGCTTTTGAACTTTTTCAAAAGTCCGACCCAATGCACATTTAATGAATCACTAATCCATAAACGCCCACTATGAAACTAGAGCATTGACATTTTTCAAGTTAATCTTCAATTTCCCGAACTTGTAATAGTTTCTCGTGGGTTGATTTCAAAGTAGGCTGACTTTTTACATTCTAACATTTTCAAGGGGCGAAAACTAAAAACGATACACAACATTTTTTCAGGATAGAAGTGCAAGTTTGATAGTCTAGGAATCTAGAAAAACATTGATCACAAACAGTCATTTGAATTCACCATAGTCAAAATGGACCTAAAAAATATTGTTTGTATATGATATAATTTGAATATAAAACTACCAGTCGCCTCTTGTAGTATCTTGCTTTCTTGACACATATTGCGCTTTACTATCATTATAATTTTTGGTTCATTGACAATCAATGAAAACAAAATTGTTTCCCTGACCATGAAGTTGAAAGCTGTGACATGTTTATAATGATTGATATTATGCCAAGAGGAACAGTTTGATGAATTATGCCTGGATGGTTATCGAATCAAAAGGAAATGAAAAATGATTAAGTGGATAGCTATAGAAGTGTTTTGGACTTAGATCTGTTATTTGTATTTTTCTGCTGATGTTATTGCAATTATTTAACTACTTGATTTAATGTTGTTGAAAACAAGGACAAACCGTCATTTGTAGTTATCTGGCAGAGTATTTACACTAGGGTGTCTGTCAGTCTTACAGTCTATTAATAACGTATGGAGAAACTTTTATCACCAATAGGGAAGATAATAGCAGTGGCATATTTTCAAATTAAGCACATTTGCACATACCACTTTTGATTGTTTTAGTGCGACATCCCATATTTTTCGATTGCCACGTCATAATAGCACCGTTCTTGACTACACCAGGTCACTCCGTTGGGTCGCAGGTCGTTTTCTGAATCTTTCTGAGAGAATAAAATGAAATAAAATCGGTTATAAACATAACTTTATTTTAAAGCCTGAAAGCTTACCTCTCTGTCTTAATATCTTTTAGGCTTTGGCTTTTAACACAATTATTTTGGTATTGCTCCAAAAAATACACGAATTTATTATTACTCCCAAGAGAAGCGATAAATATGTTAATTCTAGTTATCTACTTTTAGTCTTTCGAGAACCATCCGTTGTAATTTCTTTGTAAGCAACCCAAACTTTGCAATGTTCAAGATATCTTAAGTCTATTTGACAAAGACAAAATACATGAACTGTTGTATCATTCTGATCAAAAAGTATTTTCTTGAGATGCACAGTCTGTAGATGAATTACAAGAACTTTTCTAGATGTTCTTTTTCAAGTGTTTGATGCTGTTTCAATTCTTTATTTTTGGATAGAAGGGAAAGGCGACGCTGTGTCTAATACAAGTCAATTGTTGTAGGTTGATCTATTTAAATGAAGTGCTTTTGAAAGAAACCTTTTATCTGCACGGAGTCTTATGAATCCTGAGCAAATGTCCTTGAATCACAAATATATTTTCAGTCCAAATAAGTTGTATGATCTATACCACTGGACAGCTGTTGTATCAATGTTAAATCTGAATCAAAACATTTGTTTTTGAGTTATTCTTTATTAGCATAAACTCCTTTGAAAATATACAACGATATTTTGCGTAATGAGATCATTAAAGGATTGTCTAGTATTTTTCAAATTTAGAATTTAAACAATAAATGTCAAAGAAATATTAATTTCAATAATTAAACACGCATATGTTCCTAAATAACACAATGTACCAATGTTTACACCAAAATATGATAACAAGTAGAATTTGCAAGTTCTCAAAGAGTTAATTTTCCATAAGAAATCCTTTTCTTCTGTTTGTGTTGTTTTAAGATGAGAACCTTATACTTACAACAATGGTGAATATTCACTAACTTTGCAGGCAGGATCAGATCGAACTCATTTCCGAAGTGTTTATGTTTAATAAGATACAAATAAGATCATGCGCCAGTTATGATAAAATAATTTGAATTTCAGTGATCTATTTTATGTAAAGGAGCAAGATAATCTAGTTTGACCTCCTTATATATGCTTTCACAACTGATGTCCATGAGTTACATATGGGGCTCTAGTGCTTTCTTCAACCTAATATTCCAACATTAGTATTGATTAGTACCATAAATCAATCGTCGTATAAGGACGAGACCACAAGTTCTCGATATAACAACTGTGATTCACTAATTAGTTAAGCAAACATTGCCAATGGTCAGATCTATGTTCTGAAAGTACATGGTCCCTCTTATACACAAGGTTATTTCGAGTTGGTTTATAAATAACTACTAAATAGTGTCTTTGAAAGAAGAGCCATCATTCTATGATTTCTCAAAATAAAGTTCAAACAGATACAGTAATTGCAGCTGTGTCCACTTTTGTGGCATAAAAAAAATACTTCTTATGGCATTTTTGTCTCCTTGCCCCTCAAAAACAACCGATTGGAATACATTCGTTTCTCTTACAAGAATTAAATCCTGGAAAAAAATATTGTTTTCAGATTATCTACCAATATTGATGATGAAGTTGGTATAGATCAAAGGTTACAATAACCATTCCATCGGTACATTTTAAAATTTTGTTCACAAATATATTGAACTTGGAAAGCTGATGTCTGTTGTACAGAATCATTGGTCATTTGGATTAGAAATGTAGATTCGTTATGCGTTATGACCCCTTGGTAAGGGTCATTGATAATATTAGTTAAAACAAAATGCATTTGATGACTCAACATATTTTGTACACACATTTTTAATATAGTGCATTATTATCGAACACATTGTGGCTAAAAAAAAGCTGAATAAAATATTCCTTCTAAAATTCTTATCCCAATATCTACAGAGAGTATCTGTTATTCAATTTCTGATCATGGCTCCAAGTCAGAATTCATTCTTTTCAACAACAATGGTTTTCAATATCCAACATTTTGGACACGAAAATCTTTCAGAAACAAATATCAATGAACATATTTTGGAAAGCAACATTGGATTGAAATTCTCAGAAAATAGTCACTGACTACAAATAGCAATTACCGATAAAATGTGACATTTAGTCATTTAGTAATTAGGTTTAACGTGTTATCAACAATAGTTCAGATGTTTAACAAGTGGCTGCACTCTGACCACAGGTAGCTTAAGTGATACAATTCTGAACTTACCTCTGTTGTAGTAAGCTCTCTGATCGAGCTCGAGTAATAATAATAATCATAATCATAATCGTAATTATAATCATAATGAAACAGTGACGCTAATTGCACAGCTTTCTATCCTTCCTTTCATGTCCAATAAGGTTTCCTATTACAACATGAGGTAGATCAGAATTTTATGACTTTAGCTTCCTCTGTGGGGACAAAATGACGTGGATGTGGCTATCCAAAAGCGAGCAGGTAGATCAGATTTGTGGAAAATGGATGATACACATCAGATATAAGAGAAAAGAAACGCTAAATAAATCAACATTATCACAATAAGGATTCCTGAAATTAAGAAAAAAGGTTGGAATGCATGCTGTTGGAGAACTCTCATTTGTAACTTACAGGAGCAAAATAAAGATATTGATGCCTAAATCATTTAGCACGAACAAGTTTAACGAAAGCATATACATTGTTTGATATCTAATATACCTTTTTGACATTTTGTTAATGCTTCGTCTTTGAAATCTCAAATATTTGTGTCAGTCATTCTCCAAATTAGTCAAGTGTAATATACAGCTGTTGATGTCATTAAACACGATATCAAGCTGAACTTTTAGTTGATATTCATACGATAAGTGCTGAGATCGAATTTAATGTTTATCTTTAAAAAATGTCATATATAATCAAACATGTGATATTGTGAAATTACGGAATGTAACTAAATATGCACAAAATACAGCTTGTTCCTAGATTCCTAGAGCAAGAATTAGCAGGATAAAACAGTACGTTTGATGTTTAATCGTAACCTTCTTTACTTATCATATTGTATGAATTGTAATGATCAGTGTGTGAGATTTTCACAATGTAATGTTATATAAACAAGCAGCTGACATGGTCGAGCTATATCCCCCGCAAATTGCACAACATGTATAGGTTCTCCTTATCATATTGCTGATTAATTTTTGTGACACTAAATAACAAAAATTTTCCAGGATATGAAGGAAACTGTTCTAATCAAAAAACTAAATGATCCCACTGTTGGGCATAATTTGAGTAAACTGACAAAATCAAAATCAAACAAATAAATTTATGTATTTGGATCTCCAAGATCAATTTGATCATATGTAAACAAACATATTTTCAAAATTGTTCTTCATGACACACCTTCAGATGATTATGTATCTTCATATCAAATATGATCCAAATGTGATGATTAGTTTAGAAGATGTGAGCCGGACAGGGTTTGTAGCAGTTTTCCAATAGAGTCCTCATTTTTTGCCAAAAAAGGCAAAATTTTATAAAAATATTTTCAAAATTGTTCTTGATGACACATCTTCAGATGATTTTGTATCTTCATATCAAATTTGATGAATATGTAATGATCAGTTTAGAAGTTGTGAGCCGGACAGGATTTGTAACAGTATTCCAACATAGTCCTCATTTGTTGCCAAAAAAGGCAAAATAAAAAAAAATACTTTCAAAATTGTTCTTCATGACACACCTTCAGATGATTATGTATCTCCATATCAAATTTGATGAATATGTGGTGATTAGTTTGGAAGTAGTGAGCCGGACAGGACTTGTAACAATTTCCGAACAGAGTCCTCATTTTTTGCCAAAAAAGGCAAAACTTTATAAAAATATTTTCAAAATTGCTCTTCCTGACACACCTTCAGATGATTAGGTTTCTCCATATCAAATTTGATCCCAATGTGATGATTAGTTTCGAAGTTGTGAGCAGGACGGGACTTGAAACAGATTTCTTACAAATTTAACACTTTTTCTCCAAAATCCTAATATTTTATGTAAATTTTCAGATAATTGTTACTTAAGACAAATTATTACATGATTATTCATTTCCATGACGAATTTGAATTGAAATGGTTGATTAGTTATAAAGTTATGAGCCGGACACAAAGTGTAACGGACGGACGGATGGACGGACAGACGGACGGACGGACAGACGGACGGTACCCATTTTAATACCCCCGCAACTTCGTTGTTGCGGGGGATAAAAAAACATAATAAATATTGAATAATATTTATTTCTAAGCACAATCGTGTTTTAAGTTTACATAAGAAAAATTATGATATTCATATGCATACGTACTGTTTGAGGATACAATTCCATGCAAAAAGTGTTTTGACAATATAAAGACAAATGTTGAAATATGATGTTCTTTGGTGCATTTCTGAGTAATTCAGAGACTGACATGGACCTCGTTAATTATCAATCTGATATTACAACACATTCAATATGCCACTCAACCCAGCAATTTTGCTGGACGAAACCAGTTGAAGCCACTTTAACAGTAAATAATAAATACGTACATAGGAATGCATTCATATCCACTATGAGTACGTGTGCAGACTTAAGGTAAGGAACCCAGTACTGTTTTATTCGTTATATGAATGCAATGGGACCAAATAGACAATTGCATAATGTAAGCTTTAGCTAGAGACACCCAATAAGAAAATCCTTAAGGGACAGTAGCATGTTTTTTCTCGATTTACTTTCTTCTAATGTTCCCATTTTGTTGATAAATTTATCAACTTCAGATCCGGGTCAGTCATCTTATTGCTTGGTGCCCCAAAGGGCACCAAGTATTATGATTTGATTCTCCTAAAACTTTTTTGAATTCGCTCTATATTATTCTTGATATTTTCAAAGGAAAGCCGCGCCAATCACATGTGTTGTATCCAAATCAAAAGACCAATGAACAGAGCTGTAGCAAACAATGCATTACGTCACCATGTGGGTAATACAAACTATTTGGCACATTAAACTGTGGAATATGATTTCGCTATAAATGTCATGTTAAAAGAGAAACAATATTTTCTATTAAAGACGCTGATAAATGTTAACAGACTCAATCAAAAACATCTTCACTTGATGAAGAGTCTGCATTTGTTCCAGATAAGAGCATTATTTCGCATTCAATAATCGCAGAATCCACTTTTTTATAACCCACGCGATTTAATTTCACGCTGAGCTCGCCTGGCGATTTAAAAGTAATATTTGTGTAAGAACGATAGTGACATCGAAAAAAAGACTTATGTTTACTAATAGGTAGATCACTTACGGCCACGTGACAAGTCATACTTAACGATGTCACTAAATGTTTACGTTGAAAACATGTATTTATTATCAGAGCTACTGAAATTGACTCGTGCTATATTTAGAATATGACCTACATGGCTGGTTCCATACGGTTACTATAAGGCCGCGGCTTAGCTCAGCGGAGCTGGGTTGAAATCCCATCAGATCATCGGAAAGTATTTTGTTTATTATCTGTAATACTACAGTTAATAATTAACCAGCATGACAAGGAGATATGGTTTTGGCAGTACGTTTTGCACAATTTCCTGTCATTGTCAACGCTACATGGCAACCCATGCAGTGCTTTTACTTCAAGTAACAACATCACAATGCCATAACATCATAAACTGTCACTGTCACATCACTGTCTTGAAAATCTAGTGTTGTTGTGTTCAGAGATTTACATTTTTTCTCTGAGATCTCAAAAAGAGTGAATTTGAATAATAAATAGAATATCACCCTTGTGTGTTTTGATTTGAAATATACCAACAATCGTTGATGAATGTAAAAAATATTCATAACTTTCAGCAATTCGTGTTGATAGAAATCAATTTTGTGAAATTAACTTTGAGTAATACTCGTGTTAATATTACTGCTGTTATCCAGTGTTGTATATATTATCACCCAAATTGTTCGACAAATCACAATCTCCTTCATCTGCCTATGTGGCACCAAGCATGCCTTTTTAAAGGCTTTTCTTGTTACTCAACCATTTGTAAAAGACAAATGTTACCGATGTCAAAGAAGTCTATTTTAGCAATAAATGAAGTCCTTTTAAGATTTTGGTTTAGTGAAACAAATTCCATAATGCTTATGATTAAAAGCTGTTCGCACTGAAATGAGCGCCAACCGTTTTCCCTTTATAAATGATAACGTCTCTGACTTCGGTTAATAGGGTTGAATAATGTTTGACACCAGGGATAATACATCTTTCATTAACGAGGAACAACTGAATAGAGTACTCCTCCCCCCTCCTACCTGTAAGTTGTTTAGCATTTCATCTGATTTGGTGTAATTTCAAACCATGTTTCCTTGGTGGTCAAGTTGATCCTGATCTTAGTTTTATAAAATGTCAAACACTATCACGAAACTTTTCGGTTAAACAGATCCTGAACATGAATACACTGGACATTTACGCTGTTTTTCTATGACTATTCACCATCACTTTTGACGTTTTTTTCCTTGAAAGATATCGATCAAATAGCACTTGTTGTATAAGCAAAGAGAAAATAGTATTTTCAAGACGAATTTACCCTTCTTGGGTTGTGTTTAAATGACAAAAGGCGAAACAAATCAAAAAAATCTAAAACAACAATAAGAAGAAACATTCAGCTGTTTGAAAATCCGAATTCAACTGCTCTTTTACCCTTTATGTCCATTTCATTGAGCTAAAATTTGAAATATTAAGACCCCAAAATAAGCTAGATATCTTACTCTGTCAGTTCTGCTGAATTCAATTGACATCCAAACTTAACCTAAGCTTAATTACATTTGTACATGTTCATGTTCCGAGTAATCTATATATCAACTTAAAAAATACCGTTTTATGGTTCTATTCCGGAAACAAAAGGATTTCAGACAGACAGGGTGATGAATTTATCAAACAGCAATACTTGCTGATATGGTGAAAAGGACGAGAGTTGTCTCTTGATCATCATTTTACATAAACGTGAACAACTTAACATTTTATCATTTTGGAGCGAATATTGGATTAAGTCATATTTTGTAAATGCTAGATGCAGTCAATCTGGTACTGATACACAAAACAGAACTTGATTCCGAAAATTTCCTTATTTGTATTGCTAGATAATTAAATACTATGAGTAAAAAATGCTCAGATAAATATTTCATGAAGAGCATAAACACGTGAGCAAATAAAGTACATGTACACTCGACGTTAAGCAATTGAATAAGAGATATGTTTTTTGCCCAAGATGTAAAAAAGTGATATCAAAGAAAAATCGATTTCAAGGAAACTTCCAAATTAAACATAATAATTAGGTTGCACTTCACAAAAGTCGTGAGTTTCTCCTTCAGATCCAATAACTGTCAATCAGCTAACATTTTGTAGAAGGCAATTATTTACTTACATGACCAACTTGTTCTACACTTATGTTGAACCACTATTCATTACAAAAGTCTAAACTTCCTCTTCAGAATCTTTCAAAGTGTCATAGAAAACTACCACCAATAACTTGCGTGTTTTTCGTGTATTTGGTAAAAAGTTTATCTGTATACTTTCCATCTTTTGGCATATATAAGTTTCGGAATAGAGGAATACAAAATATCGATGTTCTCATCTGAAATGGCCAATCGTGTGTGGAAGGTAAATCAGTACCATGTCACAAGCACTGGTCACGTTTTCTGATTTCCACAACAAAATCACAATGATCAAAGACCCAGAAATTGTTGTATGGCATAGGACCAAATGCTCATTCTCTTGACAATCTACAATTACAAATGGACATGCTTATGTCTTTCCTTAGATAGGAAGTCATGTTGAAATGAGGTAATGAATCGTTTGGCAACAAAACCGATTGCTGTGTTGCTCTCTCAAGAGGAATTTAATTAACTAAAAGCATCGACTTTGGTACTAAATATCCAGGTCTCAAATTCAAACAAACACAACATTCTATACCTTTTCTTACCCGCAAGATTGATATGCAGTTCAAACCTTTTTAGACTTAACGTTTGTACACTCTGAAACCTTTACTGTGATTGTTTGGAGAATAAATGAATCAATTTTGAAAGTGTTCTTGCCGTGCAGATACAGTGTTCTGTTGGTGATTCTTGTAGAAATCTGTCCAATTAAAAAGCACGTTTTTGTTATTGAAATTATATAACAAAGGAGCAAAACAAGTACTATAATTGCAAAACTTCCCTTTCAATAAATAGGGTCTCAAACAAATTTTTAAATTTCAAATACGTTCTTTGATTTTTCGTACTATTAAATCTTAAATGTAATATGAAAAAATATTTGCACAATATTTTGAAAATTGCAAAACGTCACGGACGTGAATAGTTGCAAATCTGTAACTCAAATACCACAGCCAATTAGAACTTTAAGCACCAAATGAAGAGTAAAAAAATCCAAAATCGAATTTTGAAATGTCACGTTTGTTATAAAATTGAATTGGGAAAGGTTATTTTTTAATTTCACTGGCAACGGTAATCCGTTTACATCCACTTAAAGTGGTCTGGTTTCAATACGACCTCGTTCGCTGTCAATAAAAACCTAAGTTAAACTGCTTAACTGAGAACAGTGTAGACAGCCATAACCAGATAAAAAAAATATTTGTTTCATCATGCAAGCCCCTTTTTTTTGACAAAGATAAATATTGACCTGAGTTGCCTCACCGTTTCCAAGAGCTACTGTGCACTGACAATAATAACAAGGCCACAAAATAAATGATAAATAGATGCAATTTTGCGACCCCATTGCAGGTTAAATGTTCATTTCTCTGGGACGAGTCGCGCAATGACTATCATATTAGCACAAGCAATAGTTGACAGATTACTTCTTAACAGATTTAAGTTGGAAACTGCCAATTGGAAATATGTTGTTTACTGAAACATCGGTCAGGTGATGTTTCTTGCTTATTCTGCTTAGCAATTGTCTTATCTAAAAGGCTGATTACTATTTCGTATTCTACAATGTCAAACTTAATGCTTATCTTGCTCATTTTCTTTTGAGATCAATTTATGAAAACAGGTATTTAAATGTTCTCTTTATCCTATGCTCCCCTTGTAAAGGTCATTCGCAGTCACACACAGAATAAGCGAAGTGAAATTTGTCCCTGTTGAGAATATTTTGATGATTTTGATGTCCAGCTGTGTAGTTTAATTATCAGAAATTGTAACAGGAATTTGTATCGTAACGCTAATTACGGAATGTCATTGGTTGCATACAGAAGCTAATAATGCATACAAAAGCATAATAACGTTTAATATTACACCAAATGCTTATAGGGTCAAAGACGTAGGGATTTATTTAAGGAATTCACATTTTTGAAAGAATTCAACACTTTCAAACTCAATGAAAGTATGTTTTACTCATGCCAGTTTCTAGGAAGCCATGATTTGAGTCTTTTATCTCAACACGGATTCAAATTCTATGGAAAATAATCAAAATACATTGATACATTATTGCAATACATTAGCTTAATAATACATGGAAAAACTTTCAACGAATTCAAATTAAGACAAATTTGGTTAGCAAATCAGGTTCGTTACTTCTCATAGTTTTTCACTTCACAGACTGCTGTAAAAGATCCATTCACATTTTAAAGAACTCTACAACGGGAGATCCACAAATATTGAAGAAAGCTTGAAAGAACCGTTTATGTATCTCTTAACATCTGAGCATATTACAGTTGGTCGCTTTAAGTCTTAACCAGAATGGACTGTCTAGTGCATAGTGATCCCCCTGTGCAATGCCATAAAGATATAGTTCAACAAAGAAAATGGTAATTTATGCCAGTCTGATTTTTTTTCGGACTGGAAAAGATATGCATGTAAGTTTGATATATTTGTCTCTGAACAGTCCATTTGAATGACTATAAATCAGTTTAAGCTATTAGTTTACTATGTTTAGCACTGTCTACAACGTTTTGCATAAACAATCAAAATTTTAGCAATCTATTCAAGCAGGTTTTTAAACATAACTTTTTCATTGTAACCTTGAAAACAAATCTTTTTACAATTATATTCATTCGTACATCTTTAAAGCCTTAAGTGAGAAACCCTAAAAAAATAAGAAAATGTTAATTCTATGACGTTTTATAAAAAGAAATGATTTGAGTCTTTTATCTCAACACGGATTCGAATTATATGGAAAATCATCAAAATGATTGCAAAACATACGCTTAATAATACATGGAAAACTTTCAACGAATTAAAATTAAGACAAATTTGGTTAGCAAATCAGGTTCGTTACTTCTCATAGTTTATCACTTCACAAACAAGTGCTTTAAAAGATCCATTCACATTTTAAAGAACTCTACAACGGGAGATCCACAAATATTGAAGAAAGCTTGAAAGGACCGTTTATGTATCTCTTAACATCTGAGCATATTACAGTTGGTCGCTTTAAGTCTTATCCAGAATGGACTGTCTAGTGCATAGTGATCCCCCTGTGCAATGCCATAAAGATATAGTTCAACAAAGAAAATGGTAATTTATGCCAGTCTGATTTTTTTTCGGACTGGAAAAGATATGCATGTAAGTTTGATATATTTGTCTCTGAACAGTCCATTTGAATGACTATAAATCAGTTTAAGCTATTAGTTTACTATGTTTAGCACTGTCTACAACGTTTTGCATAAACAATCAAAATTTTAGCAATCTATTCAAGCAGGTTTTTAAACATAACTTTTTCATTGTAACCTTGAAAACAAATCTTTTTACAATTATATTCATTCGTACATCTTTAAAGCCTTAAGTGAGAAACCCTAAAAAAATAAGAAAATGTTAATTCTATGACGTTTTATAAAAAGAAATGATTTGAGTCTTTTATCTCAACACGGATTCGAATTATATGGAAAATCATCAAAATGATTGCAAAACATACGCTTAATAATACATGGAAAACTTTCAACGAATTAAAATTAAGACAAATTTGGTTAGCAAATCAGGTTCGTTACTTCTCATAGTTTATCACTTCACAAACAAGTGCTTTAAAAGATCCATTCACATTTTAAAGAACTCTACAACGGGAGATCCACAAATATTGAAGAAAGCTTGAAAGGACCGTTTATGTATCTCTTAACATCTGAGCATATTACAGTTGGTCGCTTTAAGTCTTATCCAGAATGGACTGTCTAGTGCATAGTGATCCCCCTGTGCAATGCCATAAAGATATAGTTCAACAAAGAAAATGGTAATTTATGCCAGTCTGATTTTTTTTCGGACTGGAAAAGATATGCATGTAAGTTTGATATATTTGTCTCTGAACAGTCCATTTGAATGACTATAAATCAGTTTAAGCTATTAGTTTACTATGTTTAGCACTGTCTACAACGTTTTGCATAAACAATCAAAATTTTAGCAATCTATTCAAGCAGGTTTTTAAACATAACTTTTTCATTGTAACCTTGAAAACAAATCTTTTTACAATTATATTCATTCGTAAATCTTTAAAGCCTTAAGTGAGAAATCCTAAAAAAATAATAAAATGTTAATTCTACGACGTTTTATAAAAAGAAATGATTTGAGCCTGAAAAGAACAGTCATATACACATTAACTTTTAACAACATATGGAAAAAAATGAAGGGTGTCTCTACGAGTCTAGCAAATGTCTGTGAAAAAAATCGGACTTATTGTAAAAAACAAAGAATAAGGTGATATCTCAAGCTGCGTTTCAATATTCAAAACGCTGCATGGAAAGTGACAGAATGTCTGGGGCATTTACTTACACATGTGATAAAGATGAAAATAGGCTTTTTGCGACGTTATTTTAAAAGGCATTACTGGGACACTGTCAGTGTTGAAAGGATACTATTTCAAGCACAAGGGATCTGTAACAAAATCTTGAAGCTTGAAGCATGTGGTAAGTGTATGTTTTGTAAGAAAACTACATTGATCAACCTTCTCAACAAGCCTATAGTAACTTTATAGACATTGCATTAAATATGGCTGTAGTGCCAAAACGAGGCAATAGACAATTGGTTTCAGACATCAAAAATAACATTTGTGTTACCAACTTGACTTCCACACATCAAATCATCTCTTATCTTACAAAATAAGGAAGTAACTCGTCGTTGAATTGGCATCCCTTTTTTCAACAGTTATTGTCAATAATTGACGAAATGCCTTTAATCATACGATTTTGGAATAATCTTTGGATTCTTTTCAGTTCAATCTGTCAATCAAACACTTCTCATTGATTTCAAGGGGTCATTACAGTTGACACTGACCATCTTTTGTTATTAAACCATGTTTCTTGAATTTTGGTTTTTGAAGATTTTACGACTTTGAAGGTTATTAGAGGTCTAAATAGTGACATTTGACTAAAGGTTTTATACTAAAGTTTGACCTACGGGCTCGAAAGAATTGAATTACCCATATAACAACTACCAATAACAACTTTCTTTTCTCAGAATAATGTAACTTGTTTTTTGACATAAAACTACAACAATTTTATGAATGCAAATACCCAAAAGATGCGAAACGTTATCAGGATGAAACGTTCTTCCTTTAACTGCTAAATAATGGTTCTATCATACCATACGATTATTTCTTCAACCACATCGCCTTCTTTCTTAACAGGCAACTTTTGCAGCTGAAATATCGTGGGGGTGCTGAACTTCTTTCCGTATGTATACGTTTTTTGTCAGTTTCTATTTACTGATGTCATGTCTAGATCAGTTGTGAGGCAATTATAAATGTTTTGAAAGTGATTTCATTTCGAATTAATCCATCGCTGTGATTTTTGGCAAGATAGTTCTTTAACGAGAATCTGTATTAATATATACACCTGGAAAAGGTATTGCAGCACGCCGTTTTTAAATAGTCGATGTCATGTCATTACAATGTTAGGATAGTACATGTAGTACTTAATTGGTCATTCCATCGGATTCAATCTGTTAATTGAACCCTGAAGGGTCACCACAGTTGATAGTTAACTGATTTCATCATTACACAACTTACAGAATACTGAGTGGTTGACTCGAGATTTTGAATGTTCATACTGCCATAAAATGACTTTTGTACACCTCAGTTTCTCAGTGACTTGAAAGAAAGGTGTTTCTAAGAATACAAACGTCAATATCGACAGATAACGTAGATGTTGTAGCATTGGGTTTGCGAAATACCCAATGGATGAAGAGAGGTTGTTTTTTTGAAATCTTTGATAATATGGAATAAGTCAGTCCTTTAGTTAATGTTATTAAGTACATTATAATCATGTTTTATTTCTGAACACATTCCCGTCAACAAATTGTTCTGTAAAAACCGTGAATGAGAAAGTTAGCCATTCATACATTTCATACTACTATTTCATTATTGAATTAAATACATATAGTTTGGGATATAAATTTACGTAGCAACCCGTTCGTTTATATCCCTATTGAAGGTCAAACTACAACATTTATCTCAAAACAAAGCCATATTTGTACATTGATTTCAATAATTAAAAAGAGGATTAGTAAATTAATACCATGTCTGATTTTGTTACAGTACATAAAACTTCATAATAGGAGACAGTTTTTACAATTTGAAATGATACATCTATCTAAAAAAAGGAAACAACATAAATTCAAAGATTGGTTCAATTGATTATGGAGAAAAAAGCTTTGATTGACAGCAAAGCTGCAGTTTCAACTCAAAATTTGTGAGAGGTTATAATTACTTGAAGAAAGGCAGTAAGACAATAAAGCGGTCAAATGCAAACCATTACACGAAATGTGTTTCGACATTCTTTCTGTTTGATTATGATATTATGAGGAAAATAACATACACATGTATATTGTGTTTATATGACACTAAATAAGTTAAGACCCCGTTTCATATTGCACAAATGATACATATGTGTTGTATCGTAATTCAATAGCAAGCTAATAGAATATAAATAATAAATGAATGAATATGTTTGCGCATGGTATGTTTATATCCTGCAATTCCTTTGGATCATACATTCCAAAATATGTCCACATAAACTAAGATAAAATTATTCAGGTTGTGTAAATTGTAAGAGAACATATTTGTCACTTGTCACTTGTCAATAGCTAATGAAATAAGTAGTATATCAACCAATCTTCTCTCAAACTCTTTAACAACGGAATGTATTGTTTTACATAACCATTTTTATGATTCAAAGATCAATAGAGACTAGTGGTCAACAACAAAAAATGTAAACTCTTAATTTGATGTTTTATACACTTAAAAGCATATATGCTCCGTAAACAAAGGAAAGACAGTACATTTTGCTGCTTTGTTTGTCAAAATGTCAGATAGTCGTAGCAAGCTTAAGGTTACTTAAAATGATCTAAGCCTGTTGTTTATTTTTAGCTAGAGAAAGTTATTACAGAAACGTATATGGATAATACCTGTTATGGTTAGATGCAAAACGTTAATATTGATGTTATCAGAGATAAATTTATTATCATTTACAGAACAAAATCAGTCCTTTTCAATTGGAAATGAGCACAACATATTTCTGATGTAACATAAACAGCTTAAAGGGGCAGTAGCACGTTTTTAGGGGAATATAAGGTGATGTCGGGAAAATGAAAATTAATGGTTCCAATACAAAGACAATGTATTTAAACTAAACAGAGCAGTAAAAATTCAAAGAAATAACGTAAAGTTTAGCCATTTGATTCCTTTTTCTTACACAAAATGAATTAAAGGTGTTCACAAAAAAATGGCCGCCAATGAATTTAACGTGAATCTTAATACTTTGTCCTCTGACTATGGATAATTGGCTTGTGTTATGAAATTTTTGACACTGTCAAAATGATACATTTAACATTAACTTACAATAGTCAGTGACATTTTTTAAATATAAAATTATCAAAAAACGTGCTACTGCCCCTTTAAGGCCGTCTTTTATTGTTGAGGCAATATAGGCATAATAGATGTAAAAAGAATTCCCCTCGGGGTAATAAAGTATTGTCATTGTCATTGTCATTCTTACTTTTATTCATCATAATCTAAATGGTTCTCTCAAATTGCTCAAATTGTTATGTTATGCTAAATACAAAAGGTGGTAAAAAAATCATCGAATAGTCGTTGAATCGCATACAAAATGTTATCAAATTATTAACAGCGCGAAACCTGTAATCATGTAGAAAATATGTGATTTCCACTTCGAAATAATGAGTACATTTTTTACCTGTGATCTTTCAAAAAGATTGATCGGTAATATTTTATTTTCCATTTTGTAACCTCCTGAATGGATGTCCAAAGCAGCTGTTACACAGGCACTTCACACATCAATAGTAGTTTAAACCTGCGATCATGCTTGGTGATAACAATATTCAGACGGATCCTATCAATTTAGGTAAGTGGTACATTCTGGAGATCGAAGCGATGGATAAAAAGCCAACCAAGTTTTATTGTACCAATATAGTTGTCTTGAACAATATAACAAGGTTTGCCCGTTGACATTTATTGCCCAAACTGCTTTTAAGCATACCATAACAATTACTTAATCGAGTAACTGCACGCAATCATTTAATTAACGGGTTTCTTAAAGGTAAGTAGCATATTTATGGTAGATGATCTAACACAAAATAAAGTATGATACCAATTGCAAGACAATGTCTCATCATAAAAGAATGCGAACGTACAATGTTAAGTTAAGCTTCACAAAATTATTTAAAATGATGACAAAGCCTAACGTATTTAGACAATATGTTTTTTATTGATAATTTGTATTTTCTTCATTAAGCATTATGAGATTAAGATCAGTGAAAACCTGAAACAACCCTGTATAGAATTTCAGTTAAACGTGCTACTGACCAAAACTTATGGGATACATGTTTATAGTCATATCTATACCTTCTTCAATGGTCATATTATCACTTTCTTAAATGTCAATGTGGCACGATTATATCATCTATCAAATAATTTTGATAATGGGGAAATATTTTATATCCATTTTATCATTTATATTATTGTATTCTTTCTCGTCAGAATCAAGTTCCGTATGCACAAGAAATGTTTATATTCATGCCATTCTTTAAGTTAACCCTATGAAATTGATTTCCGCTGTGAATTAAATTATATTGTTGATGTCATGCTGTGTATTGTGATAGTGTTATTACCGTCAGGGATATTGTATGGGAATGTTTATTAACTAATGTCAATGGCAGCATAATAACTCGTAGAAACTATTTAAAGGCAAATGTATGTTTACCAAATTCAAGCTTATACTGTCAAAACTGTTTTGTTATGTCATTTGAAATGAGGTAAAAGCTTGCAGCATTTGAGGCAACTTAAATACATGTTTGCCACAAGTGTTACTTGGGTCGCGCACCTCCTAGACGTGGTGACGTTCCTTTCTTTCTCTGTGCTATTGGGGAGCGTAGTGCAATTTTGGGTTTTCAACCACGTTTGTATAAAAATGACATTAACTTCAAAATGTTTAATCATATTATTTTCCTATTTAGTTTGTAAGGTATCATAAGAAAGTCTCCATGGAATATTGTTAAGTTGATATTCTGTTCATGATCTTACCACTTTTTATGAGCTTAACATTTCAAGATCAAGGTAAAGCTTTAAATCGCGAATCTCAATTCACTTACTTTTGTCACTAATATTCAGTGGATGGCACAGGGTGCAGCCAATCTCAAATTATTTCCAAGATGCAAAGATTCAACGGACAGTTTATGAGTTTGTTTATTTTATCAACAACGCTTTCGAGACTCACACAGACTCATATTCTCTCCCCACGGAGGCAGATCAAGTCATGAAATGTTGATACAGCCTGCGTTATATTACGTCGATTTTATGGGACAGAATGGGAGATGCCATATTGGAGGCAATCTAAGTTAGTTGTGCAATCAGCGACGCCGTTTTTAAATTATTATTTTGGCTACTGAATCATGGCAAACGCATTATGATATGAACCATCCTTTGGAGAAACCTTGTCATTTGTAAAGAGATTCAAATGGATTGTGGTGCAAGTTTTGTCCGCCAGGGGAAACTGCCGGAACCCACAGATTTTGGCGTAATAGAACAGAGGCTTTATCAACATTTCATGACTTGATCTGCCTCTTTGGGGAGAGAATGACGGACTTAAACAGATCTGCAATTAGGAACATCGCCCTTTCGACTGTGACTGATTATTGTTCATTAAAGTTTGTGTTTTATTGAAATAATGAAAACATTTGAAACTTTAACCAAATTGTATGGAAGTGCAAAGTATCCAATATTATTAGAGGCGAAGTCAAGGGTTATCAACTCGGTGTTGCCTGTAACAACAAATATAATCACTCAAAATTAAAATGCGTTGTACTGGATTCAAATTTCATAATAAAAAGCTCTTGTAGCTTTTCAATGTATCTCGAGACAAGTTTACATTTCAGCATGAATATAAGAATTAAAAAACTTCTTAGATTCTCAGTACCTCATTTTAATGCGTTGCAACCATTATTTGTGACGTTAAGATGATTATTTAAACTGCTAAAGCTGATATTTATTTAAGTTGCTGGCAACTTCCGTATACGTACTAAAAGAGACGTTACAATACAAAAAATTGGAATGACCATAACATGCAACAAAAAGATCTTTAACATGCAAATGAAATAAATGAATTCAATTCAGCGGTAACTGTAAAGAAACATTTAATCAGTAAATTGCTTTTAATCTCTTTCCCTCTTTTTAATTGTCAAGAGTTTGAGTTTTATTTGAACGAGGAGCTTCTCTGTCATCATTATTCAATTCATGCAATGAATTACTCTCTGTTCCGGATCTGTTGTCAAGAAAAAAGATCAACCATCACTTAAATTCAGTGAACGTCGTTGGCTTTTCAAGCAGATGAATACAAACCGACATGTAGTTCCGTATGATAGAAACATCATATGTTCAATGTCACCTTTTTGGTATTTGATGAGTTTATTCTTCCATATAAAATCTCCTCCAAAAGACACTTTTTGACCATCTCGGTACCATCAGTGTTTTCCGCTATTTTCAGATCCATATTGATAGTTTGTATTTGGATTTTGGATCAAAATAGGTAACTACTTATGTTTACATCGTATTGAATATCAAAGTATATCTTGATACAACTAGTGAGAAGAATCGTTCACGAATTTGCAATGTTTTATTGATTTGAACATTTAAACATTTTCCTAAGTCATTTTTATCCATACATATGATTTCACATTAAAGACAGTACAATGTGTTACTCACAAAACAACATTATTTACTTGTGTAAGTGTAAATCGCAACGATCAGCATATCTTTAGAAATGATTCGTGAGATTTTTTCTATTTGTTTCCGGTTTGTCTTTAAACCACTAGGATGAAATATTTGTCAAGGTGACCCTGACCTTGGTTCGATAAAATGTCAAAGAGACTTTTAATGTTTTGCGTCAAAATCGAACCTTAATTGCAGATCTGAAGCAATATAATTTAATTTGAACTTATATTATTCTATTTATATGACACCTTGCTTTCGTGTCGCATATTAATCAAGAGACATTGTTTGTATGTGAAATGTTAGTATTTGCAATATTAAAAATGAAATAGAGCAAATCATGTGTAATGGCATCCCTTTTCACCTTCCGTTTCCCTTTCATTGACCTTAAAACCTTAAAACTCATTTAGATTGTAGTCAATTTGTTTCTCAGATAAAATTTCAAAATAGTTAAGATGAATTCATAACAAATACATAACCTATGTACAACAATTTAACAACTAATAATAATAAGGCCACAGGGGCCACACCCTAAAAAATATTTTCATATTCTTCTCTAGAACCATAAGGCCTAGAAAGCTGAAACTTAGTAAACAGACTCCTTGACTAGTGAGGATTATAAATTGTAGCTTTGGTGACCCCATGGCCCCTACTAGGGGCCACAGGGGCCACACCCTTAAAACATATTTTCATCTTCTTCTCTAGAACCATAAAGCTTAGAAAGCTGACACTTGGTGTACAGACTCCTTGACTTGTGAGGATTATAAATTGTAGCTTCGGTGGCCCTGTGGCCCCTAATAAGGTAAACAGATGGACACTCATATACTATCCTCTATATAATCATTTGTGGATGATAGTTTTGTCCATCATATTTCTATTTAGAATTTATATAAACTAACGCAGTTTCATTTCATTACAGAATTGAAACTTCATGACATATTTGGGACTTTAAGTAACTAAAAGTAACGTGATTAACATCCCATTAAGGTCATGGTGTAAATCTAAACAACAATTTAAACAATTAAACTTGTTGTTCTGATATTCTAAAGGTCTGTTGTGCTTTCATTAACCTATGAATAAATTAATTACAACATTGATTACCCAAAACATCAATGCTTGTAGTTTATTTGTAACGTTTTTATGTACTTTTTCAAAGGATTCGTTTAAAGCAAGGATGGGATTGACAGCATTGCTGAATTATTGTGCTCATTAAGTACAATTGAGAAACTGCGCTTTGAGACAACGAGCTCATTGAATCTCCTTGAAAAGGAATACAACTTTTAAGAGTTTTGTTATTGGGCCTGATGAACTTAACATCATAGAAATTATGTAATAGCGATGAAATTGTGGACTTAAAAAGGACAGTCAATCGTTGTAAGAATTCAAATCCAAAAGCAATTAGTCGTAGATGGTTTGATTGCATATTTTGAGCATTAAGACTACAAGCAATGCAGAAAAAAAAATTTGCAATTTTTTGTATAGCATCACTCTCACGTTACAGATAGATTTCAAATTTAAAATAATCGAACGACTATACCTCGCATCTTTTTATTTAAACTTGTACCACAAAACTACAATATTACTACAGATTGCCTGTTTGGTTCGCAAGTATATACTTGTTTAAAATTGTCAACTTGCAATGTAGTCGTCAAATATACCATTGAAAAGCAACACATACAATGTAGATGATTTTGAAATATGTGAACGAATTTAACAATAGAATTGTCATATTTCTTTCCTGAACGTAATCGTTGCATACTGGTTTACATATCAAACATGGGCAAATATTGTTACAGATTTAGGAAAATGAGGATGTAATTATGCAACGCCAACCTGTCGAAAAATTGTCGAACAACAATGTTCGTAAGATTAAAACTTCACTTTCTTGCTTGAAATTGGAATGTTCATTAGAGCAGCATATTTAGTCATTTAGACAATTTCTTCCAGACCCATTTTCGACAAAAAAATCTATTATTTGTTCGCCAGGAGTACTACCAAAGTTTAAAAAATTCTGGTCATTGGTCAATACCGTACATGTATGTCATGGTCATCATCATGCATTCGCCGGCAAAGCTTTTTTGAAAACCGGAGGCTAAGTCATTTGGAAAGTCTGGTTTGGTGATACATGAAAATTTCACCCGAAACTGTGAGATGAAACACAGCATTGTTTCCTTGTTTACTGTCGATAAAATAAAAACTTCGCCTATGATTTTATTAGAAAGTTCACCTGATTCGGTTAACAGGGTGTGGTAATGTAGATTACAATATCTAGCACAGACACTCTGTCTAATGTATTTATTTTAGGCGAAATAGGCTGGAAGTCTTTACAGTAATAAACGTCAAATGCATCAGGACTATGGTCCGAAGGGGGAAATTTTAAGCATGTTGGTGAACATGAACACACCGTATTAGTATGTCAAGATCAAGGCCAAATCATCCACAAAGTCCCTCTAACCCAATATCTAAACCTATTTAGAAAGTAAATGCAATGAACTGTATTGACTGCATGTCAACGTAACATTATGTTTTAGGCACTTCAGCGACAAGTCTTTGCAATGCGGGAAAGATGTGTTAACACTTTGTAGAAGAGACTTTTTACCTTTTCCATTCATTGCCAGACAGATGCCAATCAAGAATTGATTTAAACGATAGCAAAACAATAAAATGACTTTGGCGCCACGACACACACTAACAGAGACAAAAGAGACACAGAGTATGTTGATAGGATCACATATGTCACATATCACATCGGGAACCACTAACTGTTACTGTAAATAACAAGTTTAAGGTCAATCGGTACATAAGAGCGACATTCAAAGTCGGGATTTTGATCGAAAACCAGACAATGTGGCTCTACTGGCGCGCAAATTCGCCAATCGTAATTTTGAAACCTTGTCATAAGCTGATAGGAAGATATATTCAATTCGATATTGTTCATTAGATATTGTAACTAATAGGATGCATAATGTCGAATATTAAACGTATGTGAGATGTTTTCTTGATTTTTCCATAAAATCAAGCATTTTAGAGATATTATGCATAAATGGATATATTTGCAAGTCCAGTGATGAAATATGAACTTCAATCAGCATATTAGATATTTTGTAGCTTATCAAAACCAAATGAAATTTTAAGAAAGATACTGTGCCACTTTAAATTTCACTTTCTAACCAATCAAACTATTTGATATTTTTGCTCTAAAGTAAAAGCAATATATTCTAAGAAAATTACTCATGCGTTTCTTTTTTCGATGAGTATGTAGCAATGTTGATATGTAGCTGTGTGCAATTTCTGTTAAGCAAATAACAACATTTTATTACTTGCATTAAGTGCCTGTATCTCTAGATCCCTATTTGATCGTGAGTTTTGTCCACATGAAACTAATATTGTAATTACTGGCTTGCTCGGACGCATTTTCAAATAGGTAAAATCAAAAGGGCAACACCATTACTGCCTTTAAATACAACTCATTAAAAGTAAATACCATTCAGAAAGGTAAGTTATTTAGAAACAACCCTTTTTTTAGAAATGTGCATACGTAGTAAAGGAAATCCAAGTAACACATAGCATTCATTTGAACATATATGATTAAAATTATTAAATGTATATTTTCATAATCATTACAAACACCGAGTGCATCAAAGATGCAAACGAAACATTATTTTCCTGATACACTCTCTTATAAAATATAATCCAAGTATCATTGAAATTATAGTTATTGGTATTCACTGACCTTTGTGTGAAAGGTTCATGCATTATAGTCACAACTCGTTTGATGGATGCATATGGGGTCCTCTGGTTTATTAGGCTGGCTTGCAGCCTCGGATCCAATATCCATGAACATCAATCTTGATAGATACCATAAATATATTGTCGTATATTGGTGAGACCAACAAGCTTCAGATAAAAGAACTCAGGCAGATATTTGAGGGATTTTTTCTAAAAAGGATATGATCTTTATTACGTCGATGAATTATTTTTTAGTAGTTTTATTCAGTATATGTTCGAACCTAGATTGTTGTTTCCAAACACAGATTTTAAGTCATTTCTACAGTGATGGTATGTCCTGAATGTCTTTGTGACTAACTCAAGACAATTTGTTTTCTGAAATATTACGCAAATCAACAACCTCTGTCAAGTCTGCTATCTTCATCTTAGAACTATTGGATGCATCCGAAAATTTATTACAACAGAAGCTGCCATTATCTTAGTCAGGTGTCTGGTCCTCACCCGCCTAGACTATTGCAACAGTCTCTTGTATGGTCTCAAGACATCACAGCTCCACAGACTCCAAAAGATCCAAAACACTGCTGCTCGAATAATATGTCTGACATCTAAATTTGATCATAACACTCCATCACTAAAATATCTTCACTGGCTACCCATCAAATATCGAATTGACTTCAAGATCCTTTGCTTTGTGTTCAAAAGTTTCAATAACTTGGCCCCTGATTATCTTACATAACTTATCACGCCCTACATCCCACTGAGCCCTGAGGTCCCAAAACAAGTGTCTGATAAAAGTGCCACCATTCAAGCTGTCTTCTTATGGAAAAAGATCCTTTCAATATGCTGCTGCTGTCCTTTGGAACTCTCTCCCTATGGAAATTAAAAACTCAACCTCAATAGATACCTTCAAATCCAACCTCAAGACCGATTTCTTTCGACAAGCTTATGATTAAACTTTCCAACCCTTCTTCAATATACATATGTATATAACCTACTTTGTACATTCTCTTTTATATTGCGCCTTGAGCATGTATTAGTATATGGAATATGGCGCTATACAAATACCCAATATTTTTATTATTATTATATATATAAGCGGATGTCACGAGTAGAATAGGATGTCTAGACGTATTTATAATAGTATTCTCCTGGGAAAAATGCAGCCGATGCTCGCAGGTTTCACCGCAATGCATAGCCACAATAGTGTTGCGGGCTTTCTCCCTGCAATAATACTAGCAGCCGCGATATAAGTGAAATACTCTTGAAAGCGGCGATAAACCCCATATCACCTCACCTCACCTCACCTCCTGGGAAAAATGATTTTCAGAACCCAAATTTCAATTAATTCAGTTAAGATCTGAAGCTGTAGCCTCACTGCAAATGTTGCATAGAGGGAAACCAGTACTCTGACTGCAAGAATTATATTGTCTTCGGTGTCATGGATTGAAATTGAAAACATTGAAGGCATTGTTAAAAAGGTCTCTCAAGTAATTACATGTAGTGTACACCCATTGGCAAAAGAAAGTAATCACTTCTGGATGTATGCTAACCACTTAACTTTATCTTTTCAATTGCAAATTCTAATTGGCAGAAAACACATTAGACGTTTAAGATTAAATATCATCATGATGGTCATATGGCTCTCTGTGATTAATAACCCTTATGCTCCTTATTTTCATTTTGTATTTGTATGTGTTCATACATGTTGTGTACATATTTGGATCTTTGGTAATTTTGTTTACAATATTTTTTTAAGTTGAGATGGTAAGAGTATCAACATAAGAGTCTCAATGATCAATGATAATTCAATCTTTACACTTCCAACGTTTTCAAGGACTTGTATTCAACAACTGTCATGGATCTTTCTTCAATCGATGCTTTTGACGAATTGCTAATGATTGATCAATAACTACCAACTTATAGCTGCCTTTTCCAATTATCATTGATTGTATTGGACAGTTTGAAAAAATTACATTTGAAAAAATATACGCATTTTGATCATTTAATTTAATTTAGGGCCGTTAAAAATGATTATATGAAAAAACAAAAAAAGGGTATCCACCCTTAAGCTTATTCGAAATCTCTTGAATGTGGATGATACGTAAGAGAAGTTTGGATAAAGCAGATATATTTTTGGAGAGTTGGAGATGGTATTAAGTTTGAAATTTTGCATGAGTTTATAATTCTACATACAAGAAGGTGTTAGAAAGTAATTGTTAATGAGAGGGCGTTACTTAAGTTTAGAAAGCTTGGCATTCCTGTTTGCATAAGCAGTGTCATCTTATAGCGAGTGTTACTTTAATCAAAATACAATAGAGCTGTATTGACAAATGTCAAACATTTCTAGACACATCTGGCATTTAGATACATTAAAGGGGCAGTAGCACGTTTTTAGGGGGAATATAAGGTGATGTCAGGCAAATGAAAATAAATGATTCCAATTGAAAGACAATGTATTTAAACTAAATTAAGGAGTAATAATTCAACTATAAAACGTAAAGTTTAGCCATGCGACTCCTTTTTCTTACACAAAATGAATTAAAGGTGTTCACACAAAAATGGCCGCCAATGGATTTTATATGAATCCTCAGACTTTGTCCACTGACTATCGGTGATTGGCTTGTGTTATGAGATTGTTAACACTGTCACTATAGTACATTTAGCATTAACTTACAATTATGAGTGAAAAATTGAAGATATAAAATTATCAAAAAACGTGCTACTGCCCCTTTAAATGTAGTGTAGCTCACTGACATAGGGCCATTTTCTCAAATGTGGATTCGAACAGCTGAATCCCAACCTAGCCCCCCTCCGACTTTTTTTTGTTTTGAAACCTGAAATCCGCCGTTCGTGGAAGGTCATTCGAGAAGAAGAAGACGTCAAGGGGCGTGATAAGGGCGGCAAACCGAATACTTCTACAAAAATGCCATCAAAAACCTTAAATAGAAATGGGCCATTTTCTCAAATGTGGATTCGAACAGCTGAATCCCAACCTAGCCCCCCTCCGACTTTTTTTTGTTTTGAAACCTGAAATCCGCCGTTCGTGGAAGGTCATTCGAGAAGAAGAAGACGTCAAGGGGCGTGATAAGGGCGGCAAACCGAATACTTCTACAAAAATGCCATCAAAAACCTTAAATAGAAATGGTATACAATTTAGTTTATTTCAAGATTGAGGGTTATCGTATTGCAATATAAAAGAAAAAAATGCTCATACGAATTACATTTAAATTGCAAAATTTATTCCTCATAAAACGATAACAGGGTTGGTCGATATAGTATGGGTTTTTTAAATTATGAGATAACCAAATAAGGGTGCTATATCTTTTTCATTTAGAAATGATAGAAATTAATTATATCCTGTCATATTACAGAATTGATATTGATAATTGAAACTTTGAAATATGCCTTGTTTAGGTTTTTGATCTCTTAACACATGACTGGCATTTACTTACTGTATTTACCATTATTAAGCCGAAACGTCGCTATCCCACTCTAACGAAGTTGACAAACCAATTAAACGTGTTATTCAACTAAAACCTGCCTCTGTATGAAGTCATCAGAGGAATTGTCCCAAAGAAATATAATTGCGAACTTAGAAATAACAGTCATCTATGGGAGAAGGGGGTGAATGCCAATATTGTTTTGGCCATAACAAACCACGATATTTCAAGGACATACATAGGATTTCTCATTATATTCATGTTGTTTACAACATTACAGTCTCATTGCAAAGTCATGTAAGATTTAAGATAATTGAACACAAAGAACATACCATACAGGAATCATCAAACACATCCTCTGGATCACAATTAATCACTAAAAACAATCAGTGTGGGTTCATATTTGCGTGCAGATTTGACCATGAGATTTTTAGAAGTTTAACTCAATTTGCATCTAATGCTGACTTTTGCGTAAATTAAAAACGACAGAACGTATCTTTCAGAAAAATACTAACTGCCAATCTAAGTGGCTTTGTTCTTTCACAAGCATATTATACATGTAGATAAAATTTAAAAGATGCTCATATCTTATTGGGTGAAGACCAATTTATGCCAGTGTGTTTGTTTGTGAATTTTGCTAGAGCCAGCATTGTCTTTAAAATTTGTGAAATACAACTTTAGAATAATAATGTTTCTTCCTCTTAATGGACCAGCCTGGCTTTATTCTTATCGTTCCATTCATTTTTTTCTATGCAACATGCAAATTCAATACTTGCAATATCATGAGAAAGGTTGGGGCAACGATTTACATAAAGTTCAATGACGGCCATTGTTGTGTATATACCTTCAATTCATTATGTGTAACAAAAAAGAATTGCATGGTGTAACCTAACATGATATATTTGATTTATTACTGCTTCATTTAGTTTAAATGCAAGTTTTTCTATGCAACATGCAAATTCACATGAGAAAGTTTGGGGCAACGATTTACATAAAGTTCATTGGCGGCCATTTTTGTGTGAACACCTTTTATTCATTTTGTGTAACATAAATGAATTGCATGGCGTAACTTCACATTATATATTTGATTTATTACTGCTTCATCTGGTTTAAATTCATTGTGCTTCAATTGCAACCATTTATTTTTATTTACTGACATCACCCTGTATTCCCCCTAAAACCGTGCTATTGCCCCTCTAAGCATATGGAATGTGAGCTTTTTTGTCGGTTTCCCAGATTGCAAATAAACTCCTTTTCTGGAACATTTCTTTTTGAAAAGTTTCCTTAGGATAATTGAAATAATGTTAAATGGAATTGATTGACCTTTTTGTATATGGTTTCATAAATCATTTCCACTTTCTGTCACAAGTCTTTTGAATGATGCACATGGGGTCCTGTAGTGTATAGACGGGAGTGCTCTCTATAACCTAATATTCCTTAACATCAATCTCGATGAACATCATAAATCAATAGTTGTATTTTCATTGGACGAAAAGTTTCAGATAAAAAAGCCAAGACAAATATATTTGGATGTTACCTTTAGGAAATATGTTTTTAAAATGAACGATTATTATATTTGCAATAATTTCTTTTGTTCAAATCTACTTGTATTCTAAAAATGGGACTGTCCTAATTTTTTAATGAAAAAAGTTCCTACACAAGAATGAATTTTCATTCTTGGTGAAGCTCTAGCTAGACTACATTTGTTGCATATATGGAATTATGTATAAAGGATATGTCTTTGGAAGAAAATTCTCTGAGTGAGAGTTCATCCATTAAAATCACTGTTTCTGGCTTTTAATGTCAAGGAGCTTCGGTTATTTTTAACAGGGTCAATAACAATGAAGAAACATACCGAATTTTGTTTTGAACATTCTTGCTTTGAAGTGATAATGATATCACTAGAGACGGAGACAGACATCACTCAACTGCGACGTCCCCAGTCATAATCAATGAACATAATGTGTGAAAGTATATAAAAAATGTAAGTAACATTCTTAAAAGAAAGCCCATGAGACCCATTTTTCGAATTCACAACAACGTTCAGTATCACGAGTCATGCAACTATACTAACGTTTAATCATAATTTTTATTGTTAAAAATAAGTGTTATTTATTTCTCTTCATTTGTCCACATGTACTTTCTGACATGACAGTATTGAATCCAACCTGAGGGGGGCGCGAGATTTTTTATAACAATGAAAACAGATTTGATAAATTTCGAATCCTGAACATCCTGTGTAATGCTGTAAATCAAGCTATAGGCATTGCTTTTACCGCGCACTGCATTAGAGTGATATTTTTTATCTTCAAGAAGGACATTAATATAAGAAACGTTTCATATGAAAACAATAGTAGAAATTAAATTCGGTTGATCAAATGATATGTCGACCTTGTTGCCCTGTGAACTATTTCAACTGCAAACAAACCACACTTTGGTGTTCAGTAAAACAAGAAACGCCTTTAAAAAGGCAAGCTTTGGGGCACCCGGTTATGTATCACTATATATAGAACCAGGAGGTTTAGGTTAGGGAGGACGGGCACAGGGACTGTTACTTGAATAAATTGTTCCAATCAGAGACGCATGTTCTTTGCTCTTTGTTTTGATAGTTATCAGTACACTATGTACATAGTAAAACATCTCGTTCGTTCCGTTTAAATTCCAACAATGATAGATATGTCTCCTATCTCAATTATGATATAAATTTTAAACAATAAGGTATTTCAAATTTAGGTTTCTTTAACAGATCGCTGACAAGAGCCAGTGATTAATTATAAGATAAATAGTTGCGCTAGTAAACTTTCCAGGATGTATTGTTTTCGAATACCCGCAAATTTAGTACCCGACGAATTTCCCATTGATTTTCAGGTTAATTACATGTTGCAAGAATATTGTAAGTGTTGATCGAATTACAGCCGAAAGTTGCTGATAAATTTAGAAATGATCTCAGCTACAAGTTCATAAATTTCATTATGTTATAGGATGACATTTAAAAATATTTTATCATACTTAAGGCCCTATGTCGATACTTTCTTCGAAAGTCACCTTTAATCGTAAATTAATCATCAATAACGTTGTGTTTTGAAACATGAAATTTGAAAATGGCCTGTTCAATACCATTTTTTCCGTGAAGCGATTGAGATGCATAGAGTCATTGACAAGGCGGGACATTCAGCGCTCGTGTTATAGTAAAAAAAATTAAGGAACCGAATTCCAAATTGATACAAAAATGGAATATCGTTTACGAATGTTGAATGCAAAAAAAATACACAGAATAACTACAAAACAGCTCACATGCATATGCAAAATTGATATATATTAAGGGTGTAAACGCTCATCTATATATTATTGAAATATACGATATATACTTTACATCATAACATTATTATAATAATCAGTTTCCAAGTTAAAGCTTGACAATTATTTCGTACTACCCACATGGTCACGTGGGTATAAATTTGCTACAGCTCTGTCAATTGGTCGTTCGAAATACCAGGATATGCTTAAAACAAATATCATTGGTTGTAACTTCTCTTTGAAGTTTCCCAAAGTAATATAGAGAGAAACGTCTGCCATTAGTTTTCAATATCAAATGTTACATAACTTTGGGGTCTCTGGACCCCAAAGCAATAACACAAAATCCTTTGCGAAATTGCGGACAGAACAGAGAATAAGGGTATATTATCCTACCTCATGTAAGAATCTCGATCTCTGATTGGTTCACGTGACCCTTAACAAATTCCCATATACACCTAAACTGAGGGAGAATAAATCCCTTATACCCCGCGAGTAAAGCGTGCGTCCACGTCAATCATTCAAAGTCACGTGCTAAGGTCATAGTCAACCAGTATGCCATGACTGGGACCTTTGTTGTTGTTTTGAAATAAAGGTTTTTCTTCACTTCTGATTGTATTTTTAACAATAGTGTTAGACATTCGGTAAGATAAATTCGTTATCACATTGTATAGCGGGTTGCATAGGTATTTATTATTCCCTTGAAAGGTTTTATGCAACTCGCGTTCCGCTCGTTGCATAAAACCTTTCGCGGGAATAATAAATACCTATGTAACCCGCTATGCAATGTGATAACTTATATTATCCTATCCTAACCACTTGTTCCACCCTGATGAACTGCGAATAAATGAGTGCAGGGTCCAGTTTTAAAAAGAACATAAACAATAGGTTGAACATGAATGACATCTTGGATCTCCGAATCGGCGACAGCAACTAAGCCTTATACCTTTCCATCATCATTTATCAACTTGTGAAAGTTGACAATCATGTGTTACCCCGGTAAGTCTTTTCCCGAAGTATGGCAGTATCTTTTTTATCCTACAGATCAATCAATGAAACACATCAAAATACAGACAGTTTGTACGGGAAGACAAGTAAACAAACGTAACACAAGAATCAGCATTGTATTCATATATCATTTGTTTTTAAAAGATTCATGCCTACATTTGTTGAAATTGTGCAGTCTCTTGTTAGTGCCTTTAATGCTATGGTCGAAAACTAATCCAATATAGAAAATAGTGAGAAAAGAGATTTTCAATCAAATAGACATGTATGATTTTCAATACCATTTGTTTAGTATATTTATGCATATATTCACGGTTACTGTAAGTCATGTTTTGTTTTTTAAATATAGATTAAGCAAAATTAATGCGTTTTTCATTAATTTAAAGTTTAGTTTAATGATATGTATTCTCTCCGAGTAACTTGTTCAATATATTTCACAAAAATGCTTTGACCTTGTGCAAACAAATTTGCCAACACATTTCCAGATGGAGAAATCTTGTTTGATCAATAAACATTGAACCATTTCAAACGTGACAATTGTGTTTTCAAGAATTTAGTTTTACCAAAGTGATTCCACAAAAGTGAGCTTCTAACAATACAACAGCACAAATTTTACAACACCAAGTTTGTTAAAAGCGAACGAACTAGATCAACAAAGTGACAGGGTAAAGTAATCATTGATCGCTTATGCTCTAAAAAGCGAAATCTAACATCCAACATTACGTGGGTCACGTTTGAATTGCAAACTTATTATTGATACAGTGTTTATTTAAACATAGATGTTTGAATGTCCGGTTCGAAATGTGAATTGCTTCATAAATGCATAAAGTTACGCATTGTGCTAGCTTTTGATGCCTGAGAGAAGCAGAGTTGTAAGATGAATGGAACAAGCAAGGGAAGATCTTGGCGACAGCAATATTACATGTATTTACTTTACATTAAGACGTAACATAAAGACCAGAACATCTCAACACAACCTTTATAAATGAAATTAGACCTTTTTGTGTAAATGCGTTGAAGGCTGTGGATATTCACAATGTTAAAAGGTTCATGCACTCAATAGACATATAAGTATTGACATCTGGAGCCATACTTAAAGATACCGCGATATGGACAAAATGAGCTTTCACATCGTACATTACATATTTAGATCAGTAAACAATAAGCAAACAAAATTACTGTATGATTAAATGTTTTCTTATGTCCTAAAACCAGTAGGTTTTCGTCGGCAAAATACAACAAAACAACACAAAAGTTGTATTTTGAAGCTATTTTGTTAATAATCTGTGCTTTTTTAACATACCTTAAAAATCTAAAGAAACATGTTATTCTGTGTATCGCTTGTCAATGTATTTTAATCCTAGACTTTGAATACATGTTTAATCCAAAATTATATCATTGTGCACATCCTTTCTCAGAGGAGCCTTATAATATTCACTACCAAAGGCTGAAGTCTTTCCCACTTCTCTGCCTTGTGATGCCATTAATTGTACAATTCATTAGCCATATAGTTTTGGATCTCTCTTTACTACAAAATAAGTTTCTTTGGAAGTGATGCTGATATTGGGTACTTCATTACATAAAGTGGGAAGCAAATACTTGCTATGATTGATGACATAACACCTGAGGGAACAATTCCGAAAATAATGCATTATCTCGATGGAATCACGAGACACCTCAAGCAACAAATCAGGGAGAAAGGGTATATATGTGTTTGTCTTGTTAGCTTTGGTCATTAAGATCTGAAATTTGTAGCAACGTAAGTGTCAAGGAAACACTTGAACGCAAGCTAAGTGAATTAAATTACATTATTTAGAATTCATAAGAATGCGTGTTTTTTACTTGATCCATGTGTTAAAACCCTAAATAAATATAAGATTAACGTTTATCAAAGGAAGATATCTTGGAATATTGATTAACGTTGAATATGAGATGGTTTGTAAATGGCTTGTTGAGACAGATATGTAATATTTAAAATCAATAAACACCAAATTTACTTACCAATCAAAGCAATGGCCAGGGTAAATAAATTTTGGAAATGCAACGAGCCATGATTCTTCACATATTAATCTGGTAAGGAAAATGGAGGTGATAACAATGCATAATAATGATGCCCGTTTTATTTCAAACATGAATTTCATAATGTGTTGGTCTACACGGTTATTACCCGTATGTTACACTTGTATACCTGGTGAATCTTGCTTAACCCAGAGGGCATACACAGTTTAGCATGTATATGCATGGGGTTCTATAGCTTGAGCAAACCATTGTGACAATTCTTAAAACTTGCGTATCGGATGCAGCTTAAAAATGTCCAACATGGTTTGGATATATTTTGCAGTTATGACATAACTTGAACGTTCTCTAAATTTCCTATCCTTTTATTTGTCGGGTCAATTTTGTCTAAATTTTTGCTTGAAAGTAACGATTCTCTTTTCATTCTCGAATGCATTCTCTACAACTATATTTTCCTACACACGAGGCTTGATAATGACCACAAATCAATATTTGTATTTTGTTTATTTTAGATATAGGAACTCAGCCAATTATCAGTGAGCTTCATAATTGCGAAAAGTATGTGGTCATCCCGTATATGATTTTTTTTTAAACAATAATCAATGTCACATGTTCAAAGTTATGAAATCACATGCTAAATTTAAATATCGATACATCAAACTCAAGACATAAGAGCATTTTTTTAGAAATCTCAATGTGGAATCTCTTGAGCAGAATCGGTTGTCTGACAATGTCTTAAAATGTAATCTTCGGGGATTAAAGAAACAAGAATATCCAGGGGGAAATGTCTTTTCATGTAAATCTTAAGTCTATCCAGACTAATCATTTTCCATAGTTGAAACTATTGTGATAGATGTGTCTCTATAAACAAACAAACAAACAAACAAACATATTGTCTGTCAGTGTCAAGAGAATACATTGCAATCATTTGTAATTAGCAAATGTCATGAAGCTTCTTCAACACAGTTACCATTATTTATTTTATAATACATTCACAAATTCGCTGGATGCTTTTAGAACTTTATTTTGGAACTGAAATTAAGGTATTGGCTAACATGACTTTTAAATTTGAATAAATGTAGTCCCTTAATTACGATGAACCTATTTTGACTCAATTTTGAAAGAAATGAAAAGCTGATGACAGTCGACCATTTCCTCTATGAAAAACTAGACTAAAACGTGAATGTTCGCCATAGTTACTGAATTTTCAATTTTTATTGTGATTTTACAATTCAGCAAGCATGAACAGATATTAGTCAAACCCAAATAAACAAACTACAACGTTGTTTTTTCTGCAGGGAAACTGATTTCCGCTTGTATTAAACCACCGTCAGCACAATCAATGTGACGTCTTTGACATAAACGGTAAAGATGGACATTATGTATAAAGACACAAGTGAAATAAGAGTTATTCGATTGCACAATGGAACACAGTTCTTAACAATTAATTTTCATGCATTGCAAATGCAATAGAGAAGAAAAACATAATATGTTTACGACTCAAAGCTATATTGTGATTGATAATAATGTTGTATTTAGGAATTATTTGATATGAAATATAATATAATTGAAATATATAAACATATCTTATAAAACAATAGCTAGTCACAGAATGATATAAATATAAACCATTTATTAAAACGAGCACTACTTTGAAACATTTAATATAAATCACATTACATTTTGGGATATGCTGATGTATGTTGCACATGTACTTTTTGTAAGGGCTAATTACATTGGGTTCACAAAACAATTACAGCAACAGCTAGGTATTTTAAATTAAAGAGATGGACACATTTAATTTCATTTTATTTTGCATTACTTCGTATCGTGCTTGCTTTGCTGTCGTTTGAATTATACCAATGTAGAAACCCGTACAGTACATAATTTGTTTATCACCATAACAATAAAAAGTATAGGAAATGGAAATCAGCTAACATAAATGTAATTGCTTCCTCCACAACCGCATGTTAAGTAAGTTCCTGAAAACAGGGAAATGAGGTTTTATATTGTAGGTTATAATATCTGATGAATCAGCTGTGATCACGATATGCCTAAATGACTTCTAGTGGACTGCAGACTAAAATGAGTGTCCTGATATCGATAACAACAGTAAGTTTCGTTTTAACGTGATGTCAACAACATTTCAAGTATTCAACACGTGGAAGGTACGATCCAAAAACGAGTAGGGAGCAGATGGAATGATAAGGGAATAGACGACAGGAGAGGCATAGTTAGAGAAGTACAATAGGTTTAACACGACCCAAGTTTGCAGCGAAACCATAACTTCATAAATTGGAATTGAGTGAATATTTACCAGAGTTGTTGTTTACTGCAAATAGTTTTCCACATTTGTGCGAATTAGGAATGCGATATTTGTCCTTTCTTGACAAATGTCATGTTTATCTCATCTTGTGGAAGAACGTTTATAATTTACGAGTGGCGCAGCCCCGACTTATAAAATATATATCTGAACCTAATTGTTTTATTGGGTTTTTTTCTTATCCCATATAATTTATGTTAACATAATTCAACTTATAAGCTTTTAGGGCAATTCGGCCTATAAATGAAAGGCTGATTTCTACCCAAAGTCATTGTCGTTGTTTTAAAATATACGCAACACTCCCTAAAAAGTCAGTCATGGCAATCTGGTAGGTCACGTTGTTACAGCGCCATTTTGAGCTTTTGAACTTTTTCAAAAGTCCAACCCAATGCACATTTGAGTAATCACTATTCCATAAACGCCCACTATGAAACTAGAGCATTATCATTTTACAAGTTAATCTTCAATTTCCCGAACTTGTAATAGTTTCTCGTGGGTTAATTTCAAAGTCGGCAGACATTTTACATTCTGACACTTTCAAGGGGCGAACACGCAAAACGATACACAACGTATTTTCGGGATAGAAGTTTGATAGTCTAGGAATTTGAATTCACTATAGTCAAAATGGACCTTAAAATATTGTTTGTATATAATATAATATAATAAAACTACCAGTAGCCTTAATGAGATCTTGCTTTCTTGACACATATTGGGCGTTACTACCGTTATAATTTTTGGTTTATTGTCAATCTATGAAAAGGAAATTGCTTCCCTGACCATGAAGTTGAAAGCTGTGACATGTTTATAATGATTGATATTATGCCAACAGGAACAGTTTGATGAATTATGCCTGGATGGTTATTGAATCAAAAGGAAATAACAAATGATTAAGTAGATAGCTACAGAATCGTTTTGGATTTAGATATGTTATTTGTACATTCTGCTGATGTTATTGCAATGATTTAACTACTTGATTTAATGTGGTCGAAAACAAGGACAAACTGTCGTTTGTAGTTATCTGGCAGAGTATTTACACTAGGGTGTCTGTCAGTCTTTCAGTCTATCAATAACGTAGGGAGAACTTTTATCACCAATAGCGAAAATAATATCAGTCGAATATTTTCAAAATAAGCACATTTGCACATACCACTTTTGATTGTTGCTACGTCATTTTTGCACCGTTCTTGACTACACCAAAGCGCCGCTTCGTTAGGTAGCAGGTCGTTTTCTGAATCTTTCTAAAAGAATAAAACGAAATAAAATCGGTTATAAACAAAGTTTTAAAACCCGAAAGCTTGCCCTATGTCTTTTACAAAACTCAAATTTGCATACTGTCCATGTTCTCACTCGTTTTATAAAAAATGTCCCCACTCGTTTCGTAAAAATCATATGTCAACTTCTTTGTGTAGTAATCTGTATTTGATCTTTATCGCTCTATACTTTTAGATATTGATAACCGTTGTGAAAGGATATGTACGTCCTTTATCACTATCAATTGAACTTGTTAAGATAAGAACCTTCTACTTTTAACGATGGTGAATATTTACTAACTTTGCAGGGAAGATCAGATTAAACTCATTCCTTAAGTGTTTATAAATACAAATAAGATCAGTTATGATAAAATAATTTGAATTTCAATGATCTATTTAATCAAAAGGAGCAAGATAATCTAGTTTGACCTCCTTATATATGGTTTCATGACTGATGTCCGATTTCATTGAACGTTATTGATCACGAGTTACATATGGGGCTCTAGTGCTTTCTGCAACCTAATATTCCAACATTATTATTGCTTAGTAACATAAATCAATCGTCGTATAAGGACGAGACCACAAGTTCCTGATATAACAACTGTGTTTTACTAATAAGTTAAACAAACATTGCCAATTATCAGATCTATGTTCTGAAAGTATATGGGCCCTAGGACACATACACATGGTAATGAAGGTTATTTCGGGTTGGTTTATAAATAACTGCTAAATAGTGTCTTTGAAAGAAGAGCCATCATTGTATGATTTCTCGATATAGATACAGTATTGCAGCTGTGGCCTCTTTTGTGGCATATTGCAAAAATATACTTTATACAACATTTTTGTCTCCTCGCCCCTCACAACAACTGATAGGAGTACACTCGTTTTTCTTACAAGAATTAAATTCTGCAAAAGAAATTATTTTCAGATTTTCTGCCTAGGTTGATGATGAAGTTTGTACAGATCATCGGTAAATTATATCATTTTATTCACAAATATATTGAACTTGGAAAGCTTATGTCTATTGCACAGATTAAAATGTAAATTTGTTTGGCGTTCTGATCCCTTGATAAGGGTTATTGATAATTTTAGTTACATCAAAAAGCATTTGACGACTCAAAATACTTTGTACATTCATTTTTGATAAGGTGCATTATAATCGGATACATTGTGACTCAAATAAAGCTGAATACAATGTATGTTCTAAAATACATATTCCAACATCTAGAAAGAGTACCCTTTATTAACTTTGTAATCATTCCTCCAAGTTAGAATTCAGGATGCTTTTCTTTTCAACTACAATTGTGTTCAATATCTAACATTTTGGACACGAAAATTTTATTATTCAAAAACAAATATTTATATATTTTGGAAGCCAACATTGAATTGAAATTCACAAAAAAATTAGACACCAATTACTAATAGCAATAACCGATTAAATGTGACTAAGTAATTTAGTAATTGGGTTTAAGTGTTGTCCACAAAAGTTCAGCTGTTTAAGTATAGGTTATATACTCCTTTGAGGTTGATATGGGATATACAGCCCGAGGCGAAGCCGAGGGCTTTATATCCCATATCAACCGAAAAGGAGTATATAACCGTCTTACACAACATGGGACATCATTTTAGAACTTATTTTTCTATTTTGTTAAAAAAGATTTAAAAATAATTAGGAAAAAACAGTATTTTTCAGGCTGAAGTAATCCACATAACGCACCTAGGTCGTTATGTCAAATAGCAACCTGTAAAGACAAAGGAAATAATCTCCCGCGTTGTGTAACAAGTGGTTGCATACTCTGCTCACAGATGTAGTTCAAGTCATATGATTTTAACTAACCTCTGTTGTAGTAAGCGCCGCGATCGCCCTCGAGTTAAAATAATAACGATAATAATGGTAATGACGCTTAATACACAACTTTCTCTTCACTCCATCTTGCCCAATAAGGGCCCGTATTACAATAGGCGGAAGATCAGAATTTTAACTTGTGGCTATCCAAAAGAGAGTTGGTAGATGTGATTTGTAGAAAATGTATAGTATATATAAGATGATTTATTGATGTTTAGCAGAAACAAGTTTATCGAAAGCATATATGATATTGTATATACATTTTTACATATCGTTAATGCTTCATTCTCGGAATTACAATAATATTTGTGTCAGTCAATCTCACAATTTGTCAAGTGTTATATACAGCTGTTAAACACGATATCAAGCTGTACATTCATTTGACATTTTATAAGATACGCGTTAAGATCAAATTTAATGTTGAATTCTTAAATGCCATATACCACCAAACATATGATATTATGGCATACGGAATATAAACAGAAATGCAAAAATACAGTTTGTTTAACTACCGTGATGTAATCACATTAAACTATATCACTGTTTCACAATATTATATCACAAGATTAAGTTTAATACACATTACGGAAGCTTAATGATACCCAGTAATAATGTATTTTCAGGGAAGTAGATGAAAATGATAACCCAGTTGTATATTACAGCGTCCATACGATAGAGTTATGTTTGGTGTTTTTATTCACTTGTACTGAAAGAACGAAATATTTGTAGTTATAATTATAGCCAGAATCATTACTTTCTGTCAACTTAAATTTATAGTCAATGGAAATGAGAGAATTGTTTTATAAAACTATTTCATGAAAGTCAATGTGAGCAATGATTAGAGTATCGCTATTCCTATTTTCTTGCTCTTAATAGGAATATTTACTGAAACAGGCAGATATGCAAGTACTCAACGAGAAAATGAAACATGTCAATTATATAACACAGTTTACATAATTACATGTTCTTATAAAAAATAACTTGTGGATAACCGATTTATGAAACTGTAATGATATATTGCAACTTCATACTCAATATTATAACACTTTCTGATATATTGACACATAACAAAGTTGTCATTTACCAAAATGTGGTATATGTACACTTACTTTTATCATTCTTAGCAATTGCAGCTGCACCAATGAAGCCTTGTATCAAGAACTGAAAACAATTATTGCATGGCAATAAGAAAATATCATAGAATATACATCATAAATTGCATTCGTGAGACTTTGTCGAATACCTTGAATGAAATTGATCTAAAATGATGAACTTGATAAAATGTAACATACAGAAAATCACAAGAGAGCTCATCACTTCATCGCAATGATATTATTGAATGAAAAACGAATATGCACGTATAAAATCATATGCTTAGAATTTTTCTTTTGAAGCAAATGTCTCACAAGTAAGCAATGATGATGTTATAATGTATGTTATAAGATTGCATGCGTCAGTGGCGGACCAAGAAAATGACAATCATTTTTATTACTAGAACGTATTATATTATTCTCTCATGGGTATCACAAACATATCACACTTATTAGATCAGACAGACTTTCCTGAATTATAGAATTATACGACCGAGGGTTCCTGAAGTCAACATACGTATCCGAATGAAGTGAGACAGAGCCTTTACATTACAGGGTCGAATTGTCCCAAGTCCTCAGTTTCTATATAGCATATTTTTAGCATGATATACCCTTTAAAGGGGCAGTAGCACGTTTTTTGACAATTTTATTTTTTTAATTTTTCACTGATAATTGTAAGTTAATGCTAAATGTATTACTTTGATAGTGTCAAAACTCTCATTACACAAACCAATCATCCATATTCCGAGAACAAATTCTAAAGATTCACATAAAATCCATTGGCAGCCATTTTTGTGTGAACACCTTTAATTCATTTTGTGTAAGAATAGGAATCTCATGGTTTAACTTTACATTATATATTTGATTTATTACTGCTTCATTTAGTTTTAATAGATTGTCTTTAGATTGGAACCATTTATTTTCATTTTCCTGACATCACCTTATATTCCCCCTAAAAACGTGCTACTGCCCCTTTAATCATTCATTACACACTCATTGTCACGAAATGAGCTCAATTGATTTCTCCCCCTTGCATTGAGATTTCATTTGTCAGCAAAGTATGGAAAATGAAAAAATGAAATATACTTCCTTTAATGTGTATTATGCATACTTTGAATGTAATTTATATCCGCTGTACATGTTGACCCATTTACAGTTTTGACCAATTTACTCTGAAAGAGTAAGTAGCGATGTGAGGCACGTCTTACAGACCTTAGTTTAACTCAGTCCATTTCCTTAGCCAGACAACCTGTCATTTCTAATTTCGTACATGTAATAGCTCTAAACTAGTTTAAAAGTTAAAAAGTTAGAATTGCCTGGAATGCTTAGAAAAATATGTTAACTTGTTCGACTTCATTCTATTTATCTATCATTCATTCAATCTATTATATGATGATGTGTGCAAAGGTAAAATGTTTTTGGAAACCGATAGAAATAAAATGAAACTATATTATAGGTGAGGATGTAGATTGAAAGTGTAAATAGGGGCCCTTAATTGAGCCAGCTGAAAACTACTTGCCTTAAAGTTGTCTTGAAACTTATTAGATCCACGACTTCAGATGAAATTTTTTTTTTCGAGAAAGTAATATTGAGGAAAATCAACTTCAAAATGTAATTCATCTCATTTATAAATCCTTCATCACACTTGGTAGCCAGCAAAAGGAAGAAACAAAATTAAATCTGTTTTGAAAAAGACCCATAAAACCTTTTTTATGTTATATAAGGTTTAAACACATTTCATAGTGGAAACAAATAGTATCTAATTAAATGTGCAGGACGTGATTCAACAAAGGAAAATCGGACTAAGATTGTTCCAAATCGACATTTTTGAACCAGATCTTACAACTGCTTTGTTAATTGACAAATTCGTATTACAGGGTTGAATTTTAATGTTCTTGTTTCTATGGTTGTCATTCGGCAGGACGATTACTGCAACTATCTTTTAAGTAGTTATTGATTTATCATATTGAATTTGCATACAGAGGATTAGTTTGGTAATGATATCTTACTTACATTATCTTTTTTTAAATTCAATAAGTACGTGTATACGTGTATCAAGAACAGTCAGAAGCTCAAGTTTACAACGATTGGATGCCATTTTCCTCAGAGCCGCAACCACCAACTTAGTTGTTTGGTTGTTCATGCCTAGTGCACAATTTGTTAGGTTGTCACCAAAACCGAATCCTATAATTTTACAATAAGGATGACTTCCGGCAATCGGCGTTAGTGTGTCTCTCTTGATTAACTGTTCAAAGGTTATATGCTCTATACATTTGAAACATTTAGATTCTTTTTCATATGAAACAAATATGGCGTTTTGAAGTTATCTCCATAGGTAGATTAGAAAATTAAAGAAATCGTTCAATTTATCTTAGAATTTATTCTTCAAGTTAGTGAACGTTTCATTTATTCCACTTCTATTCCATAGGAAAGAACATTGTTTTCCTATAACTTATTTATCAAATCCTAATGATATATTTAGCCATGAGATTCCTTTTTACTTAACAGAAAATGAATTAAAGGTGTTCACACAAAATAGCCGCCAATGGATTTTAGGCGAATCTTCATACTTTGTTCTCTGAGTATGGATGATTGGCTTGTGTAATGAGATTTTTGACACTGTCATACATTTATCATTAACTTACAATTATCAGTGAAATATTCAAAATATAACATTGTCAAAATACGTGCTACTGTCCCCTTTAGATACATAACTAAAAATTGACTCATCATCTATCTCTGCAATCACTTACAGAATTAAAAGACGTTAAAAAGTGATTTTGTTAACAAAAGAGCATAATTAAGATTGATTGGATATTGCAAATTCCTAAATTTAAACAATATGCAAGTATTTTCCTTTGAGGAAAATGTCGGACACAAATTGAGAAATTGGGATTTTATATCAAATATTACAAGTTTGATGAATCGGTTTTGGTGACCAACGGAAATGATGTATGTATGTGTCACTAGAGCTTATTATGAAATGCTCTCGTGGGTATCACGCGTATTATATCAGACAGACTTTCCCGAACTACACGTTTACACAGCGACCAGTACAATATCCTGATGTCAGGCATTGCAAAATAAATATTAATGACTAATGTACTGTACACTAGATTTATGATTTTGGATGATACAATCCTACCACTAAACTACATTGACGAAATTTTGCAGATAAAAAGTCTTTTTGTGCGCAAGTCTTTCCTCTTGAAGAAAATGTCGCAAATACAGTAAGAAGGTCTTTTTCATATAATATGTTATAAGATTTGATATAGCGTTGTGGAAGACCAAGAAAAAGATAATCGTATTTGTCACTTGAGTTTATTATAATTCTCCATCATGGTTATCTCATGGGTATCACAAAGGTATCACACTTATTAGATCAGACAGACTTTCCTGAATTACAATATTATACGACCACAAGTTGCTGAAGTAAAACAATGAAATAGATATTTGTGAGTTATATATACCATACACTAGACTCATGGGTTTCGGTAAGGCAAAACTTCCATATAAAAGCATAACATTCTGTCTAAATCTTTACTGGTATCATAATTATTGTCTCTATCCAGGGGCATTATATCTACTTACACTACTCGTCAGTTCTGATGTTTTGTATGAAATTATTTTTACCGAGAAGCCACTGACTATTTGAAAAACGCTTTCCCTAGTTTGCCTTATTATTGATCTGCCCAAAGCAAAGCAAATATTGTCGGGTTTAAGCATACATGTAAAAGCGACATGAACGTTTTCAGCGAAGGACAGCACAAACTGAGTACACGAATTTTTCTTTCGAATAGTTATGCTTGTAGAAACTAGAATAGACTTGGTAACTTCCTAATTTGAAACAGTGAATGAAGGAACATGGTTTTGATGTGTTATTGAAATTCACCATTAGATAGAATATATACAACAGCTTGAAATGTTTGCTGGAATGATTGCTACCTCAACATGCATTGACAAACAATGAACGGACTTGATAACCTCTTACTTTGATCAAGTGAAACAGGGAATGAAAATGGCGTTGAGGTTTATTGAAACTTGTTTATTTTAGATTTTTTAAGAAAACAGTTTGAAATGTCCTTGGATAGTTGCTACCTACACGTGCATTGACAAACACTGAACCGACTTGATAACTTCTTACTTTGAACAAGTGAAAGAAGAATTTGAAAATGGCGTTGAGGTTTCTTGAAACTTCATTATTTTCCATTTTGAAAACAACAGTTTGAAATATCCTCTAATGATTGCTACCTACACGTGCATTAACAAACCGACTTGATAACCTTTTTCTTTGAACAAGTGAAAAAAGGATTTGAAAATGGTGTTGAGCTTTATTGAAACTTTATGATTTTAGATTTTGTAAAACAACAATTTGAAATGTTTGCTTACAATATTTTCTACCATGTATCTAAAAACCTTAAATATGTGATTGAAGAGAAAGAAGTGAAATTCATTTTTGCAATGTCCAACAACAGCAATATGGAACAGTCCACAAATATATGCATAGAACCCGTTAACTAATAAAGCGTACTGAACCTAGCCAGAATCTGACGTTCTCTAACGTGACGATTCATTAAACAAGGTCGAATTGTACATACTCTGACTTTTTAACTGATGATATATCATAATCTTACCATTATGTATTTGTTACGTATTCATTATTCACTCTTTAACACAAATTCTTCTCCATTAATTGTTGGATTAAATGAAAACAAATAAACTATTGTCACCACAGAATGAGACGTCAGTTGTCAGCAAAATTGGGAAATTAAAATACCATGCATCTTTAGTGTAATTAATGCACACTGTGAATGTAATGTATTTCCTCTGTATATGTTGACCTATTTACAGTTTTAACCAAGTTACGTTGAAAGAGTGAGCACTTAAGTGATGCACGTCTTACAATGATTTAATGCAGTCGATTTTCTAAGCCAGACAACCTGCCATTTCTAATTCCGTCCAGTCGCTTAACCAGTTGAAAGGTTGGAATTGCCTTACGTTGGTAAGTTATAAGAAGTTTAAAGTTCTTTACTTATGGTTTTTTTTTCGTTTATATTTAATTCAATATCGTAAGTGAGGATAATATGTGCGTTTGAACAGTATATGTAGGGATCTGACATGAGTCCAATAGTGTAGTGGGTCTTTGTGATCGTGGCACATGTAATGTTTGTTCTCTGTTTTGCATCTTTTGTTAAGTCTTATTTCGTTCAAACTGAATATGAGATCATATCAGATAAGTTACACTAACGCCAAGATCAGTTACGACAATTTTGATTTCACTTTACGATACCGTTTGAGACGTTCATAAGAATTGGTAACCTTTTCTTGTCCTTTGTTGACAATAAAGCGGATGAATGACAGGAGTTTTTCAATTGGCAAAAAAAAAGACGGAGGAAACATTAGTATTCTGTTCATCCAGCAATCCCAAATATATATTTGTTGTTTTCCAATTGACACTTGTTATTTTGGTATTTCAAAAATAATTCCTGTTACGTGGATGCTGCTTATATCTTTGTCAATCGTTGTGGCTAGATTTGAAATCGCCTTATACGGGAACCAGTGACGTCACAGTTTTCTATACATATACATGTATATGTCTTTGAAAGATGTACACCTTAAACCGTCATTTTATTATGTAAAACAATAAATAGGACACAGATAAAAGAATAAGTGACACTGTTGAATAAAATAGAACTGATATAGGATAATTGGCGCAAGTTTGAAATACATTCATCAAGAATTCAGTGAACTACATGTATATCATCGTATGCGAGTCTAAGGATATAACGTAAAAATGTACGTTATTATGCATGCTATTGCAGAAAGGATGTATATGGAAATAGGAATGATTTGGTCTGTAAAGGACCCAGAGGGTTGTGTGTGACATCTACTTACTTTTCCCTGTCAGTTCTCTTTGAAACATTTTAGATACAAATATTGGGAGTAATTCCAGCTATAAAATGAAATTTAGCTCTTTTGCAAATCCTTCATTACACTTTGTAGCCAGCAAAATGAATCAGATATCATTGTTAAAATGTGTAATTTATCCTACAAACGTAGATTAGGTATTGAAACAGTTTTCTAAGTAAAACCAATTATATCAGATTACATGCGTAATACGTAATTCGAACAATCTCAAAGGAATATCTGAGTTAGAATGTTCCCAAATGGGCATTGTGTAACCAGATTAAACGATTGCTTTTGGAATTGGGTAATAAATTTGACAAATTCGTTGGACAGGGTTAAATGTAAATGTCCTTCCTGAAATGCCTGTCCTTCGCAATGGACATGTGGCTCAAAATAAATGTTTTAATATTTTTCGCAAAAGCTATCAAGAATGTTACCAAATTAATCAATACTGTCGTGTTACCACATTGGAATGGTCATACGAAGTTTTCTGCAGTGAAGTGTTTTGAAATACTGCTAAAACCAATGCAAAAACCTTTCTTTGGGTTCTCTGAAACTCTTGTCGGTTGATGGTATTGTCCTGTTAAACTTCAGACAGTCGAGACAAGGCGAAATTTTAAAGTTCAGAAATAGCATTTGACGTTCAAACCACAAGAACTCCTTGTTTTCATTCGAAATATTATGTGTGATTGTGAATTCAAAATGAAGTGCACTGATCCTTCACAAACTACATGTAATGTTCGAAACAGAATTTCAAAGTAAAAGCATTTCAGCTCAGGAATGGTAGGAGAAAGTTATAGGAAAGATAGGAAACATACACTTTCATTTGTAAAATAGAATTATATTTTGCTGAAGCAAAAAAGTATTGTTATCAATTTTTTGCTTTGTTTGATTCAGAAAAAATCTGTTTGTTAGCAGTGAGCAGTGGCATTAAAACGAGTTGCAATTTTTTTTAAATTTTTATTATCCGTTAGGAATATAATGTCTGGTTAAGCAAATGAGCTCAATGTAGTGTCTGCCTAGGCTATTATTTTACCATGTGAAGGAGAACAACACTCATCTAAAGTCACGGGCTGATGTGAGTAACAATCAGTTGATGTGATCTGCCTCTATCTCATATGTAAATGATGGATAGCTATATAATAAATCAATAAATTCAGCAATAGGTTACACAAATGAAAATATATTGATAACTGAAAAAAAAAAGTAATTGCTCATTTTAGGCGTTTGCTTGCAGGAAGAGAAGCAACTGGAGTTTAAATATTTAAGACTTATCATATTCTTATTTCATATATTTCATGTTAAGTTCCATAATGTATACATCATTAGCATCCCAAATCGTTAAACATCCACAATTGTGTTTCATTCATTGTTACATTTTGCTTATCGCGTTTAAATTGTACTTCCTCTTTCTTTAACAATAAGAAGTTAACACTCCATAATCATCTTAAACAGTTCCCCTCTACCTGTTACAAACGTACAAAAGAATGGGATATCTAATGCTTTGTCTATTCTATATTTTTGTAATTCCAGCTTGTGCTCTTGAACATTCATACGCTATAGCAATTTCGTTTCCGTAATTGAATGTGTAAATGCAGTTGCATAGATATCACAGATCCCTCATTACACTGATTTGCCTTGGGGAACAAACAATCCAATTTTATGTCATATTAGCTCACTAACACGGAGATAAGCCAGACAAGCCTAGGGGTTAATAAAGACATTTGAAAGTTAAATTCATCCTGTCAAGTTAGCTCATACTCGATTCCATTATCGCAAATATTAGTTGAGCAGTATAATGTAAAAATCATTTTGACTGAACAGTAACACGAATGCTTCAAAATGTCAGCAATACACTGACTTCCAAAAGAAACTTTGCACCATTTTGTAATGATTCTGATTAAAGAATTAAAAACGATAGAAATTTAAAACAAAGTACCTCTTATTAATCAATCATTTTTTTTAAACAACCAGCGAATTCAAATAAAAGGTGGGAAACCCACTTTTGCACTTATTTGATCTGAAGTAGGCAGGGGTCAACATTTTGGTTGTTCAGACGTTCCTTGAAATGATGTTTTCGCAAAATTTCGTTATAGTACTAAAATGTGCTTCTTTATTACCAGGTTTGAGCAGCCCGAGTGTTATAACTTCCAAATCTGCCATGAGTAACAAAAATGTCAAACGTTAAATTACGTCTTCTGTCAGCAGGTTCAACTTCACATTTCGTCTGCATCGAAGCTTTTCCATTAATGGGAATGTGTGGACACAAGTCTTACTTGTCATATTGACACATCTGTGAGTCATACAACTGGTAACCAGCCTTAAGAGCTCAACAATCGCAATTAAATCTTGTTAATGCATGCCAATTCCGACGTTATAACCTCGAATGAAATTGCCATGTGTCGTTGTTTAGTGACCAATAGCTATCAAGTTAGCAGTCGATGAGCTCTGATTATATCTGTCCAAGTTCATAAAGTGCACGAGAACATAACAACATGCCGACCGTTGATGTTTGCTATCTCTGACGTCACAAAGAGACAACGTTGGCGGTGGTCTAACGTCACAGATATCGGCTCTCATGCAGTGAAAAAACAACCTTTTTTTGTGTTTCAGGGTTGTCAGCAATCCTCACAAACTCTCTGTATAGCCGGATACAGTTACCATTAAAAATGAAGGAACACTACCGATTCTTGTTAAAAGAGCTGTTTTTGATCAATTTTGTCAATTTTCAGAGGGGATTTGCAATACCTTTGGATTATCCTTAACTGTTTTTAAGGTGTTTTTTTCACCTTTGGAGTGACAAACATTCATTATGGACAGTTATTAAACTTTTTGGTTACCTGACTAACTTCCAGCGGAAACGTTACGTGATTATGACATTTTTGCCATTTCTGCAAAATGCATGAATATTGCTCAAATTAAAAGTTTTAAACTATGTCATTGCCAACTTAAATGAAAATGTAAATATGAGATCGTTTTCGCAATTTCAGTTTTAAAATTGCAAAGTTTCTTTTGGAATTCAGTGTATGTCTTTTAACGATAGCTTATCTACACTGTTGGATGTATCTGGGTATGAAAGGGTTGAAAGTAGGCAACCAACTTAGCAAAACGATTTATGATAAAATGGAACAAAACATTGGATGCTACATTGTTATGACCACGAAGACTCTACAACCTCTGGCGATTCAGATACAATTGATGGATAATAAAGAGATACTTGATTAAAGTGGTTTTATTATAATTGTTACTTCAAACATTTATAAACAAATTAGAACTATATGTTTTTGCTTTGTTATCCATCACTTCATCTACTAAGCATAAATATATATATATAACCTAATCAAAATGATATGGATTGCAGTTAATGATAAACCAATATAAAGCTGTGATAACAGTGATAATTTATTGCTGCACAACTTAATGTGGCTGACATAAACATGATATGGCTGATCATTATAGTGCGGTCACAAACTTTATATTCATTAAATGACTATTTTTATTATTACTTTTAAACTTAGAGAATTAGCAAACATCTGAAAAACATCTGGCTCGAAATACAAATATTTTCTATGATTTTTTTTATTCTTTCAGATCCGATACTGTTTCTACTCATACATTTCATCACACATTGACTGGTAGCCGATAATACTAAAAACCTAAAATATTCAGATCAAATTACTCCCAGACGGAGTTTATCAAACTAGCTGCGAGCTGTCCATAAACGCTCTTATCTTGTCGGTGGTGTTCAATGAGAGGTAAAACATGGAACAGAACCTGCAATCTAATGAATTAAGGAGACCAACACGTTTTCAGGATAGTAATCATTGCATTTAATCAAATCGTCTGGCTAATGATTGGCTGGTTGTGTCACTCTCTGGTCCACCATAATTCATAATGTACATGTAGAAATTGAACCAATGCAATTATCTGCCAATTTCATTCATGGTAAAAATATTTTTATGCAAATCATGTTAAAGTCTCTTTAGCATGTGTTCTTAGATAACAAATTGTAAGACGATAATCATTTAACAGTATATTAACAAACTTTCAGGGTTCTGTTAAAGGGTAAATACTAAGCTTTATTAGGTAAATAAAGATCTCACAAAAATAAATGTTTCTAATAAATGAAAAACGTTGATAAAGGAAGCACATCTTTAATGTTCGGACAAGCAAATCAAATGACTAAACGGTGTTCAGCTGTACATGTAAATGGTCGAAAGCAGTTTTTTCATGATAATTTCTTCAACTCAACCATATTATTGGATTGAATAATGATATGTTTGAAATTTGGCATAAACAAATAGTTTTTTTAGAATTTCTTTAAGAGAGCTTCACACTGTGCCGAATTTGATAAAAGATGGAAACACGGATTTCAAAATGTGCAAATTCACAAAGGATCGTAAGCAATCGGGCCATAGATAATGACATTTAGGATCCCCAAGCTAGTAAGCAATATTTCAATATTTAGAACAGAAATAAAACCTCCTTGAAACCAAATGAAATTCAGAACTTTTCGATTGACTGAAAGCAGTTAGGAGCCACTGTCGCTCTTTCTATTACCATACACTTTCTTATAACATCAGTTGGAGCGTAGGCGATGCTTAATAGAAGTTATTTATCAGTGAAGTATATCTTTTCGTTTATGACTGTTGTCTACAGCATAAGGACATTCCTATGCAAAAGTCTGACGTTCTCGTGACAACAGACAGACTTATAAAGTGACTGTTGATAGAAGTTTGTTCACAATTGCTGTCATGTAAAAGTAAGAGGATATTAAGACCTTTCCATGAAACCTTCGTAAACCTGTTAGATGTATCGATGTTGATGTATAATGTTACCATGGAAATATATATGTATAAGATACATGACAAACAAACAACTATAAATCTCGGTGGAATAAAGAACATGGTCAAAAATAATGCCATGGTACGTATTGACATGACAACGTGCACTAGATAAGCGTTGTCGATTATATCATTGAACCGATGCATTACCCTCTCCCCAGATTTTCTCGATCAGTTGTGCCACGGAACATTTCAAATTTATATGCCTCTTAAGGAAAAAGTGTGATACACACTCACATATCATGAATGTCCTGTTCTATCCATAGGGATTTCTGTCATTTTCCAATCTTTCTTTAGGCAGAATACTCGGGGTCCATTTTCTTGGTAATGTTGAAATAGATACGAAGTCATGTTCAGTTTTAGTATTTTTTTCAAGTTAAGAAAAATAATACAATTATCAAGTAGCAGTACTTGATCCATTGTCAACTCCATTTCTCGTTTTATCTATATTTGTCAATCTCATTAAGAAGGGATTTTGTGGAGCTAATACTCCTTTAGCTCCTGGAACTCAATGCAAACCTTAAGTTTTGTAAAGGGGCGAAAGTAGAGATACAATAATATTTTGTCCAGATCAACTTAACCTTATCAAACTCTCCTCATGTTGAACATAAAATCTCTACGGAGTTGAATTGCTCTTGATACCTCAGCAGGGCAAATTATGTAGAAATGCACTTTATTGGATTTTAGAAATATCAACAATTAAACGTAGTGTTTATTAAAGGGGAAATGCTGATGGTTGAGTTATTTTACTGGATGTAAGCTCATTTGAGTTAAATGTACATCATTAGGATAGTAAGAATAGTATGATAGAAATATATTGTCACTCTTAAATCGAGTAACACTTTAGTAAAGATTTGATTTTGGCAATGAAACAAATATAAGTTGAATTTTTAAAAATGTCAACAATTTTTAAGAATAAGAATTCACATAGATACACAAGAAAGAATACATTACAGGATATAAAGAATGTTTCAAAACATGATACTGTTATTTCTAACGACCTCTCGTTCATCTCATGAAACTTTCGAGATCAAATGCATACAGTCAATGCAATGACCTTTAAGGAATAGGACTGAATAACTAAGTTGCTCAGATCCAATTACACCAAGACTTGGTTTATCAAACTTGCCCCGAGCTTTCCAGGAGAGCTCTCATCTTGTTTGTAGTGTTCACTGAGAAGTGAATCAAGAACATAACCTGCAATCAGACAAAGGAATGATAGAGACCAAACCACATCTTTAGGATTGTAATTGTGTTTATTCTATTGAATTGCTAAATACTGAAGAAAAGATAGTTATTTCTTGTTAGATTGTTATCGATTGTCCAATTCCTTCCAGATGCTTGTGCTTTCGAATTATCCCCGCGACAATTCAATGGACATGGAAATGTAAGCAAAAAGTGTTAAAGTTTTTCTACTTCATGTTAAAAGAAAACTAAAGACCTCACTGACCTCTTTTGAATGAGAAGTGTATGTATGTTTTTCAGTAAACAGTTTTGTACTCCCGAACAATAGTAACAAAGTCCAAAATTTTCTCCAAACTTGAAATGAATGTATCCTTTGCAAGTTATAGCATGTAGATTTTTATGTAATCCCAGTACGATCCGATAAAACTGTTTGATATACAATATTTTTTTATTCTATGTCCGCCATTATAAATACATTATGTGGTATCAAAATTGATAAAAGAGAATTAAAAGATATGTCGTTTTCCTGTTAACATACGTAAATGCGTTATACTTAGACAATAACTTACGAGTGACGGGGAATGACAGATTATCTTTCCTGAGTTATATTAATTTGGTTATTGTTTATATTACCCGTATAATGTATAAGCTAAAAACTGAGATTCTTTTAAAAAAAGTTTTCTCTATAAAGGATTTCTCAAGGAGTCAACCTCTAAATTCATACACGTTTGCCGTTGCTTTACTCCCGATATGCCTACGCACGGCTAAATATCCCATTCGAAGTGTTATAGAAAATGTAACTTAAATGAAGTTGGTGTATAAAAGGTCGTTTTTCTTTGTTATCTAGCCGTCATTTCAAGTTGTGTATTGATTTGAAGTGACTTGCGACGTCCTACGGTAACACAATACAAAGCGGCGCAAACTGAAATTCCTATGACGTCGCCATAAATACTGTGACGTCATAGCCGCTCGTGTCTATGACGTCATTACAATCGAACGGAAACCGTCGCATTCTAGGCAACCGAAAGCTTTAGCGACGACAAAGTTATTTGTTGATCGATAATTTCTATGGTTTCGGACAATTTGACTCATCAAACATCATTTGCATCGGCACATGTGCAAATTGGCAGATAGCAACAACATGGAATAAATTAAAATTGTTTAGATTTAGAATCAGGGAAAACAACTTGTCAATCGAATACAAATACAAATATGAAAGATGAATGAAATAGTCCCGGCACAACGTTGAATTTGATTGGTTCATAACGACCAATCAAAAGACAGGAAAAGGTGTAACTCCCTAGGGACTTACAGGAAAAATACTACCCTGTGTCCGTCCTCCCTTATGGGTAATATAAACTACTACTCTTACGAGTTTTTTTATGACCTTCTTGTCAATTGCATAGATGCTGTGGCAACACACGTTCTATCGAATTTCCAGTGAAAAGAGCTTTGCAGATTTATTGTCACATATATTGCTGATAGTGACGTAAACCATAACATGTTTCCAAATGTGATGCAAATATGCAAGTTGTGTGCATTATGTGTTTGTAATAAATTCATAATGCTTAGGAAAAGCTGAGCTACTCCAATATCTGTAAGATTTCAAATATGAGTCAAGTAACAAAAAAAACACTTTATTTCTATTTCAATTCATACGTTAGTTCATTGTTTCATAAAAGTTAAATAAATCAACGAATTGTCTTAACAGCATTGAGACATTCACAGTTGAACAATCTTAATAAAATATTGATTATAATTTATATTACGTATTTGATGCATACTACAAGTTCAACATTACAGTTGTTTCTTTGATTAACTTTGTGTTGAATTCAACACGTATTATGATGATGAGTCTGTAAATAACATTTAGATTGTTAAAGGTCTAAGCTCTTTGAAAGGAATAAAAACGTAGCCTCGCTAATTGGGGCTTAATGCCGATTTTTCTTGGGATCTGCAAGCAAAAAACAACCAATCTTTTTAGGAGGTTCCTAAGACTTTTTTAAATCATTGGCATAAGAAAATTAAATTGCTTCAAATAAACTTCTTAAATTGCTCAATAGATTTTGATATGATTCGCATATGCCTTGTAATTATTTGATCCAAAATAATTCTTTATATGAAAATCTTACAATGGACATACTAAAATTATCTAAAATCTTTTAAAGGTCAATAAGGCACGTTTTTCCAAGGAAAGGACTACAAACTACAATAAATAAATGAGGAACAAGGATCGTTGTCTCAGTAGTTTTGTGTGCCACATACCAAGCAGTCACAGTATATCTTTTGTTTAAAATCAAAGTATGTATCTAACAGAAATGTTATCCAAAACACTTCAGTACATCTAAAATGAATCTTGATAATGAAACTGATATTTTATTTACTTAATACATGTAAACCATCCACATTTCCCTAATGGACTGACGTTAACTCTGAACAGATTCGATTCTGCAGATATTCATAGCACGGAAATGCCAGTGGTAAACATACATACTCCATTTGTTCAGATAAGTGTGATCCCTGACAACTTAATGGTACCAACCTTTGTGCAAAAATTGGGTTTGATTCATCATTTAACCTTTCTTGATTTTGGACTTAAATCTGACTGACTATAAGGGATCGTTCAGTACAATTGCATTTCTTTACTTAAGCATTTATGTTTGATATGAGCGAGTTTAGTAGCTGGAGCATTTAGCGCTATATACATGTAAATCCACTCATTATTATTATTATTATTTAATGCAGATGACTCCATTTGTTTAGCAAATGCTTTTTCAAACATTTTAACTTATATTATATAGGATATTATCTTCCAGATATCATGGTAAGTATTTGGTATACATGTACAAACGGCGAATCATATATAAGAAAATTTAATGTTCAAATTTTGTTGGTTACCAGGTATATCTTTGTTTATCTTTATATTTGTAATAATTGTTTGTCTTCCTGTGAGATGATTTAGGACTCGGAATTATGTAAGCAATGCTTAAAATGTACTTTAAATACATATGAAGAACATCAGGCGAATATAAATCATGATTGTATTGAAACAAATGAGAATGAATTACGCCACTTTGCACCATGTAATTAACCTTTTCATAAGATATCAAGTTCAAGATTAATATTTATCCAAACAATCTGAAAATGTTTTTTCAATCTATGAAGTTGATTGTTATGTGCTGTGGAATTGATATAATATTGCTCTTAGCAGCTTGAAATCATCCTCAGAAGAAGATTTTTCTATACATTATTGTTTGTTCTTCTAACAATGTTTATCAACGCAATAATAACTTGATAAAACTTTGAGTAAGTTATAAACATAAAAACAAAAAGGATTAAAACAACTTTGAATATTCAAAAGAACGTAGAATCGCTAGAATGGCTTATTTCTCTATATTCATAAAGCCCTCGTCATGATTAGCATATGTATAAATACTTTTATATAATATGTCCTTTTGTATCTCACAGTCAGACTTCTTGCCTCCATTTCTGTTACTCTCAGACAACTCAGAAAAAGTGTAACACTCTTGGCACCAGAAGATCTTATCAATCCTTTTTTAAGTCTGTCACCATACATTAACCTTATATTCATAAAAAAGGAAACTAATGTGCTTGAATTGTGGAATTTCTCTAGCGCAAGTAAGTTGTGAAAGGTCAACACTACTCTTGCAATATTTATTAACAGAATATTGATTTTTCACTAAAAACGTTTTGCAATGATATACTCTTCAAAAATAGAAATGTATGAACCATATTTCTTAGAAGATATTTTGTTTTGTGACGTTGACGTTCACCTAAATAAAGTCCATAACATTTACATTCCAAAGGGGTTTAGATTTTGTATTTGATGGGAGTTATTGTTGGACTATGACCTTGATCTTGACATAGATGTATTTCATTATTTCAAATTGGAAATGATGAAATGACATCTTGAAAACATTAAATAAGCAATTACTCAGTTTCAGTAAAATAGGTTGAGTGTTGATAGTCAGGGAAGTTTCATAAATGCTTTAGACTCTTTCATTAATTATATTGAAAAGAAAATTATATTTCTAATTGTTCCCCTTTACCTCCACCTTCAATTTTACACCAACAAGATATATGACCTACAAACTACACCATAATGCTAAAATTAAAAGAAAATATGTGACGATTTGTCCTTGTAGGTAGTCACTTCAATTTAGTAGATAGCTATACTTTACATATTTCCCGATATAACCGTATAGACCGTGGGCCGAGGACCAAAATAAGGGCTCAAAATTAAAAGTGTTTTAGGCCCAGGGGTGAATAAAAGAACTTTATGCCAAAATGATCTCTACCAACCTCCAATAAAAAAATACAATGTTCTCCTTAAAATCTTTGGTCACTACAGAATAAACTAATTTTGAAAATATCATGTTTGCAGTGGGTGTGGCCGCAATTTGAATTGCATGTTGAGGTAAACAAACAATGGCTATGGCTAAATATTTATTAACAACACCTTTTCTTTCAATATAAGAAAACAAATATGAACTCTTAATATTTTGGGAAACTGATATGAACCGAAAACCCACTATTTTTCATATTTATCTTAATTCAACACACCTGCAGTACCTGGTAACTAGGTTTGAGAATTGCACCTAATTTCATATTTCAATCCATGTATATTACAATATAGATCTCATTCAATTGTTTGACACCTCTTTCACATAGTTTGAATAGTTGATAATATGCCTTTCAGATGTTTACAAAATAATATTTACTAAAAGTTTAAGATCAATTTTCGAAGTAAATATTGATGGCATATAGAAAATTCATCTACAGTTTATACAGCCAAACACATATTTATGCACAAATCGCGTTAATCTGTGCTTTAGAACAGCTTATGAAAATAAATTTAAAATAGTTTGGTGAAATATACTGTGACATAAGTTTACAAGCTGTTTTTGTGAAACATTAAAGCCCCTGTGCCAAGGTCAAGGTCAAGGTCACAAGGTCAAGAGTTATGATCCTATCTGAAAGGTCTTATTATGATAGATACACATGTGAAAAATAGAGCCAGTGACTCTGTAGCTCATCAGGCTTCATATCAATTTTGCTTTAGGGTGTGGCAAATGTGGTTCCTCCCTTACTTTGGACCACAGGGTCACCAAATGTACAATATGGATTCCTCCTTATCCAACTTAGGAGTTTGCACATAAAATTTCAGCTTTCTTGGCCTGATGCCTCTTGAGAAAAAGATTAAATAAGGTTAAAGGGTGTGACCCTTGAGGCCCTTATTAGGGGTCACAGGGCCACAAAAGCTATAAATCATAATCCTCACTAGTCAAAGAATATATTCACAAGGTTTCAGCTTTCTGGGCCTATTGCTTCTGGAGAAGGAGACGAAAATAGATTTTAAGGGTGTGGTCCCTCTGGTCCTTAATCATCTTCCTACGCAGAGCCTAAAAGGCCAGTTTCCAAACTGTCAATTTTATGCCTTGCTGCATAGCCTTGAGTTTTCTGTGCTTGCTCTCTAGTCTGTATGGGCACTATAGCAGCACAGAAAAGTATAGTCTCTGCAGCAAGGCATACAATGACAGTTTGGAAACTGGCCTTTTAGGCTCTGCGTAGGAAGATGGTCCTCAATAAGGGTCAATCCTTTGTAATCCTCAGTAGTCAAGAAGTCTGTACACGAAGTTTCAGCTCTCTAGGTCTTATGGTTCTGGAGAAGAAGATGAACATAGTTTTTTAGGGTGTGGCCCCTGTGGCCCCTAATGAGGGCCACAGAGCCACCAAAGCTACACTTTATATACCTCACTAGTCAAGGAGTCTGTACACAAAGTTTACGGACGGATGGACGACGGAAGCCGGACACCTTGCCATGCCAGAAGCCCATCGGGCCTAACAGGCCAGAGGAGCTAAACAAAATAGTCTAACCCCAAGCAATCTAAAGTTATGAGTAAGGTTAAATTCTTTTAAGACAAATATTCAGACTGACAGACGAACACTATGTACTAGGTGAGGAGGTTATTTAGCATATTTCACTTACATCACGGCTGCTAGTACTAGTGCAGGGACAAAGCCTGCAACCTGAGTTTGGTACATGTATGTATTGCAGTGAAACCTGTGACCATTGGTTGGAAGTAACAAACAATGGGTGGTATTGCGCTGAAGTTCAGTATAGCATTGCACCCAAACCTTGCAGAGAAAGTTGCTAAATCCCTGGCGGGATTCGAACTACAGACCTCTTGTTTTGAAGCAGAATTTGAAAACTACTGCCCTGTCACTAATGTATATTTAATGAAGTTTGTCAAATACAATGTTTATCACATCGAATGGTGGGGTCGAAGTTGATATTTTCACAAGTGGCACTTATTTTTAAAATAATCACAGAGTCAGCATATGTTTTATTAATATAAAATATTTATTCTCATCAGTTGAGTTTGAACACAAGATTGAACTTTCTTTATCATCATGTCTCTTCACAGCAAAATTTCCATCTTTAGGACATGCACAAATTGTAAGATGTTGATAACACTGGTTATGATTGATAGCCATTTCAAAGTAGTATACAAGAAGATCACTGGAGAAATTCATTCTTCTGTACAAGAAAATGTTGGGTGAGGTGAGGTGATATGGGGTTTATTGTCGCTTTCAAGAGTATTTCACTTATATCGCGGATGCTAGTATTATTGCAGGGAGAAAGCCTGCAACACTATTGTGGCTATGTATTGCGGTGAAACCTGCGAGCATAAGCTGGAACTAGCGAACCATGGGTGGTACTGTGCTAAAATTCAGTGTAGAATTGCACCCAAACCTGACTGTGTGTAGAACAGTTCTCTACTGCAGACAAAGTTGCCGAGCCCCTGGCGGGATTAGAACCACGGACCTTCTGAACCAAGCCGAACACGCCAACCACTGCACTATCCCGCCCCCGAAAATGTTGGAATCATTTCTTTCACACAGGACAAGTGCAGTCCAAATTTCCTTTTCTTGTTACTTTCATAATGTTCAGTATGCATCTTTGAAAAAACCTCTGTTCTGAACTCTGTGTGTAGTATGTGACAGATGAAGGTGGTGCAGGTCTGAAAACAAAATTATCAATTGATATCAGTGCTCAAGACATTTTTTGAGCTATTGAGTATTTACTCTCTGTTTTGGTTACAATTGAGTATTATCTATTTTGATAGTGTACATTTGAAATGTCCCCTTTTTCGAGTGTCTACAAACCCACTAGCAACCTGTCTACGAACCCACCAATATTTCTGTCTACGAAAACACCTGCACTCAAATATGCAGATACACTGCTTGTCTGGAGCACTGTGATAGTCAGATGTAGAAATGTAGCTGCTGATATTGTTTTCATTCAATATTTATACATAATTCCTTCTTATAACTATTGTTATTAATAAGTCTCATCTGTAGCAATGACATTTCTTTTCAACTAAAATAAGTATATTTATCTTTTAAAAATCAGGTATAATCTCTGTGTGTCCTGCTACCTGCCAGGTCTAGAGGCAATAACTGCCAAAATATGTATATGCAATGAAAAAGATTATTATCACAATTTAGATATGTATACAATAATTTTGACTCAACCAACCTAGTTCTATCAAAATGCATGAAAACTAAATCTTAAGATATAATAGTGTTACAGCATTCTATTTGCCCAAATTAATGCAGATACAAAATGTGCATTCCCAAATTTTGTTGTGGGATGAAAATGATAAAAAACTGCACAATAGCACATCCAATGTTTACAAATTTATCAAATACTTTCTTAGCAGTCAGATATCAGAAAGCTAATAGTTTATTGACTTAAAGTGACACAGAGTATCTTTCTTAAAAGTTTATTTGGATTTGATAAGCTACAAAATATCTAATATGCTGTTTGAAGTTCATATCTCATCACTGGACTTGCAAATATATCCATTAATGCATAATATCTCTAAAATGCTTGATTTTATGGAAAAATCAAGAAAACATCTCAAATAGGTTTAATATTCGAAATTATGCATCCAATTAATCTACCTATTAGTTACAATACATAATAAACACTATCGAATCAAATATATCTTCCTGTCAGCTTATGACAAGGTTTCAAAATTACGTTTGGCGAATTTGCGCGCGCCACTCGAACCACATTGTCCGGTTTTCGATCAAAATCCCGACTTTGAATGGCCGTATTTTCGCTCTAATGTTCTGATGGACCTTTAACTTGTTATTTTCAGTAACAGTTAGTGGTTCTCGATGTAATAACATCGATTTCAAAATTTGACATATGTGATCCTATCAACATACTCTGTGTCACTTTAAGAAAAAATGCAGATGCAAGCTGAAATTACAGACTTGCTGTTGTTGCTAAAAGCGATTGAAAATAAACAATAACAAATAAGTGAAATAAATAAATATACCTTTAATCTTATACATGTTCTACCTTCAAATAAGAAAGCCAAAAATTCACTGAGCTCAGGAAGATTCAGTGATCCAAACTATCCCTTTCCATCCTTATAATGCCCTCTCTTCATGTTTGTAAATATTTCTGATAACATTGTCTAGCTATCTTCAGGTCTTGTAACCGGCAGTGCCAGCTGCTACAAGTTCACTGTTATTAGGTAACTTGACTGCAACCAGCTCCTCTAAACCATCTATGGATGGCCTGAGTCCAGCACTATCAAACAGCTCAAGATACGTGTTTGCACAATAAAAGTGGCTCCTTGTCAATTTCATGCAAGTGACAGAAACACTTCTTCATGGGGGCCGCCATTTTGTTGCTCAGGACAAACTGATAAGGCTTGACCCTGATAATTATTATAAATTTGTTATGCATTTATCTTCCAATAAAGCTGTTTAGCGGCGCTCTGTCATGACATAGTAGTACAAAGGCCAGGTTAGGCTTTGCACACTGATATGAAAGTGAACGACTTTCTAATGCTCACGTCGTTCGCACAAAGAGAACCCTGGTTACTTTTATATCAGTGTGCAAACCCTAAACTTGGCCTTTGAGTGGTGTCATTCGCATATTGATTGTGTATTGTATATTGTTCACTTGAGTCGGAACTCCACGTTCTATTTTAAAAGTTAATGAAAAGTTTCTATGTTTTGAGCTAATATTATTGCTTTGTAGAGAGCATTTCAAAGATCATTCTCTCCCCACAGAGGCAGATCATTTAATGAATAAACAAGTATTTGTCACAAAGGTGACAAGATCCCCCGCCGCAAATTGATGTGAACAAAATGCATACTGTATACATAGAAACACTTGTCTACACTTGTCATGCTACTGGATGTCATTTAGACCACAACAAATCAATTGGTCCCTGGGTCTTCCATATACAAGTCTCGCTGTGACCTTGAAAATAATGTGAAGGTCACCAAAATCGACTGGGCCCGGCGCCTCCCCAATAAGATGCTTTGTGTAAATTATGAAGAGAATCTAATTAATGGTTCTTGAGATATCCCGCTGACAAGCCTAAAATGCAGGTTTCAATGCTGAAATTTTCAGCCCCGCTGTGACCTTGAAAATAATGTGAAGGTCACCAAAATCGACTGGGCCCGGCGCCTCCCCAATAAGATATCCCGCTGACAAGGGTAAAATGTCAAAGTCTCGTAATGACCTTGAAATGAAGGTCAAGGTCATGACCCTCTAAAGGGACCTTGCTCTCATGGTGATGAAGCTATATACAAAATATATATTTTGAGTTATTCAATTTCATCCGTCGGGACGTTGCTCAATACTATATCCCCCGCTAAACGCGCGGCGGGGGATAATAAATAAGTGATCGAGTCTCTGTTCCAATCAGTCGGGTTTGTTGGCTAGAAAGGTGATTGGACGCAGTGACTTGTGCAATCAGTGACGCTGTCCTAAAATCATAAGTTTGGCTACTGAATTAAGGCAAAGGCATTGCCAAAGGAAATACCCTTTCAATGCGAAAGGCATTGTCATTTGCTAAAATATTCAAATGGATTGTACTGCAATTTTGTTCCAAGGGAAACTGTCGGAAACAATGCATTTTGTATTACTTGAACAGAGGTAGAAGTTTTATGACTTGATCTATGTCATGTTGAACCTTCGTTTATGTTCCTGGTGTCGGGAAAAGCTAACTGCCTCCATTGAGCTGGTGGGATACATATATAGATATCTTAGAGATCGTACACATGATGGTTCAGAATTGACCCTATGTGTTACTTTGTAACTGCAAAGATTTCGCTCGACAATGAGTTTTTAAATGTGATGATTTGATAGAAACTAAATGAAACGTCAATGGCTTGATTCATCGAGTTGCTATTGTCTTCGATGACCCTAAAAACATTCTTGTAAATTCAATTTTGATAAAATGATACTCATCAAATTCTTGAGATCTGAAGCAAACACTCATTATACTGATCCATAGGGAGTAGAACTAGATAACTCAATTGTTCAAATCACTTTACTCCCAGACCGGGTTCGCCAAACTAGCCTCGAGCTTAACAGGGACGCTCTTATTTCGTTAGTGGTGATCATTGAGAGGTGAAACAGGGGGTAAAATCTGCAATCAGTTGAAGAAATGATCCCGATCAAAGATTAAAAAGACTCTAATTGTGTTTATTCTTCTGAATTGCTTTAGAATTAAAAAGAACTTACTTCTAGAATCCATTTGTATCGATCTGAGGGTTTGGATTTAGACTTTACCAGGCGAACATTCCTTGGACATAATCATCATAAACAGAGGCTGTATCAACATTTCTTGACTTGGTGTTCCTCTGTGGGGAGAGAATGGTACATTTGATTCATACAGATATCTTAAAATCAAAGGACAAATTGATTTAAGGGCATACATACCTTCTAGATGTAAACTCAAATACAGACACAACCAATTGCAGGCCGAATAACACAGTCGTGAAAAGGAATCATTGAGAAAGCTGATAAAACATATTTATTAATTATGATCAACGGAAATGACGTATATGAATCCATGCACATTTAAACTATATTCAGAGGTTTTAATTTCATAACATTGCAATAAATAACACTGAATGGTTTTACGGAGCATTGAACATAGTTAGATTTGCCTAAAATTGAGATGAATGAAAATTCACTTATTACTCGATCTATGAGATGTTGCTCTTGTTGGTTGATTACAATTTTTGAATGATGGTGCATATCGTTGTTCAATTAAAAATTGACTTCAAACGTTACGCCAAGTTTGCACAGCGGTTTTTAAGTTTATACCTCCATGAACTTAATACATTTTGAAGTCAATTCTTATTAATAAATATACATGTACATATACTGGATGTTTAAGTGCGTTCTTTAACTTCAAATAAACAAATTCGCAACAAATAGAACTGCACTATTTACGCGAAAAAATTCAAAGCTCAACAAAACGAAAGAGACAAAATGTCAATCAAGACGTCATTATTTTTTTGGCTCCGCCTACGACTAGTTCGTCAGCCAATGAAAATCCACAACGAAATCACGCGACGTCTCACCACGTGGCCTTGACATTCCTGGTCAACATTTGAGATCTACATAAACACAAACTAGCAAATGTGGAATTCGGGAGGAAAATAGCCGATTAGACTACCGTAGGTGCCATACATGTTGCGTTAAAGTAACACAGAGTATCTTTCTCATAATTTTATTTGGTTTTGATAAGCTACAAAATATGCTGATTGAAGTTCATATCTCATCACTGGACTTTCAAATATATTCATTTATGCATAATATCTCTTAAATGCTTGATTTTATGGTTCTTTAATCTTGTTGAGAAACAAAGCTAGATCTAGAAACTGTTGACGAACTAAGCGGCATTTTAATGGCCGATCCCCTTGCAACAGCCGCACAGCACTGTTCATATGCCTTCTGAGAGGGAAAACGATCAGTTGTATTTTTATGAAGCCATGCCATTTATCAAACAAGCTATAAAATATTTAATATTAGCAATTGGCCATTGTGTCTTTTTATCGTATTCTCCGAACTGGTACAGCGTGAAAACCGTCACTTGTTTATTAATAGTTCCGTCATTAGGGGCGTGGCTAAGTGTGATTGGGCGTGGTTAAATATGATGTAACATCACGAAATAAAAGTTTATGCAAGTATGAACTGATTTCTGTTACAGTGTTCAGCGAATCAGGTACAGGGATAGCAAATGCCATTTATTTATTCGGTTTTAAATAACTACTCTCAATAAACTGCTATTCATCTCAGCTTTTATATGAAGTTCGGAACTTCTTGGCAATACATTTACTTTCTAAATAGTTATCATGTTTCAAACCCACGCAATCACCCATTTAAATATCAGGTAGTCAGGTGTCTAAATGATTTAAACGTGGCGGAAATTTGTAGAAATTAGATTTTATTTTGTCCTAAACTGTCTCAGCTCTTTTACATTTCAATCAGGCTATGTATATCTATTTGCTTCATTTCCATAGGGATGCATTATTGTGACCTTTAGGATCCAAAAGGTATTAAGCGATCATTCAATATTTTGACCAAGAAGACGTTTTTGCTTATTAAAACCCCTTTTCAGGTGTAATTACGTGATTTCAGCTTCCAGCATTAGTGCCTTAAGACATTTCTTTTAAAGAGTATTCACTATATCAAATTCATATTTGACTGAAGGCACTTATGGCATTGTCGTCTTTCCTATTACTGTTCTGTACTTGAATATCAGTTGGAATGATTTTAGAAATCTGGGTTCAATCGGTTTTAAGTAAGTTCTCTCAAATAACCTGTTATTCATCTCATTTTAGCAGAGCTGCTTCATTTTACTTTCAATAGACAAATCTCTTAATAAAGGGGCAGTATCACGTTTTAAGGGGGGAATATAAGGTGACGTCAGGAAAATGAAAATAAATGGTTGCTATTGAAAGGCAATGTATTTAAACTAAATTGAGCAGTAACAATTCAATTATATAACATAAAGTTTAGCTATGTGATTCCTTTTTCTTACACCTAAAAGGAATTAAAGGTGTTCACACAAAATGGCCGCCAATGGATTTTATGTGAATCTTCATACTTTGCCCTCTGACAACGGATGACTGGCTTGTGTAATCAGATTTCTGACACTGTCAAAATGATACATTAACTTACAATTACCAGTGAAAAAAATAAAATATGAAATTATCAAAAAAACGTGCTACTGCCCCTTTAGAACACTCTTCAATTAATAAAAATAATATGGTACCATGTCTTTCGTCCTCATATCATATAAACTCTATTGACAAACTTCTTCAAAAAGCTTTGGACAACCATAACGTACACAACACTACTTTTGTTTCAGCACACAACACAGTCCACCATTTTATTTTATGAAGGTCGGAGCTTCTTCGCAATATATTTACTTTCTAACAATAGTTTTCACGTTTCAAACCCACGCAATCATAAACTCAAATATCTGGTAATCCAGCGCTGAAATGATTTAAACATGGCGGAAATTTGTAGAAATGAGAATTGTTTTTTTCCTAAACTGCCTGTATTCTTTTACATTGCAATCACGCAATGTATTTCTATTTGCATCATTTCCACAGGGATACATTATTAAATAATGACATTTAGGATTCAAAAATTATTACCTGATAATTCAATATTTAGACCAAGAATACATTTTTGCTTGTAAAAACCGCTTTTTCAGATGAAATCTCGTGATTTCAGCTCGCAGCACTTGTGCTATAAGACATTTCTTTTAACGAATATTCCCTATTTCAATTTCATATTTGACTAAAGGCACTTTGGACGCGTTGCTGTCCTTCCTTTTACTCTTCTGTACTTGAAAATCAGTTGGAACATGCAATGCAAACTATCGTTATTTGCTTGTAAAATTAACTGGCAGTGTCAGTATGTATGTGTTCATTTGCTTTTATTTTTACTCGTGATAAATTTAATACAAATTGATAAATCAATGTGGCATTAGTCTATTTTTAATGACATGTGTATAATTAATTTTACCATCATTCCTATGCGTAAATCAAAACGTCAACATAAAGGTTTAGAAAACTGGTGATTAAGGCCTTGTCACAATCACTGATAGTTCTGTCAATTGAGGAGCGAATTTTGAAACTGAACATCTTATAAGCTGAGTGTCCTTGACTTCCTGTTACAGCAGGGGATCAATATTTATAACAGTTGACTCATCTACCAATTAACCTATCGCCACCTGTCAGTCAAATATATTTTCCGATCAATCATAGAGCGTCATATTGTCCGTCAAACAAAGAATCGTGTTTTACTTCCTTGTTTGATTTCCTCTGCATCCGATGTCAGAAAATGCTTTTTGGACACAAAACTTGTGCAGCTAGTTTTTTGAGTACCGTCGTAAAACCCAGATAAAGATGCTAACAGGTGTCATCTTCGGAAGAAGTTGTATCACATAGTGCAAATAGACGTTGAAACGGGAAAACTCGAAGTGGTGACGGACCAAGAATTAATTTTCCATTTCTTTACAACATACTTATGAATAAAATATGAACAAAGGGTATCGTAAGTATTTATGACTGTTGCTGTTAATTCATTTTGGGGCATTTTGTAGACATATTTTGCATTCTCTAAGTTCATGTTTGATTTTCATTGAAGGCATAAACAACCATGAAATACTGCATTTTCAAAACACACAGTATATTTCAAGCAAAACTTTATTTGGTTATTTGTCGTTTGAATAGCTTCGTGTATATCGTTATCAGACATCGTGAATTATCATATGAACTATGTAATTACAACATTAGCACGGACAACATAAAATTATCGCTCAAAAATTGGTATTAAATGGAAATATATATATTGTAAATGAATGAATAATTATTAGTTAAGGTCTTAAAAGATCTCACATTGAAAACAAGTGCTAGCACTTTTTATCAAGGATTTACATACGATAATAATTGATAGAAAATTAACTCTAAATGCAATGTTAAAATTAAGAAAAAAAGATATATTGTCATCAACATATGATATAGTTTTCAATAGTTTGATTAAATTATACATTTATGTTGTTTGGAACAAATAGGCAACTAGTTTCAATATATATTGTATTTCAAAATCTTAAGATATCATCAAATTAAAAATCATCAGAGTTATATGCTTATTACTATTTGGACAATAAATCCACAGATACTATGTATGCATAATTTAACAAAACCATTACTGTGCTTATTATCAAATATTGCTAAAATTGTTAAGTATGTTTCACAAATCTTCAATAATATTGCCTTCAAACAATATTCAAGTGGCTGATCATGTCATTTATAATTTATAAGCATAGCTAATCTTTTTAATTGAAAAGTGTTCATATTTTCTAGGAGGGAAATCAATAATTCGTTTGAAATCTTTGATTAATTGGCATTTTTACAAGGATTGGGAAATTGAAAATTGATGAAAAACTGATCCTTTACATTTTGAAGCTTACTATTGATATAAGGGCAATGACCAATTTCATATGCAGAAAATGTATATAAAGTCTGTAATAGGTCATTGTCAAAGCTGTCTTTCCCAATATCTGATCAACCTAGCTTTGTTTTTAAGTTTTGACATGTTGCTGATCGAAGCATTCATGACAAAATCCACTGTTATATAATATGAGTGCAGTATGATTTCAAATTTGCTTACTTCTATTGACAATGCAGGATACTGTTTTCTTCTTTCAGTGCATTTACTCCTTACAAACATTCAACATACGACTTCAATTCACTACACATTTGACCTTAAATTCTTGTCATATATCCATGAATAAAAGTAAATAATTGATAAAAAAAATATTTTTGTTTGAATAAGATTACAAAAAGATTCAAAACTGAACATTGTATAAGGTTATTTCTTTAAAGTTTTATTTCTATAAAATAAGGAGAAAAGAAAAGGATATAAAGTATCTACACTAGTCCACAGCAATGAAAATTTAGCCACTTAACGGCCCCTGAGTTTCGGGGCCGTTAAGTGGCTAATGAAAATTATGAAATATAAAAAATATTTTTAGTCTTCCTGTTAAAATGAATATTACTATTATGGAAGGCCCCTTCGTCGTTTTTAAGTTACTTTGCCGTTAAGTCTATATGAAATATTTGTAAATAGATGATTGTCACCATTAACTATATATTTTGACAGTATGGATTTTGACAATCTCCTTACAATATATAGGTTTTCAAAAATCAACATGAACTGTTGATGTGAATACGTAAAAATTAAATTATAACAAGGAATAAGCGTAGTTGTTTCTGTTGTCGTAATTGACATTATAGTACGCATCCCGGAAACAATATTAAGCAGCATCTGCACTTTTTGTTATTGCTTTTGTTTATTATCTTGAGGGGGCGCCGGGGTCGGGGGTCGGAGGAGTGTGGTACATATACTTTATATGAATTAACAAAAGCGTAATGGATTGGTTCATCAAAACATATCAGAGATTTTTTATTTATATGATCAGATATGTCATTTTTTCTTATAAATCTTCGTGATTTCTTATGTCCGTCATACCACATAATCGGCACTTCCGCATTTGTTTTCTGTTGCACACAAAATATATATTCGTCAAATGTGTTTGAAAATTATTGAAATTAGGATAATGAACCATACAGAAACTTTTTCAATTGGTTATTTTGTTCTGCATTCTATAATTAGGCAGTTATTACAAACGGAATACCATTGTCCGTTACGCTCGCGTCAGTGACAACGTGCCTTTGTTTGTCGGACATAACAAGAGTTACCTCCCTTTATTTCAAGGGGCGTGGTTATCTCTCGTCTGGCGATAGGTTAATTGTGCCAGTCATGTTACTTATCATGTTTAATCTTTTAACAAGTAACCTTCTTTTAATCAAACAAATATCATTTAGCACATTTAATAGTATATTTTATATTCAAATACATTGAAATCGTTTCTTCATCCTCCGTTTGCCACTTCAGATGATCACATTGATAGTTTTATAATACCATTCCTGGAAGTATGATCTCTACTTCCACTGTATCAGATGGACTTTTTCTAAATTAAATATATATGTATCTATGTCAGAAATTGCTTATCATTTAGGGCTGATGAGGACAATTATCAAACTATAGGTGTGGTGTAATTAAATATGCGATATAATTATCTAGGATTTATCCAGCTGGGCAAATTTGTACCTTCAAAATATGTCATGTTTGATAATGTATCAAATGTACGCTTTAGCTTTCTAAGCCGTTTGCTTCTGGCGAGAAGATGAAAATAGTTTCAAGCCTTGGTCCTTATAGGGGGCCACAGGGTCACCAGATATCAAAATTAGGAGCCCAATAACCTATGGAGTATTTAAACAAGGTTTCAGCTTTTTAGGCATTTATCTCTGGAAAGATAAAATATCTAGAAAATACGTTTTAAAGTGTGACCCTTGGGGCCCTAATGAAAGACTAGAATCACCATCGAATGCATAAATTATGAATGTTTATAGTTCTGTTTACTACAAATAAAAAATGGTTTTAAAATAAGACAAAGATGAATGATTTAAAGGGGCAGTAGCACGTTTTTAGGGGGAATATAAGGTGATGTCAGGAAAATTAAAATAAATGGTTCCAATCGAAAGACAATGTATTAAAAATAAAAGAAGCAGTAATAAATCAAATATATAATGTAAAGTTAAACCATGAGATTCCTATTCTTGCACAAAATGAATAAAAGGTGTTCACACAAAAATGGCTGCTAATGGATTTTATGTGAATCTTTATAATTTGTTCTCTGACTATGGATGATTGGTTTGAGTAATGTAATGAGAGTTTTGACACTATCAAAGTAAAACATTTAGCATTAACTTACAATTATCAGTGAAAAATTTAAAAAATAAAATTGTCAAAAAACGTGCTACTGTCCCTTTAAGACTAGTAACTTTACATTTTAAGATTATCACATCCAGCCTTTTTACGATTTGACTTTCAATTTGACTCTTAAGCAAATAAAGTTAAGCAACACTATTAAGTACTCTTTTCATGTTCTTCATATAAATCATGGCAGTGTCTTTGCATGAGGATTTTAAAACTCTTTGTCACCTTTGTGAATTTCTCTTTCTCTGCAAACATAAAATATTTGCAGAAAAGCTTGCAAAGGTTAGTTAAATTAATGTTTTCGGCGCTATTTACTTTCATCATGCAAATTTGTATTAGGAAATCCTGCAACACCACTATAACTATACTTGATAGTAAAACCTGATTCTTTCGATTCAAACAACCTCGATGTACCTTTGATAATTTTGTTGGACCAAGTTGCTGACCCCAACACGTTTAGAAACCAGGACCCCTTGCTATTAAGCCGACCGTGCTTACCGCTGAACACTCTTTCGTAATCAAAGTAGCAAGCTATAGAAGTTCATGTCACTTTCCTTCAAACAAACATAAAACGAAATGTTAATAGGTCAGCTGGCAGTGTTAAATGCTGCAAAGCAACTTCTTTTGCTACATGATTACACAACTTGATATCCTTCATCTCGCCCTTGAGAGGATGGCTTCACACGATCAATCCTTATACACTAAATTAAACTTGTATTGGTCTGTGTAAATGAGGTGTGGAGTGATGTCGTAATTATTGTGAGGATTACACTTGTAGAGTACAAGTTCTTTAACAAGTGGAAACTTGCACTAGAACTCAAGAGTTTAATTCAGAGCTATCTTTATTAAATGATTTTTTTATTTTTCTGGTTTCCATGGAAACAGTTTTAACTTAGTGCATATAGAGGGGGGGGGGGGGGGGGGGACTGTTTCCAGGGCGTATCTCAAAATCCGTTTGATTTCTTATATAAAAAAATATGGTATGTGGTTAGGTATAGTGGTAGACTGGTGCCTTTTGCTGTTTTGGTTATTCTTATTTTTTCTTTTTTTCTTGTTTCTATGGAAACAGTTCGAACTTAATGCACATAGGGGGTAAGATCCGTTTCCTGGCCATTACCTTTGATTAGACCTAATGATGTAGTGATACTTTTTAATATTTTCGTTATTCTGGGTTTTTTATATTTCTGGTTTCCATGGACACAATTTAAACTTGTTGCATATGGAGGGTAACGTCTGTTTTCAGGGCTTGCTTCCAAACATTTCAATATTCATATGTGGTTAGATCTTCTGGTGGTGTGGTGCCTTTAGCTATTTTGGTTAGTTTTGATCTTTTATTGTTTCTGGTTTCCATGGAAATTTAAGTTAAGTGCTTTTAGGGGGTAGGATCTGCTTCCGGACCACAACTCAAAAACCGTTCTTTTTTTTCCATGGAAATACATTATATCATATATTCTTGGAATGTGAATATATATATATATTTTTTTTTTTTTTTTTTTTTTTTTTATTGCAAAAAGATAGTACAATCAATCAATCAAGAATAATACATGAAAGCGAATTGTAACGAGAAAAGAGAAGGAAACAGTAGAAAGTGGATAGTGGATAGCAATAGGGTGCAGGAAAGAGAAAGATGACTCACGGTAATTTAGTCATTTTTGAAAAGCTTTAACCATTTTCTTTGGAAAAAGGGATCATCTTCAAGGCTGGTGTTTGTCTTGGAATAGTACCAGTTCTCTAATTTTGTAATGAGATTTTCAATTTTTCCACATGAATAAAATAAATGTTCAATTGTTTCAATTTCTCTACCACAAAAGGTACATAGATTGTCCTGACAAATACCTATTTTACAAAGAAAGGATCTTGTTGATATTATTCGGTGAATAAATTTAAATTGAAAATTTCTTGCCTTGTTTTCTATTGTTGTACCATTTATTATTTTAAAGCAATCAGAGAGATAGTTTTCAGAAAGGATAATATTAAGCTTTGATTCCCACTTAGACTGAAGGTTATCTAAGGAAAGAACTTTGTTGGCACATAGTTGGGAGTACACAAACTTGCAATCATCAGAGGTACATATTTGTTTTAGAATAGTACATTGTGTATTTATCTCAGTGTCAAAATAAGTTGTTTCCTGAATAAGATCTAAGTATTGTTTAGGTATATATTTCAAAAATCTGAAATAAAGAAGATATGTGTGTTGAAGATTGAATTCCTGTTTCAGTGTTACAAATGTTTTTATATCACCAGTTGAAGAGATAATGTCCCCGATGTGTTTCATTCCGTTTCTATACCACGAGATGAATAATTTCATATCAATAATTGGAACAAAGTTTAGAAATGGTAGGGATACAAAATCGTCAAAGGTAACAGTATCGTTTTTGCTTATACATACGTAACACGTCACTACATCTTTCCAAAAAACAATTTTTGATTTTGCTAGCATATGTTATCAGTCTTTCTTTTTGGAAGTTAAACAAATCAATGTCTCCAAATTGTGATAATGATTCAATTACTAGGTGCTGCCATAAGCCTTTTCTTTCAAATAGTCGCTTTATCCATTTGGTCTTCATATAATTACAGAATGATAAGATATCTATCATTTTCAAGCCCCCCTTTGCATAATCATTTATCAACATGTTACGCTTAATCTTATCACGTTTCCCTCCCCATATAAACTTGTAAAGAATAGAGTTCAAACGTTTAAAAAAGTTTTTAGGTGGGTTGGGAAGCGCCATAAAAAGATGTGTAAAAAGGGGGATAATCTGAGATTTAATAATAGTAATTCTTCCTCGAAGAGTTAATGTTCTATTTGACCAGGAAAATAATATTTTCCTGATTTTTGAAAATTGTTGCTCAAAGTTTAGTGAAATCATTTCATTTAAGTCGGTAGAGAATGTTATTCCAAGAATCTTGAAAGGTTCTTTAGACCAACGAAGAGGTATGTGCGGACAAAGTTGCTCATTAGAATTGTTCATGGAGCCAAACCATATAGCTATTGTTTTGTCACAATTGAGATTAAGGCCAGAAACAGTAGCAAACTTTTCAATCACATAAATGAGTTCTGATAATCCTTTTTCTGATCCATCAAGAGTAAAATTCATATCATCTGCATATTGAAATATGAGATACTCCATGCCTTTAATTGCTATGCCCTTAATCTTATTGTTTGTTCTAATTGCAATCGCTAATAATTCAACACACGCAACAAAAAGGTATGGGGCAACTGGATCGCCTTGTCGACACCCGCGTCCTAAGTTAAAGAAATTTGAAAATGTTCCCGAATTAATGACAGAGCTACAGCTATCATTTTGAAAAAGTTTTATCCAGTTTCTAAGCACTGGGCCGAAGTTAAAGGCTTCTAAAGTTTTATCAATAAAGTCCCATTCAACTGTGTCAAAGGCTTTTTCGAAATCAATCGCAACCAAAAGGCCAGATATTTCATTGTGCTCGCAATAATGCATTAAATCATAAAGTATTCGATTGTTTTCTCCAATAAATCTATTTTTCAGAAATCCTGTTTGAGTTTCGCTAATTATATCAGGAAGAACTTATTTAAGACGCGAGGCAATTGCGGCTGATGCAATTTTATAATCAACATTTAAAAGACTAATCGGTCGCCAATTCTTTAAGTATCGCCTGTCACGAGAATCTTTTCGTATGCATGTTATAATACCTTGTTTTTGAAATTCCGACAGAGTTCCAGTTTCATATGCATATACAATAGATCGCCAGAGAAATATACCGATATCCTTCCAGAAGAATTTATAAAATTCTGCGGTAAAACCGTCCGATCCTGGGCTTTTTCGATTTTTCATATTTTTTAACGCATGTGCACATTCATCAAATGTAAGTTTAGTTTCACAAAAGTCCCGCTTATCATTTGTGAGTTGTATGTCTATATTAGTGAACGAATCAAGATCATTTTCCCAATCACTTGTATGTTTACTAGTGTATAATTTACTATAAAAATCGGATGATTCTTTTAATATATCCTCTTTTTTTGAAAGAACACAATTCTGTGTTATAAGTTCAGTCATATTTTTATTTATATAGTTTCTCTTTTCCAAATTCATAAAATAATCAGTATTCTTTTCTCCTTCTTCATACCATTTAGCCTTACTGCGAAATATGATTCCCTTTATTTTGGCAATTCTAATTTGTTCAAGTTTTTCTTTTTTATGCACAAATCATTATTTTCGTCCGTATCTAAACTAGAAATCCTTGTTTCCATTTCATATATTTGCCTTTCTAAGACTTTTTCTTCTTTATCGGATTGCTTTTTTCGGCGTATCGAGTAGCTGATTGTATTTGTTCTTATATTCATTTTAAGTATTTCAAAAAATAGTTGGTCATTTATAGATAGTTCAAGAGTTTTCAAGTTTTCAATATCTCCAACAATTTTATATTCAGACACAGTGTCACGTATCGTTTGTTTGACAGTTTTGACATACTCAGTATCATAGAGAAGGGACGCATTAAACTTCCAATAACCTGGTCCACGCTCTATTGGACTTAATTAGAGCTTGCATTAAGAATGTGAATATATATACTAAACGGCAAAAGAAACGCAAATTCAACTTCACCAGTTAGCAAACTCAACATTTGCAAATAATTTTCATTAAAGTTATAAAAAGAACAACTGACACGTTATCTTTGAAGAAATTTCATTTAATTCACTGTGGAAAACCACTTTGGTTTAATCCAAAAACACTCATGAAAACTCTTCAGCCAAACAAGGAAAATGTCACAAAAAATGTCTTATTCAGTAACGAGTGTGACCCCATTGCCTGCAACACACGCTTACTGAATGCACATGTCTCTGGAATAATGCTTGGGAGATTTGATTCCATGTCCTGATTAACATGGCCTCCAAATGTCTGATATTTTTAGGGGGACTAGCAGTCTTTCCCATTTCACCCCAGATTGCTGCCATGAGAGGAAAGCCCAATATCAAAATTAACTTTGAAAGAGGAAATATGCATCCCAAATAGAAACAATGATCCTCTAAATATAATTATTATGATCTTGCAAACAATATATATGTTTGAACATAAGCTAAATGACTGCCAACTTTCCAATCTTTTAATTTCTAAGGTTCGTGATTACTACAATCTTTCTAAATGTATTGCTGAAATATATAATAGAGTCGACATTTTCTAAGTTCAATCCTCTTGTCATTTTCTGTTTCTGTATATGTTCATACACTTATCACATATGATCCCTAGATGTGCCTTTTAAGGATTTGACCAACAAATGATTTAAAAAATGTGCGGTTCGTGGAAACATGACTTAAAAGGTGACTCTATGATAAATCCCTTTGTTCGGAACAAATATCCTAAAGTTTTCATGCTAGTTTCACCAAAGCTATAACCTAATAACTATGATCCGAAGATGCGCCTTTTGATGGTTTGACAACTTCTTTTTGTGCCTTTTCCATGGAAACATTACTAAAAAGTAAGTCAATGATGACGTAACTTTCACATATGTCCTAATATATACATCTAAGCTTCACCAAACGTTCAACACATGTCAACAGGATTCCTGGATGTCTTATGTTGGTTAAACCTATACGTGTTTTTTGTGCTGTGATTTACTTTGAAACTTCCTGGTGACAAAAGAAATTGTGTTCTCAGAATCTTCATGATAACTACATCAAACTTGAAATAAATATAAATCATCCCTTTTGGAAATTCTTTGAACAAAATGGTACGCGGGGATACTTGTTGAAATATTAGTTTTACCACGAGACAGGTCTATAGCTTACTCTGTGGATATAACCAAAACATGTAGGCATAAACAGACTTAATTTCTAAACATTTCTATATTTTCCCTTGCATGAATCAGTCACATTAAGAATTGCTTACACACCCGCTAGTTATTTATTTTCGGAATGAGACATAGGATTATGTACAGGATTTGTCAATCACGTTATCAACAGAACTATCCTAAAGCAAGAGAAACGGTCTGTATAAATTGATTTCGAGGTTCACTGCTTCACAAAATCAGCAACATCTTGCAATTTCACACAAGCTTGCAGCTCAATACATTGATAACGTATTTCATGTTGTTTTATTTGTTTCACTTATTGATTGTGGTTTACCTGAGTTGAACGCTTTTGTGAGGATACTTGCTACCATACAAACATATACTTGCCCAAAAAAGAAACCACAATGGTTTAGTTGGTAGATGAATTTGAACGAAAACAATCCTCGGATCTTGCAGTATCGCCCCTTGGAACCACTTACAATCTATGTATCTGATCTGAATCCGGTTAAAACAGGTTTGCTTATGTCAGTCTCAAATGGGTTCAAGCTACTTATCGTCAAATGTTCTTCAAAATAGCCCGCTACCTAAATTGCACAGTGCACTTCAAAACGTTTAATTGTCACAATCTCTTTTTTCGTTTTGACTGGTCAACATGATTACTTTTCAAGTTTGTTGTTTGCTCATCACACTTGGGTGTTCTATTCTCTCCCCATAGAAGCAGCTCAGACATGTTACTTTGATCTAAATTACTATGTGAAACTACCTGTCTGTGAACACTTGGTTTAACTTGTTTAACCCAAATTAAAGTCGAAGACACAACAAAGTGTATAAGAAATATAGATTATATTGCTAAACTGAAGAAAGATTATTTCAACTGTACATTGTACTTTTGCTATAATGAAATTTTGGACATTTGTTTGAATATTAAATAAGTTCAAATCAAGGTAATTAATAGAAAAGAAATACTTTGAGCCATTAACCTATTTTGGCCCAACGTTTTCCGTTACAATCCATGCATTGAACCTTAAACTTCACATAATTCATGTCCTCCATACAAGGCAACATAAATGTCATGGATAACCTCGAATTTTATTATTCAAATCCATGCATAACGCGATTAAACTGGTCTATAGCTGGATCAAAATTAACACTTGCTTTAACTTAACGACATGTAAAATTGGAATTTCTTTGAAAATGAAAATAGACAAAGTCCAGGAAAGAAACATGATCACACTTAATAACAGATGAAATCTATCTATTTTGGTGCATGCCTTCCATTGATGTAGGGAATAATGTCGCTGGGCTTGAAATAGGAAATTCACAATCCAACACTGATTAATAAAAAGATTGAGTCAGGATATTTTTTATATATATTACGTCAATAAATTTTTAAGAATGTCATTTCTAATTTGATCAACCAAAACCAAAATGACTACGCAATGTTACCTAAAATGTGTACATGTGGACTATCATTATTAAATTTTCTGTAAGATACAAATTATAAAAAGGTTATTTTTTACTCATTGTAAATAAAGTTGACGATTGTTTTCTATAAAATTGGTCTGTAAATAGTGTCTATAATATCCATTTTCCCTGCAAACAGCAACGAAATATGCTACATTCATATAAAACAATAGGAACCAAACAAACAAATTAGAAAGATTTCATGACACGATTATCACGAGCTTTCTATGGATAAAATATGTAGGGTGTCCAATATCTTGGTAATATTGAAATGTATACGAGGTGACTTGCTATTTTTTTTCCTTTTTGCAAATTAGAGAGTAGAGATACGCGTATATACGCGTCAGTGTATTGGTGATAGATGGAGGAATGCAGATATTTGATATACTCTTGGTTAATTAACTGGATATTAGCTCTTTTGAGTTAAAGTGTACTTTTGTAAACGTGATTAGGATTTTGAGAATAATAGCATACAAAGATATGGTCACACAAAAAAGAACTATAGTAAAGCTTTGATTTTAGCACTGAAAAATATAATAATATATATCATAATCATATTTCTTTAAGAAAAATAATTCATTCATAACACATTCATGCATTCACAATTTCTCTTTAAGTGTATTCGAATTACAGGAAACTACTTCGGTCCAATGTAAGTGTGTTAGATATATTTAGCTTTCAAATATACATTCAGTTTTCTTGATAAGTCAAAATGAAATACAATGTTTTGCATCACTCTGAACTGTATATTGGTCAATTTGATAGAACATCTGAGTGATTCTGTCTGGAACCAATCTCTCACTATCATCCACATATGAGCATTTATTGTCAAACTAGGAAGAACGTCAAGGCCTCTGGAAATATGCAGCAGTGATCTGAAGATAATTAGGGAGGGTTATTTTACAGGATATAAAGACTGATGCACTTAATTCTAATGACTTCTCGAACAACTCAACGAACTTTCGGAGATCGAACGAAACAGCCATTGCAATGACCTTTAAAGGGGCAGTAGCACGTTTTTTGATAATTTTACATTTTAAATATTTCACTTATAATTGTAAGTAAATGCTAAATGTATCATATTGACAGTGTCAACAATCTCATTACACAAGCCAATCACCCATAGTCAGAGGACAAAGTATGAGGCTTCACATAAAATCCATTGGCGGCCATTTTTGTGTGAACACCTTTAATTCATTTTTGTAAGAAAAATGAATCTCATGGCTAAACTTTACGTTATATATGTGAATTATTACTGCTTCATTTAGTTTGAATACATTGTCTTTCAATTGGAACTATTTATTTTCATTTTCCTGACATCACCTTATATTCCCCCTAAAAACGTGCTACTGCCCCTTTAAGGGGTAGGACTAGATAACTAAGTTGCTCAGATCCAATTACTTCCAGACTTGGCAATCAAACTTGCCCCGAGCTTTCCAGGAGAGCTCTCATCTTGTTTGTGGTGTTCACTGAGAGGTGAATCATGAACAAAACCTGCAATCAGACAAAGGAATGATGGAGACCAAACCACATCTTTAGGATTGTAATTGTGTTTATTCTATTGAATTGCTGAATACTGAAGAAAAGATAGTTATTTCTAGTTTAATTGTTATCGATTTGTCCAATTCTTTCCAGATGCCTGTGCTTCTAAATTACCCCCTTGACAATTCAATGGACATGGCAATGTAAGCAAAAGTGTGACAGTTGGAGGTTTTTACTTGTAAGATTATTTTGTGTTAAACGAGAACTAGAGAACTCACTAACCTCTTTTGAATGAGCAGTGCATGTATGTTTTAGTAAACAAATAAACATTGTACTCATTTACAGAATTAACAAAGTTTTTATAACTTATTGTCTTTTTTAGAATAAATATAAACTTCAAATAGTTTTTCACAACTTTTGTTTCAGATTATTTTTATAAATTCCCCCGAAATATACTAATTTACAGGAAAGAGTAAAAACATCTTGGCCAACTTTTTTTAAAGTGGAAATGAATGTTACCTTTGATAGTTATATCATGTAAATGTATATGGAATTTCCCAGTACAATCCGAAATGCTAATTGTGTGCCTGTTAAAAGGCCATATTATGTTTATGTTATGAACTCAATGTAATGTATTTAGTTTGGAAAAGCTCAGATATATCAATATCTGTAAGATTACATAAACATGTATGACTTGAATAAAAAAAAAAGTAAATGCCAAAAACCATTTTATTTCTATCATTCTTTTTCTGTGACTTCATTGTTTCATCAAAATAAACAAATAAAAAATTGTCTTAACGCCTAAGAGCACTGAGACGTTTCACAGTTGCAGAATCTTGATAAAATATTGATATTCTTTCATGTTATGTATTTGGTTCATACCACACGAATAAATATCCCACTTGTTTCTTTGATTCCAATTCAACATGTTATATGATGATGAATCTGTAATAACATTTGGATTGTTAAAGGACTAATCATTTTGAAAAGAATAAATAAGTAGTCTCACCAATTGAAACTAAAATAACCAATCTATTTAGGAGGTCATAAAGAGGTCAGAACATTTACTTGCAAGTACACTTCTTCAATTACTGAATACAGCTTGATATGATTCACATATACCTTGTAATTCTTTTATCCACAAGTATCCTTAACATAATTAATTTATCTGCCATGTACACTTCTTTTTTTTCTAAAATCATTTCAAGGTCACTACTGCACCTTTGACCACGAAAGGGATACAAATTGCAATAAAATGATCTTAATCAATAAATGACCCATATCTCATTAACAATGTGTGGCACGGACCCGGCACTCACAGTATCACTGTTGTTTAAGCTGCAAATATTTATCCAACAGAAACAGAAACAGATTTTTATGTCACACAATCTGAACTCATGCCTATAGTTTTATCCAAAACACTTCAGTACATTGTAAGTGAATCTTGATAAAATAACTGATTTTACCTAGGTTATAAAATCTAGATTTTGCCAATTGACTGATGTTAATCCTGAACATATCCGATTCTCAAAATAAAAATTCCTATGCAGAAATTCATATTACAGAAATGTCAGGAGTAAACAATACATGCTGCATTTGTTGTTGCCTGACAACTTGATGATACTTACCTGAAGATAGGAGAAAATTAATCTGAACATTTTTTCAATTGAAGAAGTTGATAGCAGCTGGAAATTAGCCTCAGACAAATGTGATTCCTTTTCTACGTGCATTTGCTTTTTTTAAACAATATTTATTAATACCATCCTAAATCGACAAAAATTTTAGTAACTTTAAAACATGAAAAAAAAGTAAAACTTTTAATATTAACTTCAAATATTCAAAAGAATTGCCTGTGTAGATGGCTAATTCTTTGATCTATATTCATCAGCTCTCATCATAATTAGCATATAATAATACGTTTGACAAATATGTCCTGATTTTCTCTCACAGTCAGACTTCTTGCCTCCATTCCTTTTACTCTGAGACAACTCAGAAATAAGTGTAGCACACTTGGCACCAGAAGATCTTACCAATCCCTATGTTGTCTGCCCTTAGTTATCACTCTGATTGTCATAAGAAAATAATCTAATGTGCTTTGATTGTGGATTTGTTTCTCTGGCGCAAGTAAGTTATGAAAGGTCAACATTAATATGTTCTTGCAACATTAAATGAAGAAATATTGATTTTTCCCTGAAAACGGTTTGCAATAATACTAAGTTAGGAAACTCATACCAAAATCTGTTCACAGTATAGCTAGTTCAGGACAGAACCTAATGATAAATTGGCATTTTCAAAACATAATATAAGTAGTTACCCAGTATCAGTGAAAAACAGATGAGTGTTTATTGTAAAGGAAGTTTGAATCTGACTCTGTATTGATGATATTTAAAAGGAAATGCACCTTCCAAATTAACCTTTACTTTATTTTAAAGAGTTTTACAGGAAACGAATCTAGAACCTGCAAATTGTATCCAACATTAAAAAAATGTATGTGAATTAAGCTTCTACTATTTGTTATCTTTCCCTGAAAATCATAATTAATTTGTTAAGCACACATAATCAGACAAAGCTGTTCAGCTGACTGTGTCATGATATTGTAGTTTCTATGTTCTAAGCAAATCTTATTGCTTTGTGAAGAGCATTCCAAAGGTTGGATCAGCAACAGGTAGTAATCTTCTGCCTTTCTTTTCTTGGTGTTTGGAGAATCGAACTGATTCTTTTGAGCTGGTGGATACTTCTGTATAGAATATGTAAGCATATGAGATCTGTTTTACATGGAGACATGATGGTTCATATAAGGCATGAAACATGTTTTTTGATAGTTAGAATTTTACTCTATGTTTAAAGGACAGGCAGTGCAGAATCCCCTATTTGTAAGGTGTTCTCTGGTAAGGATATAGTCCTAGTAACAGTGCAACGCTATAATATCTTTTGATGAACTGATAGCGTATACAAGGATCTTGGTTATGTATGTGTCAAGATCTTCTTATGATATATTCCAATTGTCCTCAGATGATTTGGAGCAGATCCCGCTGCAAGTAGTGTTTGCAACGCAGAGGTTAGCTTGAACACACTCTAAAAGGAGTATGGAAGGGTTGTACTCGATTGTATGTTAATGATTCCTCGTGTCAATTTCAGATCATGGTATAGTTCTTCTAAATAATCGCTTAAAATACAAGCTTGAAATATTTCAAATGAACATTAGATAATGGATACCAGAAAATTCAATGAACAACAAACATTGCAATTGTCGATTAAACAACAATACTGTTTTTTTCCCGAATCTACGAGTAAAATCATACATTTACATAAAGATGAGGATAACAGACGACTCATTACATCTTGCAAACAAGTGTTAACACCATCTTGATGTTCATTACTGATAAGATATTACATAGGAAATACACATGAACATTAGTTTTTAATAATTCTAGTTTAGGAATTCATAAAGAAGGTTTCATAAAGAAGGGATCATTATAATGTATTGTGACTTTTTTTTATAGAGATTTTAGAATATAATCAAAGAATTACCAACATACATATGTATATTTATTGTATTGTGCTAATAATAAGTTCATCTGCTGGAAACGTTTAAGTTTCTCAGTTCATTATGTCCTTCCCCATGATGTATTGTTACAATATTGAGACATAAACGGTTATGCACTAGAGGTGAGGGAATGCGATACCACAGATTACAACTGCACAATCGTTCACTACAATATTTAACACTAGCGTTGAAACATAAATCCTTTCTACAAGCTTTAAACTCTTCCTATTTCAAAATCAATATTAAAGCTTTTAAAGGTTTTATCATTTCCTTCACCAACTCAAAGCGCTCTACACGCCAATATAGTTGATAAGTATTAAATTTCTAAAATCACTGGTGTATCCTCAAAGTTACATATATTTCTTTTTATTTTCGCTGAACCACGAATAGGTTTTTTGCAAGTGTTTATATATTTGAACGGCATTTATATGATAAGATTAATAATGTGAAACGGCATACATTGATGTCAGTTATCTCATCTGATCAATGTTGTTTCATGTTGAGAGTTGAAGTTATTTTTAATCATAAAGTAACTCTTTATATCAACAACACCTTTGGACCTGATGAACATATTTATTGTCATACAAAAATGCTTCTGTATAAATGCAAGTACTTTATAAAGAAGAGGGACTGAAATGGAACAACCTGTCCCTTGTTTGATACCTGTGCATTAATCTTATCACTGTCATGAAAATTGCTTGCAGAGATAGCGTGACATATTTTCAATGACAATTGATATTTTACATGACACGTTCTTTGTACAATTTCACCCTATTGTCATTGGTATCTTCCGCGACGCTGAGTGAAAATGAGTTAAAAAGTGAAACAAAATTGGTAGAACGTGATGGTTTGATAAAAATTAAATGAAACGTCAATGGCTTGATTCATCAAGTTTCCATTGTCTTCAATGACCCTGAAAACATTATTGCCGATCCAATTTTGTTAAACTGATCCTCATCAAATTCTTGAGATCCAAAGCAAACACTCATTATATTGAACCATAGGGGGTAGAACTAGGTAACTCAATTGTTCAAATCTCATTACTCCCAGACCGGGTTCGTCAAACTAGCCTCAAGCTTTACTGGGATGCTCTTGTTTCGTTAGTGGTGATCATTGAGAGGTAAAACATGGGATGAAATTCGCAATCAGATAAATAAATGATTCCGATCAAAGATATAAAAGACTGTAATTGTGTTTGTTCTTCTGAATTGCTGAAGAATTGAAAAGAAGTTACTTTTAGAATCGATTTGTATCGATCTGTGGCGAACATTCCTTTGACATAATCATTTGTCAAGGAGAAAAAAGGCAACGACGATACATTTGATTCATAAAGATATCTTTATATCAAAGGACAAATTGATCTGAGTGTATGCTACGTTTCATGGATAAACAAGCAGCTGACATGGTCGAGCTATATCCCCCGCAAATTGCACAACATATATAGGTTTTCCATATCATATTGCTGACTAAGTTTTGTCGCACAAATTAACAAAAAAATTCAAAGATATGAAGGAAACTGTTCTAATCAAGCAAACTCTATAGTGCTTGCACAGCAAAACAGTTTGAAGAGGCACAATCAGTTTGTCACATTTATACTAAAACATATACCACAGACTTCGACGCATATAAGAGGAAAGTGGACACAGGTGTTTCTTCTCCGATAAAACTAACGCAAAAGGGAAGAACACAAAACATTCCAGAAAACCAGGTAATTGAAACATGTTGTTGAATTGCTACGAAATTCATATCTGTCAATGCAATCATGTGTATCTTACGCTAGTTTTCTGTCTGACGGCTTTAGACTTAGTCAATGTGTAGGCCAGGGGCGAGTAATTTCAGCTTGGCTTTTCAGTCTCTACATCAATGACCTAATACAGAATTTAGACAACTCTGGTCTAGGTCTTAAACTCTCATGGGGGCACTGCCCAGGCATTCTTCTTGCTGATGATACTACTCTAACTACTAGCAGTGCTTGGCTTGTATTCAATGCAGACAAATCTCTTACAACATTAAGTTTATATCTTGGTCCATTAACAATACCCCTCAAGCAATCTGTTACATATGCTGGTGTTCTCATCAGTACAAACAAAAAGTCGTATGATAGAACAATGTCTGCTTGTGAAAAGGCTCACAAAATGGTAAATATGTATCATGATATTGGGCTTTCGTATGGTTCACTCAATCCTGTTTGTGCTTGTTGCATATGGCGTAATGTCATCTTACCATGTGCCTTATGTGGCTGTTCCATATGGAGTAAGATAACATCAAAAGATCTGGATATGTTGGAATCAACAGTTCAGAGATATTTCTGCAGAAAGGTACAAGGTCTGCCAAAATGCACTGCCTCTCCTGTTTTTCTAGATACTTTGGGTTTATTACCAATTCAAGGGTATATAGAAAAAAACATGCTTGCTTATGTTTTGTAGATTATGTCGTCTAGAAAATATACTGTTAAGCACATATTGTTACATCGAATTGTTAAATCCACATGTATGATTGATACTTGTAAATCCCCCTCACCTATTGTTTATATGTATTCACTTTTAAAGAAATATTACTTGCTTGAAACTATAGATACACTCATTGCTGAAGGTGTTATATGCTCTAAGGCAATATGGAAGGATACTATTTCATCTAAAATATGTGCTTACTATGAGGATGCTGTGTGTCACCAGATAGAAGTGAGAGAGGATCTGTCTAGGTATTGCCTTAACCGAGAACCCTACAAACCAAGCAGACTATGGGAACTGGCTATGATAAATAAACGTAAATTTTATAATCTTTCTCATATTATTCATATTGCCTGTAGAAAGATTGAATCAAGAGAATGCTTGTGTGGAATTGTTGCTTGTGATATTGTAAAACACGTGGTTTTGTCCTGTTCAGTATTTAATGATGTGAGAAATGAAATGTTTGAACGAATCTGTGATATACTACCGGTATGCGATTTTGTTGATTTTTGGAATAATGATGGTGATGAAATATTTGCTGATTTACTTGGCGGTTCCTGTACCCCTCTTGGAAATCTGGACTTTACAGAATGGGAAAATGTATTATTATTAGTGTCTGATTTCATGACTGTCTGCCACTCTCAGTATTTTGCACATCTAAATGCATTTTAATTTATTGCATATGTAAATTTTGATATCATGTATTTTGTAACAATCTTCATATTTTGGAGGTAATAAAGATGATCTATCTATACCACAGACTTCGACGCATATAAGAGGAAAGTGGACACAGGTGTTACTTCTCCGATAAAACTAACGCAAAAAGGGAAGAACACAAAACATTCCAGAAAACCAGGTAATTCAAACATGTTGTTTGATTAAAATGCTACTCTGTTAAGGGTACCACTTTTGAATACTAAAACATTAACGAAAAGGAAAATGACGCCCAAAAAAAGTCAATATAACATGGTAAATATCACATGTATGGGAGGAACAGGTAAGAGAATAGATTTATTTTACATTTTTTGATGATTTGACTGGACTGTTACTTTCATCATGAACAAAATATCAACATGCTGCTACTTTTCAAATTAAATGCGTATCGTAATTTATAAGTTATCATGTCTACCCTTGCCTTCACCCAAAACACAGCTGTTTTTACTGCATCTAATTAAACTCAATATTGGAGTGTAGCAAGTATTATTACTTAGACTGGAGATCCTATATAGTTTTCTAAAGATATACTATCATTATAGGAAACTCTGTTAATTATTTTTTAATTATTTTATGCTTCACAGGAAGGGTTCCTAATGCTGCGGACGGGAAACGTTTCTATAAAGCCTGTAAATATGTGCATCTGCTTGAAGTGAGGAAACTAGTTGGCAGTGGACTAGTGGACATCGACTATCATTTTGACGGAGAATATACACCAGTCCTGATCGCATAAAAGTATAATAGAACAAAACTTTTTGACTTCCTGGTTCAACAAGGGTGTGACCTGCACGCGAGGAATGACAAGGGATCTAATGTTTTACATTTTGCGTCTTATAGAGGTGCTCTGTACATTGTTAGGAAATTGTTGGAAATAAAACATAGCGACACAGAATTAAGAAATAAAAAATCAATGACGCCTGTTATGTATGTTGTAGGGGAAGGTCACATACAGGTTGTCAAAATTCTTATCAAACACAAAGCTGACATGAGTAAAGGGGACAATCAAGGTTACAACGTATTACATTATGCCTGTTTTTTTGGTCAATTAGATATGATGAAGTATCTGTTCACTTTGGGGGAAGTGAGAGGGTTGGAGAGAAGGAGAACACATTTAGGACGAGCACCGATAGACATGGCAAGAGACTGTTGTCAATTTAGAATTGTGTCATATCTTGAAAAACAGTTGTATTCAAATCGAAACAGAAATCGAAATTTCTTCGAGTTTTCCTCTCGTAACAGAAATCGTAATTTCATTGGTGTTTCCAATCGAAACAGAAATTGTAAAGTATGTCAATATTCTTAAAACATGCAAATTACATGAGGGTCGAAACTTTATTACTGCATTGTTAACATTCATGGGATTCAACCTGTTATTACTTCATGACCATTGATGACAACTGCTCTCGGATAGTTTATGTCGTATATACTTTTGGAAGCTTCTTATTTTTTTATATTGTCAGAAAGAAATAAAATAAAAATTTAAAAAAATAGAAATAAAATGCAAATGATTAACTGCTTGTCACTGTTATTGATGTCTGACTTTGATATGATTCTTGATTCTTACACAAGAACCAACTGAGCCAGGCCAGACAAAAATATTGAGCAAAGCATCACAATATTACCATGGCCAGATAGATGCAATGTGTAAGAGCGTAAGAGCCCTTCACAATCTAGGAATCGTCTCCTATATTCCATTCCATACACAGCTGCTTATAGCCATTCACAATCTGGGAATTGACAACACTACTCCGTAAGTTGGACCAAAAATATTCCTAGATTGTGATCATTCCCAGATTGTGCTTGTCTCACAATCTGCAGATTGTTTAAACAATCTAGGAATATTGACATATTCCTAGATTGTGAGCCCAGATGGTTTGTAACATAAACATTGGAAAATTGCCAATATAATGTTAACAAAATGACAGAAAATGCTATTGATTGTACAGTATATCAATGATATTTTATTGTGTATCACATAATCTCCAACAGAGGCATCCTAATTTGAAAACAAAATATTCTCCATTTCAAAGTTGATTGAAACTTATACATGTAAATTTTAATGCAAACCTTCGACGAATGACTTTTCTACCAAGTATGTAGTTCTTTTTTCAATAGCAACTTTCTCTCATGAATCGCATGCAAATTTGACAATGCATCTTTAAAGGGGCAGTAGCACGTTTTTAGGGGGAATATAGGGTGATGTAAGGAAAATGAAAATTAATGATTTCAATTGAAAGACAATGTATTTAAACTAAATGGAGCAGTTATAATTCCAATATATAACGTTAAGTTTAGCCATGCGATTACTTTTCTTACAAAAAATGAATTAAAGGTGTTCACAAAAAAATGGCCGCCAATAGATTTAATGGGAATCTTCATTCTTTGTCCTCTGACAATGAATGATTGGCTTGTGTAATGAAATTTTTGACACTGTCAAAATAATACATTTAGCATTTACTTACAATTATCAGTGAGAAATACAAATTATAAAATTATCAAAAAACCTGCTACTGCCCCTTTAAGGTAACCTATTGATTGTTTTTGTTTATGCAAATAACATCGCATGTTGAATATTTGGAAGTCATGTCCCACATTTTGAACAGAATTCAACATTTCTTCGTGGTCTTCAATTTCTCTCACACGCAATATGCAAGAGAACCAAGGTCAGTTGTTTCGTAGAACTCCACATGTCACATACATGTTACTCGTGCAACAGGGTGTTGCGCAATTGAAATGGGGAAATTAAAGGTTTGCTAAAGATATTCACCTCACATGATATGATATCATAATCCTCTGACTCAAAATAACGAGTGAATAATTATCTTAAATATATACTTTACTAGACTTTCTGCTATGAGAACATACAAATATGACTGGTAATGACGCATGTTGCTTTAAGGCACAGAAAAGTATAAATAAACATGGCTCTCAGTAACACGTTATTTATCTTTGATCTTATAACAGTCTGTAATCCTCTCGGCAAATGTGTCTGCATGAATATTATTTTGTCACACGGAGTGTAATTTGATGGTTTTACTTTAGATCTAACACCTAAGTCTGTCATTTTTCTCAACTTGAAACCATGGAGCGGCGTTTACTGACAAAAGTTTACATGATGAGGACTGACGGTATAACCTTGTCATTAACATCATTGAATAACAGAAGACTTGCGAAGGCTACGATACTTAGCAAGGTCTACGTAAGTGGTGAGAGACATGGTTATGAAGTGTATTGAAATTATTCCTGCCTATCAATGAAATCCTCAAATTTGTGTTTGTTCGGATATTTAGATATAAGGAATGTTTAAAGTGCCTGTGCTGTACGCATGGTAAATGGATGCCAAACACTATTTACAGACCAATTTACCTTTCACATATGTCAATTTTCTTTACAATAAGAATAATATAACATATTTACCGTTTTGTCTGACAGAAAACTTTAAGAAATGATTATTCATATGTAAATATTGTAGGAAACATTGCATAGGGTTATTGGTTTACAAAAATAGAAAGTAAAATTATTAAAGTTGATATCTATTCTGACTAAAAAAAATTATGATTCAGTGTTTGATTGTGAATCAATAATTTTCTGTTTTAAGCCCAGCGCCATTGGTCTCTATATTAATGGAAGGGAAGACATGAACCAAAATATACTTAAAGCATCTGTTATTAACTGTGATCACTTTTCTTTGCTTGACTCTTGTCTATTTTGTGCATTTCAAAGAAATTCCAATTTCACACGTCGTTATATTCCCTTTTAAGTTCAAGCAAGTATAAATGTATCGATTTTTGATCCATCTATAGATTTGAATAATTAAATTTGAGTTTATCCATGACATTTATGTTGACTTGTGTGGATTATGATTTAATTAATCAAGAACATGAATTGAGTGAGGTAGAAGGTTTATTGCATGGATCTTAACGAAAAACATAGGCTCAAACTAGGTCAGCGGATCAAACCTTATTTCTCTATCAATAGTCCAGCAGATATGTGAAGAATTTATATACAATTGTGCCTTTAATGATACAAGCATGAAATTTGGTACACAGTTAGGGGGTACCCTTAGAGTGAAATTTGGATATAGGGACATTCCAGATTCCCTCTAAGATTTAAATGGGGGCTACAAACTAATGAATGAAATTAGTTCATAAATTATACCAACCAGTTCAAATCCTTATCACGTGTGTTTGGTGTAAAACGCAATTTAGGTATTATGTAATTACTTGTTGTGCATATGCTATCAGTCTAAGTCAACCTAGCCTCAATGATACTCGTTTCACTCCATTATTGAGTCTAGCAAGATGTAGTAGAAGGTCGCGTCAGCCGATCTTTGGAATTGACCAATCAGGGATCGTCTTATTAAGTCGCAATAGTATGCATTCGCACATATAACGTTGGAGGGTCATAGGTCAACGAAAGGTTGGCTGACGCGACCTGCTACTCCATCTTGCTAGACTCAATATCGGAGTGAAGCGAGTATCATTGAAGCTAGGTTTACTGATTCAAGCTTTTGAATCAACAGGCTAGAATGCTACTCGTCTACTCTGACTGATTGGAAGAAGTGCGTTTTATTTTCAGGAAGGAACAGAAGATGTTATTTTTTTGTCCCGCTAATTTCCAGCAAAATATAGGTTCTGAATAGGCGGAGATATAAAATGGGCTTCAGCTCTCTACCATGCGTTCGGATCCGTGGCGAGAGGCCTCGCACAGGTTATGTTGAGTCCGGGATGGATCTCAACAGTGATCACCAACCTCGGCAGGGACGGTTTCTTTTGGGACAGTCCGATCTCCTGGTGTAGATCAGTAGGATCCTGCGATATGCCTTAGGTTTGGTAGGTAAGCTTTTCATCTGAGCCATTCAAGAAGCCCTCTGCCAGGGACACGAGCAGTTCAACAGCAGGACTTGACCAACAGGCTGGCAGGAGGAGCGGAGATCGTGTTTGTTCACTCACAAGAAGAGAAGAGGGGTAGGTTAGCCTACCCCTTCTAGGCAGGAGGCGTGTCCTTTCGTATCGGGGTTCTTGGTGTATTGGTACCAGCTGGGACTGGATCCTTTTGTGTGTCACTTTCTGAAGCGGGGGTTCCAGATACCAGTTTCGTCTCTGCCCACCTCTCACCTGCGACTCAACGGAGCATCGCGGGCGGCAGACAGGCTCAACGTTAATGTTGAACAGATGGATATTCTTATATCTAAGGGGGCAGTGGAGGAAATCCTGGTCCCAAACCTCAAGTCGGGTTTCTACTCCCCTATGTTCGTTCCACCCAAGAGAGACAGGAGAAAATAGCACATGTTGAAGTTAACCACTCTTTCCTCGTACTGCCGCCATATCTTTGTCACTTGTTTTTGTCATCAGTCATGCGGTTGCTGGAGCCCTAGAAATGGAGAACACATACTTGCACATTCCCATTTCCGAGACCACCGCAAGTACCTCAGTTTCATTCAGAGCGCCATTCTCAGTGAAATGTACTCCCATTTGGAATATCATTCGCTACGTGGATTTTCACTAGGGTAACTCAACAATAGTGAACATTCTTTTTGCTCACAATGTCCAGTTCATTCCATTCGTGGACGACGGGTTCGATACCCATCGCTGAATGCTCTGGGGTTGGAGTCCAAGTCAGACCTTACGCCAACCACCTCGCTCACCTTCCTGGGCACTATTCTGGACGCTGCTCAGTCCCCAGCTAACGCATGGAGCGAATAGACTTCTTGCTCCACTAGGTCAAACAGATCATCGGGTTGCTCACCTAAGTGCAGGACTTAACTAGGAGGGGTTACATGTAGGTGCAATTGAGATCATTTCAGGTCTTCCTAAACGTGCACGAAAAGGTGTCTTGACATGTGTTCCTGCTTAGCCATGACCTCATGGAGGAGGCAAACGTCTTCAGAGGTGTCCTGCTCCACCCATTAAAGGTGATGGGAAGCTGTAGGTGTCTGGTCTCAGATTCAGTGGGATCTGGTAAATGTCCCTGAGCACTTACGTTCGGATGTCTGCAAGCCCTTATTAGAGATGACCATCCTATGCCTGAAAGTTAAGACAGTTTATTCGTGGCAATGGCTTTCGGCTGCCAGGATTTCGGAGCTGCATGCTTTGCGGGCTAAATTGCTGTCCTTTCCAGCTCTTCGTATCTACTCAGAACGCACGCATTCCTTCTGGCAGGGGAGTAGGAGGCCTTCCCCATTTGCAGCGGAGTACAAAGGAGACAGACAGTGCCTTCAGTGTCTATCAGTGGTCTGCTATCCTCGAGGCTTACAAAGCCGTGGGTTGACCGCGACCAGCTCTTTCAAACTTTTACGAGAGCCGTGCAGTCTCTGCCACCATAGCGTTTCACATCAATATTACTGTGGCGGACATCCGTCGGGCTGTTTTTTGGAAGTCATACATGCTCTTTGACAACCACTACCCTCGAGACGTTTCTACGGAAGACGGACATTGCAAGGATGGTGACTCAGGTATTCGCTTAACAATGCACTTCAGGTCTTGCTACCCCAGAGGGATTGCAGCTCACCGTTAGATCGCATTCACATGTTGTTGTTTTTAACTTTGCATCGCTTTTTTCATTGTGTTGGTTGTCTTTCTTTCTGATCGTGGCTTGTTACACCCTTTTAACGGGGGCCAGGACCTCCCTACCATAAGTTTGACTGTTGAGGTGGTTACCTTCCTGCTTGGATCTCGCAGCCCTTTACCGCTGTTGTAATCTGGGCTACAGTGAGTCGGAGATGGTAATAGAAAGTTAAATAATAATACGTTTTTTAGTAAACGTCATTATTATATATATTTTCCGTTGACAACTCACCAATCCTTCATTCCTACCCTTGCCTCCCCTCCTCCGAGTAGGGTGGCTCTGGTGACCGTTCTCTGAGGCTTGGTTACATGACCAAAGCCAGCACAGGGACAGATAACTCCCGTCTTCTTTGATCTGTGTAATCTTGTTGAGAGATAATTAAAATTTCAAAAATCTTGATATTTAGTGAAAAATAAAGACCAAATAATGTTTTATGAGTGTTTTCACTTAATTATCACCATAAACTCAAAATTCCTTGGTGTTCTTCTCCAAGTACTATGACTTAGATAATGTTATCTTACTACCAGAAAGCCGCCATTTTTAAATAGCCGCCATTTTCGTTCTGGGAATAAATTTAAATGTCCCTATATCTCAAAATCTTCATAAATGAATGCTCTATCAGTATACCAAGTTTCATGCTTGTATCACAAAAAGCACAATTTCCCCACATATCTGCTGGACTACAATAATTTGGATTTTAACTTACAGCCTTATTTTCTTGAGTTCTATCAAATCAAATATATAAAAAAACGTAACATTAAAGTAAAAGTACAAAATGTACAGTTTTATCTTGTTAGCAAATGAAAATGCTTATCACATTAAAAGGGTGGTTTATTTCTCAATATCTTTGCAATTATAAGTAGCCAAAATGATGAAATACGGTATTCAAGTGGGTAAAGGTCACAGGAAAAGATACTTTGGGCTTTATTTGCAATAAGCCCCCTTATGGTTTTGGAATACATAAAAGAACTACATTAGAAGTAAACGGAAAATATACTGAAATATTGTTAGTGGTACATAAATCAAGTATGTTTCACAATGATGTTTCATTACATCCGATATATCTAATAACATGGATGTTTGCTAGTTAATGTTGGGAAACATCATTTTCTTAGATGTTTATTATTTGATTTTAAAGACAAACATTTTTTTTGTATCTAAGTGTTATTATTGTGTAAGAACTAAATATTTCTACATTATGGGAGAGTTGCTTTTGCTAAGTTAATAGAACAAAAACGCTGTCCAAAAGCAGTAACAATAGAATAACTATTTTTATCTCGACTTGCACAGTAATGTCGGCCCACCATTGGTAATAACTGGTCACGTGTCATAGGTATATTCAGCTGCGATAACCTGGGCTACACGCACCCCTATAAACATGCATCGACTCAGTGTCAAGAGTTCTCTTACTAGACCTTTAGCAAATGCTACGCTACCCTCGTTTACGGTGTGGCCATATGTTTGGTGAATTGCTCTGTGTATGCTAAAGTCATATTTATGTATTTACTTTACTGGTATATGTAAAATGTATTCAAATATAATATTGTTGCGCTAAAAATATAAACAAGTCATATATATACGAGTTCTCAATGGCCCCTACACAACAGTTCCCAAAATACGTGATATTGTGTATCATGTTCCTTTGAATAAAAGTCACATAAATTAGTCAAATGTTATTAAATTAGGAATAGCCCATTCCCTATAGGGTATTTGTTGGTAGAACATGATGCATAATTATTATATTGGAACCATTAGATAATTGTGTGACTGGTACACCTGAAAGGAATACTGTGGTATTTGATTAATATTTTCGGGAATGTTACATTGCAATTCATTGTATGCATAGTTTAGTAGATACGCTCCGGCCAAAGTTTGTGACGGACAGACGGACAATATTGATGTTAAAATGAACATGAAAATATGATTACTAAGATAGACATGACAAAAGATTTGTTTTTCATTTGTTTAAAAAGATATTAAAAACATTTTAATAAAATCTTGACTAAAGTACACGTTTCGTTGGGAGATTGTAGTAGTCTGTGCTTGAAATGCCTATTTATATCCTACAAGAAATGACTTTCGAGAATGTAAGATGAAGATCAATGCGATAGACAAAAAGACTGTACATATGTTGCAAATATTCATTGGTAGAACTTGAGGACACCTGGGAAAATGTTAGCTTTATAACTAATGTGGGGGCACTGCATTAATGGATGACATTGATAAATGTTTCAGACATTCACTCAGAAAGTCTCTGGTGTAGTGGCATAGGTCAGGATCATGTCACATGTGGATGCAATTCAGATTGTTACTTGGATCAATGAATGTTGGGTTTAAACGATTGCATTGGTTGAAGGGGAATGTCTTTGGACAGGAACTTCATTTTGTTTTGTAAGATAAGCTAAGTTGCATATGAACTCAAACTTTTTCATATGCAGTCAAGCATTTTAGTTAAATGGGAATGAGAATAAGACAGTGAAGCTTTTTCATCCCAAAGGACACATGAGTTCCGATACACAAGTAAAATGGTTACTAAAACAGCAATTTAGATCGATAGTTCCATAATGAATTATATCCGTCCCTATGACTTTTATTGTGCACATACATTCTCTCCTCACAGAGGCAGATCAATTCATGAAATATTGATACAGCCTCTGTTATATTACGTCGATAGGGATAGAATTTGATATGCCTGATGGAGGCAATCACAGTTAGTTGTGCAATCAGCGACACTGTTCTTAAATCATCATTTTAGATAGAGACAAAGGCAATGTGATACGAACCACCATTTCCACGCGAGAAGCGTTGTCAAATGGATTGTGGTGCAATTTTTTTCCGCGAGGGGAAACTGCTGGAACCTACTGATTTCGGCATAATAGAATAGAGGATGTATCAACATTTCATGACTTGATCTGCCTCTGTGGGGAGAGAATGGTGCAAATAAGGATACCATTGTCGAAATATAATCATAGTTTGGAATATTGTGTGTGTACATCTAAAGTATGAGTTGAAAAAGCCATGTTGCATTAAACAGTTCTTCAATGATAACAGAATCTGTCTTCTTGTCTATGGCGTGTGACCAATTAGACATTCATTCTGTAAGCGCAGACACGATTCCTTAATTCGAAACTTGTAAGATTTAATAAAGATAAGTCTGAATAATACTCTTTGAGTTATTGTGGTAGTTGCCACTTGTTGAAGAACTTGTACTCTACAAGTGTAATCCTCACAATAATGACTACATCACTCCACACCTTATTTACACATACCCATTCATGTTAAACTAAGTGTGAAACGCTTGATCGTTTAAAGTCATCCTCTCAAGAGCAAGATGAAGGATATGAAGTTGTGTTATTATGTAGCAAAAGAAGTTGCTTTGCAGCATTTAACACTGCCAGCTGACTCATTTGTATTTCGTTTTATGTGTGTTTGAAGGAGATTGACATGAACTTCTATAGCTTGCATCTTTGACTACAAAGGACAGGATTGTTCAGTGGTTAGCATGATCGACTGATAGCAAGGGGTCTTGGTTTCTAAACACATTGGAGGCTTAGCAACTTTGGTCCAAGAGAATTACAACTATATATCAGAGAATATACAAATACCAGTCAAGCATGTGTTATGCTACATCGATTTTGTTTAAATCGATAGATTCAGGTTTTGCTGTCAAGAATTGCTACAGTGGTGTTGCAGGATTTCCCAAAAAGAAAACTGCATGATAAAGTGAATAACCCTGAAAACATTCATTTTACTAAATTTAAAAAGCTTATCTGCATAACATATTACGTTTGTAGAGAAATAGAAACTCGCAAAGGTGACAAAGATTTTGAAAATCTTCTTGCAAAGACACGGCCTTTGTTGATCTGCAGAACTTGAAAAAAGTGCTGAATAATGTTGCTTAAGTTAAATTTAGTTGATTAAGAGTCAAATTGGAAAAGGCTATATGTGATAATCTTTAAATGTAAAGTTACCAATCTTACATCTTTCTTCATTACCTCATTTTAAAGCCATCATTTAATCGTGTTAAAGGAACTAAACATTTATAATCTATTCATTTGATGATTATCTTAGCCTTCAGGGGCCACGCCATAAAAAAAACATTTTCTACATGTATATATTTCATCTCTCAAGAAAAAATGCCTAAAATTGTTAAACCTTGTTATATACTCCATACGGCTGCTAATTTTGATATCTGGTGATCATGTGACCCCAAACACGGACCACGAATTTTCCCAGCTTGATTTATCTTAGATTATTATATCTCATATTACATTAAATCACACCTAAATAGTTTGGCCGAACATAACTTTATATATGTCCTCACCAACCCTAGATGATAGGCATTTTCTGACAAAGTTTACCCCCGTAGATATGTGATTAAAAAAAGGCCATGGGATCAATTTGATGTACAGAGTTGTATAATAGTTGTATAATTTCACAAATGGTATACTGTTGTGACATACTGAGGATGAAATAACGATTTCAATTCATTTGCATTGAATATACTATAGCTTAATGATACATATTAAAAGATTCAACAGGATAAGTATTATGACTGGTACCATTCCTTTCAATGCTGTCCGATTTACTTGTTTTGAAGATGTGTCAACTGTTGGATACTGTGGGAATTTAATGTGTTTTAACGCAAATAAATATTGATCCTCTGTGGTTACAGGAAGTCAAGGACATTCAGTTTCAAAAATCGCTCCTCGTATTGACAGAACAGTCAGTGATTGTGACAAGACCTTAAACACCAGTTGTCTAAACCTGTCTGTTGACTTTGCAAGTAATGTGATTATTTTGTAGGAATGATGATAAAAGGTCACATACAAATGTCATTAAAATAGATTAATTAATGCCACATGACTTTATCAATACGTTCTTAATTTTAAAATAACACACACATACTGACACTGTCAGTTATTATGGCATTGCATGTTCCAACTGATGTGTAAGTACAGAACGGTGATAGGAAGGACGGCAATGCGTCCAAAGTGCCTTCAGTCAAATATGAAATTGAAATGGGGAATATTCGTTAAAAGAGATCTTATGGCACAAGTGCTGCGAGTTGAAATCACGACATTTCACCTGAAAAAGCAGTTTTAACAAGCAAAAACTTATTCTTGGTCTAAATATTGAATTATCGCGAAATAGCTTCCGGATCCTAAATGTGATTATTTAATAATGCATCCCTGTGGAAATGATGTAAATAGAAAAACATTGCGTGATTGAAATGTAAAAGAGCAGAGACAGTTTAGGAAAAAAACAATTCTTCTTGCTACAATTTTCTGTCATGTTTAAATCATTTTAACACTGGACTACCTGATATTTGCGTGGGTTTAAAACATGAAAGTTGTTGTTAGAAAGTACATTTATTGCCAATAAGTTCCAAATTGAAAAAAAAAGAATGATGGACTGTGTTGTGCTGAAACAAATGTAGTCTTGTTTACGTTATGGTTTTCGAAAGCTTTCTGAAGAAGTGTGTCTATAGAGTTCCATATGGTATATATGATAGTATTTTAATAAAACTGAAGAGTGCTTTTATGACAGTTGTCTATTTGAAGTAAAATAAAATGTTTATCATGGTTTAGCAGAAATCAGTGAGCACAAAATGCAACGGGCACTTGGGTAACTTGAAAAGATCTATGATAAAAATATTTGTATGTGAATAGCAGCTGCCAACATGACATTAGAACATAACGCAAGACGCTTTTGAGATGAAACGGAAGCTGGAAATGTAATTGTGATAAGGTTTTGGGAGTTACTTTTGGTTAAAATGTAAACTAGTAGAAGCTAAAATAAAATGTCTATGAGAATTAGTGTACTGAAAATATACAACGGTTGACAGCATCAGTTTGACAATTTAATCAAATGCGAAAATATCAATCGATGTGACAAATAGTCATGTGATATTATCAAACTAGCCATGTAAACAGATTCCTTCGTAACACTAAGGAATAAAAAACAAGTTTATTGGCAAATATCAATGTCAATTTTGTCACTTCCCCACACCTTACTGAGAATTGATACAGAATGATCTCAAAAATAAATACACAACATTTACCTGTATTTGCTTTATTGAAAGGTAAGGCATTAGCAGCCACCATCTCAAAGATAAGAGTATGTATCACTTAATGTTGATGACCCAACATTTTCTTTACATATTAATGAAAGTAAAGTCTATTTAAACCCCACTTCGTGCAGATGACAATCGCCACACTTTTCAAACTAAATGCAAAATCTATTAACAGAAGGACCAGAGGATGAAGTAGATGATTTAATTATCTAACTAAAAGTAATGACTGAGCCTACCTCATTAATAGAACATTGAATTGAACAAGCATATGTGATATGCATATCTTTGAGATGGTGGCTACTACTAGCCAATCTTTCATAAAGCAAATATTAGTTAAAGTAATGTGTGGGGAAGTGAAGAAATGAACATTCATGTTTGTACATAAACTTGTTACTTACTCCCTAGTGTAACGAATGCATCGGTTAATAATTAATAATGACATTAATAATGACTGACATTGCTATTTGTCACATCGATTTTTTCATTGATTGATAATTAATCATATGATTTTTTTGCCTAACTGATGTTGTCAACCATTGTATATTATTCAGTACACTAATTTATCATAGAAAATTAATTTCAATTTGTATGTTTTAACATTTCAACAAAAATGTCCCTGAACGTTTTCAAAATTAATTACATTTCCATTTTGCTTCATCTCAAAAGCGTCTTGCCTTAGGTTCTAATGTCCTGTTGGCAGCTGCTATTCACATACGAATATATGTATTATGGATCATTTCAATTTATCTAAGTGCCCTTTGCATTCTGTGATTACTGATCTTTGCTAAACCAACAATACACAAATCTCATAAAAGCACTCTTCAATTTCATCAAAATACTCTCGTATCATGTATTTCGTCCTCATGTCATAAATAAGTCTATTGACAAACTTCTTCAGAAAGCTTTTGACAACCATAAAGTATACAAAAATACATTTGTTTCAGCATACAACACAGTCATATTGTTTTTATAAAGTTCAGAACTTCTAGGCAATAAATTTGTAGTTTTTATGTTTTAAACCCACACAATCATAACTCAAATATCAGATAGTATAGTGCAATGATTTAAACATGGCGGAAATTTTTAGAAATGAGAATTGTTTTTTCCCTAAACTGTCTGTACTCTTTTACATTTCAATCACACAATGTATTTCTATTCGCATCATTTCCACGGGGATTGATTATTAAATAATGACATTTAGGATCCAAAAGCTATTCCACGATAATTTAATATTTAGACCAAGAAGAAATTTGTGTTTGTTAAAACCGCTCCTAGGGTGAAATATCCTGATTTCAGCTCGCTGCACTTGTGCCAAAAGACGTTATTTTTACTGAATATTCCGTATTTCAATTTCATATTGGACTGAAGACACTTTGGGCGCATTATCGTCCTTCCCATTACTGTTCTGTACTTGCATATCAGTTGGAATATGCAATGAAAAATAAATCGTTATATGTTTGTAAATTAACTGGCAGTGTCAGTATGTATGTGTTATTTTGAAGTAAATTTGATAAATTGAATTCAGATTGATAAATCAATGTGGCACTAGTCTATTTTTTTATGACATTTGTATATTTCATTTTACCATCATTTCTACACGTTAATCACATTACTTGAAACGCCAACGTAAAAGGTTTAGAAAAATTGTGATTAAGGCCTTGTCACAATCACTGACAGTTCTGTCAATTTGAGGAGCGAATTTTGAAACCAAACATCTTATAAGCTTAGTATGCTTGACTTCCTTTAACTGCAGGGGATCAATATTTATTTGCACAGTCTCTAACGGTTGACTCATCTACCAATAGTACCAGTCATGGTTCTTATAATGTTTAATCTTTTTACATGTAACCTATAACTACAGATTATCACATTGATACCTTCACAATATGTACGCTTGGATCAATTGTACGCTTTAGCTTTCTAAGCCATTTGATTCTGGAAAGAAGATGAAAATAGTTTCAAGCCTTGGTCCTTATACATGTAGGGGGCCACAGGGTCACCAGATATCAAAATTACCAGCCCAATAATCTATGGAGTATATAAACAAGGTATCAATTGTTTAGGCATTTATCTCTGGAAAGATAAAATATCTAGAAAATACGTTTTATAGTGTGACCCTTGGGGCCCTTATGAAGACTAGAATAACCATCGAATGCATAAATTATCAATGTTTATAGTTCTGTTTACTACAAATAAAACAATGGTTTTAAAATAAGGCAAAGATGAAAGATATAAGACTAGTAACTTTACATTTCAAGATTATCACATCCAGCCTTTTTTCAATGAACTTTCAATTTGACTCTTAAGCAAATAAACATTATTAAGTACTCTTTTTATGTTATTCAGATAAATCATGGCAGTGTCTTTGCAAGAGGATTTTAAAACTCTTTATCACCTTTGTGAATTTCTATTTCTCTGCAAACAGAACATATTCGCAGAAAAACTTTCAAAGGTTAGTTAAATTAATGTTTTCGGGGCTATTCACTTTCATCATGCAAATTTGTTTTAGGAAATCCTGCAACACCACTGTAGCTATACTTGATAGTAAAACCGCAATCAACCTCGATGTAGCATAACACATGCCTGACTGGTATTTGTCTATTTGATAATTTTGTTGGACCAAGTTGCTGACCCAAACACATTTAGAAACCAACACCCCTTGCTATTAAGCCGATCGTGCTTACCGCTGAACACTCTTTCGTAGTCTAATTCCAAGCTATAGAAGTTCATGTCACTCTCCTTCAAACAAACATAAAACGAAATGTTAATAGGTCAGCTGGCAGTGTTAAATGCTGCAAAGCAACTTCTTTTGCTACATGATTACACAACTTCATATCCTTTATCTTGCTCTTGAGAGGATTGCTTCACACGATCAAGTCTTTTACACTCAGTTAAACTTGAATTGGTCTGTGTCAATGAGGTGTGGAGTGATGTAGTCATTATTGTGAGGATTACACTTATAGAGTACAAAATTGCTTCAACAAGTGGCAACTTGCACCTTTATTTAGAAGTTAAATTCAGACCTATCAAAAAATTTCTAAATCTTACAACTTTCATATTAAAGAATCATGTCAGCGCTAACAGAATTAATGTCTGATTTGTCACACGCTATGGACTGACAACCGTGGCGGAGGACATTATGACAGCAGGTAGACAGCTTTTGTTATCATTGAAGGACCATTTTAAATAAAAAATGTTGATAGTCTTATAGAGCGTCTTCGCCAGCTGTTTTTGTAAGCATTTTACATGTGTATCAGGTGTTCATGTCTCTGTTATTGTAAGTTTATTATTAGTAGTAAGTGATGGTTTTTCTATGACCTGTTCAGCTGTGTCCAGCAAATTCCCTTTCGGATGAAAAACCTTTAACTTAGTTTATCTTAATTCCCTTTCACTAAAAATGCCCACTTGCATATTAAAAAGTTTGAGTTCGTATTTTGATGGTTTTCCAAATCAAAATGAATTTCCTAAGCATAGACATTCACTTTTGATCTGAGTCTGAATTGCATCCACATGTGACATGATCCTGACCAATGTCACCACACCAGAGACTTTCTGAGTGATTCTGTCTGGAACATTTATCAATGTAATCCATTAATGCAGTGTCCCCGCATTAGTTATAAAGCTAATATCTTCCCAGGCTTACTTAAGTACTATTTTGCCGTTTTTCTCATTTCTCAACACATCATCTACCAATGATTATTTGCAACCTATATACAGTTTTATTGTCTATTGCCTTTTTAATCATCTAACATTTTGAAAGTCCTTTCTTGTAGGCTATACATGGGCATTTCAAGCTGAGACTGATACAGTCTCCCAATAAAATGATTGCTTTGATTAAATTATATTCTAAATTAATTTTACATTGTTGAAAACAAATGAAAAACAAACCTTTTGTCATGTCTTAATCTATCTTATTATGTCCCCTGCAAAGCTATGCTTTCAGTTCCGTCCGTGGTTCCATTATTACGAAATGCTTTCGTTTCCAGACCATATCTCAGTGATGGATTGGTGCCTTTTGCTATTTTAACTATTCTGAATTTGTTTCTGGTTTCCATGGAAACAGTTTGAACTTAGTTCATATAAGGGATAGGGTCCGTCTCCTGGTCATATCTCAAAAAGTGTTAATCATTATTGTCACCCGCCGCAACGCGGAACGGGAGACATTGTATTCAGCAGCCTGAAACACTTACAATCTATGTATCTGATTTGAATCCGGGTTAAAACAGTCTCAAATGGGTTTCATCTACTTATCGTCAAATTTTCTTCAAAATAGCCTGCTACCTAAATTGCACAGTGCACTTCAAAACGTTTAACTGTCACAATCGCTTTTCTCGTTTTGACTGGTCAACATGATTACTTTTCAAGTTTGTTGTTTGCTCATCACACTTGGGTGTTCTATTCTCTCCCCACAGAGGCAGCTCAGTCATGTTACTTTGATCTAGCCTCTGTTTAAATTAACCGAGTTTGTTTGATTAATTAGGAGATGCCTGATTGCATGAAAACCAAAGTCAGTTGTGCAATCAACGACGCTGTTCTAAAATCATCATTTTGGCTACTGAATCATGGCCAAAGCATTGTGATATGAACCACTCTTTTCATGCGAGAAGCAAAAAAGTTCAAAAAGATTGTCATGCAATTTTCTCAGGGGAAACTGCCGGTGTAATATAGTAGCTTTTCCCCCACAGCTAAATTTCCCCCCGGAAAAAGAGATATATAGCACCCTTTCCCCCCAGAAAAAGCACTATATAGCGTTTTTTTCCCCCGGGGAAAAACGGCTACATAGCAGATTTTCCGCTTTATAGCCAATTTTCCCCCACCAATATGTCTTTTGAAATAGATGTAAAACATACTTTACGTGTTAAATTGCGATGGAATTGATGTAGTTAACAAAACTAACATAAGGTATTTGGTCTATCATGATCAATGTACAGTTTATAATTTGAAATTAAATTATATATTAAAAATATATTAAATTATTATATTAAAAATATATTAAATTATTATATCAAAATATATATTACATTTACAATTATATATGTATTACAGATAGATATTATACATATAATTGGTCTGGCACGCAGAGTCAATTTCATATGAATGAAACCTTCAAACCTAATAAACACTTTAATAACGTGTGCTTAAATCATCTGTGAAGAAAGCATTTCGCCATCACGAACCAGGGGTTCCTAACACTAAACCTGGTCTCACTCCAACCCTTACTAACCCTAACCAAACTCCAACCCTAACACAACTGAAACCCAAACTCTAACACTAGTCAAACCCTAACCCTCACTAACCCTAACCCTAACCCAACTTTAACCTAAACTCTAACCCTAGTCAAACCCCAACCCTAACTTACCCTAACCGAAAAACTAACCCGAACCATAACTCAACTTACTCTAACCCAAGGATGAGGGTTGAGGTTAGACTATGGTTAGTTTGCGTAAGGGTTAGAGTTAGCGTTAGGCTAAGGTTCGGGTTAGACTAGGGATAGGGTTAGTTAGGATTAGACTGAATAATAATTATGGGCATTTATAAAGCGCTATATCCATGCATAATGTTCATGCCAAAAGCGCATTGAATTGTTGGAAAGGCGAGGGTTAGTGTTAGTGTTAAGGTTAAAACAATACAGGGGGAAGTTCTTGATCTTGATACGATGCTCTTCTATGTTGTTCTATGCTCTTCTGTGTTATACCATGCTCTTCTATGTTGTTCTATGCTCTTCTATGTTATACTATGCTCTTCTATGTTATACTATGCTCTTCTATGTTATACTATGCTCTTCTATGTTATACTATGCTCCTCTATGTTATACTATGCTCTTTCAGCTTTGGAACATTGTTTAAAACAATATAGGGGAAATTATGCTATATAGCCGTTTTTCCCCCCTGTGGTGTGTTAGGGGGGGAAAACGGCTACAAAGCGGAAAAAGTACTATGGAGCCATCTTTCCGCCTGGGGAAAAAAAGCTATATAGTGCTTATTCCGGGGGGAAAGGATGCGATATAGCCCTTTTTCCGGGGGAAAATTTGGCTAGGGGGAAAAGCTACTATATTACACCGAAACCCTAGTATTTGGTCTAATAAAGACAGAGGTTCGATCAACATTTCCTGACTTGATCTGCCTCTGTGGCGAAGGAATTGAGTTCTTCAAATAATTTCTATTTAAGTTATACGCTGAGTTTTAAAAACATATTTTCATGCATAGTGTCAGATTCTCTCTCTCGTTATACATTTAAACTAACAGGCAAAAGAAAGTCCACAAGATTTGCAATTACATATATTTCAAGTTTTGAATGTTAATTCTCAAACGGATAAGAACGGGAGTTAAATCCTTGTTCAAATTACATTTTACGTTAGCAATTTGTTCCAAAGTTAGTTTGGCTATAACACAAATGTTTATCAACAAGGACGACATATTCTATGGGAAATCTTAACATTCATATAAAAAAATAAGAACCAAATATACAAATTAGAAGATTTCATGATAATCACGATCTTTCTATGGGTAAAATATGTGGGGAGTCCAATATCTTGGTAATATTGAAATGTATACGAGGTGACTTGCTATTTTTTCTTGTTTTCAAGTTCGAGAGTAGAGATACACAAATCTTAGCAATTCAATGTATTGTTGATAGATGGAGGAATGCAGATAGTTGATATACTCTTGGTTAATTAACTGGATATTTGCTCTTTTGAGTTAAAGTGTACTTTTGTAAACGTGATTAGGATTGTACGAATAATATAATACAAATATATGGTCACACTTAAAATAAAAGTATAGTAAAGCTTTGATTTTAGCACTGAAAAATATAATCATATAAATCATAATCTTATTTCTTTAAGAAAAAGGAATTCATTTATAACACATTCATGCACACAAAATGAATAATTTCTCTTTAAGAGTATTCGAATTACAGGAAACTACTTCGGTCCAATGTAAGTGTGTTAGATATATTTAGCTTTTAAATATACATTCAGTTTTCTTGATTAGTCAAAATGAAATACAATGTTTTGCATCACTCTGAACTGTATATTGGTCAATTTGATAGAACATCTGAGTGATTCTGTCTGGAACCAATCTCTCACTATCATCCAAATATGAGCATTTATTTTCAAACTAGGAAGAACGTCAAGGCCTCTGGAAATATGTAGCATTGATCTGAAGATAATTAGCGAGGGTTATTTTACAGGATATAAAGACTGATACACTTAATTCTAATGCCCTCTCGAACAACTCAACATACTTTCGAGATCGAATGCAAACAGTCATTGCAATGACCTTTAAGGGATAGGACTATATAACTAAGTTGCTCAGATCCAATTCCTCCCAGACTTGGTTTATCAAACTTGCCCCGAGCTTTCCAGAAGAGCTCTCATCTTGTTTGTAGTGTTCACTGAGAGGTGAATCATGGACAAAACCTGCAATCAGACAAAGGAATGATGGAGACCAAACCACATCTTTAGGATTGTAATTGTGTTTATTCTATTGAATTGCTGAATACTGAAGAAAAGATAGTTATTTCTAGTTTAATTGTTATCGATTTGTCCAATTCTTTCCAGATGCCTGTGCTTTCAAATTACCCCGTCGACAATTAATGGACATGGAAATGTAAACAAAAGTGTGACAGTTGGAGGTTTTTACTTGTAAGATTATTTTGTGTTAAACGAGAACTTGAGAACTCTTTTGAATGAGCAGTGCATGTATGTTTTTAGTAAACAAATAAACATTGTACTCACAAACAGAAATAACAAAGTTTTTATAACAGATTTTCTTATTTTGAATAGATATTCATTTCAAATAGTTTTTTAAAATTTTTTTTTTAAATTATTTTTATGAATTCACTAATTTGGGCTCAATGTTGTCTTTTTTAGCATAAGCAAGCACCAAATAACCAATCTATTTAGGAGGTCATAAAGAGGTTATGGAAATCATTTGCGTCAGACAATGAACTTCCTTCAATAAATAAACTGAATACAGTTTGATATGATTTACACATGCCAAATTATTCATTATTCAAAACATAGTTTGATTATTAGTCCCATTCCGTCATGTTATGCTTTTATAGTTGTCTGTTTATAGTTGTTTATTTTCTGTTAATTTTGATATGATTCACAGTTGCCTTGTAATTCTTTTATCTATGATGCCTTTGTTCAAGTTGCCTGACAACTTGATGGTACTTACCTGAACATAGGAGAAAACTAATCTAAACATTTTTTTTCAATTGAAGTAGTTGATTGCAGCTGGAAATTACCCTCAGACAAATTTGAATCCTTTTCTACATTTGTTTAAACAGTATTTATTAATGCCATCCTAATTCGACAACATTTGAGTAACTCTTAAACATGAACAAAACGTAAAACTTATAATATTAACTTCAAATATTCAAAAGAATTGCCTGTGTAGATGGCTAATTCTTTGATCCAAATTCATCAGCTCTCATCATAATTAGCATATAATAATACGTTTGACAAATATGTCCTGTTTTTCTCTCACAGTCAGACTTCTTGCCTCCATTCCTTTTACTCTGAGACAACTCCGAAATAAGTGTAGCACACTTGGCACCAGAACATCTTACCAATCCCTATTTTGTCTGCCCTTATATATCACTCTGATTTTCATAAGAGAATAATCTAATGTGCTTAAATTGTGGATGTGTTTCTCTGGTGCAAGTAAGTTATGAAAGGTCAACATGCAACATTTAGTGAAGAAATATCGATTTTCCCTTGTAAACGCTTTGCAATATGATACTAAGTTAATACAAACTGTGTTTAAAGTATAGCTAGTTCAGGACAGAAGCTAATGATTAATTGACTTTTTCAAAACATATAAAGTAATTACCCAGTATCAGTGAAAAAAAGTTGAGTGTTTATTGTAAAGAAAGTTCTGGAGAAGGAGATTCTGACTCTTTATAAATGATATTTAAAAGGAAATGCTACTTCCAATTTAACCTTTACTTCCATTTTAAAGAGTTTTACAGAAAACGAATCTAGAACCTGCAAATTGTATCCAACATCTAAAAAAAGGATGTGAATTTAGTTTCCACGATTTGTTGTCTTTCCCTGATAATGATAATTAATTTGTTAAGCACACATTTTCCAACAAAGCTGTTCAGCTGACTGTGTCATGATATTGTAGTGTCAAAGCTTCTATGTTCTAAGCCAATCTTATTGATTTGCGAAGAGCATTCCAAAGGTTGAATCAGCCACAGGTAGTTATCTTCTGTCTTTCTTTTCTTGGTGTTTGGAGAAACTAACTGATTCTTTAAATTTTGAGCTGGTGGATACTTCTATATAGAACATGTAAGCATATGGGATCTTTTTTACATGGAGACGTCTAGACATGATGGTTCATATAAGGCATGAAACTTGTTTGTTGATAATTAGAATTTTACTCTATGTTTAATGGACAGGCAGTGCAGAGTCCCCCATTTGTAAGGTGTTCCCCGGTATGGATTTAGTCCTAGTAACATAGTAACGCCATAATATATTTTGATGAACTGATAGCGTACACAAGGAGCTTGGTTATGTATGTTTCCAGATATTCTTATGATATATTCCAATGGTGCTCAGATGATTTGGAGCAGATCACGAATTTGATCATATAATATATAATATAATATAGAATATAATCAAAGAATTACCAACATACATATGTATATTTATTGTATTGTGCTAATAATAAGTTCATCTGCTGGAAACGTTTTAAGTTTCTCAGTTCATTATGTCCTTCCTCATGATGTATTGTAACAATATTGAGACGTAAACGGTTATGCACTAGAGGTAAGGGAATGCGATACCACAGATTACAACTGTACAATCGTTCACTACAATATTTAACACTAGCGTTGAAACATAAATCCTTTCTACAAGCTTTAAACTCTTCCTATTTCAAAATCAATATTAAAGCTTTAAAAGGTTTTATCATTTCCTTCACCAACTCAATGCGCTCTACACGCCAATATAGTTGATTAGCATCAAATGTCTAAAATCAACGGTGTATCCTCAAAGTTACACATATTTAAGGATTCAGTCATAAGGCTGAATCCTTATTGTTATTGGCGTTTTTTTTTGTTTTTATTATTGTTATTCCACGATTTTTGTGAACAGGATTCAGACCAAACGGCTAATGCTATCAAAGCCAAATTTCACATGCTGGTAGACCTTGTTGAGGAATGGCGACAAAAAGCTTTTTGGACAATTCGGCCCATACATTAAAGGTCCAGTTCGATTCCAAAATCGAAAATTTAACATTGACTTTTTTTTCAAAATGCACTTAGAGACCTCATTTTTTTTTTTTTTAATGCTGCAAAAAAACAAATCATGGAAAATTCGTAGGTCACGTGGTTTGGCCGCCATCTTGGATTAAGTGCATTTTTTACCATTGCCGACCCCACCCACCTTTGAGAATCTTCTCCTCTGAAGGTACTTGCACTAGAGATCTGAAATTTGCACTCAAGGTAGCTGAAGCATTGTAGTTCTTAATTTGCTCTTTAGAAAGTCCTAACAGTAATACTTTTCTTGCTGTGATTTTTCAAAGTTGACCAAAATCTAAAAATCGCAAATTTCAAGGGCAGATAACTCAAAAACCAGACATAGAATTTTATTATTTTTGCATGAGAGTTAGACATTGGCAAGGTCTTTAAGATAAAAGAATAAAATCGCTCGCGAACAGTCATTTCCGGTCAGGGTCAGAGGTCAAACTTTCCATTTTGGACATGTGGTGTTTTGGTGGGTATGTTTGAAATATCGTAGCGAATCAACGGCGTACGATAACACTTTGTTCTATACATCATATGAAAGCCAAAAGTCTATAGATTTTTTTAAAATTTAACAGTAAATTTCTTTATTGGTTTTACATTGAGTTACGGCCCTTTGAATATTGTGAATTCTGCTTTCGTTTTGAATGCATAGGATACAGGTATGTTAAAAAAGTTGTTAGTCATCAGTGATAGACGACAAATCATTGTTCCATATATCATAAGAAAGCCAAAAGAATACAAAATCTTTCAAAAATTAACAATAAATTCAGTTACTACATTTACATTGAGTTACGGAACTTTGAATATTGTCAACCCTGCATGCGTTTTAAATGCATTTGATAACTGTTTGTTTGCAAATTGTGTTAATCATCAACAAAAGATTATAACCCATAAGCTTTTGACTGAAATCATTACCTTTGTGCATTACATTTAACACCATACAGCGCTGAATCCGTTTGTCGTCGCTTGCGACTATATTTCTTTTTATTTTCGCTGAACCACGAATAGGTTTTTGCAAATGTTTATATATTTGAACGGCATTTATATGATAAGATGAATAATGCGAAACGGCATACATTGATGTCAGTTATCTCATCTGATCAATGTTGTTTCATGTTGAGAGTTTTGCAGTTATTTTAAATCATAAAGTAACTCTTTATATTAACAACACCTTTGGACCTGATGAACATATTTATTGTCATACAGAAATGCTTCTGTATAAATGCAAGTACTTTATAAAGAAGAGGGACTGAAATGGAACAACCTGTCCCTTGTATGATACATGAGTATTAATCTTATAACTGTCATGGAAATTGCTTGCAGAGATAGCATGACATATTTCCAATGACAATTCATATTTTACATGACAAGTTCTTTGTACATTTCACCCTATTGTCATTTGTATCTTCCGCTCGATAATGAGTGAAAATGAGGTAAAAAAGTGAAACAAAATTGGTAGAACGTGATGATTTGATGGAAACTACAAACTGTAAATGAAACGTCAATGGCTTGATTCATCGAGTTGCTATTGTCTTCAATGACCCTTTAAACATTCTTGCCGATCCAATTTTGTTAAACTGATACTCATCAAATTCTTGAGATCCGAGGCAAACACTCATTTTACTGAACCATAGGGGGTAGAACTAGGTAACTCAATTGTTATAATCACATTACTCCCAGACCGGGTTCGTCAAACTAGCCTCAAGCTTTACTGGGATGCTCTTATTTCGTTAGTGGTGATCATTGAGAGGTAAAACATGGGATAAAATCTGCAATCAGATATGGAAACGATCCCGATCAAAGATATAAAAGACTGTAATTGTGTTTGTTCTTCTGAATTGCTGAAGAATTGAAAATAAGTTACTTTTAGAATCGATTTGTATCAATCTGAGAGTTCTAATTTAGAATGTACGAGGGGAACATTCCTTGGACATAATCATTTGTCAAAAGAGAAAAAAAAATCAAAGGACAAATTGATTTGAGGGTATGCTACGTTTCATGGATAAAATACCTTCCAGATGTAGACTCAAATACAGACACAGCCAACTGCAAGACGTATAACATAACCGTGAAAAGAAACCATGTAGAAAGCTGAAAGAAAAATGTTCAATGATCGATGGGTTGAGGCATATGAATCAACTTAACCTTGATCTGCACATTTAAGCAATTTTGAGAGGTTTAATTCATGCATTTTACATAGCATTTAACATAGCTGGATTTGCCCAAAATCAAGATAAATGAAATGGCACTAATTACTGCAGGAGATATTGCTCTGGTTGGAGGATTGCCAGTATTGATAGCATGATTGTACATATCTTGGTTCAATCGCTTATAAATAACTACTCTCAAATAATCTGCTATTCATCTCATTTAAGAAGAGCTGTTACAAAATCCGAAAACTCTGATGCTTTACAATGACACGTTTGATACATGTTTCCTGGGAGCCTTATACACATTATATCTCTTCAATAATTCAAGAGGTTTCATTGGTTTAGCTGAAATAATACTATGTAGCTTTTAAGATCTGAAAAGGTGTTTACCATGCATGATTTGTTAAAACCAAGTAATGTCAATTAACACAGTAATATATTCAGAAAATGTTCATTTATTTATCTAAGTGTACACAATTCATTCAGTTGAGATTTTACCGAGTAAAAATATAACTGGAATTTTATATTTCGAGGTTATCATTCCAATGAAATCTTTATCATTGTCTAGATAGTAAGCAATTACATTGCAACTGTGAATGTATCGTTCGATCACAATTACTCATGCAAACATATGTTGTTTACTTTTGTTGAAAACTGATGAAATTTCACACAAATGTTTTACATCTGAAACAATCATATATCTGAAAACTACTTTTGAATGACACGTTTGAAACAAGTTTCGTGGGAGCCATATACACAATATCAATAATTTCAAGAGGTTTCATTTGTTAAGCTGAAATAATATCGCTCACAACAATGAATGGAGTTACCGATTTTTTTGACAGCTCTACTTAAATGAGATGAATAGCAGGTTATTTGAGAGTAGTTATTTAAAACCGATTGAACAAAGATGTGCACCAACCATTGGAACATCCCCTGGAGTAATTAGTGCCATTTCATTCATCTCGATTTTAGGCAAATACAGCTGTGTTCAATGATCTGTAAAAGAATCAGTGTTATTTATCATAATGTTATGAAAATAACCCCCTGAAAATAGCGTAAATGTGCAGACCAAGGTTAAATCAATTCGTATGCCTCATTTCCATCAATCACTTAATATTTTTATCAGATTTCTCCATGGTTTCCTTTCACGCCTATTCTATTCTTGAAATTAGTTGTGTCTGTATTTGAGTCTACATCTAGAAAGTATTTTATTCATGAAACGTAGGATACCCTAACATCAATTTGTCGTTTGATATTAAGATATCTATATGAATAAAATGTATAATCGTTTCTCGTTTGGCAAATGATCATATCCAAGGAATGTTCGCCTGGTAAAGTCTAAATTAAAACCCTCCGATCAATACAAATCGATTCTAGAAGTAACTTCTTTTATTCAATTCTTCAGCAACTTACATGTAGAAGGACAAACACAATTACAGTCTGTTATAACTTTGATCAGCATCATTTCTTTATCTGATTGCAGATTTTATCAAATGTTTCACCTCTAAATGATCACCACTAACGAAATAAGAGTGTCCCTGTTAAGCTCAAGGCTAGTTTTGACGAACCTGGTTTGGGAGTAATGTGATTTGAATCTACAATATCTCATATGCTTACATGTTAACAGAAGTATCCCACCAGCTCAATAGAGGCAGTTAGCTGTTCCAGACACCAGGAAAATAAAGGCAGAAGGCTCATAATTAGGCTGATTCGACCTTTGCACATTTCCTCCCAATAGATGTAGATGACGGCTAAAAATGGATTCTACCTCTGTTCAAATTATACCAAAGCCATGGTTTCCGGCAGTTTCCACTGGCGGAAAATGTGCAGCAACTGTAATTTGTTAACAAACGACAATGCTTCTCGCATGGAAAGGGCGGTTCTTTTAGCAATGCCTTTGCCTTTTCAGTAGCCATTTTAGGACTGATTGCACAACTAACTTTGATGCATCCAATCAGACATCTTCCATTTAAGGCCACTAACTCGGCTGATTGGAGCAGAGGCTTAATCAATATTTCATGAAATGGGGAGAGAAAAACCTTTGATATCCTTTTCTCAAAGCGAAAAGATTTGCTCAGAACATAGAAAAGGTTTCATGTATGTTTAAAATAGATTGTGACCTTTTGACTTAAATGAACTATACAGCCAATCTGCCATATGACACTACTCAAAGGCCAAGTTTAGGGTTTGCACACTGATATGAAAGTAACCAGTGTTCCCTATGTGCTAACGACGTAAGCAAAGGTCTCATGCTTGGAATCCAAATAATTTGTGTGTCGAAGCTTAGCTTTGGGGGGAATGGACCAGAAGACTTGGGAGTCAGTGTTGGACTCTTAAACTGTTTAATCGAATATCTTGTACTCCCGAAATTGAAACAATTGATTTGTGAACTACGGGAGTCCATTTTGTGAACACAATTATGTCTATTTTTAATCTTGGAACAAAACATGTTTAAATTCGGGGCAAGATTAAGTTGTTTACTTTCATTTCAAAGCGCAAATGCTGAATTTGGCGTCTTTACTACTTTATCATGGCACAGCGCCGCTGAACAGCTTTGTTGAACGAAAGGTGTTAAACAAATTAACTATCATTATGAAGGTTATAGCGTATTTTACATACAAAGGCGTATAATACAAATGTTCTATCATAAAACTACCTTCAACGAAACCAACTATGACAGTTGTCCCTGACGACGGGCCATTATCAATGTATATCCACGTGGCATCACAATATAATTCCGCCCTGAAATCTGTAACAATGGCTGATTAAAACTGTATGAACTCAAAGCTGTTTTTTTTATTGAATTACACAATTCTATCTTTAACAGAATAATCAGAATAAACCAGATGTTTTAATCCAATCATAAATCAGACGTGATGAAATGGCACTCTTAATAACACATCAGTGGCATCTTGCTATAATAAAAGCTGAACATTTTCTTCTTTAAACAATCATGACACATAACTTGAATAAAATATTGCAATACCAACTTTTTTGTTTATTCGGATGACTTAATTAATAATGATGAACTATTTCATTTTTTAAATGTTAGTTAACATCAATATTCAAATATGGTTCTACCTGAAACAAACACCATCATGTGCATAATTTCTAAAAAAACATTAATTAGCGTCATTGACAAAGCAAATGTGCCAATACCTTTTACATGGCGAATAAAAAGAATTCACAATCTCCTTAGGATATTGAGACCAAATAAAGAGGCTATGCAGTAACTGTGGACATCTCTCTGAATTCTTGGTGTATCTTGCTGTCATTCTTCATTTCACAATGCAATGCTGCGTTTCTACATGCTTTATCATATTTTCAGATCAAAGGGTCTTATTCAAATAAGTACCATTTAGTGATTCTGTTTCTTTAAAAAGTGATAATGAAAGCAATTCAAAGAACAAAGAAACGAATTGAGGATCCCATTTTGGCTTCCCTATTATCTTACTTTGGTGGCCCAGCTATTTCTAAGGATCAAGTAACATTTTGTTCACGCCAAGCATTATGCTCTTAACATTGAGTGTCTGCAAGCACCATGGTTATGTCGGAAAATACGTAAAGGATAGCTATCCAATAAATCAACAAGTATTTGTCACAAAGGTGACAAGATCCCCCGCCGCAAATTGATGTTTATATAAAGCATAATGTATACATAGAAACACTTGTCAACACTTGTCATGCTACTAGATGTCATTTAGACTATAAAAAAATCGACTGGTCCATGGGTCTTCCAAATAAGAAGCCTTGTGCAAAAAAAAGAAGAGAATATAGAGAACAGTTCTTAACATATCAGTCTTATAAATGCATGTTGGCTTCACTGTGTGAAAATAATGTGAAAGTCACCAAAACCAAATTGGCCCGGTGTCTTCCTAAAATGGATGTATAAACAGATTTTAGTGAATGACTCTTGATATATCACACTAACAAGCTTTACATGAAGGCAAATTAATGATAAATCAAAAGTTCTGCTGTGACCCTTGAAAACAATGCGAAGGTCATCTGGTTTGAATCGAATTTGACGGTCTTTTCACTAAATCAATGAATTATAAGTTATAGATTTTGACTTTAAGGCTTTATAAGCATTTACAGAACAGTATGTAATTTTTAAGGAAGTTTTGTATATAGTATTGTAAATATGGGATTTGTATAAAAGTTGTTTCTTCAAGATGCATTCTTCTTTTTATTTTGGGTCTTTCGTCGCCCCAAAATTGGTAGCAGAGCGTGGTTTTGTATTAGGATTGGATTATTCATAGCCTTTGGTCACAGTACATTTTGTAGTGACAGAGTGGTACTTGGCTCTTTCGACGCTAAACCCAAACTCACTCACTCCAACAGACACATGGTTGCATTACAGATAACCTGTCTTTAGATAACAAACCAACAGGCAACATGTCAAAAGCAGACAATCAGCAAGATAACAGTGAACTTCTCACTGAGTTCGCACAATACATATTGAAACTGAAAAGACAAAAAACAAATGCTAAATCAATATTTACAAAAACAAAGAACAAATTGTTGAAATTAATTGACTCACAAGACTTGCCGTCTAAAACACAAATACGAGATGGTATTGATCAGGTTAGCACAGTTATGACTAAAGCAATCAACATTATGACAGATCTCACACTGGCTTATTCGAAAGATAGGCAAAGTGAAAATGTTATAAAAACTGAGCAAGAAATGACAGAATTAGAACAGATTTCAGATGAAGTCTTGGCACACGCTCAAGAGTATCTAGACAACAGGTCAGATTATAGAACTCACTCGAGTCGTAGTCAATTATCATTGGGTACAAAGACAAAACTTGCATCTTCAAACACAAATCAAACACAATCTTCAATGATTCCGAATGAAATGCATGGCACATTTACAAACCATAACGACAGTATGCAACATTCAACTCCTCAGACAGGCAATACACGTCCGGTCACAATAGCAAGTGATATGTGGAAACATCTCAAGCCAGTTTCCATACCTGTATTTCATGGTGATGTTAGGCAATATCAGAGCTGGAAGGCAGCGTTTATGAACTGCATTGACAAAGCCCCGGCAACGTCTGAATACAAACTATTGCAGCTAAAACAGTACTTATCTGGGGAAGCACTTAGTGTTATTCAATGTCTTGGTCATAGTGCAACAGCATATGACATTGCTCTCGATCGTCTAGAGAGAAAGTATGGTGGCAAAAGGCGACAAGTTACATTACAGTTAGAGGCAGTTCACAACCTTAGGCCAATACGTCAGGGCAATGCATCAGACTTAGAGAAGTTTGCAGACATACTAGATGTCACTGTTGTTAATCTGCGAGATGCAGATATGGTTGAAGAACTTGGTAATGGCTTGCTGTATGTTACTTTGCTTAAAAAGTTGACAGAACCTTTGGTTGCACAGTACCAACGTTGGCTTTTTGAAATGCAAAGGCGAGAGTCTGTTGAGACACTCCGTGAATGGGTTCTGTTAGAGGCAGAATATTATAAGGTTGCTGCTGAAGCAGTACATGGCGTTGTTTCTTACAATAAGGGTAGACGTCCTGATAGGAAAGATTCTTGTATGTTTGCTGGTTCTGAAGCACAAGGTGACAGACATTTAGATTCTACAGTTACAGTCTGTAATGTCTGCCATGGTCAGCATGACCTTTGGAAGTGCAAGATGTTCAGGGGTTTGAACATATCAGAAAAGTGGAATGAGGCTAGAAAAGCAAGAGTTTGCTTTCGTTGTCTTGGCAACAACCATTTGGGCACAGATTGTAAACGTGTGTCACAGTGTGGCATTAATGGTTGCACAAAATCACACAATAGACTATTACATGATCCTGACTTAGAAACACCTAGGTCTCATGAAAGAAATAGGAACTCTGATAAAGTTCCACAGACACAAAACAATAACACACAGAATAGATCAGTGAAACAGACACATACAGAAAGGGCACACACAACTTTACAAACACAGGAGACAAAACCAACAACAGCTTTGAGAACAGTTCCTGTTATTGTCAAGAACGGCAATAAAAGAATGTGTGTTAATGCCTTGTTGGATGATGCCAGTACCAGATCATACATCAACAGTGATGTTGCTTCTGAGTTAAGTCTAGGTGGTTCATCACAGCCAATCACTGTCAATGTCTTAAATGGCAAAAGTGAAACATTTATGACAGAACAGGTTTCATTTGAGTTAGAAAGCATTGATGGTAAAGTTAGAATGGAAGTCTCGGCTTTGACAACAGACAGGGTTACAGGGAATCTACAGGTCATTGACTGGGCTGAAGTTCAACACAAATGGAAACACTTGCAAAAAATCAAATTTCCCGATCTAGGACGACGTCCTATAGTAGATCTTTTGATTGGCATAGATCAGTTGGCTCTACATAGATCTTATGAAGATGTTTGTGGGAAAGTAGGGGATCCTATAGCAAGAAGAACACCTCTTGGTTGGACCTGCATAGGCAATGTCAGTTGTAGTCCAATATCTCAGAATGCACATTTTGCATATTTCACAAACGACAAAGATAACGAGCTCAACTCTTTAGTTAGGCAATTCTGGGAAGTAGAGCAAATCAACAGTCCTTCTCAAAACATAAAGCCAGTTGATGAAGAGGCTTTAGCTACAGCAAAGCAAACACTTGTCTATGAAGATGGTCATTACGAAATTGGCATACCTTGGAAGGAAGATCCTTCTTCCTTGCCAAACAATTATGACATGGCTTTTCAAAGGTTGATTAGCACTGAGAAAAAGCTTGCCAAAGATCAAAACCTGGCACATGCTTATGATGATGTGATATCAAAGTACATACAGAAGGGTTATGTTAGGAAAGTTGATCCACTTGAATCGTCTAAGAAAGTCTGGTATTTGCCACATTTCCCAATCGTTCGTCCTGATAGAGCTACTACCAAGGTACGCATAGTATTTGACGCGTCTGCAAAGTGTAAAAACACTTCACTGAATGATGCTATACATTCCGGGCCAAAACTCCACAGCGAGTTGTTTGATGTTCTCCTTCGTTTTAGAGAGAAGCCAGTTGCTCTCGTTTGCGATATATCCGAGATGTTCTTACAAATACACATCAAATCAGATGATAGGCCATTTCATAGATTTCTTTGGAGATCAATGAACACTGATTCACCTCCAGAAGTGTATGAGTTCAGTAGAGTAGTATTTGGCAACACTTCTTCGCCATTTCTGGCACAGTATGTGACACAGGAGCATGCCAAGAAACATCACACAGATCTTCCAAAAGCTGCAGAAACTGTTCTTGAATCCACATACATGGATGACAGTATGGACTCTGTGGACACAGTTGATGATGGAATTAAACTTTATGAACAGCTTACTCAGCTTTGGTCTGGTGCATCCATGCATGCTCGCAAATGGCTTTCAAATAAGATCCAGGTTCTTGACAACATTCCAGAGGAAGATAGAGCTGCTGAAATTGATATCAGTAAAGGTCAGTTACCCACCATTAAAACTCTTGGAATGGCATGGGTTGCTTCTGAAGATATTTTCTGTTTCAAAACAGAATCAGCACCCACAGGGATTACAACAAAAAGAAATGTCCTAAAACAGGTTGCAAAGTTGTTTGATCCACTTGGATTATTGGGACCTTACATCATTTCTGCAAAGATCTTGTTGCAAGAAATGTGGATGAAAGGACATGATTGGGATGAGGAACTTCCGCAGTACCTGAAAGACAAAGTTTTTCATTGGTTAGAACAATGGCAAGAACTGTGTAGAATTCAAATACCAAGATGTTTGAGATTTGAAGATGAAGTTTCATCAATAGAAATACATACCTTTGTAGATGCATCCGAAGATGCATATGGTGCAGTTGTTTATGCTGTACATACTTACCTGAATAGAGACAAATCCTGCAGAATAGTTGCTGCAAAGAGTAGAGTTGCTCCTCTGAAAGCTTGCAGCATTCCAAGACTAGAGTTGATGGCAGCTGTCCTTGGTCTTCATCTTGCACATGCTGTAATCGAGGCTCTGAAAATAGAAATAGACAGGGTAACATTTTGGACAGATAGCATGAATGTTCTATATTGGATAAAGAACAGCAGTAGAACTTTTAAACCGTTTGTTGCCAACAGAGTTGGTGAAATCCAAAGTAGCTCGAATCCGTCTCAGTGGAGACGCATCCCAACGTCTAAAAATCCAGCAGATGTTATCAGTAGAGGCATATCAGTTTCAAAGCTTGAAGAGTCTCCTATTTGGTGGTCAGGGCCAGTTTTTCTGGTAAAAGATACAAGTGAATGGCCAGAAAATACTTTAGATGATTCTTCTATTGCCAAAAACGATACAAAAGTATCAAGTAGAACGTATGCAACATCTGTTGTATCTGATGACACTGATTGGTCTTGGAGACTTGATCCTTCCAGATTTTCAAACTGGAGAAATCTCACACGTATCCATGCTTGGGTTATTCGCTTTGTACATAACTGTTCCACAGTTAAGAAGTTCAGAACAGTTGGTGAACTTACTTCAGAAGAACTTGAAGAATCTGAAGCAAGAATGATAGTACAGGCACAAAAGGAAGCATTTCCAGTAGAATACAAAATACTCAGTGGTATCCCTGTATCCTCTAAGCTACCCTCTACCTCCAAGCTTCTTCCTCTTCAACCTACTTTAGACGAGAGTGGTCTAATCAGGATGAGTGGCCGTTTGGTTCAAGCAGAGTGTCTTCCTCATGAGACACGATTTCCAATCATTCTTCCTCGAAAACACCAGGTTACAAAACTGATAGTTAAACATTATCACGAAGAAGGAAATCATGTTCAAGGCACAAACCATACACTCTCATGTTTGTCAACTAAGTATTGGATCATTTCAGCTCGAGAGGCCATCAAGGAATGGGAAAGGGAATGTTCAAAATGTAGAAAGCTCAAAGCAAAACCAGTTGTTCAAGTCATGGCTCCATTACCAAGTCTCAGGGTAAAAGCCTCAATGCGTGCATTTAGTCACATTGGAGTAGATTATGCTGGTCCATTTCTTACAGTCCAGGGCCGAGGAAAGGCTAAACGCAAACGCTATCTTTGTCTCTTCACTTGTTTAACGACACGTGCTGTACATTTGGAGATGTCATACAGTCTAGACACAGATACATTTCTAAATGCCTTCTACAGGATGGTTAACAGAAGGGGTCTTCCACATGATGTCATATCTGATAATCTTAAACAGCTTCTTGATTTTCTTGATACAGACTGTATTCAAAGATCTCTTGCAAACAGAGGAATTAAGTGGCATTTTAATCCCCCAAGCGCTCCACACTTTGGAGGCGTCTTTGAAACTATGATTAAAGCAGCCAAACGTGCCATATATGCTATTTTGAGCAACAGTGATGTTTCCGATGAGGAACTGCTCACAGCATTTACAGGAGCAGAAGCACTCATAAATTCTAGGCCATTGACATACCAGAGTGATCATCCTCTAGATCTTACACCATTGACTCCAAATCACTTTCTTCATGGCAAAGTTGGTGGTCTGTTTGCTCCAGACAGTGTCGATGAAACAGACTTTAATCCCAGAAAGCATTGGCGACGCATCCAGGAGTTGGTACGTCACGTCTGGAAACGTTGGATGCGTGAATGGCTGCCGACACTGAATACAAGGAGAAAGTGGCAAGTGATTGGGAAAAACTTATCCAGAAATGACATAGTGCTAGTCATATCCCCAGACACTCCCCGTGGACAATGGAAACTTGGAAAAGTTGTTCATACTTACCCAGGGCGGGATGGACATATCCGCGTCGTAGATGTCATGGTTGGAAACTCCATCTTCAAGAGGCCTGCAAGCAAGATCTGCCCACTGGAGTGGTCGACTACTGAGGCGACCGACAAGGAGACAACAGACAGAGACACAGAGGCTACAGACAGCAGTACAGAGGATACAGAGTGAAACAGATGTGGCTTACGGATTCACACTGAAAGTGCGCCTACACAGTGTGGACAATGGTGGACGTTTGACGCTGTGGACAATGGTGGACGTTTGACGCTGTGGACAATGGTGGACATTTAAAGCTGTGGACATTCTACAGTTGTGGACATTTGACAGACAGTTTTGTGGACATTTGAATTCCAGGATATCTTTTTGTTGACATTTGACAGACAGTTTTGTGGACATTTGAATTCCAGGATATCTTTTTGTGGACATTTATTCGACATTTGACATTCCAGTTGATCATTGACATATTTGTTTACATGTTTGACTGATTGAATTTTGACTGCTGACAGTTGTTTCTTTCAAACATTGGTCATTTTGCAATTGACAGATGACTGTTGTGGACATTCATAGCAGAGATTTGTGGACAATTCCTTTTTCAGCTTGACTGTTGACTGTTATTAAGAAATTTATTGTTTCTTTTTCAGCTGGGACGTGAATGACTTTGGATTGATTAATTTTTGGGATTTTTCAGCTTTCATTTGGATATTTACATATAGTTCAACAGATTGGTGACAGTTAACATAACATTATCATTTTGATGATTCAATTCTTTTTCAGTTTATTTCTTTCAGCAATGACTTTGGTTTGTGTGTATGAATGGAATAATGTTTATTTCAGGATATTGTTGACATTGTTATGTCAAGGAGAGGGGCATGGTTTGAATCGAATTTGTAAGTGGTTTGTGGCATGTAAAACGTGACGCCCGAACGCACATGGCTTCGCGGAATAGCTCTTTACGTGTGTGTTTTTTCGTGTTGCACGTGAAACTTGTATCTTTTGTCAATCGACAGCATGTTAGGGCTTTTACAGACAAATAGATTTTACAGCTGGCAGGGAGAGGATGCGAGTCGTCTCCTGCCTGATATTTGACGGTCTTTTCACTAAATCAATGAATTATAAGTTATAGATTTTGACTTTAAGGCTTTATAAGCATTTACAGAACAGTATGTAATTTTTAAGGAAGTTTTGTATATAGTATTGTAAATATGGGATTTGTATAAAAGTTGTTTCTTCAAGATGCATTCTTCTTTTTATTTTGGGTCTTTCGTCGCCATCATCAAAATTGACTTTGTCCTTTGTCCTAAAATGCAGGTTTCAATGCTGAAATTGTCAAAGCCTCGCTGTGACCTTGAAAATAATGTGAAGGTCACCAACATCGCCTGGGCCCACCGCCTTCCCAATAAGATGTTATGTGTAAATTATGAAGATAATCCAGTGAATAGTCCTTGAGATATCCCGCTGACAAGCCTAAAATGCAGGTGTCAATGCTGAAATTGTCAAAGCCTCGCTGTGACCTTGAAAATAATGTAAAGGTCACCAAAATCGACTGGGCCCGGCGCCTTCCCAATCAGATGCTTTGTGTAAATTATAAAGAGGATCCAGTTAATTGTTCTTGAGAAATCCCGCTGACAAGCCTACATGCAGGTTTCAATGCTGAAATTTTCAAAGCCTCGCTGTGACCTTGAAAATAATGTGAAGGTCACGAAAATCGACTGGGCCCGGCGCCTTCCCAATAAGATGCTTTGTGTAAATTATGAAGAGAATCCAGTTAATAGTTCTTGAGACATCTCGCTGACAAGCCTAAAATGCAGGTTTCAATGCTGAAATTTTCAAAAACTCGCTGTGACCTTGAAAATAATGTGAAGGTCACGAAAATCGACTGGGCCCGGCGCCTTGTCAACAAGATGCACTGTGTAAGTTATGAAGAGAATCCAGTGAATGGTTCTTGAGATATCCCGCTGACAAGGATAAAATTTCAAAGTCTCGTTGTGACATTAATGTTATACTCAATTTAATGTGTTCATTGATTGTGTGACCTTCAGGGGTCAAGGTCACGAGAAAATGCCCCATTTGGTGAGGCCTATAAAAGGCAGAACAGGATGAGGCGAAACCCCAAGTTTTGGGGCTGCTCTGCTTTTGCGCTGTCCCGCAAACGCTAATCTAGTTGATTGAAGGATTTTCTTGCATTATGTATTTCTTCTCATGGCCAAACGTGCAATAGTGACTTAAGAAAAATTCTAGATATAAATTTCTTACTAAAAAGTAAACATGGCAGTTAATTTGATTTTGTCCATGTTAAAGTTTTTATGTGTAGGATATGGTCCAAAGAGTCTCCATTAGTTTGGCACGATGGGCGTCAGCCCAAACTCATGGGGACTTTTAGGACCATATCTTACTTAAAGCACTTTAGTCGGTACCAACTATTTTAGTTTGAGTGTTTAGGGTTTGAAACCTGATTTGCGTATTGCTCAAACTCAACTCCACGTGGTACATTGAAGAGCTATACTGCCTTAACTTCACGTGCATCATCGCAATTCACTTTTACACCTTAAAGGTAAACATGGCTAGCGAAGGTGATAAATTTTTCATGATACATAACGATTTTTACAGACACGTTAAGGGGGATTATATAGAACATCTAAAGAGACGGAGGGGCGTGTCAGCAAAGTGTTTCAGTTAAAGATCCCGTGTACAGCAAGTGGACCGGCCACTTACACACCAGAATACTTACTCTTTGATAAGATAAGATAATCTTTATTGTCCAAAAAGGGAAATTTGTTTTGTATAATTACAATTCTCCAGAAATGTGATGACAACTTATTACATAATTTTCAAAACAATTCTTATCAAAAACAATTCACATAGACTAGAACACATGTAAAACGTGATGCAGCATTAGACAGAATTTATTTCTCTAATGCTGCACGGATGAACGATTGGCGGAATCTGTTTGTTCGAAAAGTCGGCATACGAAGCCTACGTCCGGAAGGTAGTGTTGAAAATTCCAAGAAAAGTGGATGGGAAGAATCACCCAAAATTTGTTTACCTTTTCTTGATAACTGCTTCTTATAAAAAGTGCCGATCGTTTCAATGCGAAGCCATATAATCTTAGATGCAGTATTTGATTTTTGACAATTTGTTTCTATTGTGAACAGAAAGGTTTCCAAACCAACTTAAAAAGTTAAATGTAAGGACACTTTGAATGAAGGTTCTGTAAAACAACATCATGATGGTTTGATCATTTTTAAAGTATTTCAGTTTCCATGTAAACGTTGTTGTCCTTTCTTATAAATCTTCTCAGTATTCTCTTTCCAAGTAGTCCAGCAGATATGTGGGGAAATTGTCCTTTTTGTGATACAAGCATGAAACTTGGTATACTGATAGAGCATTCATTTATGAAGATTTTGAGATATAGGGACATTTAAATTTATTCCCAGAACAAAAATGGCGGCTATTTAAAAATGGCGGCTTTCTGGTAGTAAGATAACATTATCTAAGTCATAGTACTTGGAGAAGAACACCAAGGAATTTTGTGTTTATGGTGATAATTAAGTGAAAAGACTCATAAAACATTATTTGGTCTTTATTTTTCACTAAATATCAAGATTTTTGAAATTTTAATTATCTCTCAACAAGATTACACAGATCAAAGAAGACGGGAGTTATCTGTCCCTGTGCTGGCTTTGGTCATGTAACCAAGCCTCAGAGAACGGTCACCAGAGCCACCCTACTCGGAGGAGGGGAGGCAAGGGTAGGAATGAAGGATTGGTGAGTTGTCAACGGAAAATATATATAATAATGACGTTTACTAAAAAACGTATTATTATTTAACTTTCTATTACCATCTCCGACTCACTGTAGCCCAGATTACAACAGCGGTAAAGGGCTGCGAGATCCAAGCAGGAAGGTAACCACCTCAACAGTCAAACTTATGGTAGGGAGGTCCTGGCCCCCGTTAAAAGGGTGTAACAAGCCCCGATCAGAAAGAAAGACAACCAACACAATGAAAAAAGCGATGCAAAGTTAAAAACAACAACATGTGAATGCGATCTAACGGTGAGCTGCAATCCCTCTGGGGTAGCAAGACCTGAAGTGCATTGTTAAGCGAATACCTGAGTCACCATCCTTGCAATGTCCGTCTTCCGTAGAAACGTCTCGAGGGTAGTGGTTGGCAAAGAGCATGTATGACTTCCAAAAACAGCCCGACGGATGTCCGCCACAGTAATATTGATGTGAAACGCTATGGTGGCAGAGACTGCACGGCTCTCGTAAAAGTTTGAAAGAGCTGGTCGCGGTCAACCCACGGCTTTGTAAGCCTCGAGGATAGCAGACCACTGATAGACACTGAAGGCACTGTCTGTCTCCTTTGTACTCCGCTGCAAATGGGGAAGGCCTCCTACTCCCCTGCCAGAAGGAATGCGTGCGTTCTGAGTAGATACGAAGAGCTGGAAAGGACAGCAATTCAGCCCGCAAAGCATGCAGCTCCGAAATCCTGGCAGCCGAAAGCCATTGCCACGAATAAACTGTCTTAACTTTCAGGCATAGGATGGTCATCTCTAATAAGGGCTTGCAGACATCCGAACGTAAGTGCTCAGGGACATTTACCAGATCCCACTGAATCTGAGACCAGACACCTACAGCTTCCCATCACCTTTAATGGGTGGAGCAGGACACCTCTGAAGACGTTTGCCTCCTCCATGAGGTCATGGCTAAGCAGGAACACATGTCAAGACACCTTTTCCCAGACGTGCACGTTTAGGAAGACCTGAAATGATCTCAATTGCACCTACATGTAACCCCTCCTAGTTAAGTCCTGCACTTAGGTGAGCAACCCGATGATCTGTTTGACCTAGTGGAGCAAGAAGTCTATTCGCTCCATGCGTTAGCTGGGGACTGAGCAGCGTCCAGAATAGTGCCCAGGAAGGTGAGCGAGGTGGTTGGCGTAAGGTCTGACTTGAACTCCAACCCCAGAGCATTCAGCGATGGGTATCGAACCCGTCGTCCACGAATGGAATGAACTGGACATTGTGAGCAAAAAGAATGTTCACTATTGTTGAGTTACCCTAGTGAAAATCCACGTAGCGAATGATATTCCAAATGGGAGTACATTTCACTGAGAATGGCGCTCTGAATGAAACTGAGGTACTTGCGGTGGTCTCAGAAATGGGAATGTGCAAGTATGTGTTCTCCATTTCTAGGGCTCCAGCAACCGCATGACTGATGACAAAAACAAGTGACAAAGATATGGCGGCAGTACGAGGAAAGAGTGGTTAACTTCAACATCAGCTGCTATTTTCTCCTGTCTCTCTTGGGTGGAACGAACATAGGGGAGTAGAAACCCGACTTGAGGTTTGGGACCAGGATTTCCTCCACTGCCCCCTTAGATATAAGAATATCCATCTGTTCAACATTAACGTTGAGCCTGTCTGCCGCCCGCGATGCTCCGTTGAGTCGCAGGTGAGAGGTGTGCAGAGACGAAACTGGTATCTGGAACCCCCGCTTCAGAAAGTGACACACAAAAGGATCCAGTCCCAGCTGGTACCAATACACCAAGAACCCCGATATGAAAGGACACGCCTCCTGCCTAGAAGGGGTAGGCTAACCTACCCCTCTTCTCTTCTTGTGAGTGAACAAACACGATCTCCGCTCCTCCTGCCAGCCTGTTGGTCAAGTCCTGCTGTTGAACTGCTCGTGTCCCTGGCAGAGGGCTTCTTGAATGGCTCAGATGAAAAGCTAACCTACCAAACCTAAGGCATATCGCAGGATTCTACCGATCTACACCAGGAGATCGGACTGTCCCAAAAGAAACCGTCCCTGCCGAGGTTGGTGATCACTGTTGAGATCCATCCCGGACTCAACATAACCTGTGCGAGGCCTCTCGCCACGGATCCGAACGCATGGTAGAGAGCTGAAGCCCATTTTATATCTCCGCCTATTCAGAACCTATATTTTGCTGGAAATTAGCGGGACAAAAAAATAACATCTTCTGTTCCTTCCTGAAAATAAAACGCACTCTTTCCAATCAGTCAGAGTAGACGAGTAGCATTCTAGCCTGTTGATTCAAAAGCTTGAATCAGTAAACCTAGCTTCAATGATACTCGCTTCACTCCGATATTGAGTCTAGCAAGATGGAGTAGCAGGTCGCGTCAGCCAACCTTTCGTTGACCTATGACCCTCCAACGTTATATGTGCGAATGCATACTATTGCGACTTAATAAGACGATCCCTGATTGGTCAATTCCAAAGATCGGCTGACGCGACCTTCTACTACATCTTGCTAGACTCAATAATGGAGTGAAACGAGTATCATTGAGGCTAGGTTGACTTAGACTGATAGCATATGCACAACAAGTAATTACATAATACCTAAATTGCGTTTTACACCAAACACACGTGATAAGGATTTGAACTGGTTGGTATAATTTATGAACTAATTTCATTCATTAGTTTGTAGCCCCCATTTAAATCTTAGAGGGAATCTGGAATGTCCCTATATCCAAATTTCACTCTAAGGGTACCCCCTAACTGTGTACCAAATTTCATGCTTGTATCATTAAAGGCACAATTGTATATAAATTCTTCACATATCTGCTGGACTAAAGAGAGTTTAGAATCAATGATAGTACCTAAGTATGTATATTCATTTACTCTTTCTATAACATTTCCATCAACACACAGAGATTCTAATGTTGACTTTGTTCTCCTAAAATCAATTATCTTTTCTTTAGTTTTTTGAACGTTCAAATTAAAAAATTTAGCATTACACCAATCCAGAAATCTTGATATCTCGGATCTATAGGCAAGTTCTGACTCTCTTATTCGGCCTACAACTGCAGCGTTGTCAGCAAATTTAATGGTAAAACACGAATCAGCATTTGAGAAACAATCATTTGTGTACAAAATGAACACAATTGGCAAAACAACAAAACCCTTTGGAGCACCAGTAGATGTAAATACAGTTGAAGATTGAACATGATTGACTTGTACAAATTGCTGTCTGTTAACAAGGAAAGAATGTATCCATCTAATGATATTTGAGTTTACAGTCATATGACAAAGTTTATCAAGTAACAGATGTGGCTGAATCGTATTAAAAGCAGAGGAGAAGTCAAAAAACATTATTCGGACATAGGAACTATACTTTTCCAAGTGTTTATAGATGTTATTAAGAAGGGTTATTGTTGCATCATCTACTCCACTCCGTGCTCTATAAGCAAATTGATAGGGGTCTAAAACGTCAATCACATCCTTTAACAAGAAATTCTTTACAATTCGTTCTAGACATTTCATAGCAACAGAGGTGAGAGCTACTGGTCTGTAATCATTAATGACAGAGGTTTTTTTCTTTTTTTTCTTTTTTTAATGTCATGGAAGACTATGATTTAACGTAACTTTAAACTTGATTTGACCGATGGCACCGTTGTGAGATGTCATTCTGAATAGAATTGATTCTATTGCAATGAAAGAAACAGGGTTGGGTTGAGCGATAAACTCACAACTACGACACACAATAGAATTGGAGGTTGAACATTAGATAGAAACTAATGCAGGGGAAACAGAAAATACAAAACGTATTGGAGAAAACTATAACACATAACATGACCGAATAGAACTAATATTCACTGTGTGTTGAATAAGGAATAATTTGGCATATGTGATTCATATCAAAATGTATTCAGTAATTGAATAGTTTACTTGATTAATTAAATATTGTGATGCAAATGATCCCCAAAAAGACGACATTGAGCCCCAATTAGCGAGACTACTTAGTTATTCCTTTCAAAGAGCTTAGACATTTAAAAATCCAAATGTTATTTCCTGATTCATCATCATATTACATGTTGAATTGGAATCACAGAAACAAGTGTGATGTTACTTGTGGATTACATCAAATACGTAACATGAGAGAAAATCAATATTTTAATAAGATATTGTTAAAAGTCTCAGTGCTGTTAAGACAATTTGTTGATTTCTTTAAGTATGATGAACGAATGTATTGATTGAAATATAAATAAAATGGTTTTGGCGGGGTTTTTTTGTTACTCGACTCTTATATGCTATCTTACAGATATTGAAATATCTTAGCTTTTCCAAAACTAGGCATTATGAATTCATTACAAAAACATAATTTATATATCCTTTTTACAGGTCAAAATGTACGCAATTTGCTTATTTGCAACAAATTTGGAAACATGTTATAGCTCACATCACTATCAGCAATATGTGTGCCAATACATCTGCAAAACTTTTTTCATTGGAGTTTGCGGTTGCACGTGCGTTTCCACTGCATATTTGCAATTGACAACAAAATTCAACAATGAATTTTAGTTTGTAACATGCATTTACGTATGTAACCATAAAGGTAAACCACATACCTTCAAGTCTTTTATATTAATTATAATATGTCATAAAGTATTTATAATTGAGTATATAAGATAGATTAATATTGTACATCAAATATACAGTTTCATCTGTCCGTACTGGGATTACAGATATATCTACATGCTATAATTTTAAAAGGAAACATTCAGTTCAAGTTTGAAGAAAATTGGAAACATTTAACTCTCTCCTGTACATGCGTATATTTTGGGGATTTTACAAAAACAATTTGATACAGAAAATGTAAAAACCAAATGAAAATGAACATTAAGAATTACAAAAATAAGTTTATTTGAAATAAGAAAATAAAGTTTTTAACAACTTTGTTATTTCTGTTCGTGAGTAAAATACTTATAATAAAAATATAATAAAAAACCTCCATGCACTTCTCATTCAAAACAGGTTAGTGAGTTATCTGGTTCTTGTTTTACATGAAATAATCTTACAAGTAAAAAAGCTGTAACACAATTGAATTGTCACCGAAATAATTCGAAAGCACAAGCATCTGGAAGGAATTGGACAATCGATAACAATTTAACGAGATATAACTATCTTTTCTTCAGTATTCAGCAATTCAATAGAATAAACACAATTACAATCCTAAAGATGTGGTTTGGTCTCCATCATTCCTTTGTCTGATTGCAGGTTTTGTCCATGATTCACCTCTCAGTGAACACTACAAACAAGATAAGAGCTCTTCTGGAAAGCTCGGGGCAAGTTTGATTGCCAAGTCTGGAAGTAACAATTTAGTTATTTAGTCCTATACCTTAAAGGGGCAGTAGCACGTTTTTAGGGGGAATATAAGGTGATGTCGGGAAAATGAAAATAAATCGTTGCAATTAAAAAACAATGTATTTAAACTAAATGGACCAGAAATATACAAATGTATAACGTAAAGTTTAGCCATGGGATTGATTTTTCTTACACAAATTGAATTAAAGGTCTTCACATAAAATGGCCGCCAAAGGATTTTAAGTGAATCTTCATACTTTGTCCTCTGACTACGGGTGATTGGCTTGTGTAATGAGATTTTTGAAACTGTCAAAATAATACATTAAGTTTTGAAATATTGAATTATCAAAAAATGTGCTACTGCCCCTTAAAGGTCATTGCAATCACTGTTTGCATCCGATCTCGGTTCAATGAGTTGTTCAAGAGGTCGTCATCTTCTTAGACATTTTTTATATCCAGTGTAGTATCACTGCCTAATTATCTTCAAATGACTGTTGCATATTTCCAGGGGTCTTGACATTTCTCCTAGTTTGAAAATAAAAGCTCAGCGAGAGATTGATTCAAGACAGATTCACTCAGATGTTTTATGTAATGAACAAGTTCAGAGTGACTCAAAACATAAGAATATCTTATTTTAATTTGACTTATCAAAAAAACTTAATGTATATTGGAAAGCTAAATATAGTGGAGAAACTAACACTTGACGATTGAGTTTCCTATTGTAAAGAAACTGAAAGAGAAATTATTGTTTTGTTTGTGCATGTATGTGATATGAATGAATTCTTTTTTGTTTTAAATATGACATTTTGAAAAATAAACTTAAATTTGTTTTATTGCCATCAAAGCTTCACTAAAATTTTATTTTGATTAAAGTGTGACAATACCTTTGTATTATACTTATCTTACTATCCTATTCATGTTTGCAAACTCAAGAGAGCTAACATCTGGTTAATTTACATAAATTCAACTATTCACGTTTCCCCTTTAAATTACAATACATTGAATGAGAGCCAGGAGCGTAATGAGGATTAGCTCTGCAATTGATTGACAACGATAACCGCGAAAAAAAGTGTTTGAAAATGAATCAAGTACTGATATATGTCAGTATTTTAGCATTTTTTCCCTGAAAAACGGAAAACAGAAAATCACTTTGTACACATTGCAAAATTACCAAGATAATGTTAACGAAATGACAGAAAATGCTATTGATTGTACAGTATATCAATGATATTTTATTGTGTATCACATAATCTCCATGGCCAACAGAGGCATCCTAATTTGTTATAGAATAATCAGTGGAACATCAGATTGAAAAGATCTGAGAAGACTGTAACTCATCGGTTCAAGTTAAACCGATATATGATGTATAATCCTTGAGCGTTTTTTTTAACATTTTCTTTTTCAGTTGAGATTTACAGTTGTTTGTTAATCATGTATCTCAAATGATAACATGCTATCTGAGCACAGAGAGAACTAGGTGTGTATGTTTGTACTGTGCCTTTGAACAGTATTAACCTAAGCATATCTCGAATGAGAAAACATCTATTATTGAAATATTGAAACAGTAAGTAAGTACGTACTTAAATAGTGTCAACTTCTATATTTCAGAGAGGGGGAGAGAGAGAGAGTCTATTAATTTGTTGATGGGTCCGAGAGTACAATATTTAGTGTTTGTAATAGATTTACCCACATGCCGAGGTGAATTGCTCAATACACCTACTGTTTGAATAGTGGGTATAATTTATTATCACGATTCTATAGTGGTTTGAGCCTAGCCACAGAACACTCTAGAGGTTTTTGGGAAAGGGGAGGTTTTTTTTGGCTCCTACGTGTACAACTTCTTTGATTTGATCCCGTCAATCAATGAGAGGTAAATCATATCACAGTGAAAACAAAATATCCTCTATTTTAAAGTGGATTGAAACTTAAAGAACAACATCGCATGTTGAATACTTGGAAGTCTTGTCCCACATTTTGAACAGAATTCAGCGTTTCTTCTTTGTCTTTATTTTATCTCACACACCATATATGCAAGAGAACTAAGGTCAGTTGTTTCCGTAGAACTCTACATGTCACATAACTCGTGCAAAGGTAAATGACCTACCCTGGATATAACGCAATTGCAATGGGGAAACTAATGGTTTGCTAAAGATATTCACATCACATGATATGATATCATAATCCTCTGGCTCAAAATAACGAGTGAATATTTCTTTTAAACATTATACTTTACTAGGGTTTTCTGCAAAAGGAACATACAAATATGACTGATAATGACGCATGTTGCTTTAAGGCACAGAAAAGTATAAATAAACATGGCTCTCAGTAAACATGTTATTCATCCTTGATCTTATAACAGTCTGTAATCCTCTCGGCAAATGTGTCTGCATGAATATTATTTTGACACACAGAGTGTAATTTGATGGTTTTACTTTAGATCTAACACATAAGTCTGTCATTTTCTTTACTTTGAAACCATGGAGTGGCGTTAACTGAAAAAAATTTACCTGATGAGGACTGACGGTACCGTGTCATTAAATAGCAGAAGACTTGCGAAGGCTATGATAGCAAAGGTCTATGTGGTGAGTGGTGAGAGACATGGTTATGGAGAGTAGTGAAATTATTGCTGCCTTTCAATGAAATCCCAGATTTTTGTTTGTTCCGATATTTAGATATAAGGAATGTTTAATATGTCTGTGCTACACGCATGGTAAATGGATGTCAAACACACTATTTACAGACAAATTTAACTTTCACGTAGGCCCTATGTCTATTTTTTAAACAATAAGAATATTATAAAAATATTACCGTTTTGTCTAACATAAAACTTTTAGAAATGATCATTCATATGTAAACATTTTAGGAAACATAGCGTAGGATCATTGGTTTAGAAAACTATTAAATTTATTTCAATTTATTGTAATTAAGTCAAATTATTATAGTTGATATCTAGTCTGACTAATTTTTTTATGATTCAGTGTTGGATTGTGAATCAATAATTTTCTGTCTTAAAGGGGCAGTAGCACGTTTTTTGATAATTTTATGTTTTAAATGTTTCACTGATAATTGTAAGTTGATGCTAAATGTATTATTTTGACAGTGTCAAAAATCTCATTATACAAGCCAATCATCCATAATCAGAGGACAAAGTATGAAGATTCACATAAAATCCATTGGTGGCCATTTTGTGTGAACACCTTTAATTCATTTTGTGAAAGAAAAGGGAATCGCATAGCTAAACTTAACGTTATATATTTGAATTATTACTGCTCCATTTAGTTTGAATAAATTGTCTTTCAATTGGAACCATTAATTTTCATTTTCCTGACATCACCTTATATTCACCCTAAAAACGTGCTACTGCCCCTTTAAGCCCAGTGCCATTGGTCTCTATTTTAATTGAAGGGAAGACATGAACCAAAATAGACTTAAAGCATCTGTTGTTAACTGTGATCACTTTTCTTTGCCGGACTCTTGTCTTTTTCGTCTATACATAAAAGAACTACATTAGAAATAAACCGAAAATATACTGAAATGTTGTTAGTAGTACATAAATTAAGTCTGTTTCACAATGATGCTACATTACATCTGACATATCTAATAACATACATGTTTGCTAGTTAATGTTGGGAAACATCATTCTCTTAGATGCTTATCATTTGATTTGAAAGAAAAACATCGTTTTTTTTATTTTAGTGTTATTATTGTGGAAGAACTAACTATTTCTACATTATGGTAGAGTTGCTTATGCTTAGTGAATAGTAAAAGAAACGCTGTCCAAAAGTAGTAACAATAGAATAATAACTATCTTTACCTCGACTTGCACAGCAATGTCGGCCCACCATTGGTCATAACTGGTCACGTGCCGTAGGTATATTTAGCTATGACAATCTGGGTTGCATGCACCCCTAGTAACATGCATCGATTTAGTGTCAAGAGTCATCTTACTTGCCCTTTAGCAAAGGCTACGCTACCCTCGTTTGCCCTGTGTATGCTAAAGTCATATTTATGTAAGACCTTTACTGGTAAAAATAAGTAAAATGTATTCAAATATGATATTGTTGCGCTAAAAATATGAATAAGTCATACGAGTTCTCAATGGCCTCTACTCAACGGTTCGACATAAGAGTAACAGAGATTCTACGCCAGTCTGATTAAAATCGACCGTGCTCCGAGGAATAAAATATAAAAAATATTGTCTCTATCGGGGCTCGAACCATTCGGGATATCCTCTCCGTCTCGGTCTGAATGCACCCACCTCTATCGCGTGTTGCTATACCCAGTCGTTAGCTATCCAATCACATCCTCGTTTTTAAATAGCGTTTAGCGGCGGTTATGTATAACGAATGGTACACTGGAGTTACCTGCCCCTGATCGATACCGAAGCTGTCACTGCGCTCCTTTCGATTGGCTAGATGAGCTTGTGTCAGAACATGCGGGCGATAGGGGTGCCTTCAGACTGTGAATGAGAGGAAAGCCGGGCTTGGTGAGGTTCGAACCCCGCTAGAGATACCATTTTTACACTTTTTTCTTCGAATCACAGTCGATTTTAATCAGACTGGATTCTACGCCTGATTCAAATCTAATATGTTGTAGGCGTTTGAATGCACAAGGTCACGTGATCAAACAATCAAAATTTATAAGGCCCGCCTAAAGAGTAGCACTGATATGATAAGTCGCAAATTCTACCAATCTCATCTCTCTAGCCAGATATAAAGCATTAAGTAAGGGTGCTCGTCGAGATAAATTCGCTACCATGTGTCAGCCAGTTTGTTATGGAGATTTATCATGTGTCCGAGTTCTTCATTCTCGTAACTTATAATACATGTGGTCATGATGGTATGCAATTATTGGCAACAATGAAGGATTCGCGTTTATCCAAGGCTTGGTGATACATGTATAGTAGTCTTTAGCTTAATTAAATTCATAAATATTCTTAAAGTAACCATGGATGAGGAGTTAGTTTTACAATACAATTGGTACATATATTGATTTTTTTATTTTTGTTTTTTGTATGCCCCTGGAATTTGAGATTCCGGGGGTATAAAGTTTTTACACTGTCCGTCTGTCTGTCAGTTTGTCTGTCTGTCAGTCTATCAGTTTGTTTGTCCCAAAATACTTTAACCTTGACAATAACTTGTGCTTGGATAAAGATAGATCTTTGATATTTCAAGTGCATCTATCATGATAAGACATTTTAAGTAGAGGTCATTAATGATGACCTCGTAATCTTGACCTTGGCGCAGCAAGTATTTTTCAAAAACGTTTACCTTGACCATATAATTGTTATTGATTATAGATAAACCAGTTATATTCTACATGTGCATCTATCATGATAAGACCTTTCAGATGGGGTCATAAGTTTTGACCTCGTGACCTTGACCACTGTTATATTCTACATGTGCATCTATCACGATAAGACCTTTCAGATGGGGTCATAAGTTTTGACCTCGTGACCTTGATCTTGGCTCAGCAAGCATTTTTCAAAAACGTTAACCTTGGCAGTAACTTGTGATTTGATAGAGATAGACCATTGATATTCCACAAGTGATATATCATGATACATATAAGACCTTTTAAGATGAGGTCATAATTTTTCACCTCGTGGTCTTTTCTTTGGCGTAGCAAGCATTTTTCTAAAACTTTAACCATGGTAATAACAAGTGATTGGATAGAGATAGACCATTGATATTTCAGAGAATTAATTCTTAGGTACATATTTACACTCAAAATTTACATTTACATTTTACTGATATCTGGGGGCATCAGTGTTTAAAACTGGTTTTTGGAAACTTTAACATACAGTTGTGAAAAAGTATATTTTATCATAAGATAATTTTAAAAATCACATTTCGTTGACGTAGCCTTATTCACATTTTGCTTTATTATATTTAGTGACAGTGTAAGCACCAAATGCTGAAACACCCTGTAATATAAAGTTCCTGATACGTTCTCCAGCTGTATATATATGAGACTAACATGAATATGTTGGTACTGTAACAGGCAATCTCAGAAAATCGTTCAACTCATATATAAACCAATAAACAAATAAAAACCAAATGAAATCCATTATCAATGTATTGTCCTGAAAGCATGTGTGAAATTGCAAAACGTTGCTGATTTTGTGAATCGGTGATATATCAATATATATATACAGTTTCTCCTGCTTAAGGCTACTTCTGTTGATAACTTGATTGACAAATATGTACATAATCCTAAATCTTATTCCGAAAATAAATTACTAGTTGGTGTGCTAGCATTTTCTGTGTGACTGATTCTTGCAGGGTAAAATATGGAAATGTTTAGAAATTAAGAACGTTGATGCCTACATATTTTGGGGTTGACCATCGGATAAGCTTGTCTTGTTGTAATACTAATAATTACACAAGTATAGAAGAGAGCAGAGCTCACATATCTACACTTACCATTTTGTTTTTCAATAGTTGAATTTTCTAAACATTAGGTATAGTTGCATGATAGCAGAGTATACATTTATAAAGATAAGTCATTGTGTAAGTCAAGTTTCCATTGAAACCACAAATATGTTTTGCAATATAAAATTACATCTAGGGATAATGATGTATATTTTTTTCAAGTTTGATGTAGTTATCACGAGGATTCGGAGGAAAACATATTTATCTCTCACCAGTAAGTCATATGTCAAAGGAAACATAGCACAAACATACAGGTAAAGGTTTTACTATCAAGAGGCATATCTAGGGATCATGTGACATGTTAAGAAAGTTTTGGAAAGCTAATATTTATTATTTACGAGGGCAGTCATAACGGGGTTCATATTTTTCAAATGTTGCCCTAGGGTAAAATATCACTTTTTATTGTGATGTCACGTTATAAACAAAGCTTTGACGTCACGGTACACCTATGACGTCACAATCGATATGGGCCGGCCACATGACATACTATGTTTACGACAATGGTGCCTAAATATCAGTATATCTCTCACTCACTGGGGAAATACTAATATTTAGCTTTTGTGAAACTAGCATGTAAAGTTTGGAATTTGTCATAGCGTCATTTTTGAGTCATGTTTCCATTGAAACCGCAAACAATACAAGTCATTTGTTAGTGTTACCCTCGAAAGGCACATTTAGGGATCCTATTTGATAGGGGTATGAATTTTGGTGTTGCTAGCATGTATACAAAGGAATTCAATCACATAAACAGAAAATGACAAGAACACCTTACTTAGAAACTCAGAAAAAGTCATGGGTCTTAGACATTTTTGCTTATGTTTTACAGTTTTTATAACATCAAAATAATTATATTAAGAGGATCATTGTTTCTTTTTGTGAAAGCAATACATATCTTTCCTTTCTTGAAGTTGAATTTGAAATGCGGCTTTTCTCTCATGGCACCAAACGGGATGAAATGGGTAGACGACTTCAGGCTGCTGGTCTCCTTCAAAATCTCAGACATTTGAACCATGTTGATCAGGACACGGAATCAAATTCCCCAGGCATTCTTCCAGAGACTTGTGGAATGGAGACAACGTTGTACTGCCTGTGTTGGGGTCACACTGGTTACTAAAAATATAATTTTTGTGACATTTTCCTCTTTGGGAATATGTTTCATAACGTTTATGAAATTTCTTTTCAAATGTTACGTTTCTTTTGCTACTCAGTATATTTAAATTCACATTCTCAAAATACATGATGATATAGTGAATCATATTCCTTTGAGTAAAAGTCACATAAATTAGTCAAATGTTATTAAATTAGGAATAGCTCATTCCCTATAGGGTATTTGTTGGTAGAACGTGATTCATAATTATTATATTGGAACCATTAGATAATTGTGTGAGTGGTACACCTGAAAGGAATACTGTTGTATTTGATCAATGTTTTTCAGGAATGTTACATTGCAATTCATTGTATGCATAGTTTAGTAGATACGCTCCAGGCAAAGACAGACGGACAATATTAATGTTTTAATGAACATGAAAATATGATTACTAAGATAGACACGAAGGTTTTTTAAAAAGTTTTTTTTTCATTTGTATAAAAACATATTACATATATCTTGAATGAAATCTTAAACAAAGTAAACGTTTCGTTGGGAGATTGTAGTAGTCCGTGCTTGAAATGCCTATTTATATCCTACAATAAATTACTTTCGAGAATGTAAGATGAAGATCAATCCGAAAAACAAAAATACTGTACATATGTTGCAAATATTCATTGGTAGTACTTGAGGACACCTGGGAAGATATTAGCTTTATAACTAATGTGGGGGCACTGCATTAATGGATGACATTGATAAATGTTCCAGACAGAATCACTCAGAAAGTCTCTGGTGTAGTGGCATTGGTCAGGATCATGTCACATGTGGATGCAATTCAGATTGTTACCTTGATCAATACAAGTTGGCTTTATACGATTGCATTGGTTGAAGGGGAATGTCTATGGACAGGAACTTCATTTTGTTTTGTAAGATAATCTAGAGTTGCATATGAATTAAAACTTTTCATATGCAGTCGAGCATTTTAGTTAAATGGGAATGAGGATAAGATATTTAAGCTTTTTCATCCCAAAGGAAATTTGCTGGACACGGCTGAACAAGTCATATAAAAAACAATCTCTTCTGCATAATAGCACAGACACATGAGTTCCGATACACAAGTAAAATGGTTACTAAAACAGCAATTTAGATTTATAGTTCCATAATAAATTATATCCGTCCCTATGACTTTTCTTGTGCAAATACATTCTCTCCTCACAGAGGCAGATCAATTCATGAAATGTTGATACAGCCTCTGTTATATTACGTCGATATGGATAGAATTGGATATGCCTGATGGAGGCAATCACAGTTAGTTGTGCAATCAGCGACACTGTTCTTACATCATCATTTTAGATAGAGACAAAGCTTTGGCATGACACAGGCAATGCGATAACCACAATTTTCACGCGAGAAGCGTTGTCAAATGGATTGTGGTGCAATTTTTTTATACCAAGGAAAACTGCTTCGAACCTACTGATTTCGGCATAATAGAACAGAGGCTGTATCAACATTTCATGACTTGATCTGCCTCTGTGGGGAGAGAATGGTGCAAATAAGGATACCATTGTCGAAAAAAAATCATATCTTGGAAAATTGTACATGTACATCTAAAGTATGAATTGAAAAAGCCATGTTGCATTAAACAGTTCTTCAATGATAACAGATTCTGTCTTCTAGTTTTCCAAATGTCATCCACCATGGCAACCAGTCCATGGCGTGTGACCAATTGGAAATTCATTCTGTTAGCGCAGACATGATTCTTGAATTTGAAACTTGAAGCGTCTGAATAAAACTCTTTGAGTTATTGTGCTAGTTGCCACTTGTTGACGAATTTGTACTCTACAACTGCAATCCTCACGATAATGACTACATGACTCCACACCTCATTTACACATACCCATTCATGTTCAACTTTGTGTGAAAGGCTTGAAGAAGAAGAAGAAGATCAAGATATAAAGTTGTGTAATCATGTAGCAAAAGAAGTTGCTTTGCTGCATTTAACACTGCCATCTGACCCATTAACATTTCGTTTTATGTTTGTTTGAAGGAGAGTGACATGAACTTCTATAGTTTGCATCTTTGACTACAAAGGACAGGATTGTTCAGCGATTATAGGGCCTTAGAGCAAGGGGTCTTGGTTTCTTGATTTACTTGTTTTGAGGATGTGTCAACTGTTGGAGACTGTGGGAATTTATATTTTTACGCAAATTAATATTGATCCTCTATGGTTACAGGAAGTCAGGGACATTTAGTTATAAGATGTTCAGTTTAAAAAACGCCCCTCATATTGACAGAATAGTCAGTAATTGTGGCAGGGCCTTAAACACCAGTTGTCTAAACCTGTCTGTTGACGTTGCAAGTAATGTGATTAACGCATAGGAATGATGATAAAATGTCACATACAAATGTCATTAAAATAGATAAATTAATGCCACATGCCTTTATCAATAAATTCTTAATTCAAAATAACACACACATACTGACACTGACAGTTATTTTGGCATTGCATGTTCCAACTGATGTGCAAGTACAGAACAGTAATAGGAAGGACGACAATGCGTCCAAAGTGCCTTCAGTCAAATGTGAAATTGAAATAGGGAATAATCGTTAAAAGAAATGTCTTATGGCACAAGTGCTGCGAGCTGAAATCACGACATTTCACCTGAAAAAGCAGTTTTAACAAGCAAAAACTTCTTCTTGGTCTAAATATTGAATTATCACGAAATAGCTTCCGGATCCTAAATGTCATTATTTAATAATGCATCCCTGTGGAAATTATGCAAATAGAAATACATTCCGTGATTGAAATGCAAAAGAGCACAGACAGTTTAGGAAAAAACATTTCTTATTGCTACAAATTTCGGCCATGTTTAAATTATTTCAACACTGGACTATCTGTTATTTGAGTTTTTGATTGCGTGGGTTTGAAACTTGCAAATTGTTGTTAAAAAGTCAAATTATTGCCAATTTCCAATTTTATAAAAAGAAATGATGGACTGTGTTGTGCTGATACAAATGTAGTTTTGTTTACTTTATGGTTGTAGAAAGCTTTCTGAAGATCAACGTTTGTCTATAGAGTTTCATATAGTATATATGATAGTATTTTAATGAAATTGAAGAGTGCTTTTATGACAGTTGTCTATTTGAAGTAACATTAAATGTTTATTATGGTTTAGCAGAAATCAGTGAGCACAAAATAATAAATTAAATTCAGATTGATAAATCAATGTGGCAGTATTCTATTTTTTATGACATTTCTATATTTCATTTTACCATCATTCCTACGCGTTAATCACATTACTCAAAACGCGTTAATCACATTACTCAAAACGTCAACTTAAAAGGTTTAGAAAAATTGTGATTAAGGCCTTGTCACGATCACTGACAGTTCTGTCAATTTAAGGAGCGAATTTTGAAACCGAACATCTTGTTAGCTAGGTATGCTTGACTTCTTTTAACCGAAGGCGATCAAGATTTATGTGCAGAGTCTCTTACGGTTGACTCATCCACCAATGGTACCAGTCATGGTTCTTATAATGTTTAATCTTTTTACATGTAACCTATAACTACAGATTATCACATGGATGGTTAGTACCTTCACAATATGTCATGTTTGATAATGGATCAAGTGTACGCTTTAGCCTTCTAACTTTACATTTCAAGATTTTCAAATCATTTCTTTTTTTCAATTTGACTCTTTAGCAACTAAACTTAACTAAACCAACATTATTAAGTTCTTTTTTCATGTTCTGCAGGTAAACCAAGGCAGTGTCTTTGCAAGAGAGATTTAAACTTTATGTCACCTTTGTGAGTTTCTAGTTCTCTGCCAACAGAAAATATTCGCAGATAATCTTTCAAAGGTTAGTTTAAAAACTGCTTTCAGGGTTATTCACTTTTATCATGCAGTTTGTTTTCAGGACACCTTGCAACACTGTAGCTATACTTGATAGTAGAACCTGAGTCTATCGATTTAAAAAAAAATCAATGTAACATAACACATGCCTGTGTGGTATTTGTCTATTTGATAATTTTTTGGGACCAGGTTACTGACCCTAACGCATTAACCAAACCAAGACCCTTGCTGAACAATCCTGTCTTTTGTATTAAAGGGGCAGTAGCACGTTTTTTGGTAATTCTATTTTTCAAATTTTTCACTGATACTTGTAAGTTAATGTTAAATGTATAATTTTGACATTGTCAAAATTCTTATTACACAAGCCAATCATCCATAGTCAGAGGACAAAATATGAAGATTCATATAAAATCCATTTGTTAGTCATTTTGTGTGAACACCTTTAATTCATTTTTTGTAAAATAAAAAGAGTCGCATGGCTAAACTTTACGTTATATATTTGAATTATGACTGCTCCATTTAGTTTAGATACAATGTCTTTCAATTGGAACCATTAATTTTCATTTTCCTGACATCACCTTATATTGTCCCTAAAAACGTGCTACTGCCCCTTTAACGATGAAAGCTTAGAAGTTCATGTCACTCTCCTTCAAACAACTTCACCAAATCAAACATAAAACGAAATGCTAATGGGTCAGCTGTTAAATGCACCAAAGCAACTTCTTTCCTACATGATTACACAACTTTATACCTTGATCTTCTTCTTGAGAGGATGGCTTTAAACGATCAAGCCTTTTACACTAAGTTTAACATGAAGGGGTCTGTTTAAATGAGGTGTTGAGTGATGTACTCATTATTGTGATGATTACACTTGTAGAGTACAAATGCCTCAACAATGGCAACTTGCACTAAAATTTAGAAGTTTAATTCAGACGTATCTTTATCAAATCTTCCAACTTTCATATTAAAGAATCATGTCATAATTTAGATGTACATATCGGTACAAACGGTCAATTGCATAATCAAAAACGTTTTGGTTTATATTTAGATGATTTAACAGAACAAAATTAAGTTCCTACACATAGACATGCATCTTTAACCAATGCAATCGAAGGAACCAACTATTTTTGATCAAAGTAACAGTCTGAATTGCATCCACATGTGACATGATCCTGACCTATGTCACTACATCGGACACTTTTTGAGTGATTCTGTCTGGAACATTTACCAATGTCATCCATTAATGCAGTGCCCCCATATTAGCAAATATCTTCCCAGGTGTCCTCAAGCACTATTTTGCCATTTTTCTCATTTCTCAACACATCATCTACCATGATTACTTCAACCAATTTACAGATCCCTAGATGTCTCTTTTAAGGGTTTGACCAACAATTGATTTTTATTTTTTTATGTTTTCATGGTAACATGACTTAACCAGTAACTCTATGACCACGTTCTTTGTCCAGAGTATATCTCCCAAACTACACATGCTAGCTCTCCAAAACTTCATGCACTTATCAGCCATGATCCCTAGTTGTGTCTTTGGGGGTTAGAACCAACAATTGATTTAAAAAGACTCTATGACAACTTCCTTTTTCCGGAAGAAATCTCCTAAACTTTACATGCTAGTTCCACCAAATCTATACACCAATTTACCAATATTATGTGATGGTTTGGCATCTTCGTTGTCTGCCTTTTCTATGGACACATTACTAAAACTTTTGTCTATGATGAATTTCTTTTTCCAGACCATATGTCCTAAAATATGTCCTAAAATATATCTTAGCTAGCTTTACCGAAGGTGCTAAACATGGCAACATGATCCCAAGATAGTCTTTCGATGTCAAAACCTATTCATGTTTTTGTGCTGTTTTTCCTTTGTAACATGACTTACCGTGGCAAAAGTAATTTTGTCCTCAGAATCTTCAAGATAATAACATCAATCTTAAAAAAAAGATCAATCATTATCCATAGATATACCATTTAAATGGTAAAACCTATTAATTAATCTATTTGTGGTTTCAATTATTTAAACTTGACTTGACACAATGACTTATCTTTAAAACTGTATACATGTTTTTCACTATCATACAACTATACCGTGTTTATCAATTTTAACTATTTGAATTTTTTCAACAAAATGGTAAGCGGGCATATGTGAGCTCTTCTCTGATCATTTAAGTGTTACTCTTTGAGGCGGGCATTCTTTAATTTAGATTTTTTTATCACGTGACCTCGTATATTCGAATGTTCGATTTGAAACGGCCCTATAATCTCCATTACTCTAGGCGGACTGTCGAGAAGGGGTGAATGAGTTTGATAGTGCCAGGGTCAAAGATAAAACAGTCATCACAACAATGTGCAGGTTGGTTTGAGAGTTAGCGATTACCTTTAATCTAACTGATGTTCTTAGATCGTTTTTTTTGTTCGCATAATTTGAATCTTGAGCTTGCTGAAAGACAACCCAGCTGCTAGTGAGCCGACCGAGAGGCCATTGAGAAATTGTTTGACTTGTTAATATTTTCTTGCGGCACCAATATTTTATTTGAAAAGCATTTTACTTATTCAAGTAAAGTTATTACATAAAGATAACTTAAACAAACACAGGACAATCCACCAAGCATAGGACGTTACAGCAAACGAGCGTAGGGTTAAAGAACAAGGAAGATAACACTTGACAGTTCGTCAATGCTTGTTACTAGGGGAGCGCGTGGCCCAATTTATCATAGCTAAATATGCCTACGGTACGTGACCGGTTATGACCAATGAAAAGCCGACATTTGCTCTGTAAGTCAAAACAAAAGTAATTATTCTTATGCTTTTACTTTTGAATATTAACTGCATTTTGTTGCATTGATTATCGCTTTTAGCAACTCTCCGATCCGATCTAGATATATTTACTTTTAACTACAATAATAAACATCTTCACAAATCAAAATACCGATGGTTGTCTTGTAAAACCCAAGATTAAATTATTATTCTCATGACGTTTTATTTAAAATATAACCATTCGAGAAACTGATGGTTCCAAACTTTATCTAATATGTATTTAATAAGATATATCGGATGTAATGTAACATCATTGTGAAACTTGACTTATGTACTACTAACAACATTACTGTATATGTTCCGTTTACTTCTAATGTAGTTCTTTACTGAGTCCCAAAACCATAAGGGGGGCTTATTGCAAATAAAGTCCTACATATATTTTCCTGTGACCTTTACCCACTTGAGAACCGTATTTCATTAGTTTTACGTTTGCATAAAGTTGTCAAGATTAGTTACAGGAATATATACATTTGATGGATTGATGTTAGTAATTAACATATTTTAATTAAGCTTCTAATGATATCACGACTGCTAGCCAGTCTGAATGAGAACAAGGTAATTACCTCTATTGCTTTTTTCTTCAATATGACGAAAAAACAAAAGAGTATTTAATCTACATACTTACAGAAAGATATCGAGATCGAGAATATGAACCTTATGATGAGCTTAGCAATGGTTAAATCTTGACCGTTATTCTCAATAACGAAATATGATTTGTTTATAGATATAACCTCCATGATTTAGTTGGTAGTTGATCATAAACATGAACAACAATACGCCTCGGACCTTGTAGTCTTATCCCGTAGCAACACTTCCAATCTTTGTATCTGAATCCGTTTCGAAAGGTTTGCTGATGTCAATCTCAAACAGGTTTCAGTTTCTCATTGTCAACTTTCTCCAAAACAGTCTGCAACATAAATTGCACAGTTCAACTCAAAACGTGTAACTGTCAGAATGACTTCTCTCGTTTTGACTGGTCAGAATTATTTCCTTTAAGTTTGTCATTTGCTCATCACACTTTGGTTGATATATTCTCTCATCAGAGAGGTAGCTCAGTCATGTTACTTTGATCTAGATCTAGTGTAAAATTTATTTTACCCCTGCTTACATTAAACAAATATATATTTTAACAAAACATAAACCAAACACCAAGTATTTCTTCAAACTTCTGCAAATATATGTTATTGTTAACGTGTCTGGTATTTGACTGGTTGCTCTGCCACAATATGTTAACATTATCTTAAACAATTTTCATTAACATTGTCTTTTTGTGGCCTAAATGGTGAAAAAGTCATGGAAGTTAAGAAAAGTCGGGTTGTTATGCCTTTGAGATTAAATGCAATACACTGACATCATTGATTTCAGCATTACTATGTGAAACTACCAACTGTCTGCGAACACTTGGTTCTACTCGTTTAACTCAAGTTAAAGTATAGGACACAGCATGCAGTATTAGAATTATATATAATATAGCTAAAACGAAAAAATAAATTACAACTGTACATTGTACTATAATGAGACTTTTATTTTGTATATTTGATTCCATGTAAGAACTCAAGAAAAAAGGCAGAGACCCAAATTATTGGTCGTGAAATAAGGTTTTGGTCCGTTAACCTATTTTTAAGTTAAGATCTATTCATTGCACACTCTACTTCACTCAATTCACGTATAGTCCAGCAGATATGTGAAGAATTTATATACAATTGTGCCTTTTATGATACAAGCATGAAATTTGGTACACAGTTAGAGGGTACCCTTAGAGTGAAATTTGGATATAAGGACATTCCAGATTCCCTCAAAGATTTAAATGGCGGCTACAAATTAATTAATGAAATTAGTTAATGAATTATACCAACCAGTTCAAATCCTTATGGCGTGTGTTTGGTGTAAAACACAATTTAGGTATTATGTTATTACTTGTTGTGCATATGCTATCAGTCTAAGTAAACCTAGCCCCAATAATACTCGTTTCTCTCAGCTATTGAGTCTAGAAAGATGTAGTAGAAGGTCGCGTCAGCCGATCTTTGGAATTGCCAAATCAGGGATCGTCTTATCAAGCCGCAATAGTATGCTTTCGCCCATATGACGTTGGAAGGTCATAGGTCGGCGAACGTTTGGCTGACGCGACCTGCTACTACATCTTGCTAGACTCAATATCTTAGTGAAGCGAGTATCATTGAAGCTAGGTTAACTTTGACTGATATGCTAAGCAATTAGTTCATACTGAGATAAAAAAAAGAGCATCTGCAGTGGTACATAAGAGTTAAAATAAGATTTTCAAATTGCCATTGCAGAATTCAGCCCGAGATTAGATATCTGACTGCACAGGACTGCTGTATTTGCTTGTTGATAAAACATTTGTTCATTAGTGGTGCTGCATATTGCGTGACCAACAATGGCTAATAAACATTCAAGCTTTTGAATCAACAAGCTAGAATGCTACTCGTCTACACTGATTGATCTGAAGAAGTGTGTTTTATGTCAGAAAGAAACAGAATAGGTTATTTCCTGTCTCGCTTATTCCAAGCAAAATATAGGTTCTGAATAGGCGGAGATATAAAATAGGCTCCAGCCCTCTACCATTCGCTCGGATCCGTGGCGGGATGTTTTTTGTTGTTGTGATGGTCCGATCTCCTGGTGTAAATCGGTAGGAACCTGAGGTACGCTTTTCATCTGAGCCATTCAAGAAGCCCTCTGCCAGGGACACGAGCAGTTCAACAGCAGGACTTGACCAACAGGCTGGCAGGAGGAGCAGAGATTGGGTTCGTTCACTCCCAAGAAGAGAAGAGCGGGAGGTCAGCCTACCCCTTCCAGGCAGGAGGCGTGTTCTTTCGTATCGGAGTTCTTTGTGTATTGGCATCAGCTGGGGCTGGACCCTTTTAATGAGTCACTTTCTGAAGTGGGGGTTCCAGATACCAGTTTCGTCTCTGACCACCTCTCACCTGCGACTCAACGGAGCACCGTGGACGGCAGATAGGCTCAATGTAACGTTTGAACAGATGGATATTCTTAGATCCAAGGGGGTAGTGGAGGAAATCCCGGTCCCAAATGTCAAGTCGGGGTTCTACTCCCCTATGTTCATTCCATCCAAGAGAGACAGGAGAAAATAGCAACTGATTAACGACGTGTCGAAATTAACCCTCCTTCCTTGTACTGCCGCCATATTTTTGTCACCGTTGTTGTCATCAGTCATTCGGTTGCTGGATCCCTAGAATTGGAGAACGCATACTTGCACATTCCCATTTCCGAGACCATCGCAAATACCTCAGTTTCGTTCTGGCGGAGCGCCATTCTCAGTGGAATGTGCTCCCATTTGGAATATCATTCGCTCCGTGGCTTTTTACCAGGGTGACTTAACAATAATGAACTTTCTTCTCGCTCACAATGTCCAGTTCATCCCATTCGTGGACGCATTGATCTCTCAATTCATGAGAATGGGGTTGCTGATTAACCTGTCCAAGTCAGACCATAAGCCAACCACTTCGCTCACCTTCTTGGGCCCTATTGTGGACACTTCTTGCTCCGCTAGGTCCAATAGATCATCGGGCTGCTCACCTAAGTGCAGGACCTAACAAGGAGGGGCCGGCTGCAGTTGAGACCATTTCATGTCTTCCTAAACGTGCACGTCAGGGAAAAGATGTCCAGACATGTGTTGCCGCTTTGTCATGACCTCAGGGAGGAGGCGAACGTCTTCAGGGGTGTCCCGTTCCACGCACTAATGGTGATGGTAAGCGCAGCTTGGGATAGAACACACGGTAGGAGTCTGGTCTCAGAGTCAGTGGGATCTGGAGATTGTCCTGAGCACTACACGATGTCTACAAGCCCTTATCAGAGATGATAATCCTACGCCTGAAAGTTAAGACAGTGAGGGATGAGGAAGAGCCACAAACGAACTTGCACCGGACTTCGTGTGTAAGATCCAGGGGTCTGATGAGTGAGGTAGGGTGTTTCACATTCACGCCCTTGCATGATCGGTATTCCCCATGGACGAAGAGTGGAGTTTCTCTGTCCTGTTCCAGCCTCCGTATCTACTCGGAAACTCGGATACACACATTCCTTCTGGCAGGGGAGTAGGAGGCCTTCCCCATTTGCAGCAGAGTAGAAAGAAGACAGACAGTGCCTTCAGTGTCTATCTGCGGTCTGCTATCCTCGAAGATTACAAAGCCGTAGGGTGACTGAGACCAGCTCGTTCAACCTTTTTTGAGATCCGTGCAGTCTCTGCCACCATAGCGTTTCACATCAATATTGCTGTGGCGGGCATCCCGTCGGGCTGTTTTTGGAAGTCATACATGGTCTTTGCGAACCACTGCCCTCGAGACGTTTCTATGGAAGACGGACATTGCAAGGATGGTGCCTCAGGTATTCACATAGCAACACACTTCAGGTCTTGCTACCCTAGAGGGATTGCAGCTCACCTTTAGATCACATTCACATGTTGTTGTTTTTTTTTAAATTTGCATCGCTTTTTCCGTTGTGTTGTGTCTTTTAGCTCCATTTAGTTTAGATACAATGTCTTTCAATTGGAACCATTAATTTTCATTTTCCTGACATCACCTTATATTGTCCCTAAAAACGTGCTACTGCCCCTTTAACGATGAAAGCTTAGAAGTTCATGTCACTCTCCTTCAAACAACTTCACCAAATCAAACATAAAACGAAATGCTAATGGGTCAGCTGTTAAATGCACCAAAGCAACTTCTTTTCCTACATGATTACACAACTTTATACCTTGATCTTCTTCTTGAGAGGATGGCTTTAAACGATCAAGCCTTTTACACTAAGTTTAACATGAAGGGGTCTGTTTAAATGAGGTGTTGAGTGATGTACTCATTATTGTGATGATTACACTTGTAGAGTACAAATGCCTCAACAATGGCAACTTGCACTAAAATTTAGAAGTTTAATTCAGACGTATCTTTATCAAATCTTCCAACTTTCATATTAAAGAATCATGTCATAATTTAGATGTACATATCGGTACAAACGGTCAATTGCATAATCAAAAACGTTTTGGTTTATATTTAGATGATTTAACAGAACAAAATTAAGTTCCTACACATAGACATGCATCTTTAACCAATGCAATCGAAGGAACCAACTATTTTTGATCAAAGTAACAGTCTGAATTGCATCCACATGTGACATGATCCTGACCTATGTCACTACATCGGACACTTTTTGAGTGATTCTGTCTGGAACATTTACCAATGTCATCCATTAATGCAGTGCCCCCATATTAGCAAATATCTTCCCAGGTGTCCTCAAGCACTATTTTGCCATTTTTCTCATTTCTCAACACATCATCTACCATGATTACTTCAACCAATTTACAGATCCCTAGATGTCTCTTTTAAGGGTTTGACCAACAATTGATTTTTATTTTTTTATGTTTTCATGGTAACATGACTTAACCAGTAACTCTATGACCACGTTCTTTGTCCAGAGTATATCTCCCAAACTACACATGCTAGCTCTCCAAAACTTCATGCACTTATCAGCCATGATCCCTAGTTGTGTCTTTGGGGGTTAGAACCAACAATTGATTTAAAAAGACTCTATGACAACTTCCTTTTTCCGGAAGAAATCTCCTAAACTTTACATGCTAGTTCCACCAAATCTATACACCAATTTACCATGATCATGTGATGGTTTGGCATCTTCGTTGTCTGCCTTTTCTATGGACACATTACTAAAACTTTTGTCTATGATGAATTTCTTTTTCCAGACCATATGTCCTAAAATATGTCCTAAAATATATCTTAGCTAGCTTTACCGAAGGTGCTAAACATGGCAACATGATCCCAAGATAGTCTTTCGATGTCAAAACCTATTCATGTTTTTGTGCTGTTTTTCCTTTGTAACATGACTTACCGTGGCAAAAGTAATTTTGTCCTCAGAATCTTCAAGATAATAACATCAATCTTAAAAAAAAGATCAATCATTATCCATAGATATACCATTTAAATGGTAAAACCTATTAATTAATCTATTTGTGGTTTCAATTATTTAAACTTGACTTGACACAATGACTTATCTTTAAAACTGTTGTATGTTTTTCACTATCATACAACTATACCGTGTTTATCAATTTTAACTATTTGAATTTTTTCAACAAAATGGTAAGCGGGCATATGTGAGCTCTTCTCTGATCATTTAAGTGTTACTCTTTGAGGCGGGCATTCTTTAATTTAGATTTTTTTATCACGTGACCTCGTATATTCGAATGTTCGATTTGAAACGGCCCTATAATCTCCATTACTCTAGGCGGACTGTCGAGAAGGGGTGAATGAGTTTGATAGTGCCAGGGTCAAAGATAAAACAGTCATCACAACAATGTGCAGGTTGGTTTGAGAGTTAGCGATTACCTTTAATCTAACTGATGTTCTTAGATCGTTTTTTTTGTTCGCATAATTTGAATCTTGAGCTTGCTGAAAGACAACCCAGCTGCTAGTGAGCCGACCGAGAGGCCATTGAGAAATTGTTTGACTTGTTAATATTTTCTTGCGGCACCAATATTTTATTTGAAAAGCATTTTACTTATTCAAGTAAAGTTATTACATAAAGATAACTTAAACAAACACAGGACAATCCACCAAGCATAGGACGTTACAGCAAACGAGCGTAGGGTTAAAGAACAAGGAAGATAACACTTGACAGTTCGTCAATGCTTGTTACTAGGGGAGCGCGTGGCCCAATTTATCATAGCTAAATATGCCTACGGTACGTGACCGGTTATGACCAATGAAAAGCCGACATTTGCTCTGTAAGTCAAAACAAAAGTAATTATTCTTATGCTTTTACTTTTGAATATTAACTGCATTTTGTTGCATTGATTATCGCTTTTAGCAACTCTCCGATCCGATCTAGATATATTTACTTTTAACTACAATAATAAACATCTTCACAAATCAAAATACCGATGGTTGTCTTGTAAAACCCAAGATTAAATTATTATTCTCATGACGTTTTATTTAAAATATAACCATTCGAGAAACTGATGGTTCCAAACTTTATCTAATATGTATTTAATAAGATATATCGGATGTAATGTAACATCATTGTGAAACTTGACTTATGTACTACTAACAACATTACTGTATATGTTCCGTTTACTTCTAATGTAGTTCTTTACTGAGTCCCAAAACCATAAGGGGGGCTTATTGCAAATAAAGTCCTACATATATTTTCCTGTGACCTTTACCCACTTGAGAACCGTATTTCATTAGTTTTACGTTTGCATAAAGTTGTCAAGATTAGTTACAGGAATATATACATTTGATGGATTGATGTTAGTAATTAACATATTTTAATTAAGCTTCTAATGATATCACGACTGCTAGCCAGTCTGAATGAGAACAAGGTAATTACCTCTATTGCTTTTTTCTTCAATATGACGAAAAAACAAAAGAGTATTTATTCTACATACTTACAGAAAGATATCGAGATCGAGAATATGAACCTTATGATGAGCTTAGCAATGGTTAAATCTTGACCGTTATTCTCAATAACGAAATATGATTTGTTTATAGATATAACCTCCATGATTTAGTTGGTAGTTGATCATAAACATGAACAACAATACGCCTCGGACCTTGTAGTCTTATCCCGTAGCAACACTTCCAATCTTTGTATCTGAATCCGTTTCAAAAGGTTTGCTGATGTCAATCTCAAACAGGTTTCAGTTTCTCATTGTCAACTTTCTCCAAAACAGTCTTCAACATAAATTGCACAGTTCAACTCAAAACGTGTAACTGTCAGAATGACTTCTCTCGTTTTGACTGGTCAGAATTATTTCCTTTAAGTTTGTCATTTGCTCATCACACTTTGGTTGATATATTCTCTCATCAGAGAGGTAGCTCAGTCATGTTACTTTGATCTAGATCTAGTGTAAAATTTATTTTACCCCTGCTTACATTAAACAAATATATATTTTAACAAAACATAAACCAAACACCAAGTATTTCTTCAAACTTCTGCAAATATATGTTATTGTTAACGTGTCTGGTATTTGACTGGTTGCTCTGCCACAATATGTTAACATTATCTTAAACAATTTTCATTAACATTGTCTTTTTGTGGCCTAAATGGTGAAAAAGTCATGGAAGTTAAGAAAAGTCGGGTTGTTATGCCTTTGAGATTAAATGCAATACACTGACATCATTGATTTCAGCATTACTATGTGAAACTACCAACTGTCTGCGAACACTTGGTTCTACTCGTTTAACTCAAGTTAAAGTATAGGACACAGCATGCAGTATTAGAATTATATATAATATAGCTAAAACGAAAAAATAAATTACAACTGTACATTGTACTATAATGAGACTTTTATTTTGTATATTTGATTCCATGTAAGAACTCAAGAAAAAAGGCAGAGACCCAAATTATTGGTCGTGAAATAAGGTTTTGGTCCGTTAACCTATTTTTAAGTTAAGATCTATTCATTGCACACTCTACTTCACTCAATTCACGTATAGTCCAGCAGATATGTGAAGAATTTATATACAATTGTGCCTTTTATGATACAAGCATGAAATTTGGTACACAGTTAGAGGGTACCCTTAGAGTGAAATTTGGATATAAGGACATTCCAGATTCCCTCAAAGATTTAAATGGCGGCTACAAATTAATTAATGAAATTAGTTAATGAATTATACCAACCAGTTCAAATCCTTATGGCGTGTGTTTGGTGTAAAACACAATTTAGGTATTATGTTATTACTTGTTGTGCATATGCTATCAGTCTAAGTAAACCTAGCCCCAATAATACTCGTTTCTCTCAGCTATTGAGTCTAGAAAGATGTAGTCAGCGTCAGCCGATCTTTGGAATTGCCAAATCAGGGATCGTCTTATCAAGCCGCAATAGTATGCTTTCGCCCATATGACGTTGGAAGGTCATAGGTCGGCGAATGTTTGGCTGACGCGACCTGCTACTACATCTTGCTAGACTCAATATCTTAGTGAAGCGAGTATCATTGAAGCTAGGTTAACTTTGACTGATATGCTAAGCAATTAGTTCATACTGAGATAAAAAAAGAGCATCTGCAGTGGTACATAAGAGTTAAAATAAGATTTTCAAATTGCCATTGCAGAATTCAGCCCGAGATTAGATATCTGACTGCACAGGACTGCTGTATTTGCTTGTTGATAAAACATTTGTTCATTAGTGGTGCTGCATATTGCGTGACCAACAATGGCTAATAAACATTCAAGCTTTTGAATCAACAGGCTAGAATGCTACTCGTCTACACTGATTGATCTGAAGAAGTGTGTTTTATGTCAGGAAGAAACAGAATAGGTTATTTCCTGTCTCGCTTATTCCAAGCAAAATATAGGTTCTGAATAGGCGGAGATATAAAATAGGCTCCAGCCCTCTACCATTCGCTCGGATCCGTGGCGGGATGTTTTTTGTTGTTGTGATGGTCCGATCTCCTGGTGTAAATCGGTAGGAACCGGAGGTACGCTTTTCATCTGAGCCATTCAAGAAGCCCTCTGCCAGGGACACGAGCAGTTCAACAGCAGGACTTGACCAACAGGCTGGCAGGAGGAGCAGAGATTGGGTTCGTTCACTCCCAAGAAGAGAAGAGCGGGAGGTCAGCCTACCCCTTCCAGGCAGGAGGCGTGTTCTTTCGTATCGGAGTTCTTTGTGTATTGGCATCAGCTGGGGCTGGACCCTTTTAATGAGTCACTTTCTGAAGTGGGGGTTCCAGATACCAGTTTCGTCTCTGACCACCTCTCACCTGCGACTCAACGGAGCACCGTGGACGGCAGATAGGCTCAATGTAACGTTTGAACAGATGGATATTCTTAGATCAAAGGGGGTAGTGGAGGAAATCCCGGTCCCAAATGTCAAGTCGGGGTTCTACTCCCCTATGTTCATTCCATCCAAGAGAGACAGGAGAAAATAGCAACTGATTAACGACATGTCGAAATTAACCCTCCTTCCTTGTACTGCCGCCATATTTTTGTCACCGTTGTTGTCATCAGTCATTCGGTTGCTGGATCCCTAGAATTGGATAACGCATACTTGCACATTCCCATTTCCGAGACCATCGCAAATACCTCAGTTTCGTTCTGGCGGAGCGCCATTCTCAGTGGAATGTGCTCCCATTTGGAATATCATTCGCTCCGTGGCTTTTTACCAGGGTGACTTAACAATAATGAACTTTCTTCTCGCTCACAATGTCCAGTTCATCCCATTCGTGGACGCATTGATCTCTCAATTCATGAGAATGGGGTTGCTGATTAACCTGTCCAAGTCAGACCATAAGCCAACCACTTCGCTCACCTTCTTGGGCCCTATTGTGGACACTTCTTGCTCCGCTAGGTCCAACAGATCATCGGGCTGCTCACCTAAGTGCAGGACCTAACAAGGAGGGGCCGGCTGCAGTTGAGACCATTTCATGTCTTCCTAAACGTGCACGTCAGGGAAAAGATGTCCAGACATGTGTTGCCGCTTTGTCATGACCTCAGGGAGGAGGCGAACGTCTTCAGGGGTGTCCCGTTCCACGCACTAATGGTGATGGTAAGCGCAGCTTGGGATAGAACACACGGTAGGAGTCTGGTCTCAGAGTCAGTGGGATCTGGAGATTGTCCTGAGCACTACACGATGTCTACAAGCCCTTATCAGAGATGATAATCCTACGCCTGAAAGTTAAGACAGTGAGGGATGAGGAAGAGCCACAAACGAACTTGCACCGGACTTCGTGTGTAAGATCCAGGGGTCTGATGAGTGAGGTAGGGTGTTTCACATTCACGCCCTTGCATGATCGGTATTCCCCATGGACGAAGAGTGGAGTTTCTCTGTCCTGTTCCAGCCTCCGTATCTACTCGGAAACTCGGATACACACATTCCTTCTGGCAGGGGAGTAGGAGGCCTTCCCCATTTGCAGCAGAGTAGAAAGAAGACAGACAGTGCCTTCAGTGTCTATCTGCGGTCTGCTATCCTCGAAGATTACAAAGCCGTAGGGTGACTGAGACCAGCTCGTTCAACCTTTTTTGAGATCCGTGCAGTCTCTGCCACCATAGCGTTTCACATCAATATTGCTGTGGCGGGCATCCCGTCGGGCTGTTTTTGGAAGTCATACATGGTCTTTGCGAACCACTGCCCTCGAGACGTTTCTATGGAAGACGGACATTGCAAGGATGGTGCCTCAGGTATTCGCACAGCAACACACTTCAGGTCTTGCTACCCTAGAGGGATTGCAGCTCACCTTTAGATCACATTCACATGTTGTTGTTTTTTTTTAAATTTGCATCGCTTTTTCCGCTGTGTTGGTGTCTTTCTGCCTGGTTCAGGGCTTGTTACACCCTTTTAACGGGGGCCTGGACCCCTTACCATAAGTTTGACTGTTGAGGTGGTTACCTTCCTGCTTGGGTCTCGCAGCCCTTTATTGCTGTTGTAATCTGGACAACAGTTAGTCGGAGATCGTAAAAGTAAGTTAGATGATAGTACGTTTTTTAGTAAACGTCATTATTTATATTTTCCGTTGACAACTCACCAATCCTTCATTCCTACCTTTGCCTCCCCTCCTGCGAGTAGGTTGACTCTGGTGTCCGTTCTCATGTCCACAGTCAGCAAAGGGACAGATAACTCCTATCTTCTTTGATCTGTGTAAGCTTGTTGAGAGATAAAAATCTTGATATTTAAAGAAAAATAGATACCAAATAATGTTTTTTGAGTCTTTTGAGTTAAATTATCATCATAAACACAAAAATCCTTGGTGTGCTTCTACAAGTACTATGACTTAGATAATGTTATATTACTACCAGAAAGCCGCCATTTTTGAATGGCCGCCATTTTTGTTCAAGAAAATTTTTTAAATGTCCCTATATCTCAAAATCTTCATAAAAGAATGCTCTATCAGTATACCAAGTTTCATGCTTGTATCACAAATAGCACAATTTCCCCACATATCTGCTGGACTAGTACTCTATTCTACAAATTCATAATCCATACAAGGCAACATAAATGTCATGGATAAACTCAGATTTCATTATTGAAATTGGAATTTGTTTGAAATGCAAAAAATAGACATGGGTCAAGCAAAGAAAAGTGATCACAGTTAATAACAGATGATTTAAGTCTATTTTGGTTCATGTCTTCCCGAAATGAAGAGACTAATGTCGCTGAGCTTGAAATAGGAAATTATTGATTCACAATCCAACACTGAATTATATAAAAGCTTGAGTCAGGATAGATATCAACTATTACAATTTGACGTCATTACAATAAATTTGAATAAATGTTATCTCTAATTTGATAAACCAAAACCATAATGACTACGCAATGTTACCATAAAATATGTACATGTGAATTATCATTGTCCAAATGTTCTGTTAGATAAAAACTGTAATAAGGTTATTCTTTACTCATTGTAAATAAAGTAGACGTTTGTGAAAGCTAAGTTGGTCTGTAAATAGTGTCTTTGATATCCATTTACTCCGCAAACAGCAAGAAGATATGCAACATTCATAATTATATCAAAATATCGGAACCATATAACAAATTAAAAGATTTCATGACACGATAGTTAGCAATCATTTCACTACCCTCCATAACCCATTCTCTCCCAACAAATTCTTCAACAAGTGGCAACTTTCACAATAAGAGTTTTATTTAGACGAATCTTTATAAAATCTTACAAGTTTCAACTTCAAGAATCATGTCTGCCCTAACAGAATGAATGTCTGATTGGTCACACGCCATAGACTGGCTTCCTTGGTGGATGACATTTGGAAAACGAGAAGACAGATTCTGCAACATGGCTTTTTCAACTCATACTTTAGATGTACACATACAATATTCCAAAATATGATTTTTTTCGACAATTGTATCCTTATTTGCACCATTCTCTCCCCACAGAGGCAAATCAAGTCATGAAATGTTGATACAGCCTCTGTCATAATACGCCAAAATCCTTGGGTTCCGGCAGTTTCCCCTGGTGGAAAAAAATTGCACCACAATCCATTTTAATTTATTTATCAATTGACAACGCTTCTCGCATGAAAAGGATGGCTCATATCACAATGTTTTTGTTACAGGAATATATACATTTTAATGGATTGATGTTAGTAATTAACATATTTTAATTAAGCTTCTAATGATATCACGACTGTCATTCAGTCTGAATGAGAACAAGCTAATTACCATTATTGCCTTTTCTTCAATATGACAAAGAACAAAAGAACAAACTAGCTTTGATTGCCTCCAAACAGGCTTTTTCTATGCTATCCCACAAATTTGGCGTAATAGGACAGAGTCTGTTTCAAAATTTTATGACTTGATCTGCCTCTGTGGGGAGAAAATGTCCATAACCACGTCTCTCACCACATACATAGACATTTACTTTATCGTAGCCTTCGCAAGAACTTTAAGCCTTTACTTTGTATCGTAGCCTTCGCAAGAATTGTCAGTCTTCTGTAATTGTATTATGTTAATGACAAGATTGTACCGACAGCTCTCATCATGTACAATTTGGTCAGTAAACGCCAGTCCATGGTTGCACATTAAAGAAAATGACAGGCTTAGGTGTTAGATCCTAACTAAAACTAACAAATTATTGTACATGTGTCGCAGAGAGGATTGCAGACTGTAAAAATCATAGATGAACAACATGTTTACTGAGAATCATGTTTACTTAAAATAATCTGTGCATTAAAGCAACTTTCGAAATTATGAGCTATATTTGTATGTATTCAAAGGAGAGAATGGAACCTAGATATTCAGGATACTGAATCATATCCAAAGGCATTGTGATATGAAACCCCTTTCCATACAAGAAGCGTTGTCATGTGCTAAAATAAACTCAAATGGATTGTGGTGATTTATTTTCTGTCAGGGGAAACTGTCGGAACCCATGGATTTGGTCTAATAAGAACAGAGACGCGATCAACATTTTATGACTTAATCTGCCTCTCGTAAGACACGCATATATACAACCCTTCATGATCTGGAAATCGAGTCCTACACTCCATCAATTTGATACAAAAATGAGCTTTGAGCCCCTCGACTCGACACGTCCCGGTCGGTTGGACGCTATGACAAGCTTAGACCCCTCACAATCTAGGAATAGGTCTGAAGATCAAAATATGATTCTTTGCTTTCAAGTAAATTATACCATTCAGTATCTCTGAAAGTGTCATGTTCCGAAGTAAAGATAGTGTACATGGTTTCATATGATGGCCGAAACGGGCCATCGCTCTTTCGCCCTTTGATATAGACACGATAAAGCGATAAAGCGATATTGGTAGTTTCACAACATTATTCATTTAAAGATTTTATATGTTATCTCGTTTTTCAGATTATAATCTCCAATTCAATGTTTCAACGCTACCGTTGTTTCCTGTAATGAAATTGAGCGTTTTAGCGCAAATATGATAATGCTCATGCTTTTGATGGAATGCATTGCGTTGATTTTGACTCCGATATCATTTTTTTATATCAAGTTGCTTATTAACTTTATTTCTTATGAAGGCTATAATGTTTGTTGTGTCTTAAAGGGGCAGTAGCACGTTTTTTGATAATTTTATATTTTAAATTGTTCACTGATAATTGTCAGTAAATGCTAAATGTAGTACTTTGACAGTGTCAAAAATTTCTATAAACAAGCCAATCATTCATAGTCAGAGGACAAAGTATGAAGATTGACATAAAATCCATTGGCGGCCTTTTTGTGTGAACACCTTTAATTCATTTTGTGTAAGAAAAAGGAATCGCATGGCTAAACTTTACGTTATATATTTGAAATATTAATGCTTCATTTAGTTTAATTACATTGTCTATCAATTGGAACCATTTATTTTCATTTTCCTGGCATCCCCTTATATTTCCCATAAAAACGTGCTACTGCCCCTTTAAATTCAGAAAAATAATCCTTATTGAATGCTTTATAGTGACAGGAAGAATCAGTCTACATTGTATCTGCAGGCAGAGGACATTATCAATATCTAAATGACGCCTTTGCAAATGTAATCTGTCTGTCTCCATGAAGACATGAAAGTGATCGTGATGTTCCTGAAACACTATCACAGTGATGTTTCTGAAACACTAGCACTAGTTCAGACGTTGGTCAACAAGAGTCAGCTTCAAAGAAAGGATTAAGTACATTGATTATCGTTCATGATAAACACATTAAAGTATTTATCACATAGTCATATAGATTCTTGAGATAATGCCCTATGGCTTCACTCAGCTTTTAGTAACTTAAACAATGAAAATAAACGGCAATTCAAAAATGAAAAAAAAAATCATGATTTTCTTGATAAGATGTAAATTAATATATGTTATCACATTGCATAGCGGGTTACATCGGTATTTATTATTCCCGCGAAAGGTTTTATGCAACGAGCGGAACGCGAGTTGCATAAAACCTTTCAAGGGAATAATAAATACCGATGTAACCCGCTATGCAATGTGATAACGAATTTATCTTACCGAATGTCTAAAACTATTGTTAAAAACACAATCAGAAGTGAACAAAACCTTTATTTCAAAACAAAAACAAAGGTCCGAGTCACGGCATACTGGTCACCTTATCACGTGACTTTGAATGATTGACGTGGAAGCACGCTTTACTCGCGGGGTATAAGGGATTTATTCTCCCTCGGTGAAGGTGTATATGGGAATTTGTTAAGGGTCACGTGAACCAATCAGAGATCGAGATTCTTACATGAGGTAGGATAAATGATCTTTAAAAGTTTGTAATAATACGGAGTTATGGACAGCTTGGGACGATGTAAATAAATAACATTATAAAAAAAATATACATTACATATTTAAAAGTTTGTAAAAATATTGACCTATTGACCGCTTAACACGATGTAAATTCATGAATGCGAACGCTTGGTGAAAAGATCACCAAACCTTTAACAGAGTAAAAAACATAATATATATTAAGGACAAATATCTTAGCAAATTTACAGTTGCGAAAATTAGGGGTCATTGTTATTCACGACCTAGAGAACATAGAATCAAGCTGTTAAAACACCGTATTTGAACTCACGTAGCTCCTTCGAAAACCCTTTTATCTATCAAGCCAAATGCTTATTAAAGGCGATCAAGACTATAAAGCTGGGTTTACATGCCGCACATTTACCCCTAGGGGTATTATACCCCCGGGGGTAAATTTGCCCCCAGGGGCAAAAGTCAAATATTGCATTGCGTTTATATGAAAGGAAATTGCAATACCTAGGGGCATTATTTTCTCTTCATATAATGACTTTTATAAGGATATTCAGTTTTGCCCCCTGGGGTATACAAAGTAAAGTGTTTACATGACAGGTTTGCCCCCAGGGGTATTTATACCCCCGAGGGTATCTGATTTGCCCTACCTCCAGACCAGGGGTAAATATTTCGCACTTTGCCCCCGGGGGTAAGTATACCCCTCTTAAAAATTGCGTTTACATGACGAAATTTACCCCCCTGGGGCAAAACATTGCCTTTACCCCCGGGGGTAACCGCACATATAAACGGGGCTCTAGTTAGATTATTTTGCTTTCAGTCAATCAAATGTTGTTCTTCGAAGTGTCTCGAGCCGCGGCATTTTACATCCACTAGCGGCGGATGTGTGTCAGTTTTATACTAATATGAGGCTTAAGGCTCCATGCATGGTCAGTTTTATACTAATACGAGGCTTTAGGCTCCATGCATTGTAGTGTGGTAGCGGAAGCGGAAGCTGAAAAAAAACTCTGCTGTAACAGGATAAAAAACAATGTGTTGACCTAAACAACTCTTTCATTATCCTCAGTTTTGTTTATGATTTTCCCTTTTCAATCAGTATCAACATTACTTCATTGATATATTTTTTTAATTGATGTTTGTGAAAGTAGAAAAAAGTGTGGGAATTTTAACAAGGCATCTTTGCAATATTTCTCTTCAATCAGGGAAACTGGAGACAGACAATTATCACTGATCAAAAATCAATCTAAAGTTGCATCCACATGTGACATGATCCTGACCAATGCCACTACACCAGAGACTTTCTAAATGATTATGTCTGGAACATTGATCAATTCAATCACTGAGTGCATAATCCCTACATTAGTTATCAACCTAAACTCTTTAAATGTGATCCTATGCTTCTATTTTGCAATGATTTACAGTTTTCACAGTTTCAGTTCAGTGAACATTTTCGAAATTATGCTTGCTTCTTTTTCTTTCACATTTACATTCATATATCATTCTCAAAATTTCCATGCAAGACATATATAAGCATTATAAACTGAAGGTATCTAAGTCTCAAACAATGGATTAAACTTAAAAGATGTATCATCAGAGTTTACAATCATATTAAGGTCTTTATCAAATATTGTGGTTCTAACTGTAACGGAAGGAAAATGATTCAACATTTCTTTTCACCAAAACAGAATTTTTATCAATGACAAATTACCTCATTTTATTTCCAACTACACCATCTTCTAAAATTCTCAGTAGTAAAAACCGAACCAAAAATCAATTACTTCAGCGTTTTTATGGACTTTCTCTTTCTTCGTAGTTAATATCAATGGTGTTCGCTGGATGCCTTGCCTAATATCCACCGAAAAGGCAAAGTAAAATTTTTAGAAGAAGAGGCAATACGGAGATGACAGAAGTTTTAGACTCGATCACATTACAACTGATGTTAACAGCCTTCAGCATGTGAAATCAATTAGCAGCCTTAATAGTATATTCACAATTGCTTAGGATGCGCACGTAAAATGCCTTTCTTGTTGAAACAGCGTCGCTGTCTTATTGATGGTTGAAAACTCTCAAAAACTCTTTTAGCGACTCTTCAAACAATATGCCTTCCTATTGAAAGCGCACACTGATGCGGCAATTATATTTCCCTGTGGCTATCTATTGCCTGCCAACAGAGGTAATCATAATTTTTGTTACATCCCTGTCAGTTTGCAGACTAGAAAAAGATATCTTCGATTAATCAGAGCGGTTTTTAGGTCCATGAATGGTGATTGAAAGGTCAGTCCTCCAAGGAAATGTTGACACAAATGATGTAAGAAAAGCAGGCGGCATAAAACTGATGGGTTAGTTCCAAGCGTACTGCCTTCTGGATACAATGAAGACGTTGATCTCAGGGTCGTCTCAAAACCTCGTTCTAGCAAGGGGTAGATTACTGACCCATGAGCCTTGAGCCCGTGGAATGTATGAATTTAGCCTCAATAATACCCGATTCACTCCGATATTGAGTCTAGCAAGATGTTGAAGCAGGTCGCGTAAACCGACCTTTCGTCGACCTATGACCTTCAGACTATTGCGGCTTGGTAAGACGATTACTGATTTGTCACTTTGATTGATCGGCTGATGCGACAAGTTACTGAACCTTGCTTGGTCCAATATCGGAGTGAAGCGTGTATTATTTAGGCTTGGTTTACATGTACTTAGAATGATATGACAAAGGCTGTTGTGAAGAGAACCTTCCTTTCCGCGCGAAAAGTGTTGTCATTGGCTGAAATTTTTCAAAAGGTTTATGGTTACCGATTTTTTCCGAAACTGACCTTATTCTCGATTGTAAACAGAAACACATCACATCAAGGGGATCTATATTTTGGGAATGAGATTTAGGATGATGTAAACATTTTTCAATCACGTTATCAACACAACTAGCCAACAGCAAGTGAAACTGTGTGTATAATTTGATTTCCAGGTTCACTGATTCTCAAAATCAGAAACGTCTTGCAATTTCACGCATGATTGCAGCACATAACGTAGATTATATGACCTCTTATTCGTTACCACTATTGCCTGTGGTCTGCCTGTCAGGAGAACATTTCCTGTGAGATCACTTTCAAGAGGAAAACATTTTTATTTAGGTCTCCCAAATACTAATAACGCGTTTCATAAGAGTAGATTCCTATAGATGTACAATGTTTTAGTCGTGGAAGGAATAGGAACGACATGAACAGCATGCGTAAGCCTTTGATGAATTAACAGTCACATTAATTTTAATATAAATTTTTAAAAATAAGTAAAAAAATATTCATATTCTCATGTCTCACAAGTGTTTGTTGCGCATGGCATTTTTCAAAAGTAAAAATGATAAATGTGTCCAAAATGTGAAGGAAATTGATCTGTTGATAGATTTATTTCCTAACAGAAAACTAGTGGAAGATATATGTTATTTTATGATTGTGTTAAACTAAATACGGGTGTGTAATTTACATTTTGTAACCTCAATTTTTCATTGGTGCCAGCTATAACATAATAGTATTGTGACAAAACATATAAGTTTTATGCGGATAAACATATTGTTTCGGTGGAATTAAAAACCTATTTAATATTTTTCTTAGTTTTATGACTAAGCGTTAGTCACCTTAATGTGAGTTAACAACAATACAAATTGTAAAATCAAAGATTGACACGTACTTTGATCTTAACCAAAACAATAATATCATGACATGTACGGAATATTGATTTGATAACACTGTGAGACAAACTTTTATGATGACAATTGCCAACATTTGTCATTTTCAGCGAGCTTGTTTGGTAGAGGGAAGTACGTTTTTTAAGCGACATTTAAGGTACAAATGTACTGAGGGCTTCCAATGCAGCCCTTTGTGAACTTAACACAAGACTCTCTTAATTGGGACTCTCTGGCAAAAGACAGTATGAATGAATGAATGAATGAATGTCTTTATTTTCTCCGATATGGCGAAGATCACAAGGATGTTTTTACATGGTCATAAACAAGGCATAAGAACAGTATTCACAAAACAAAATATATATCAGAAACTGTACAAAAGAGATGATTTCAATGAATGAATGTACAAAGCAAAATGCAATATAACATTTGTTTCTGTCTAATGTAGTTATTTCAGGTATGATATTTGCTCCACATAAAAACGCTATTAAATTATCATCATCATCATCAATATTTTCAATACGAACATACAAGTCAATATCAAGTGTATCAATTAGAAAACTATAAAATGCGTTACGTTGCTTCATATAAGTTTCACAATGTAGAATAACATGACAGTCGTGATCAAAACATTGGGTTTTACAATCAATACATTCCCGTGAGGTTTTCCCTCGTGACATTTCCTGTATTAAAAGTTGTATATAAGCTCTATAATCTGGATAGTTGTACAATAATCTGTATAAACTATACATACGAAGTTGTTTGTGTACTTTAGCATATCTAACCATATCATGTCTGGCAGATAGAGTTGATTTCCACTGATTTTCCTCTGAGAATGTCATGGCTTTGATAACAATATTGCGCCATGTTGATTTTTGGGGGAAATAACCACAATGTACATAATCAATAATAAATCTTAGTAAATCATATTTTCTTGCCGTGCTTATGAGACAGGTGCATATGTTTCGTGAGTTATTTAATAATTTAATACTCAATGAAATGAATGCACAAAATAGCATTTTTGTTGCTGAGTGGCATTGATTGTTGCACAGACGACCTAGAAACAGTAGTCTGCATTTATCAATATAACCTATCATTGTCCAAAGACCCAAATTAGCTATGACAGTACATGAATAACTTCTTCTGTTAAGACCTTGAATACATCTTGCAAAAAATCGTTGAGTAGATTCAATTGAATCAATATCTTTACCATGCAATTCAGGCAAAATTTCACATCCATGAAAACTGGTTGGTAGTATCATCCGCTTCCATATGTTAAGTGAAGTAAGTGGATGTAGATCGCTGTCATTTAAACCAAGTGATCTTAATGAATTTACAGTTTGTCTAGCCTTTTGACAACTCGTAAAGATTCTATCTTTACATGACATATCTGAGGAGATAAGGATACCACCATACTTAACAGAGTCAGTACTCGTTAAAGTATTTTCGCCAAAGGAAAGTTCTCAATTTGGACATGGTTGTCTCCCTTTGCGAAATATGATTACTGCGCTCTTGGAGGCATTATATGTTAAACGCCATCTTGAAGCATAATTTAGAACGACATTCAAAGAATCTTGAAGGCCGCATGGCGTGGTACTAATGAGGGTAGTATCATCCGCTAATAAAACTGAGGGTACATCAATACCATACACACAAATACCATTGTTTGAGAGCCTTAGCTCAGTTAAGAGATAGTTAATAAATATCAAGAAAAAAAATTAGGATAATACTCTGCCTTGACCCACGCCTTGTTTGATAGGAAATAGGTCAGATGAGGTACCGTCATATTGTACAAAAACTGAGCTGCATGTATAATTGTGATAAAGTAATTTCCACATTTTTGCAGAAATGCCATGACTGTGCAGTTTTACAAATAATCCGTCATGCCAAATACGGTCAAAGGCCTTTTCATTGTCTAGGAAGGCAGTAAAGACCTGTGATCCTCGTTCTATGTAATATGAAATAGATTCAAGAAGCATGAACACAGCCATTATTGTGCCATGTTCTTTCCGAAAACCAAATTGTAATGAATCGGGAAAGTTTCTACCAGCAGAAGCACAAAGTTCTAAACGTGTGAGAATTATTTTTTCAAAACGTTTTCCCACACAAGATGTAAGTGTTATGCCTCGGTAATTTTTTGGGTAACTTTTAGAGCCCTTACCCTTGTACATTGGAACAATCATGCCCAGCCTGTACACCCGTGGGAAATAGACTGTCTGCATGATGGCATTAAATAGTATACACAACTTATCCACTAAGATATCACCGCCATGAATAAGATGCTCATTATTAACGTAATCAGGACCAGGAGCCTTGTTACATTTGAGATTATGAATAATGTGTTTTACCTCCTGTGGTTCTATGTTAGTATATAAAACATTATCTTCAGCTGTACAATCAGATGAATGGGCAATGATATTTTCTAGCTTTGATTCCACAGAACATTTGAAATCGTTGTCAAAGCTTTCAGATTCATAAGGTTTAGCAAGATCAGCATAGTAATTGCCCCACACTTTACTGATAATTTCTGGTGTGTTAGCGTTGACGTTGTTGTAAACCAATTCAGTTATATTTGATTTGGGGCATCGTATTTTGCGAACGGCCTTGAAAAATGTATTTATATCAGTTTCTGAGGATTTTTCCAAGTCATGATACGTTTCTTTACGTTGCTCACGTTTTGAGTTACGATGTCTTCGCCGAAACTCGCGCTTAGCATCTTTATACACATTGTAAGATAAGTTGTTATTGCCCCGGGGTTTGTTATCTGCAAGCCAATTTCTACGTGCAACGCGCATATTATAATGTACATCATTCAAGCCTTCACGCTTCCAGTACTGCTTGAGGTGTGGTCTAAACGACCCAGATGGAATACATTTATGGCTAGCATTAAGGAGTGCATTACTAAGCTGCTCATTAAGTAATTCAACATCATCAGGTTGTACATCATACTGACATGGTATATGTATCTGAGAGACACTTGTCTCAACCTCTCGTGCGTATGCCATTTCGGAATATGCAATTTTGATGTTCTTGGGTTATGCTTAAGATGAATATTAAGAGTGGCATAACATGGAAAATGATCTGATAAATGATAATCACATTTGTCAATGATACAGCAGTGAATTAAATCGCTCGCAACATGAGCAGGTAATAGTATGTAGTCAATGAGAGTTTTATGCTGACCATCCTTGCTCCTCCACGTGTAGTTTGGTCCACAAATGTGCGAGTCATACAGGACATGAACTAGATGTCTCTGCAGAAGTAATTTTTTTAGAACTTTATCACGTGGAGATAGCAGTAGTTTACAAACATCTGAGTTTAAGTCACCAAGCATATATGTATCTCCCTCTTGACTTAATATATCATATACATCCATCAACTCATTAACAGCGTTGAGATATATTGAATGCAAGACATTAGTTGAGGGTAATCTACAACAGATTACATAAACATCAGCATAGCCATGAGCGGATAATCTGGCACAAACATAATAATCAGAATAAAGATCTAGGGGATAAGCTCTCCATTTAGATTGAGTATTACGGAGTAAAGCTATGCCACCCGAACCTCTAACAGAATCACTTGTATTGCACATGTAAGTTACCGGCAGATACCCGCTGATATCATACAATCATATTATTTTACTATGGTTTAACCAGTGCTCTTGAATACATATGATATCTATATTGTCTGGTAGGACAGATTTTATCTCCGTGGTACATGAATGTAGCCCACGTACATTCCACGTTAGTAGACTAAGAGTCATCACAATAATGATCCAAAACAAGAGTAACAATGATATTTTTAACATAATGATAGCACACATCTTTTTTACTGTCGATATTGGTATCTATTATATGCGTCATCATGTTGTCCATGTTGTCGGGATTTGAACCGTGGCACATAGTCCTTATAGTAGATATCTGGCGGCCAGAAATCATCATTATTTGCAAGTCTATCATAGTCATCTGATGAGATGTTAACTTACACAGTGTACCTTTCAGTGCCATCGTAGTGTTGTTGCTGCCGCAACATACGAGCAAATGTTACACGTACATGTCTCTGGTGGGCATAATCTGTTATCAAGTCTTTCACCTTGTCAAATGGCTTATCAGCATTTATGTTATAGAGTACAATTCGTTTGGTTTTTACTCGTGACACACCTTCCAGAATAGAATACGATTTAGCAAGTGATTTGATATTAAAAGTACCTGAATCAACACAACTAGCCGACAGCATATGAAACTGTGTGTATAATTTGATTTCCAGGTTCACTGATTCTCAAAATCAGAAACGTCTTGCAATTTCACGCATGATTGCAGCACATAACGTAGATTATATAACCTCTTATTCGTTACCACTATTGCCTGTGGTCTGCCTGTCAGGAGAACATTTCCTGTGAGATCACTTTTAAGAGGAAAACATTTTCATTTAGGTCTCCCAAATACTAATAACGCGTTTCATAAGAGTAGATTCCTATAGATGTACAATGTTTTGGTCGTGGAAGGAATAGGAACGACATGAACAGCATGCGTAAGCCTTTGATGAATTAACAGTCACATTAATTTTAATATAAATTTTTAAAAATAAGTAAAACAATATTCACATTCTCATGTCTCACAAGTGTTTGTTGCGCATGGCATTTTTCAAAAGTAAAAATGATATATGTGTCCAAAATGTGAAGGAAATTGATCTGTTGATAGATTTATTTCCTAACAGAAAATTGGTGGAAGATATATGTTATTTTATGATTGTGTTAATCTAAATACGAGTGTGTAATTTACATTTTGTAACCTCAATTTTTCATTGGTGCCAGCTATAACATAATAGTATTGTGACAAAACATACAAGTTTTATGCGGATAAACATATTGTTTCGGTGGAATTAAAAACCTATTTAATATTTTTCTTAGTTTTATGACTAAGCGTTAGTCACCTTAATGTGAGTTAACAACAATACAAATTGTAAAATCAAAGATTGACACGTACTTTGATCTTAACCAAAACAATAATATCATGACATGTACGGAATATTGATTTGATAACACTGTGAGACAAACTTTTATGATGACAATTGCCAACATTTGTCATTTTCAGCGAGTTGTTTGGTAGAGGGAAGTACGTTTTTTAAGCGACACTTAAGGTACAAATGTACTGAGGGCTTCTAATGCAGCCCTTTGTGAACTTAACACAAGACTCTCTTAATTGGGACTGTCTGGCAAAAGAAAGTATGTAATAGTTACCGACTGAGACCGAGGTGTTCAAGTTAGGTGAACCCTCGCGCACGTGAATCATAAACGCCGAGCTCAACGCTATATCATCCAGTTTCAACATGCTATCAGTTTTGATAATGTGGATAATGCATTTCTTTCTTGTATACTTTGAAAAAAGAAAACATTGACTTAAATTGGAGTAACAATGTTCATTTCTGAAATCTCACATTGGCACGAGCCTCTCGTATTGCACGTGCAATCCGCTGAAATTAACAAGCTGCCACAATAGATTGTATGTCCATTGTTTATATGATAGAAAACGTACGTTAATATAATTTATATATTTGGTACCAATGATAAGTATGAATATATTAAAGGGACAGTAGCACGTGTAGAGGCGGAATATAAGGTGTCATGAAAATGAAAATAAATGGTTCAAATTGAAGGCGATGTATTTAAACTAAATGAAGCAGTAATAAATAAAATATATAATGTAAAGTTCAGCCATGCGATTCATTTTTCTTACACAAAATGAATTAAAGATGTTCACACAAAAATGGCCTCCAGTGGAATTTATGTAAATCATTATAATTTGTTCTCTGAGTACGGATGATGGATGATTTACAATTTTAGTGAATGTATTTTAATTGCAAAGCAATGTTCGGTCTTCAATCAATTTCGGAAATGAAATTATCATCGTGTATTTCACAGACAATATTATTTGGTATGAAAAATGAGTACTCGAACAAAACAAAAGAGCTAGTGAGTAAATGCTCAACACTATATAATTTGCTTTTCAACATGACATCAGTTTTGATAATGCTGAAATGCATCTCTTTCTTATATGTAATGAGAAGGTCAAACAGTGACTCTAATTTGAGAAACTATACCCATTTCAAGTAGCTGACATAAGCATAATTTCTTAGATATGATGAGAAGATAAAACATTGACTCTAATTGGAGGAACAATGTCTATTTCAAGTAGCTGACATTGGCACGAGCCTCTCGTGCTGCACGTGCAATCCGTGCGGAACCGTACAACCTACAACATTAGATTGTATACCCATATTGATATGAGAACAGCTTACAAAACCTGATATGCATACATTTGGTACCAATGGTTTTCTCATTAAATAATAAAATATTAACAATAATTCACGGTTATGTTTCTTCTCAGGAAAAAATGTGAAACGTAATCATGTGGTCATGAAAAACTTGCATTATTTTCAATTGGCCTTCGTGGGCTAATGGTTAAGTCACTGAGCTTGAAATCAACAGGACGCAGGTTCGAACCCATGTTTGAAGTGCAAAATTTGTAAATGTATAATAATCCAATATTTGTATTTGATTATTGCAATTTTAATGATTGTATTTTATTTGCAAAGCAAACTTTGAACTTAGATAAAGTTCCGAAATACAAACAAATAACTGTTTCACATATTGTTCATCATGAACATCCGCTTTGTCTGATGAACATCGGCACGTGCATTTCACAGACAATATGAGTTGGTATGAAAAATGAATACTCGAACAAAACAAAGGAGCTAGTGTGTGAGAGTTCAGCGTTCATGATTCACATGCGCGAGGGTTTATCTAACTTGAACAGCTCAGTCTCAGTCTATTACGTAATCTATACACTGATAAAATATAGCATATATAGAATGCTGCAGTTATCGCACTTGTTTTACGAAGCATTAGTGAACCAACTTGGACAGTATTTCTAGTGGGATAGCGATACCGCTCATTGTTGAATTTGACTCTCATCAGGCAGATGGTATAAAGGGAAACTTATGTGTGACATTTCAAAAGTTCTCATTGATGAGTGCAAACATGAAAGTAGACCAGATATATATACATCTTCACGGAATGTTCATACTTCTTGGTAGCTAGAAGTTTGAAAATAAGGTCCAATACTACAATCAGTATAATGGATTGATCTTTAGTTATTTTAGTTATTGCTCAACGGTACAAGCAAAAAAGGTATTTAATCTTAGAAAAGCATCTCAAAGGTCTTGGTTGCCATACGCTAACGATATATCATTCGAAGTATCCAACTTTGGCAAACATTCAGTTCAATTACATATATTCTGCGCAACATTCCAGACAGGTTATTTCCTGTTGCACATATTGATGACCACGTGGAGTGTCACAGTCGGAAACAACTTTGATATCATTTCTCTTACAAAATGTAGTGAGAGGATATAAAAGATCATAAAACAAACGTTGTATGACATAATGTGTTTGTTATTTTATCATGAATCCTTTGTGATATTGGAAAAAGGTTTTGATTATATAAACTAGTGTCCAAAAGAAACACTACCGCGTGTTTGCATTGACATAAAATAAAAACAAACCCATATAGAAATCTTATTTTGGTGTAACTTTTAAGAGTGTCTTTTTCACACAATGTGCATAAAGTGTCATATCAATCAAGTCAGAATAACCGTTAGGACAAGCCTGTTAAGATGGGTGGGGTCCAATGTTTGAAAAATCATTTAAGCACTGACCGCGAAAGCGTGGAGAAATGTCACAATTTATGATGTGTATTTTCTGCACAATCATCACAAACTTTCATTCATATGTTTTTACGTTTGTGATTTTTGTTATCTTGAAGGCTTTGTGTACTATCTAAGTCACAATTGTGTTTTATCTGGAGCTTGCAGTAGAAATGCCATTTTACAAATAATTTTAAACGAAGTGCCTCCTTGATTCTTTCAAGTCTTTCCGTGTAAGTATATCTAAATAACACACTTGAAATCAATGCATTGCATGATATGACAAACAGTCACAGAATCCTGTTGCTCATCATAGACTGCATGTTATGTAGATTTCCCATTTGGGGACAAAATGTTACAAATATAATAGTTTTCGAGATTTAAGATAGTATACCTCATCAAATCGTATCATGCCCAAATGGTTAAACTCAGGTTCCAATACTGACGAGGCAGAACAAAACATTAACAGCAATATGAATATATTGATATTAAAGAGAGGCATCCTATCAATAAATGTTAAAATCTACGAAAGCTGCCAGATTGATAAGCATTTATATCAATGTGCCATCTCGTTATTTAGATTGTAATACAATCAATCAATGTTATCTCAGAACCCTGATTGACGTAGTGACATAGCATATTCGAGGATATTTAGTAATGTCAACGGTTACGTACGTCCGTGAACATTTTATGTCCGACCTATATATCACAGAAAACTATTGATCCGATTGTTTTCAAATTTTGCACATGTCTTCTACCCTCGTAGAAGGATTGCAGTGCCGAATTTCGTTAATCGTTTGATATTTCTACGAGTTTCCATGTTGTGAACTTAGTCACTTTTCAATATCAGAATTTGTCCGACCGATTGCAGAGAAACTATTCATCTGATTCATATAATATTTTGTCTTCTACCCCACTTGGAGGGCTGCAGTGTCATCAGAAGGTTTTTTAAAAGAATTTCAATGTTGTTTACTTTGTCATTTTCCAAGATCCAAATTTGTTTCATTGCAGAAGTAGAAAGTCCTTCCCCTGAATACAAATCTGCCATAATGGTCAACTGTAACAGTAAAATAAATACAGCTAGTTTGCAAAGTGAGATTTTAACAAACAGTAAACCTTTTCAAAGAAGTGTGATTATACGTGTAAGCTATAGGTTTCATTCCTTTGTGTGAAAGACAGGCTCTATTCTCAATCACACATAAGTCATTTCCCTTTATGTTATGTTCACGACAGTTTATTTCCTATTGAATGTATTGATGTCCATCCTGAGCGTCCCTAACATTCCTGCCATCAACAGTCTCCATAATGCCTCTGAGGGGATGTCGGAACTCGCTATTTTGGAATAGTGTTCATGTATGACTTCCTATCTTCATCTTACGTACATACAAATAATCATACAGTCAATTTAACTATTTCTCCGCAGAGACTTTGGTTGTGTAGATCGACTCCAAATAACTTTGCAAATTTGTATTTGACAATTTTCCGATGAAATACAAAATGTTTTGTCGATGAAATAAAACAATGTTTTGTTGTAATCAGATGCATTTATGCAAAAATTTATAAAATGAATCGTTGAGATTGATACTATTTAACCGCGTTACCCCCGGGTGTCAAACACCCCTGGGGCAAATGTGAAGAAGGCAAACCAGAGAATGATAGCATTCCTTACGTTATAATTACTTTTTCCAATGGGGATCTATCTGTTGTTATGTATTGAGTAGTTTTCATGATAAAAAAAATCAATACCTAATTGTAACATTTTCAAATTGTACAATTTTGATAATCAGTCATTGTTTTAAGGTGCGATAAAAACACAAGGTTTATCAAAAGTATTTTGGGTGAGTTTAGTGTTATCCAAACTGAAATGAGTACGCAGGTATAAGGTTGAAATGTTGACCGAAAAAAGAGATTGTTCAAAACAATGAAACTAAGCATGAAGAATTACAAGGTGTATGGCAATATTGCTATGAACTTCATATTCGATTTAGAAAATATACAAATAGACATTTTTTATTCAGTAACAGGCTTCCGGCCTAAAATACATTTACATCTATACTTGCATAATATATATATATATATATATTATAAATATATATAAAATAAATAAATAGTAGGTAGTAACCTATGTATGATGACAATTTAGTTGTTGATGTAATGAAGAAGGAAAGAGTAAAGGCATTCTCAATTGAACATCAGTAAATTGCACAAGTCTCCATGAATGGCAAACTGTGCAGTAGGGAATTGTCGAAACTCTGACCAGTGATTTGATTTCAAGTTAACTATTTTACCATCACCACATCCATCTTTAGCCAATCTTGGTAAACCACCTTATCTTGCACTTCAATGCTCTCAGGGATACTCACTAGTACACGTTTTGATATCGTCAAACTTGCATAGTTTGGTTTACAGTTAAGGTAGGATTTGTCCTCTCTCAGTAATACTCTTCCAGGTTTGATTTATTGTTTAGTAGCACTGGGTACCTGGTGTATACAGGTATATGATGATGACAAACGCACTTTCAATTTCAATGGTTCGAACAAATATTGTTCAGTTCTAATGGTTAAGTCAAGACGAGGGGCTTTATGTGTGTATATTACAGAATAATCTTAATTAACAGTGCAACTAATAGCGGACAAGCTAATTAAACATTGATTGGCAACGATTAAAGCATATTCTCATATTTTCACTCTGCACAAAGAAAAAATTCTAATATTTTTTTATATTACAAATTATCAATTCTGCATGCTGTAAACGTCAGAGGTTAAGTCAAACCAAAATTACACGTGCAACCTGTTTTCTTTGTATCTTTGAGAAATGCATTGACCTGTTAATGACAGACAGATGATGATAATGATACCTCTGCTTAAAACTCATGTAAATGCAAATCGATTTGCCCTTTGCTCCTTAAAGTAACATTAGTCCCCGGAGGTATTGACCCCCGCGCAAGGGAATCAAGTGCAATGTAAACGCAGCATAAAATTTCAATTTTATATTTGACAACGGCAGCTGTTATGATCAAATACAGGAGACCATCGAAATAGGAAGAAACTAATCAAATACTAAGCCTATGAAGTGTAATTGCAGCCGTTATTGACATTAAGACCATTTTAAAGGCATCTTTATCATTCCGTGACAAGCTTGCAATAATCTAATCGTATTTAAAAAAGAGAGTACACTGATTCGCCTACCAGATAATCAAGGGTTTGCCGAGTGTTCTAAAATCTATCCATACATTGCATCAACAAAACACTCCTCCAACCAAACGCTTTCTTTATATAACCAGATCAACGTGTACGTCATTCTAAACAACTGTGACGACGGCCAGCTACAAACTCAGTCTAAGAAAACCAAGCCTCAATAATACTCGCAATACTCCCATATTGAGTCTAGCTAGGTGTAGTAAGGGCTCGCGTCAGCCGACTTATCGAATTTACCAATCAGGGCTCGGATTACCATGCCACAATGGTCTGAATTCGCACAAATAACGTTAGGTCGTAGGTCGGCTGACGCAACCTCTTACTGTAACTCGCTAGACTCCGTATGGGAGTATAGCGAGTATTATTGAGGCAAGGTTTACCGAGACTGGCTTCTTTATGATCGACATGTTGATCAAGCCTCATCTTGACAATCAGAGCTACAAAAGGTTCATATCAAGTCTTCTTTTGACCGTTGCCTCTGTGTGCCCTAGTCTGAAACATGACTCAACCACATCACGCTTTTACTATTTATTGACGAAGTTTACTTATTTGGATTTTAATCAAACGTTCCTCTATACCGAAGTTAAGACGAGAAAATGATCTGTAGTTTTCACATGTTCTTGTACTATCCTGGAAAATAACATACGGAAATACGCTTAAACAAATCAAACTACGTTTAACCCACTTTTGTTCTGATACATGCCTGTGAAGTGAACTTTCATATCTTGTCATAGACCACATTACCGTATTAGTAACTGATCATTTCGTAATTGAATGTTTTTCGCTTACCAGAAAAAAAGATACACCCTATGTTAAAATTATTAAACAATCGGTGTATCATGATATCCTGTACAGTGTAACAAAAATCAGGTCTGAATCTAGGCTAGACGTTAAGGCGATCTGAACACTTAGAGATACTGTACATGCGTTTCAATAAAAGAATAACAAATCAATTTTTACTTTTATTCAAAAACAATGTCTACAGCCTCATTAACAATGCAAATGAAGATAAAAAATAAATATCATATGATTTGGTATAACAATTAACTGCTATAATGCAAAAAAGCTTACACAACATTTTTCATGAAAAACGTAACACAACAATGGGACAAAATATCCATTTAAATCATGAACATCATTTACGACGGATATCTGAGGAAACACAACCTTCCTGAATGACACCTTGATGATGACTTAAAATGGGAACACAAATATTGACATATCACATTTCGAAATGAATTGACATGCGTATCACGCAGAAGTGAAAGTGGCAACATCAACAAATCAATATATAAACAGGCAGTGTATACATAATACTGTCGAGGCAGGAAAAAGCTTAAATTATATTTTATTAATTCCATACCAAGGTTTTTTCATACTAGGTATTTAAGCAGTTATGATTGCCGTTTCTTATATCAAAAAGGCTTTATCATGAATTTGAATTGTATTAGTACCATGTGATATTTTGCATGCAGATGAATTGGCAAAACGTAATAAAATAAGAAATAGTTTTAAATATTCAGTAGTACAATATGAAAAGCATTAAATGTCCACGTGGAGCAATAAAACTAACAAATTGCTTCAGTGTTACATTCTGAAATAAGTAATGTTTTTTTAATCTTAGCACCAACGCTTATATGATACATCTATTTATCTAAGCTATTTAGAAAACAGGACAAGTAGTTGCTGTGTCATAAAACAATAATTTGAAATTGTAAATAGCATGTGCTGAAATGACAGCGAACCGATACGTAAATGCTTAACGAAACATAAGAAATGGCAAAGTATACATGAACATGGTTTGTTGTGAAGACTTATATATGTCTATGATTCAGCCTCTCTGGTGATGCCTATCAAGAATAATAAGCATGTGACAGACAGATCGGTCATGTGTATGTTTCATATAACTGTACAATTACACTCCACACAAACCATGCGGCACATCACTATTCATATTGTAATTTCTAAGATAATATTGCCAATATATTACTTCAACTAAAACGTAAAATTGGTTATGGTTCTTAACCTGTTTGTTAAGTATACACAATTATGTGAAAGTTTTTCAGATACAAAAAGAAAATACACAATCAATGTACTAACATTGCGCAAACAGGTATTAAAACAAGAGTTGATGGTTCTTGTTTTTTTATCATATTTAATTAACGCCCTCTTTCCCCTCCAAGTTCAAGTTCAACACATCACCTGTTCATACAGATCTGTTATAAAATTATTAGTGAGTGGGTCGTTCATGTACTTAGTTATTAAAGGTTGTTAGCTTTCAAACCCAAATCATAAATATGCTAGATGAGTCTATGGTATTGTATAAATGAGTTACTGAGGCCACATTATTTCTCAAATGTCAACCTATAGGGAATAAGAGATTTCTATGTGAGTGATTCTGAGGAATGGGCAGTGTCCGCCGCGTCCTGTGTAATCGGTACTGCGGTCTGCAAATGTTCGGGTTGGGATCCCTCGTCCTCCCCTGATGTTTGAAAGTCACATGACACTAGCACAAGACCGAGGAATCCAGTGAGGTGAAGTGCCATAGCAATATAGAGCGACGTCATCAGATTCCCCATTGTCAGCGACACAATGAAGCTGAGCTCCATGCCAATCCCGTTGCAAGCACGTAGCACAATTAAGGCTGTTTCCTTAGCCTTTGGCAAATACTTTGGCACGGCCACTGTAAACGAAACAGGACAATTGGTGAATGCATACTATGACCCTTTAACTCAAACGGAACCTTTTAAAATAAATCTAACGGAACCTTTTAAAGTAAAACGTCCTGCCAACGTGTTAAGATAATATACAAACTCGCACCAAAACCATATTCATTCCATTTACACTGTGAATACACTTGCAATCCTATAATGCAATATAATCATTGACCAATATTTGATGAACTTGCCAAGAGCTAGACGTAGTCGCAGAAATATGATGTATCATGCACTGATTGATCTATGAATATAAACACTGCTGTAGTCAAATCTTATACTCAATATCTTTGGCCGTTAACCAATAACTCACGTTGCAACTGCGACTGAATAATTCCGTCCCCAGCTCCCCACAGGGCCAGGTACATCAATAATGCAGGAGCCTGAGACGCGGTAGGTTTCCACACAAACGCTGTGATGAGAATACTTGTATTCAAGATGAAACCTGTGAATAAGATTTACATTTCTTAGTTGATGTATACATGTAGATGTTATCAAGTTGATGTGAAATATATTTTGTGTACTTATCAAACTTTATTCAAAGTATTGACGCTGGGGCTATTTTGATGACCCTTTTCATAGATGTTGTAACTTTTAAGTGTCAAACGCCTTTCATATAATTATATCAGAAAATAAAGAATTGTTTACACATATTAATTGTATACATAGGCATATGGTGTTGTCTTCTTTTAGGCATTAGAAGGGATATTGCACTTTTATATTTCAAATTTATTTTCTCGTCCTAAAAACATTATCAAGCTAAAACAATTGGCGGCCATTTTCAATCATTCTAGGCAGAAAAATGGATAAGCGAAGCTTAGCTCTTAATTTAAAACCTTTGTTTTGCTGCCATTTATTTGTTTCTCGAGTTCCATTGATTTACCTACAAAGAAGTGTATCTGCTTTTTTACATCTCAAAAAGTTCTCTCATGAAATCTTGCTTCATTTATCCGGAAAAGTAAAGGTATGTTTTCATCTACTTTCACATGTTGAAAATTTTCTTAGCATAGTTTACTTAGAACAAGTTTGAAGGAGACATTTGGTAAGCTTATATTTCATCAAAAAGGTTTAGATTTGCATGCTGTTTAAAAAACCTCTGTTCACGTTAAAGAAAACTGAAAGGAAATCAAGTGCCCAGCCGCAATGGAAATCTCTTGGACTTTGTTTTCCTTCCTTCTTACTTTTAAGATATAGTTGGCATGTATTCTTTATTTTGTTTTATGTTATGCAAAGCCATCTGTAGTTTTTATATATCCTGTTGTTTTTGTCGGAGACTTTGATATACGTAGAAAGTTTTTGACGGTATTTCCCGTCTAGAAAAATAATTTCCTGCGTTTAACACCAATTAATATAACATTCGTACAATTTGTCAGCGTATTGTCTGTACATTGGCTTTTCTTATAACATGATAAAACAATGGGTTGACAATAACAAAAGGTGATAGATTAATTGTTGTGTAATCAAATGGTATAAATGTAATTTATTTACAATAGTCGTCGTGCAATTTTTTTTATTGAGAAAGGATTTTACATGTTAGTTTTCGTAATCTTCACTCTATGATTAAATCTTACAGTGATTTTTTTTCAACGCTGCATCCCGAAAGTTTGTTCACCAACTGGTGTATTTGAGTGCAAATATTATCATCTAGTTTGTATCTTGGCTGTATCAATTACAATTTGCGTAAAGAATGATCATCGTGTTCCCATATGTGAAATAAACATTCACGAATTACTTTTAAATTACATATATTTTAAAACAAAATAAGACAATAGAGGTCAAATTTTGAAAGTTCTAATTTCATTTACATTGAAATAACATGTTTATCGTTTATAAGATTTTTAAAGAAAATAATAACAATCAGTAATATCTTTAAAGAGCAGACAAACCTGTCGATTAAGATTGACTAGTCTAAAATAAAACTATTTCCCGGCTAATAAGGAGATGGAAGTTCGCACGCGTACGACGTGCAGCTTAACTAGTTATGGTAACAATGCTACCATGCTTAATAATTCTTCTACAAATACCGATCGCAGACGAATAGGCACTTGTATTGTAAACAGTTTACAGTTCATTTTGTTTAATAAAAGTTATCTCTTTAAACAAAATATATTTAGTCGTTTGACTGAAATACTGCCGAAACGGAGCTTGAGAGTAACTCACGACTTAAATTTTAATATTAGGAGGTGAGGTGAGGTGATGTGGGGTTCATCGCCGCTTTCAAGAACCATGGATTTCCTGATCAGAAGCCGAACGCGTTAACCACTGCGCTACCCGGCCCCTTTAATATTAGGAGGATGTATAAACTTTGGATCAACCTGAAAGAAAGGTCAACCAATAAACATCTTCTGACTCATTCATCGACCGGTCAATCATCCGAAATTATACATTTGATCGCTTTTCAAATGAGTAAGTAATGTGGGGTAAGCGTGCCTTAATTCAACACTACTCCAGTCCTTCAACACTAACAAAACTAACAAAACACTTGCAAACTAACAAAATAATACCAAAGGAAATAATGAAAACAGGTTGTTTTCGTTTTTTTGTTTCAAACATACGATTTGGTCGGAATTATGGAAATGTAAAATGTTTGAGTTTATCAACAATATTCAAATCTTTTTTACAAATTACAAAACTATTTTCTTAAAAGTTGAAAATATTTTAATACATTAACGCTTTTTAACGTGAAAAATATAAATCTTTGAATTTTATTGCCACTTTCGATATCACAGTGAATTAATTCAAAATGGGGAAATTGTTGCCCTTGTCGCAAAATGGCAATCGATGAAGTATGATGTACAGGTGGAAAGTATTGTTGTTCAAGCATACCGAGTGCCTTCGGGAGAGTTTTGGAAATTGCTTTTATTATTGAAGATCAATTTTATGCAAAACCTCCCGAAATATAGTCAAGTCAAGTTCTATATTGCTGGAGGAAAATTCAACTTTTTCTCATCCAATTTGCCTTTCCTTCCGCAGCGTGATTTTTACCATCCGTTATTACAGCCATGTTTGGATATGTGATTTTTCTTTTCGAAATATGGATATAAATATTTTCAAGAGTCGGTTTTATGACATATGCTATCTTTGCTTTTCAATATCAAAAGTGTGTATTCTTGAACCCCTGTCATATTTTTCAGATTTTAGATGGATTACAACATGAAGCGAGAGCACGTTGTCATTTACAGGTGAAAGAACATATAGAGGTACACCTGAACAAAATATTTCAATAAGAAAATGTGAAACATTAAGAACGTGCATGTGACCATTTTTATTCGCTATCAATCCAGTATAGCATGTCTCTGATTTTCACATACACTAGGTTTATCTCCTTATCATATCATGTCACGGACAAAATATATTACTTGGATAAAAGTAGGTAGCGTTCAATGAAATGGTCGCCAGCAATTTTCGCTTGATATTTGATAATTTTTTCACGACTACGGATAATCGGTTTGACTACTGAAATGTTTGACCTCCTAAAGATGAAACATCTATTGACTTTAGCTGAAGAAATGAATTTCAAGAATTTTAAGAATTCTTTTCATGAAGATTGATTAACGATGCTAGTACGTGATAGATGACATGACAACTTTAAGGTTTCTCTGACGGTGTATATTGAGATAAGATTTTATGTAATATTATCAAAATGAAAAGTTCAAATCGGGTGACTTAGAAGCAGGCATATGTTCAATACTAAAAATAGTACACTTTGTCTTAATAAGTCACAATCCACGAATATGTTGTCTTATTTACAAGCAATATTATTTATCATATGCAAAGTATTGATTCGTAAATCTATTTGGATTGTGAATAACAAATCTATACCGCTGTGAATAATATATGCTAATCCAAGATCCAGACCCAATAATAATTCCCATTGACAATGTAGTTTCCAGTAATTTCATATTTTATGCAAGTGCATAACTAAACGTTTCCCCCCCTACCGTGACAAGTGTATTAAATCATTGTTCCTATATATGTACTTACTATTTAAAATATCAACTTGGGGACATCAACGACTTTTCAGAGGACTCCTACCTATTAAAGGGGCAGAGTCACGATGTTTGTCAGTTTTATTTCTTAAAGTCTAGTACAATTAATATAAATTCAGCCAATTATCATCATCAGAAGGTCGAACATATTATTACTGGACTAGATTATCCGTAGTCGCGGCAGATATCATTTACGTACATCATAAGTATATCATCATAATAGATATCATTTACGTACATCATAAGGATGAACACTTTTTTTTATCATTTTCGCTAGGTATATAGTTCGCGTAGCCTTACCAAATGTGAAAATTCGGTTTTAAGAAATGTTGCAATTTGGAAATATCGTTTTTTTTAAAATTGTGGAGATATCCAATTAAACTAAAAACAACGTGATACATTTTCTTTTAAGTTCTTCATGTGACGCTGCCGGGAATCAAAGTCTAGCCTCCGCCGGTTGATCGGACGGTGTATTGAGGTTAATGGTACAATTATTGGTAATGGAGAATGCGTTATGGATATTGCTGCGATATGAAGACGCGTAACGTATGGACGATCCATTTCAAGTATCTCTCATCAACTCCTCTCGCTTACCTGCAGATAGTGATAGAGCCGACAACCCGTACTGCTTCATCTTGTCGAACGCAAGGATTGAAGCAAGGTTGCCTGTTCCGAAACACATCATCATATATCCAACGATAAAGCATCCAAACACGTCGGTGCCATATAGCTGAAATAAGACAATGAAAGTAGTTAAATGCTATGTTTAAAGAAGTGGAGATGTTGTCTTATCTTATATTACTAGCATTACATGGTAACTCTATGGAGCATCTATATGAGTCAGTATTATTATCTACAACTACAACTACAAACATTGCTCATTGGACTTACACGTAATACATTGATAAAAATAAGTTAATAAATCTTATAATAAAAGTATGTCGTTTTGAGCGTTTGGATGTAAAGTTCTACAGTTCTTTGGATGCTACTTCTTTGTTCTTCTAGTCTTTGAAAAATACTCAGAACTAACATTACCAGTCATGTGTATACCTCTCATTCAGGAGAAGGGAAACCAAGAGACAATGGCATATTCGCTACGAGTTAATCATGGAGATATACGTCGAGCAATAGCGAGCAGTTTGACACAATCATCCACGTCGAACGAACTAAGCGATCGCAAACACAGAATTGCTATTATTTGTTAGCTTGTGTGGTCTTACGCCGCTATTGGCTATAAAATTGCCGCGGCGTGTGGTCTATTAAGAGTACCTTCAACACAAACACCAATCTTAGACTGCCAAGTACATTTTGAACTCGCAAGCTCATAACTTCATAAACTCACCATAAAAAACTATCACCTCAATAAACTTAAAACGGGGATCATGTATTTTTGTAATATTTAACGATTATCTCACTTATTTAAATAAGGCTTTGCTCATGTGAGAATTTTGGATCTTATTCTTAGAATTTCTCATTTCAGCGTTACATTAACGATCCAGTTAACATGCTTACCGACAACAGAACAACGACTTTTGGAGAAATGTTCATTCGAGTTGACAAATTGATAAACCAACTACGCTCGTCCACTCTCAGCAAACAAATTGTCTGATATGATTAACAGCAATCTTAAAGGAAGTCGCCTGTTAAGTGTCTGTCGGCACATCAACAAATTATAGTTGTGGGCTTACTTAGAGAGTATTAATGCCATAGAAACATCCATTAGGAGAGAAAGTGGAGGAATTCGATCGATACTAGTGATATTTGGTGACATTTGTTAGCGTCTGTCTCTCATCCATTTGTCAAAGTAACGGGGGGAGTTGCATTCAACTGTGTTATGTTGCCCTTAATCAACTGTAACCTAGGACAACACCAAAGCTCTATTGTAAGAAGAACATCCGGATCAGCGAATTCTGTCTACCAAATTTGTCAATGTCATCAGTAAATTAGCTTTCGACTTGTTTTTCTCCTCCGAGCTAGTTCTCAATTGTCTGGATATCCGACAAATTGTAAAGATGAAAGAACATGTTCTTGGGTGGCTGTATTTGATGTTCGTATTATTTCTCGTTGAAATATAATGCTCTGTTAAATGGTTTCAATAAACACGCAAATGTCAGATTTTATTTTTAGTGATGAAACAGCACGCTAAAAGACATATAAATTACATTAAATCTTGATGTCTTGAGTGATTTTGATTGATGAGCTTAATCATAATGTTCTTTTTCCACACGTACATGTATGAAAACGGAAAGATTATTTACATTCAAAGCCATCCGTATTGACTCTCTAATTAACACATATGTTTACGTTGTTCTTCCAACAAGCAAATTCTTCCCTCTTTAATGATGAAAGCGAAAAGTGAAAATCTTCCCAGGAAAGAGCTAACCAAGGATGCAGCACGAAGTTTCCTTTTTTGATCCCAAAACGAAGAAGTTTGAATCGTTAATTAATGACTTTAAAGGGTTTTGTGGCTGACATGCTACATAAGCAATATAACACTTATCATGCGTTTTTGTATTTATAAATATGTGAATGTATACATTATTTGGGGCAAAACGGGTGACATCCTTTATGACAAGGAATGGTTTTTAAACTATTTTCGAAACAGGTCCACAGATCATCGAAATGATTGATGAAAAATGTCGGAATGAAATATTTTCAATTTCATGGATCACCGACCACATTAGCGAAGGAGTAAATCAGAACCAGAATCTGGAAACATCACACGTGAAGTACAAAGACATTTGATGCGTTGCATCTGTTAAAAGTCTTCAAGCATGACCGCATAATAGTGCTATTGACTCTTGAGGTTAATTGGTCGTGATCGTGGGAGCACTGCAACTCCTCGCAATGCTTTCATCTGTTCCATCCTATCACATTCTCATTGTCAAGTATTATCGGTATTTATACATTAAGAAGGATTTGGACATGAACTTGGGAAATCGTCTTAAGTAGGTTTTGACGAGATTCTAAGATAGGAGAAATGGTCGGTTCTAATTAACGACAACGACGGGAATTTGGAACGACGATGAGGTTATGTCGAGTTTTGATTAGGGGATTTGACATCTGAAAGAGGAATGCGTGAGAGGAACAACCATTCTGAACGTAAACTATATTATTACCAGAAGGTACGTTTTTGAAATTTCAAGATCGTGCGTCCGTAAATAATTGCAAACTATGAATAACTAGTGTTTTTGTTTAATGATATGTGATAGTAAATGCTCAATATCCCATATCAAAATGATGTTGGCAAATTATGATGGATGTAAGAAGCTGCAAACAAAATTTATCTCCATATTAATTTATATCTGTTACATTGGAATGATGAGGGTATTGGTGGTTTACACGAATGATTGAATTAATGTACTAAATTGATAACGCGTAATAATCTGCGATAGGGTACTGTGATCAGAATGTGAGGATAATATGAAGATCACTAGCAATTACAACCAAATGGTTCATGAGTGAAGGGAAAAGAAATATGTGTTACCAAAACCAGTATTATGATCATTAATCTGTATTTAAAAATCATTTAAACGGAATCACATTAGATTATTGTCAAACTAAATCGGACGCGTTATTCGTGAAGGTGTTAAAATATCAAGTGTTCCGTGATGTGCGTTAACTGGTCATTGGTAAATACATACTTTTAAAGGGGCATTTATATTTTAAATTTTCACTGACAATTGTTAGCTAATGCTAAATGTTTTATTTAGACAGTGTCAAAAAATCTCTTTACACAAGCCAATCATCCATAGTCAGAGGACAAATTATGAAAATTCACATAAAATTAATTGGCGGCCTTTTTATGTGAACACCTTTAATTCATTTTGTGCAAGAAAAAGGAATCGCATGGCTAAACTTTTCGTTATATAATTGAATTGTTACAGCTCAATTTAGTTTAAATACATTGTCTTTCAATTGGAACCATTAACTTTCATTTTCCTGACATCACCCTATATTCCCCCTACAAACGTGCTACTGTCCCTTTAATGATGACTTAAACTGGACTTATTCTGGAAAACATGCAGCTTGTATGATTATCACAAAAGAGTATATTGCAGGTTATATATTGATTTATATACTAAATTTGACTATCGTTCTCAACTCTTAATGCATCCTCTGTGGAAGTCGTGAAGGTTTTGAAAGGATAGTCTAAGTGGTTGAACTGACATAATATTTCATCCATTCCTTATCACAATATACATGTTGATGTTTGATGAATGGTAATTTAACCTGACAATAAGGTTTATCAGCTTACACATGTGTTATTAAAATGTAATATGACAAACCAGCTGCAGAGATTTAAGTAATTGAATTTCAATTTTACTTACTTTTTATAACATGTGGATTAAGGGCCTATTCCGAACACTGGATACTTAAAATATACATATGTTTATCCCAATTGTTTGACAACATATAAGGCAATAATTGCAATCGTTTGAAAGAAGCTCTGTTACATTTTGTTTTAAATCAATCTAAGCTGCTAAGTTCAGCTATGTCCATTAATGCAAATATGTTCGTTTTTATGGGTTCTATTCCAGGAGAATTAAAGCTAATTTCTGCTTAATACGCTGGCATCGACATCCTAAGTTTTTCTCCTGATAAAGAGTGATGAAAATAGGTCTCCAAATACGTCATACTATCCTCGAAAGTGGTTACTTTCAACAAAATGATTGAGTATATATATATACACTGTATATGATACTCCTAAACAAATTGGAAATAGATGATCCCTATCAATCTTATCTGTGTTAAGTTCCAATGACGGAAAACCTGACATTTATGTGAATCTTAGTAAGCAAAAGAAGTTCTATAACGTATAATAAGAGTAACCATTACCGCTATCTCATCTACTTAGAAGGTTTACTTTTCAATGTACATGTACGATCTGTAGTTTCCAGAATTTATTTTCTAATTTATGACCTTACATACCTTTACGGAATGATCATTTTGTAATAAATAAGAAACCGGTTGACATTGAAGTAGTATAGCTAATAAGACGTGATTATTCCACACGTTCATTTTCAGGGACATGTTCGGATATATTTTCAGAATAAAAATATCTTTGGTATCCGACCTCAAACCCTTCAAATTTCTATAGGTTTATTTTCCAAACATGATTTGAACTATAAACCAATACAAGTTGCCTATGACATTGTATTCAGCGGCGTCCGTTCGTCCGGATTCTTGCTAACGCGACTTCTCATGAACCATTCTATGTCTTCATATTTGGTCACAGCATATTTTGGGGTCCAATCCACACACCAGTCACTTCGTGTGACCTTGACCTTTTTTCAAGATCAACAGGGCACATTGGCCGCGTTTAAAACTCTTGTTATCGTGATATCTCTTGAACAATTGCGCTCAATTTCGTCAAATTTAGTGACAGCCCACATATGAGATTACGCAGACACCAGTCACTTCAGGTGACCTTGACCTCATTCCAGAGGTCACCAAGGCACTTCGACCACTTTTGAAACTGCTATTTATGCGATATCTTATGAACCGTTGTTTGAAATTGTCCATAGATTGTATTCGCAGATAACGCAAACACTAGTTCACTATGATAACCGTAACTATATTTCAAAGTTTACCAAATGGTATGTATGTTTTGCCCTATCGGCATGTGGACAGAAATACACTATCCATTACAGCATGATTATTAAAATGTTTACCATAGCATTTCGACGGCTTTTCAATTTTTTTTAATGATTATTACGAAATATCTAATTACGGCAGGGGACATTGCCCTGTTAGAGGCAAGCACTTGTTTTGCACCTATTCACTTTCCATTTTCCTGCTTTTCACCTTAATGGTGAAATACTGTCTGCGTAGTATGCATGTTGGCAATATGCAATTATAATAAATATGCACAAATTAATAGAATATGTACTTATTTGGTTTCTAAACCTAGTTAAAGCATAGTTCATTATTTAAGTTTTTATTCAATTATGTTAACCTTTTTTAACGAAACTGTTCCTCTTGTTTACCATTACCTTTACTTTATTGAATTATTAAAATTTTTATTTAATATCGAAAATTTTAGGAAATCATTGATGACAAAGGTACATAACTGTACATTAAATTTCGCTTGTAACTTAAACTGAAAAAAAGTATCGTAACTAGACACGGGTAGGAAAGAAAGGTAGAAACATGAATGAAAAGGGATAATGTTGAAGATAACTGATCTACTGAATTGTACTTAACTAATTCGTTAACATTTCTACCGATTCCACGGTTTTCAACATTGCGGCACGTAATCAACCTTTTATTTAGATGGAACGAATTGTCTCAAAGTGTCGATGGCATAATTAATGTTTGTCAAAATATGAATTCTATAAAAACAGTTAATCAATGCGACAATAGGAAAAACAAAAGTTGTTTTTTACCCCTTTACAACGTTCAAGAAATACTTGATTATAAACAATTCAATTGCGACACTGGGTGTTGTATCAATTTACACGATTAAAACATACCTCATCTCTGCTTCACTATAGTAGCAATAAAAAGTCGTCTTTTTAAAAATCATTCGCAAAAATGCGATTTCAAACATTTTGGTAAAATCAGTGTCATGGCCTAAGATACGATATATTCTAGTCTTGTACAACATCGATTTAACCTCCTGTTTCTGTACTGAAATAATAGACATATTCTTGGGAAAATCAAATCCTATCAAATACTTGTTTAAATCTTCAATTTCGCAAATACAAGAAGGAAGGGAGAAAAAAAGTAGTCAATGCAAAAATAACAGGCACCAAAACATCCCTTAGACTTGTTCATTTTTAAGCTGACGATTTGAAACAAATTTGTCACGGGCAAACGAAAGGAAAATGCGCAATAGGCAAACAACTCCGAAACTGGATAGACAGAACAAGGAATAGTGCCAATAAAGCTTTATTGACTCTCGAGTGGGGCACATGTATTTTGAGAATTTTTTGTGATGAAGGTCGGCAGAATTTCTGCTGGTCTAATTCCCACTCCAATTTGCTTCTGAGTTATCAGGTATTGATGAACGGATTACTGTGTTGGGCCCGGAGTGCGCCTCACGCTATGGTCCATCAAGAAGGTGATGGGATACAAAGATTGTCTTTGTATCAAAACAAAGACTGTCTTACGAACTTGCTATGAGGCAGTTTATTTCCTAAATGGTTTTCTATTGGCATGAAGTTAGAAAGTGTTTTTCTAATAAGGCTAGAGGAAAATCGATTTGTTCGTACTGCCTGAAAGGCCACACAAACCTCCAGGCGCTCATTTATAAATTGGTAGGATTTCTCCTGAAAACCATACGTCTTGGACGATGCGATGAAAAGACTAGTACTTCAATAAGAGAGTTTAAGCTGGTCTTCAGTTGGTTTAACATCCCTTAATGTCAACAGTTACAAATACTATATAGATACCCACAGCGCTTTGAATTGCTTCAGATTGAGGTAAGAAATATTGAACTCTAGAAATCCCCCAAAAAATATGACAGAACGTTTTTAATCTGACAAGCATACAACGGAAGCTCTTATTTTCATAAAAAAAAACTCTACTTACGTTTATACTGCTTCATAAGAAAATAGATTTTCACTTTGATGTGATGAATACTATCATTAAAAGACTCTTAGGGTTGTGTAGAAGACGAAGAAAATTGAAGTTGAAGGAATTCCGAGACGCCGGGAGCGTCTTTTTAAAGGAAAGTAATCAGTATATTAAAAAGGAACTCAATGATTATGTTGAGTGTCTGGTCGTGTCAGAAAGTTATTCTTTGATATATGTTTTATTCAGGATTTTATCAACATATTCATGGTTTAAAGTGATTGTATCACATAAAGTAATCAATCTGGTCAAAATCAAGTAAATACGTCCTCGTAAAAAAATGATGTGTCATACGCGATCAATATGGATTGAACATATTGGTAAGAATTTCATTATGGTATTTTACTTGAATACGACCAATATATGAGGTATGATCTTCAAGAACCAAAATCAGAAAACATGATTTTATTGCATCCACAAATGATTTGTGAGATGGTTTTAATTACATTTTGATAAATTAATTCCTATATGTACCTTTCTTTTCCTTCTTGCAAATATTGGCCAGAATGTGAGGTGTTATTTGATATAAACATTTTGCCGGTATGATAAATTGAAAGAACAATATAATCTTATATTGAACTTTACCACATTAGAAGATAAAACGAATCAACGTAATTAAAAGTGCCAATGACAGTGATAAGGGAAGTTAATGATATAAACATGTGAAATAACCATATCTTGAATAACAAAAGAAACCAATTGAATTTTAATATTCATTGTATCTCTGTCATCACGAACTAGTATAATAAGATTTTGAAATAGAATACTTTGTAGAGTTAAGGATGTTAGTCCGTAAAAGTTATTGTTCTGTGAAATTTAACTACATTGAAATATGACGATCTTAAGCTGAAAATGTTTTTAAGACTCCCATTATTATTAATTGAAATTAAACCTATCGCAAGTGACGTACGCGAAGATGCTCTGCGATGTCGGTTATTATAACAATTTGGGTTTAAGTTTCAAAAGTCAACCCACTTTGATATTTGACTATAATAGCATGGACAATATATCAAGAACAATATCAACACTGTTCTTGTTATTTTTTCGGTTTATCTTCGTGTACTACAAACGATATATGTGTGGTTATTTTTACAGGTTATGAGAGTGATTATCTAAGACAAAGTAAAATTATTTGCATATCTGTAGAGTAGATTAAATAGGTTCAAACTTCAAATATGGTTGATCACATTAGATGAAGGTGTGATAGAAATGAAGAGAATCGACCTTCGAGCAAGATGTTTTAATTTCTAGTTATTCGTAAGTGATAAGAGTTATAGTGAATTATAGAACATATCTTTAGCGTGTGTGATTGACGAAGTCTTATGCCATGCGCGCCTTTGTGTGTAAGAACGATATATTGCCAGAGGCGTATTCTGAAATGTGACACAGTTTGGATCAATCATTATCGCATTGTCTACTTAAAAAATATATTCCTTTAGATGCTTTTTGCATCTTTTGCTAATTGGGTTCATATTGATAGACCTGACTGACTAGTTTAATATATTTAGTAACATTTTATGCTAATAGGATAAGTACAGTGAAAACATTCATGTAAAGAATATAGTCGCGGTTATGATCGAAAACCGGACACTGACAAACACCAGAGAGTCGAACTTGGAAATCATATTAAATGCAGGCAAACGATGAAAGTTGAGTTAGTAGTATTTGAAAGGTTATGATAAAAGTAATAACGTGAAAGGAATGTGGCATCACAGTTCGGTTACCGAAATGGGTGACATTAGATGAATCAAACTCGATAATCATGTTTACTATTCCAAATTACGTTTTTATATGAATACGTTGATATATAACAGAAAAGTCAATTGAAAAACATCATTTTATATTACATTTCATTGTTTTCAAATGAATAAAACCGTGTTTCGAACTTTCGAAATGAGGATTCTTCAAATGTATTTGTATGAGCTCTGAATTGTGATACTTCAGTCGTTTTGCAGGAACGTCATTGTTAAAGCTTTGTATTGTGTTTCCATCGCCCTGATGTAATCGAGTGGCAACAATTTAGTTTAATGGCAGATGCATGTTTAGTGTGTATTATGATACATATTATACTATATTTGAATGTACTCGACGTCTATCATACATTTATTGTAAATCGGAATTCTACTTACTGTTAAAGTATCTGTACAAAAGGAAAATGTATTCGAGTAATCAACAATTCCATCAATAAAAACCGATTAAGTTCGTTTATTATTCATTATTGCTTATCTTTACTTCCACGGCAATTTACTTCGTCTTAGCATTGATAAGATGAATTTTAGATATATAATGCTTGTTCTAAACGTTGATAAACTTGGAAGAATTGTTTATTGATACCTTATATGATTAAAATATATTTATATATATATTTATATAAAGGCTCCCTGAATGAGATGTTATCTTAGATAAATTGTGAACACAAAGTTTTGCATCCTTATTATACCAAGAAATACATGTTTTCAGTTTAATTTTCAAATCGATTGTAAACTTTTCTGGCTTTGGATTTTCTATTAAGAAAGAAACCTACCTTCAGTATATCAGCAATGATGACTCCTTGTATATATCCTGTAAATATGGCAGAGAATCCCGCCAGGAAAGCTTTTATGTCAAATATGACATCTTTTACTTCTTTGAATTTTTCTTTCCATGTTCCTGTTTTCCTCTTGAGAAGAATATCAGGACTTTCAAAGAATATAAGTACTCCACCCATGGCTACGACACCAAGGCAGAGGTAAAGCACAGTGAGGAACTGGTAGTAGTTGATGGGACCGGGATGATCTGTGAGTTTCCGGGTGAGGACAGGAATAAGTGGAAGTGTGTAGGTCCATCGCTCGGATTTAGTAAACGTTCCCATGTCTTCTAGCTCGGTTTCGTTTGTCACTCCAGTGGACCAGATTTGGGAGCAATTAACATCGGAGAGAGACAATAGACCCGAGCTAAGCAGGTTCCCAAGAATCTGTGCTGAGTGAACCGTGATGACAATGAGGGTTTGGAACAAACGCAGGGAACTGTCGAGGTTGATGTTGGAGAAGGCTGAATAGTTGAGAGCATACCCAAGCAGAGTGATCTCCTGTATGCTCCAGAAGAGTGGCTGGGAGAGGCCGAGAAGGCAGGAGGCTGGTATGAGCGTGTACATTGAGGGTATCACATTTGACACAGAGTACAACACATGAAAGATCAGAGCTACTAACAACAAGCACTTTGCTCTGAAATGCTGAATACAAATATTTGATGTGAAACAGCCAATGATATAAAATCCGTACATGGCACATAAACTTATTGTTCCCATTTGGTATGAACTGTGAATACTTGTTTGGAGATTCCTTGAAGGAAAGACTGCAATGAAGCTGAGAAAGGTTGATAAACACAGTATGACAAAGTTTCTCCATGTTCCTCTCCTTTTGTTCTCATAGGGTACAATTCCACTGTAGGAACCATCTCCTACTAACGCGTTCATTTTTAACTTCTTGTGCAAAGCCAGTTCTTTACTAAAGTTAAGTTTTAAAGGTGGTTCCGAGCCCGTCTGAGGCCGAACTGTCATCTGAACCATGGTGTGTACGCTGACTTAAATATATTCTGTCACAGCCAATAGATTATGTCCACAGAAGCGCACAAGGGAAGGTCCCGTCTGTTACCATAGATACGACAAAGCCTTCCTTGTGTCAGCCATTCTGATTGGTCGATACTGAGAAGAAATCCCACCGTCAATCTGTTGAGTGTCGCTGTTCAGTGGGGCCGTGAACGGAAGGTAATGAAGCCGGTGCACAGTCGATACGTGCTGGTGCTGAGAGCTTCACTCGCAACGCCGCGCCAACTTAGCACCATCGGGGATCCAGTGTTGATCTGTGGATATATAAAGACTCTCATGACACTTGTAATTTACACAGCATCTCGCCTTTAGCCTTTCAGGTAAATTAAATATTTAAGGTTAGTGTAAGCTATTTGAGCGTTTCCGTTTTACTGTAATGTTAATGTTTTCAACAACTGTGTGAGGAATTGCTTTGTTGCTTCAAAATCTATTATCTTCAATGCAATCATAAGATTAACGAAGAGAACTGTTTCATTACTCAAATATTTTTTTTGAGCTATGCTATCTGACTATTTGAAACATTCCATAATTTTTAATCGTTCTATGTAATAGACTGCTTACTTTAAACAAAAAAATAGTTTAAATATTTTCATGAAAAATGGAAGTCGATTTATTTCTGGATACTTTACTAAGTGAAATTGATAATGCCTTTATTAAAAGGTAAAATATGTATTAAATATCTTTCGATTTTGCACAAGATGCTAAACGCAATAACTTATATTCAAAATAATCATTGTCAAAAATCTACACAGTCTACATTCTATTGTAGTTTGCTATTCCGATACAAAGTGACTTATCACACATATCTCCATTGTACGATTGTCCGCCCAAAGTCGGATTATGATTTCCATGATCAATGCAAACATGAAATATATACGGGTTTGTCAACATATAGAATATGTCGGAAGACAGACATTAACTTTATGAATAGAGGGAAGATAAAAGCAAAAAGAGATTTGGCTAACTTTTTTGGTGATAGTGTAAACTTTGGCCAGCTGCAGTTACTTAGACACTCATTTCGATGACGAATGATGTCAGCTACATGTATACAAACCTATGCAAAGGCGGAAGATAATTTAAAAATTTATTGTCATCTCAAGACTATGGGTTGATGAATGGTCATTGATATACAATTTCGGTATAATATGTAGGCGCCGCTTGACATAAAAACAGATGTCGTTGTCAAGCAATTCCTTATGAAACATTGTTCTATTTCAAATCTCCTAAAGAAACCGAGTTTTTGGAAAATTTATTATTTGAAAAAAAAGTGAAAAAAGCGAATAAGAAACATTGAACCTTCAATACAATTTACATATATCGCTAAAAAAATCTCTTTTATATATAACGAATATTTGTCAGAAATATTGCGAAATAGTTACGGCTTTGATGCAATACAAATGGCACGGGAGGAAAAGAGAGTTTGGAAGGAGGAAATCCATACTATGCTCACGTCTTCAACAGTAACAACACTTATTTCAAATTATCTTGACAAGTCAATGTACAATCTCGTGACAAAGGAGACAGTATAATTCAGGAAACAATTTCATTGAGGTATATAACTTGATCATTGAGCCATGTGCCAAGTTGCAACATGAAAATATATTGAAAATGTCCCATGTAACCTAGATATAAGACATAACCGATCTAGAACGTAGATAGAAACCAGCACCTGTCGAGAACATCCACTCTTGGCACTCTCATTCTTTCCGAATGTAGTTAAGAGAAGACGCCTCAAGTACTAAACATCAATCATCAAAGAATTCGATGTAAGCCTGTGATTGTAACATTAAGAAACCATTGCTTGCAGCAAGCACTCTCGATATTTGCAAGCATTGTGCTGCTTCATTTACGGATTACTCCGCTACTTGTGGGACTACTTATCTGGGAAGGGATCGATACATTTGAAGATTTGGGCATCGCGGTGCTTTAGTGCGTGTCATTTTCTACTGTAACAAACTTTATTTTCTTGTTCGCCTTCTATATACTTTCTGTTGAGCGATTAAGGCGAATTGTAGAGTCGTAAAAAGTCCAATTATCTGTCTCAGTGTTAGCTAACAGCTGCTTAGTCGGTGGCTTGAACAAGCATTTACATGAATATACAGATACTCTGATAGGCCTGATGGCATTAAACATTCATCGGTATGAGGAAAACTGTACAGCAACGAAGGGAATAAGTATGGGTTTTGCAAAGAAGTTGAAATTCTTCATTCAATTCGTATGTCGATATCTGTAACCATGAATTTCATATCAGATAATTAATACGAATCAGTTCATTCACCATATTGTGTAAATGTATACTTTGAAGTATCATCAGCACAATTTGGAGTAAATTTCATCTCAATTCCAATGACAAATTTTGGCGTGATTATGTTATTGTTGCTGTCGTATAACCAATTCTACAATTTAATTATGATTTTTGATAACAATACAAAATGTCTTGTTCTTTCCATTGTAAAACAAAATATTGTTTTTACTTCCATTTCATTTATTTCCCCAAAATGTTTTGCTTCTGACATATATATATGCGGCGTTTATCACGTATGCGAGTGCTATAAATATACATTCAGAATTTAATTGCACATTAAACATTAGTGGGTTCAATTTCATTGTTATGGTATTTATTACAAGCCAGCACGTGCACGTATTAGAGTAATTTTGCCAAAGAAACACTAACCTAAACTAGTGTCCAAAAGAAACGCTACAAACAATTTTTCAAAATAATTTTTTGACTTTGTTATCATATGTTTTGAAACATGATTTTGTATATCAGGTATACCAAATACTGTGTATTTGTTTTCTTTGATTGGCATTCTAGAAAATTGGTGTTATGATCAACAAGGAAGATGCTTAAGGAGTCGACCATCTCCGTTGACTCCTTAAGCATCAGGCCAATATTGATGTCATATTCCAAAAAGGCAGCTCAATCCAAAATCAACTACAGGCCACAGGAAGACCGAAACAACAAAACCAGCCAGATCCATCCGGTGTTGTCTATAAAATTGACTGCAACTGTGGCGAATCCTATGTAGGTGAAACATCCAGACCACTGACATTAAGAATTAAGGAGCACCAGGCCTCAGTCAGAAAAAACGACTCGAAGTCAGCAATAGCTGACCACAAAGGAGCCAACCCTGACCACGCCATCAACTGGAATAGCATAAACATCATTGAAAGAAATCAACCAGACTACAAAACCCGCAAACTACTTGAAGCTATCAATATTAAGAAGAAAGGCCCCTCTCTTAATAGAGATGACGGATACTTTATCCCCAGGGCCTATGACCACCTCTTAAAGTAATACGTGTCATGTCCATATTCATCTATCTCCATAATTTTTATATAATTTTTAATTCATTTCATGCTTAACCCTATTATTCCCATGTCCATCATTATCATCCATTATCACCATGCATAAATGCTTTGTACATCAACCTCCTCTATTGTGTAAACACTCATCACCAAGTATGTACACCAAACTCGTTTACTGTGTAAACATCAATCTGGCTTCAAATCAGCAACTCCATCTCACTGTACATCAATTACCTTATAACCAATCAACATTGCTCAATCAACCTTTGTACATCAACCCTGTTTATTGCATAAACATTGCTTGTATATATTTGCTCTGTCACACCATAACTGTATCACTTGCTTGACAACGACATTAGGATCTATGTCGAAACGTTGCTTACAAAGAATAAAGAAGTTGATTATCCATAAAATAATCTTCTTTACTGTGTATTTGATCGAAAATACCGCGAGCATGCCATCACTCCCGGGTAAATCGGGAACTTTGTGAAAAAGAAATTATTGACTGTAGCAAGTTTTGCATGTGCTGATAAATTGTAAAAAACCGGCTCGACACACTTTATTGTCATAGCAACAAAAGAACACCAAATAATGCCAGGTTTGACAGTCAATGAAAGAGAGGGAACCCTTAGAAAAGTCCTACAAGGGGCCTCACTCGCCGACGTCGCCAGACAGTTTGGTTGTCCGCGCATAACAGGCCGCAGACTAATGTAGCGATTACGTCAAACTGGTCAGACAATGACAGGCCCATAATCGGCAGCCCACCATTGACTTCTGCCAGTGAAGACCACTACATCCGGTTATAACACCTTCGGAACTGCTCCATCACAGCGGCGTCAACAGTGGTTACAGCACTGGGAAACTGAATTAGTCGATAGACCGTATACCGGATACTGCGACAACATGGTGTCCGGACACTCCATCCTACCGCGAACGGTTCCTGACACCCGACTAACTGACTGATGGCCAGGCGAGTCGCCACTTTTGAGGACCTGATATGAACCCTATCGAACATTTATGGGATTATCTCGATCGGAATGTCAGAAGTCGCCTTGAGCATCAAGCCAACCTCCAGGATGCCCCCTCAACGAATGGCAACGGATTACCGCAGACGTCATCAGACGTTTGACAACGTCAGTCCGTAGACGTGTTCGTGCCTGTATAGACTTGTGTACATACCCGTTACTAACATCAATTTGTAACATGTATTGTGACATTTCTTGACGCTTTCGCGATCAGTGCTTAAATGATTTTTCAAATATTGGACCCCACCAATCTTAACAGGCTTGTCCTAACGGTTAGTCTGACTTGATTAAAATGAAACTTTATACACATTGTATGAAAAGGACACTCTTAAAAGTTAAATCAAAATGATATTTCTATATGGGTTTGTTTTTATTGTATGTCTATGCACACACGCGGTAGCGTTTTCTTTGAACACAAGTTTGTATCAATATCACTTGAGTTCACTCGATCATTGTCATAATAACTTGATTTTTTCTTTTTGACTCTTGTGCGTGGTTCAAATTGCACATTTGAGTTTTAACTAATAGTAAATAACATGTTACATTAAATCATTGATCAATTTGAAATTCTTCGTTTCTGTAGTCACTGCCGACCCATGCCTTCAAATTAATTACTTGATTTTAAAGGAACCAATGCATTTAGCAACTGTGAGAATAATACCATGGTGACAGCAAATGTTAAAGTGGATTAACATATAACTTGTCCATAAACATGCTCTTGCCTAACGGTAAGCAGTCCAATAAATTATAACCTTCACCACATCAGGTGGTTATATTCACAGAAAGATAACGATTACAATTCAGGTACTCACGCACTTATTCGAGTTGGATGACGTATAAGGTGATATTTGCATTCAGGATTTATGGTTTAAACATTGATCTTTATTCTAAAACAATACCTGAATGTCATGTTTATTCAAATTCGTGTTGGATGAGGTATACGGTGATGTTTGTATTTAGCTTTTATGGTTTAAACATTGATCTTTATTCCAAAACAATACCTGAATGTCATGTTTATTCAAATTCGTGTTGGATGAGGTATACGGTGATGTTTGTATTTAGCATTTATGGTTTAAACATTGATCTTTATTCTAAAACAATACCTGAATGTCATGTTTATTCAAATTCGTGTTGGATGAGGTATACGGTGATGTTTGTATTTAGCATTTATGGTTTAAACATTGATCTTCATTCCAAAACAATACCTGAATTCCTTCAAACTCAACACATTGAAATAACTACAAAATCGGTAATGATGCAAAAGACTAGTGTGTTCTATATTACATTGTCAAGTAGCTATTTCAATAAAGCTTATCACGTAAAGTCCACTATAGCATGCAGCTGAGTCTGCTTTGATATTATTTGGGGTATTGTAATGAAGCAAAGAATGGGAGCAGGTGAAAATTAACACCACTAATTACTAGAAGTAATTTCCGAAAGGAAATTGGCAAGAACATTATTATTCGAAAGCATGGCTTCAATTGGTTGAAAGTAGGCTTTCCCATTCCTTTCTCGTGTACAATTAGGGATTGTGAAGTGGGATTTACTTTTCATGAAAGGAATGATAAAAGCAGTTTACTTAGTTGAACCTGATGTAAAATGTAGTTGTTGATCAGGAACCGATATATGACAAAGGATAGAAGTAAATAAATGCAACAATATGTTTTGTCTGTTTAGATCAGAGATTCAAGTTGACAAAGTATTGATGAAAGAATCAAAACAATGTTATTTTTAAAAAAATAAAAAAACTCTTTAAAGAAGAAACTGTAGCAAGTATATGTGGCTATTGCTTGAAGAATGTGGTTGGTGTGTAACACTTTAAAGGGGCATGCGCAGTAGCACGTTTTAGGGGGAATATAAGGTGATATCAGGAAAATGAAAATTAACGGTTTCAATTGAAAGACAATGTATTTAAACTAAATGAAGCAGAAATAATTCAAATATGTAAGGTAAAGTTTAGCCACACGATTCCTTTTTCTTACACAAAATGAATAAAAGGTGTTCACATAAAATTGTCGCCAATGGATTTTATATGAATCTTCATACTTTGTCCTCGGACTATGGATGATTGGCTTGTGTATTGAAATTTTTGACACTGTCAAATAATACATTTATCATTAATTTACAACTATCAGTGAAAAATTAGAAATATAAAATTATCAAAAAACGTGCTACTGCCCCCTTAAGATAACCTATGAAGTATATTTTGGTAAATGAATTCGTACCCTGATCGCATTTTTCCTGATACAAAAGTAGCAGAACGTTGTGAAAAGGAAGATCATAATATGTCCGAACAGGGTGAACATAAATCGAATGATACACCAGCTCAAACAATTAGGGACGAGATGAGATAAGAATTATATCTGAAATGAACTTTAAATAAAGAATTTCTTTAGGTGAACGTCAATGCAAACTTAAGGTATTTTTTCAATAAATAATTTACACGTCATAAAAAGACGTTTCAAGTGTGTTTTAAAAACAGTTATGTTCCATCGCTGTTCAGTGTTTCAGTCATGACCTCTTGCCTCTTAACAGTAATTATCTTTATATCCTACATATATCCACATATACAGCCCTGCGGACAAAAGAAAATTTCTTAATTTGTATTTTGTCATGCAAATGTCAAAATATAGAATTATCAAAATAAAAACAAACCATGGAACACACTCCCAACAGGACTATGTAATGCACAAAGCAAATTTGACACAAATAAGACATACATATACATACTAACGTTAAGTTGTCAGTATACAAGTTCTTACGATCTAAATTGATACGATTAAGTTCTGTAATATGTCTTTTTCAAAAATACTTTAAAAAGGACTTATAGATAGGAAAAATCAGATAGTAATTTGATCAATACTTAGCTGTGAAATAAAAAGCGTCAAAATGAAGGGAATTCATATTAGTCTTCATTTGATGTATTAAAGTGTTTGAAAACTTAAAGAACTTCAACAGGATTCCTTCAAGAGAGCAAAGTTTAGAAGTAAATAGTGGTGTGTCTGTGCTCTATCAATGACATATCAACTTTTCTTCGTGAAATAAGATGATGTTACACAATACATGTAAATACACTTGGACTTCACTTCTCTGGGACTAGATATTTCATGTTGATCAGAGCAGATATTGATAGATGACTTAAATGATTTAAAACATCCTTTATATCATCCGTGCATTACTGGGGTATGATGTTGATACAACGCAATTCGAACGTTGAACAATTTAAGATAACCTCAAATAATAATATAAAGGTTAATGCCTTTTAAGATAAATGCTTTAAAAGTCAAATGTATCTTAAGTAATTTTCTTGACTCAGCATTAGCATAAATATCTGACAGTAAGGGTTACAGAATACCTTATAAATGTGATTCTAAGAAGCTAATTTACAAACACTCCAATACAAGTATATGTCCATTTTACATTACACAATTTACATTGTAAATTCACTTGTAATCATTCCATGAAACACTACTACAAGGTCTGAGTATTAGTTGAAAATCAAAGTATCACTGCCAAAAAGAAGAGTGATTCAAAGTTCAATCGCAGTGCATATTCTAAATAGTAATATAGGTCGTTTTCACAGATAAATCTTACCGTCATGAGAATGTAAGGAACTCTTTGGAAGCAACGTGCCAATTCTCTCTTTCTACTCCATCATTTTGAGTTGACGTCTATTCTTTGTGTTATTTTTCACACCGAAACATGATGGATGGTTGCAATTTTTATATCAAACAATGTTATCCCAAAGAGATGGATAGTTCTTTTTTGTAGATTTTGTATCAACACTGGATAATGATATCGTTTGCATTTCTTAGACTGTTTTCACTGTGTACTCAATGCATATGTGCCATAGATAGAAAAGCATTCCCTTTCACACAGAAGAATTAAGTAGCGGTCAGGTAAACATAAGGATTTATATGAAAAGATATGGTTTACGCAATGAAATAGGATTTTTTTATCTAATAGAGTCTGATGAGTGTGGTATTCTTGATGTAAACTGATAATGTAAATTCAAGTAAGCGATGAGGATTCAAGCCTGCAAATTTACTAACAAACACGCTAGATTTAATCGTCCTTTAATTTACCAATAGTCCCAAATATAGTTGAAAGAATGATGGACATAGATTTTGATTGAGGACCATGTTCTGTTCCAAGCTTTGGTTTAAAAGCCATACAGGCAGTATTCCAAATGATCTGACATGAATCATCTTGAAAATCAAATAAAAAACAAATGTTCATCTTGGGAAATATATATTTAGTCGTAAATAGGCATTCCTGCATGTAGTAGAGACTAATTAGAAGACAACGTTTACAAATCAGACACATGTTAACAATGATAATCAAGCCAGACAACGGAATTACATGACATTCTGTTTGTAGTGTAGACTAGACAGAGACTCCGGTTTCCATCAAGTGTGATCAGATTGCAAAGCATTGCTCAATGATGTATATGATAAACATACAAAATCCAAGTACTTTATAATTGCTCCACAAAACCGGAAATTTTATGACTGAGTAACGAACTCGAAATCGATAGATAAAGATTGTTCCATTTTTCTACAGTGTTTCCTTCAGAGAAAAATTGATTTTCATTTAATTTTGACTGTTCTTATGCATCACTCTCTGATTAATCGGAACCAAAACAACTTAAAATCATCTAGTAAACACTATTGTAGGACGTGTATCGTCAAAGTACTTTGTGATTATATCCTCTTTATCCATGATTCTGAAGAATGGCGTATGTGAAACTTAACACCACAACATGCAGTGGTAATTTTAATGTTTAATATGTCTACAACGCATCAAGTCTCTAAAGTAGCTAAATAGAGAATTCCAATCCAATCCAATCTACTTCACGGAAATACTTCAACATATGTTCTTATTCTTTTGCGGTTGTCTCATTAAATTTTCCTTATACGTGGTTTTTCTTTCACTCAACGAAAGTATCAAAGCAAATGTCCAGTAAGTGTGAACGTTTAATACAATTTCCTTATATAAGGACGCTGTTGTTTCAATCTAAGCAATACATATTATCTTTAATCGTGATATTTTATATGAAATCAGTTCTTTAAACAGCAATTTTAGGAAATGTTAATGGCAAAACGTATGTTTAAGTGCCTGAATACGAGGCATAGTGATGCCTGAAAGGTTAAACGTCAATCACATTTCTTATGGAAGATATCAATACATAGATAGTATCTGTCTTTCCTGGATCAATAACACGTGTGTCTCATGGGTTGAGGTGGAAAGGCTGCGTCATTCAACAAATTACTACCTCACCGGATGAGATAGTTGTAATCTATCTATACAATGATGAAAAGCTTGTAATTTTGCTTACAGTGTCACATTCATATCATGTTGCCCTTAGGATGGGTCAATTGCTGCAGTAAGAGCGTAATATCAAACGTCAGTTCGTGACGTCAAACAATCTTATCATGAGGTCTCTATCGTCAGTTTCATCTTGACGTCACTCGAGTGGCGATATTATTTATTGGAGTAAGTAGAGTTGTGATAGATGGTTGGTGTCAGCTATAGAACTACACCTACTCTCAATCATATAATAAATATACCTATCGTCAATCTGACGTTGACGTCACTCGAGTGGCGATAATATTTATTGCTTGTAAGTAGAGTTGCGACAAATGGTTTGTGTCTCTGATATAGCTACACCTACTCTCAATCATATCATAAATATAGCTAACGGTTAGTAGGGTAGAGTACTTGCTGAATTGGGTGTCCTTAAACACGTCTGTGAACGTCCGACGTTCAATCATCACAAGAATACCAAGAGGAGTGAAAGCAATTAACATACATTGGACTTTACAACCGCCCTCATTAAGCACTTCCTTCACTACATTGAAGAGAGAAATCAAAGATGAGCACTTGTTGTTGTAACTAATGAGAGAACTCGGATTGCTTGGGAGCTTCGTCTTATTCTTCACCAACAAGGCTAGCAAGAGAAAGGCTAGGCACTGGTCTTTTCTCGGTTCATGGAACATAATATTTATTTTTAAGTAGTGGGAAAGAAGAAATTTAAAAAATGACCTCTCAATCATTTGAAATAGGGAAAAACGTTAACGTAGGTGTACAGAGCGTGTACATTCTTTAATAAGGCTACCGCTGATATAAAATCACTGTCTTGTAATCCTTAGCATTAGGAAGTACCATTGAAACCAACCAAATATCGCGACAACGGATGTTACATGTATTTACAAATAGATATTTGATTTATTAATGGTGCAAGGATTAGATTAAAGCTGTAATGTACAGGAGGCTGTCAGGGTATTATATACAAGTAAAACGCTGATAGAAAACATCTCAAGAAACTAACATGGTTATAATAAATAGATTGTGTTTATTGAAGGCTGTTAGCTTTCCTTGAGCAAATCGATTTGTTTTTAAAAATGACTAATGATAACCCTTAATTAACGTCTGATAAAAAACAAGGTTGAAATAAGGTCGACAATAACACTATTTCAGATTTTCCTGGTTCATTCGAACGTGTTCAGAATTAGTATTTGAAACAGATGAATGAACTATTTTCACATTTCGGATGTTTCATAGCCTTAATCACTCATTTGGACAGGTTTTGACAAAAACATGCTGCTTGTATTTTTAACTTGACTTATTTATTCCTCTCTACCATCAAATTTTGACATTTTACCAGCAAAGCTGTCTTAGGGCTTTACCTTTTAAGTTTCACAAAGTAGCCTGCGAGACTGTAAACTGTTTACATGAATAAATAAAACCTGTTCATGTCACTACCAGGTAAGGCAACATGCATCTTGAAAATAGATATTTTAATGTATTCAAGATAAAAGTAACGATGAATAAGTTTAGTAAATTTCTTAATTATCAAGTATATATTAACTGGCATATTAGTAACCAATACGTGAACAAAAGAAAATTATTTGTAAATGATCTACAATGCTGCGTTTGATATCTTCAGAAAAGTTATTAAGCTTATTGGGATACGACGAACCTGATTTGATATGAAAATAACATATTACGCTTTAAAAGTGTTCATCTCAAATAGAAGTCAATAGAAAAATTTTACTACATTTAATATACATGTATGTAGGCAATGTTAACATTAATCAGTTTACCATAATGATTGTGATCATCGTTTTGAACATTTACAAAATCAATGAAGCGAAAGGTCATTGGTTGGAAATATCTCGTAACATTTATCACATGTTCCATTTCTTTAAATAAAATATTTAGGTCATCGATCGATATCGTATTGATAATTTTCGATTCACTGTATCCATCTTTCTAGTGTTGATGTCCTTGAATAAAGTGCTTAAAGAGAGAAAACTTTTGTCTTACAACATTTCGTTCATCCCCAATAACTCGCGGCTGACGTTTTGCTACAGCAATCTCCCACTGTAAAGTATAAATTTAACACTGCAGAGAAAACATAACATTTGGTGCCTTTTTTGTTTATATTATACAATTTAAAAACTGACATTGAACTTAAAAAATGACAAATTAATCCAAATGCAAGTTTCTAAAGGTAAGCTTGTTGCATCTCTTGTCAAACATTAAAAACATCCAATGTTTATGTCTTCAAATGTCCCGATGACAAGCTTAATTCAATTGTTCCAAAAGTAATCAATTCAAGTTGAAGATACCCTTGAAATTATGTCGATGTCGCAAACACCGTTTTTTCCCTTGGAATGCAAAATATAAAGATAACGAAGAGACCTTTTCCTGACAAGGTTACATTGTTACATTGTTACCTTGAACTAAAGACATCGCTCTTTGGGGTCCTTTTGATCACTTTAAGGACTTTGTAAGTTCCTTATTTCGACTACGACCCTGAATGGATGAGTCGGGTTCGAATTGGGACAAATTAGTACATTTTGGTTACTTCAGATTCACAATGGACTTACCTACGACCCACAGGAATTACATAGACACAGTATCCACAGGACCTTATCCTGACAAATTAGCCTAGGAACTTATGTCTCATCGAAACGTATCTACAACTCATTATGATTGAGACCGATCCGTTCACAACTAACTGCTGGTTTTCTCTCGCCACTGCTCCACTACTATGAGAAAGATATTTTGACCACTCAAGTCAAGTCTTTTATCTGTCTTTAGGCCACAGTCCCGTATACAAAGGATATACAATTTACATTTCCATATGTACATCTAAGCTTACAGTGCATGAATATAACGGTACCCTATATGATTATTTGATGACTTCTTTCCGACTAATTTCCGTCCCACCAACAGCAATAACAACTAGTCCACGACTCGTTCGCGATGATGACAACAATGCATCACGCTTCATCACGAGTTCATAGATCACAAAAGATAAAATCGTTCTTAGTTTTCATTCAGCCGACAGCAGTCGACTTCATTTCAAAACGGGTTATCACATGGCAAAGATAAATCTTTTAGGTATTGAGGCTGGTTCGAACCTGCCTTTGTATGACGACAGCTCTTTGTATATTCCATTTTTCGCTTGTTTTTTTCATGATCTACTTAATTTATTCTGCGTGTCATTATGTAACATTCTTTCTCAGGACTTCATTATCTAATGTGATATGCTTCGTCGAGTTGCTTTGTAATGGAATAATGTTGAAACTGTTTGCAAACCAATGCATTCAAATTTCAACATTTAGGCTCGGCAACACAGACATGAAACGTAAATGCAATACGTCACAAAATCTAGAAATACAAAGACTGTACACATCATACATTGTTATAAAGCAATAAAAGGCAACGTTATTAAGAATTTTTCAGGAAATATTGTTTGCCGGAAATACACGTATAGTGTTCACCATGAATACCGGGTGTTCACCATGCATACTGGGTGTTATAATGAATACCTGGTAAAAGCTTGGAAACTTGATATTTCATCAGTATATCATTTAATTTTTTTAAATTATTCCCTGTCAAAACAAAGCCGCATAATACCAGATGATTTTTATTCTTTAAATTCATTGTGACGCTACGGACAAAACCATAAAAGTGATTGAATTTAATTAAGTTAATAGAAATTTAACTCTATGAACTGCGTTTTTCAAGTAATAATAATACTTATTCAAGTAATAATTAATGATATGTAATTATATATTTTTTTAGCATTATATGTTACTAAAAGTTGAATGTGCATTTAAATATGCAATGGATTTATTTTATGTACTTGCCAGTGTATTGAATTATATAATACGCTGCAAAAGAAAGTATAGGTCGGGTTTGTAGAGAAATAAATGAATAAAAACAAATTATATCAGTATACTGTCTAATTCATACAAAATAATCGGTTTCAGATCATGTTGGCCCCATTTCTCGCATACATGTACTAACAGCTCGCTTACGCTCCCTTACTCGTAGTCCTGGCATTTCTTTTTTGTGCTTTCCCCAACTATGTTCACAACATCATGAATTGGCATATCTATACTCTACTTCAGTACGTGTCTTTCGAACTAAAGACTTAAATCGCATTTTACCATTTTGAGGTGAGTCATGGCACCATGAATAACTATCCTTTTCGTCGAAGTGATTACTCCCGTATCCTTCTCAGACAATGATTCTGTGAACAAATTGTGTTAATTCTTTTTGAAAATTCATTATACGAATTTCTTTTGCTGTGTAGTTTGTATAAGAACCGTTATCTTTCGTTTCTATGCGCTTTCTTTGTCAGAAACAATCAGTCATGATAAAATAAGCAAAATATGAGGTTTCACAAATACAATGATAATTAATAAATTGGAGTAACTTGCTATCCGGAAGAATATACAAATCATCGATGTGATTACTCCCGTATCCTTCCCAGACAATGATTCTGTGAACAAATTGTGTTAATTCTTTATGAAAATTCATTATACGACTTTATTTTGCTGCGAAGTTTGTATAAGAATCGGTATATTTCGTTTCTATGCGGTTGTTTGTCTGAAACAATCAGTCATGATAAAATATGCAAAAGAAGAGGTTTCACAAATAAAATGATAATTAATAAATTGGAGTAACTTGATATTTGGAAGAATATACAAATCATCGATGTGATAACTCCCGTATCCTTCTCAGACAATGATTCTGTGAAAAAATTGTGTTAATTCTTTATGAAAATTCATTATACGAATTTATTTTGCTGCGAAGTTTGTATAAGAATCGGTATATTTCGTTTCTATGCGGTTGTTTGTCTGAAACAATCAGTCATGATAAAATATGCAAAAGATGAGGTTTCACAAATAAATGATAATTAATAAATTGGAGCAACTTGATATTTGGAAGAATATACAAATCTCTGTATGCATGTATAATGTTTACAGTAAACTTTTGAAGAAATACAGGTTATAAAGATAAGCTTATTTTTGTTTTAAAAATTCAAAGCTACACTTGAAAAATGAATGTTTGTGGAAACAACTCATTTGCATAGTGTTGTATACACAACACTTCTTCTAAAGAAATAATGTTGCCTTGAGAAAACAATTATTCAGTTTGCAAAAATATGTTTTCCTTTACATTGACGTACAAAAACGTATAAGAACAATATTTGCTTTTTAGTTTAGGATGCCAAGAATGGATTATCATTAAAAACAAAGATTTCCATGCCTTTGATCATGTATATAAATCCAAAAAGGAGAAGGAAAGGGGAAAAAGCAAATAGAGAAGTATGGGATATTTCAAGATGACACTTTACATGATGAAATGAATATTGACTGTATCGTATTATATTAGTAAGCAAATGTGTTTCTTGAATTGTTTTAAGTCGTTATTGATGAGTAGAAATTTTTGATGGATTAAAGTTATGAAAATGAAAAGTTATCGTCATTGATGTTCAAAACAACGTATATCTTTTTAGTATAATGTATTTATATACCACAATGTTATGATTCTGCACGTCTAGCATTTGATACGAGTTTTGGGTATATACTGCGAGATAAGTTGTGTAACTACGTGTGTTGTATTATAAGCCGATTTCTTATAGTGAATTAGAATGTATAGAGTTACGACCCTTTGGTTTATTTTAGTCGTAGTGTTCAATCAATTTTGTCACCTAATGCTTTATCGGTTTTTCGAAATAGAGAAGTTGGCATCATATTTATATCCAGTATATTTGAGCAAGAATAGCATCATAATACATTAAAGTATTAAAGTATTTCTCCTTTCGTTAAGTTACATGTATACCAAAACATGGATTTAAGTTCTCATCGCATGAAGTAAATGTTTCTATTATTCATTTGAAACAGACGAAAGTAAATATGTCTGTCTCTTTATAGGTCTAAGAATCCAAGGCAAAACAAAAACAACTTATCTTATGTTTTTACCACTGATAACTATAAGAAAATATGATGATAACGATGCATATTCTAATTTCGTTATTCATGAAGAATCTTTTAAGTATTTAAAAATGCAGTACGATTCAACATGTTCAATCCCCTAAAACACTCAAATCTCACTGTCATGTATTGATCGGTGAATCAGTCAAAGATTCTACAGATGAATCAAAGAGAAATACAGTTAGGAAATAAACCTAGTGTGTTTGAAAATCAGACACATGTTATACTGGATTGACAGCGAGTAAATTTCAAATTGAAACCGAACGCGCAACCTTGTTGACAATATAGTCTGCAAAAATCCCTATCAATTAAATAGATGATTCTAACAGAAAACCACTATGACGTTGTCAAGTATTGTGACATCATAAGCGTAAATGACGTCACTGTATTGTTGCCGTAATCGAAGGAAGCTCGCTGCGTGTGGCGCTGACAGACCATTTGAACTTCTTATTTTGAAGAAGATACTTTATCTACCTCAAACGATTTGATCATACCCCTTAAACACACGACTTTTAAACATGTTAAATAACTTTTTAATTATTTCAATCTCAGTAAACAGCAGTATACCAGCAGTATACCAGCTCTGAAATTGCCAGTCGGGTGTATCAATGCGCGGTGAAGCGGCCTCAAAATCAGAGGACGTTCAATCCAAAATTGACCACGTTTGATTTTCCAGGGGAACCAATCAGAATTTAGTATTCTTCATATTCATGGTAGAATAAATGATATAAGCTTCATGTGAAACAAAATCATGAGTACGTCCAGTGTTAAACAAAACCATAACATAACACTTGTGAACAAAACAATCAAAGGCGAATTCAAATCACGATAATGAAGATACACATTCACTAATGATAAGCATGCATGCACAAGAAAAACAACGGTTGACAATGCGATTTCTAAATTACTCTGTAATGCATATAAACCTTGTAATAAATCACAGGTATTATTTAACGATCTCAAAAAAGTTTTTGTCATTAGGATTGATAGTGCAAAGTGATATCCGATTATCAATTGATGTCCCATTCTCCGTCAAATGTATGAAAAAAACAAGTTTAATCACCATTATTCTCCATCATGATTAAGGTTTAACGAACATGATGACATTTATGTGAAAATGAACAAAGGATTTCTAGAGATATTAACTCAGATCAGTATTTTAAAAATCTCCAATTACTTCAAACTCCGAGTTCAAATTTCACAGGACACTGTTGGTCTTTGTTATCAGACATCATGAGATCTTGAAACAAACTGTTTAATCTGAAGGTGCTACTAATTTAATACTTCTACAGATTTAAATTCAAAACACTGCTTTATCAAAATACATTGATATCTATTTAGCCCGCAATTAACATGGAAATTAACTAGAAGATTCACATTTTGAAATTAAGATTAAAAGATATAAAGAATTATATTTTGCATACAGAAACATTTTTTTTCTTATAACTTACCTTTTTCTGATAATATGTGATTTAATCGGAACATGAGTATGTTATACCTTACATTATATTCAAATTTCAAAAACAAGAATATAAGGTGATGTCGGGAAAATTAAAATTAATGGTTCCAATTGAAACACAATGTATTTAAACTAAATGGATCAGTAATAATTCAAATATATAACATAAAGTTTAGCCATGCGATTCCTTTTTCTTGTACAACATGAATTTAAGGTGTTCACACAAAATGGCCGCCGATGGATTTTATGTGAATCTTCGTACTTTGTTCTCTGACTATGGATGTTTTGGCTATTGGCTTGTGTAATGATATTTTTTGACACTTTCAAATCATACATTTAGCAATAACTTGCAATTATCAGTGAAAATTTTAAATTATAAAATCATCAAAAAACGTGCTACTGCCCCTTTAAAGCTATCTGTTTCGATAAATGAAAATGATGGATCTGAAGTCAAAATGATTTTTCTAAATTCTGTCTTAATTTTTTGTGTAAGTATTCTTGAAAATCCCGTTTTCATTTTGGGAGTATCTTCTTATCTGATCTTAACATCCCCATCCTCTTCTAACTTCCTTTTTTGTGACTTTTGACCTTTGAATTTTTTAAATAACATTAAAAAGAATTCAAACGAAAGGATAGCTTCAACTTAAAAGGACAGAGCAAAATGAAATAAAACCCTTGAGACTCGGATTTTTATACCTCATATTTCTACATTATAAGTCATCCATCATCTTAATAAAGCTTCAAAGTAAAGAAGAATAACATTTACTTTGATAGATAAAAGGACATAAACCTTGCAAATATCATCTCTATACAAATAACCTTTTATACGAAGCATTTTAAACAAAGGAAATGTTTGACGGCTTTAACAACTGTATTTGCAAAAAATAATTCAAAAACCAAAAGGTAATTTTACGTAATGGAAGGTAGCCTTTATAAAAGTTCTTTGAGTACAAACCTTCACAAGACATGTCCTAAGTCCTAAGTCCCATTAGAATATTGTGTTATTTGAACGTTATTTCGTTAATCAAACAAAGTAAACGATTCTTATGGTAGATATCTAGACACATATATTAAATGTAACTTTGAGTTGCCAAGCTATTTAAACATCCATCAGAATCTGTTGGAATACACTTCAGATGTATCTTGTTCATAGAATTAAAGTGTTTTTTCAATGATAATTTTTTTTACAAATGATGCAAAGAGTTCAATGTCACCGAAGATACGAAACTATTCTTAAGGTTTAAGGCAATGTATTTATAATAATAGCATACTTATATTATATACTTGTATCCATTTGGCTATAAATGCTCAAATCGCATTTAAGTTCTTGTGAATGAAATTATGTGACAGAAACACAAGACAATTTCAATTATAATAGTCGGAATAAAAACCTTTCTTACTTGCAAAATATATCATTTGTGTAAACATAGCAACCTCTTTAATTTCATGTCAGTGGTTACGTTTCCTGCAGTCTGGTTACACCGGTACCATTGAACATATAGCAACAAGTACTGATGCTACAATAGTAAGTTTATAATAACTCTCTCTTCGTAAAATTTCTGACTCACCTAAATCAAGACATTAAATAATCTGAATACCTGTGTAGCTAAACCAAACACAATCAATATACATGTAATATCATGTTAAACCATATTTTTTCCAATTTTGCATGAGAGAAATATTTTAATTTTGAAACAAGAAAAAAACATAACTAGATAATTGAGTAAACGTGTTGAAATTGATAGATCTTAAAAAGGAGCCGACCATGGCGTGGTGTGGATGTCATACTGTTCTCAAAAAAACGTTTCTTAATCTGGCGGGTGTTGGGACGAGCAATAACCTGTTGAAATTGATAGTGTCATACAAGAACAATTTATGACAGCATTGGCATTGTCGTTGAGGTTGGTCTATGAGTGATTGATTCACAAGCAAACTTGGTTGGGTTTGAAAAATGATATCTTCACGGACATGTATGCATGGCGATCGTATCGGTCCCTCTCTGATATATATAGAGATGCGATTGAGTGCTTATTAACCGTTATCGACCCTTATTTATTTTGCGGTCATCCTGCCATAATTCACGCCAATTGCAATAGAATCATGATAGTCTACAATCTTAACAACCATATTCTACATTTTGAATAGGCACTTACAAATGTTGCGTTTCTTATGGTGTTCAGTATGGGCATTGTTAAGCTGATGAGGGAGACTAGAGGTAGATAATTTATTCTGTCAATTAAATATAAAATGCATATCAAGAATTATCCAACATTTGAAGATCCAATATGTAATAAGGAATATTTTTGAAAGTATTGCTACTTTATTCCTGTATTTTTAGCAATATTTTGCGACAAACTTAGAGAAATTCGGACCAAACTCATTAAATATGAGACAATTTACCAAAATGACCGAAACGATATTTCCGGCATGTCGACATGAAGGCTTGTCAACAGCCGTTGCCATCTCACGGTTACGTCTCCTAAATTTACGCTTGTTCTCCAGATAAGGTTTTATTTGCCGCCCAGGCTGATACCCATCGGACGCAATTTCGGTAACAGTGTAAATCCTACACACATAATGATGACGTCACCGAACGGATACGCAATCAAGATATTGTTAAAAACCTTTTCAAATTCTGCAGCTGAATATACCTTCATAATTGCAAAGTTATCTCGGAGAATATAAGCGAAGTATGGATATTGTTAACCGTTGATAGAACATCACTGTAGAATTCTCTGGGAGTAGTTCTTAAGCAAACATATGTGAAGTATGGGAAATAACTTAAAATAATTTAACTGTTACAGATAACAACCATTTCCTATGGAAGAATCCTTTATAAGTTTGTTACAATAACAATCGTTTTCAAATAATGATAAACCATTTTGTGTAATGAGTACAATTAACTTTGATGGAAACATCCCCATTTCAAATTAATACAAAACAATACTTTTTGCTGTTCGTTGTTAATTGAAAAACCGGCTAACAGAATGTGTTAAAAAAGCTAATGGGGAGAACATTTTGGTATCATGTCAGCATGGCATGCATTCGGTAAAAATTAAAACATAAACCAACTATCTTTTTTTTTAAATAATCATAATTTTTTATCAAATTAACTTTCATTACCTCATATTAACAGGGAGAACAAGCATGATATTTAAGTCATCTACCTAATATCGAATGATATAAACAATTTCGTTTTGAAAAGAAATACCTCATCTTGTAATCTTAATCTTGTCCTTACAATGATAGAAACAATTTGATTATTTCCAGTACAATCAGAATAATTAAAGCTGACTTTCATTTTAAGGATAAAAAGATCTTATGAAGACAGTTCACTGCATACATGATAACATTCAATGCCTGATAGATTCAAACAATACAGTCATCTGACTATAAACATGTGGCGTAGAGACATTAACCCAGTTCAGAGATCAACCACAGTTAATTTCCGCGAACGTCCAGTGGACATGTCGAAAACCAAGATGACCGAGGACTGATAAGTTCTCATTAGTTTCAACAACAAGAGCTCATCTTTGATCAAGTGCGGTGATGGAAAAGCTTGATGAGAACTTGTGTACTGCCTAATGTGATTTAGGGGGTGCTTTACTTCAAATACTGCTGTGCTGATTTGATAGCTTGCAGAGAAGAATCTGATGAATGAATGAACAGGTTGTCGGAATTTTCATTTGAGACCCTTAAGTATTCGTCCTAGAGTAGAATACATACATATAATGTGATTTATCAAGTAATCTTAGATATGAAACTCTTCTCCAGCGATCGCCGGAGGTTTTAAACGCTTAGATTTGCTGGTGTTGAATAACAATGAATCCCGGAAATTTAACAAACGCAACTATTTATCGATATTGTAACATGAGCGTTAGTTATTAGCATTTTATGAGCGAACGTTTTTGCGTAGGAAACTTTTAGTTGAAAGGATTTAGCAATTGCTCTCTTTTTGTTAGAGGTGTGGGCAGCAAAAAGCAAATTGGAATTCCCAGTGTTATAAACATTAAAATAGTGTTTTTATAACACAAACTAGTTGCACTCGTAACGATGAGATCTTACAAGGTTCATTGTGAATTTGTTTAGGAAGAAACAGTTATATAATTCATTGACGAACAAGAAAAACCTTGAGTTGAACATATCTTTAACCTTGAAAAATAATCCAAACTGTTGCTATATCTTAGGTGATTGATAATATCACCGACAAAGCGATAGGAACTTTTCATCTTCAAGATTTTACCTAAGGCTGACGAAACAAACATTTTCTATTCTTTGAAAACATCTTGTATCCTTTCAGACCGATATGGCACACAATAGATTGCTACTGGCTGTAATTAGCTGAATAACATGGAGATGAAGAGTCTAACAATAGCAATATAACCTTGGCTTCTACTTCAGAAACACCAGAGGCCAATCTCATTCATAACTTGAATTTGCACTTCCTTTATTCAAATATTCTTCAGAAGAAAAACATTTTGTCCAATACTTAAAAGCGCTACATGCATACCGATGTTAATCTTTGAAATAAAATTCCCTTGGAATAATTTTTTTTTTCAAAAACAATTTTAAAAGGCCTTGAAGTGGATAATACATTTACCTCTTTTTTTGTAGACAGAGCACAGTTTACGATAACATAGTAATGAATGCAACCATGTATTAATAAGTGCCAATATTCTTTAAAGCAATATCTCTATCTTATTTGCATTGAGTAAAAGAATCCAAACCTCACAATTACACTTGCTATCTGGAAAGAGTATTTATCTTAACAAGACTACACTATCTTTACATAACACTACAAAAATGCACAACCAAGCTATACCTTTGATTGGCAATCTCAAAGAAATGATAAGATGTACATACAATACGTATACATCAGACAATAGAATTACGTAGGTTGACGTGATCAAATTACAAATATAAGTAAATGAAAATTTTCAACATATAGTAAGCTATTGCCTGAGGTCAGAATCATCACGGGATAAGTCTCTTTAAATAATTCTTAATCTATTCTATATAAGTTATGTTGATCTAAAATAAATAAAAATGACAAGAAATACATGTAGGTCATTATTTGAATTTCTACTGAAGTAGATTTGATTTTGTCATTACTGCAGGTTGATTATTTTCAAAGGGAAATATATGATATTATGTTTAATCATACATCTTATGTTTGGCTTCAATGTCTCCAATATATTTCAACATGCTAAAAAAAATGCGCAAATACCACAATTCATTTTTCAATTCTTTAAATTATTAAACCTAAAGGAACAGAAGCATGTTTCTAGTGGGAATATAAGGTGATATCGCGAAAATGAAAATATTGTATCCAATTGAAAGACAGTATATTTAAACTGAATGAAGCAGAGATAACTAAAATATATCATGTAAAGTTCAGCCATGCGATTACACAAAATGAATTAAAGGTGTTTAAAATGGCCGCCAATAGACTTTATGCCAATCTTGATAATTTGTTCTCTGACTATGGATGATCAGTTTGTGTGAGATTTTGACATCTTCAAAATAATACATGAAGCATTAACCTAAAATAATCAGTCAAAATTGAAAATATAAAATTTTCAAAAAAACGTGTTGCTGGCCCGTTAAAATCTATTCGTTGTGACGAGTTCATCCCATTTTTTATTGGTGTACTGCATTGAGATAACCTATCGTAAAGCGTTGCAGAAAACATAATGTTTGTCTTTAGATTCATTCTACACTTCATGTTCTGGTCTATGACAACTCTAACTTAGACAGTTGGTTTATAAATTGAAAAGAACACTGATAAAGTTCTATATGTATACACAAGACTTCGATACACTACTATTACCATAGAAATTGTACTTTAAGTTTAATTTCACAACCCTCCTGTTATTTAGAACTCTGACTGCTACCTTATAAGCTAATGCTGACATCGAATTTCAGACAACTGATGCAGAAAGATTGCGAATGATCGTTGCTTACCATGGATAAGATTCTGTCAAAATTGATCCTGTGGTATGGATCGGTGTCCATAAGATGAGAGTGAATGTAATTTCCAGTCTTTCGGAGTTCATCTATCTTTCCAATACCGTCAACACTGATCAAACAGGAGATGACGAGTTCATGGAACAAATCGTTGGTAACATTTGATCTGACTGCAATTGTACCACGTGGGCATAACTATTTTCGAATCATCAGTTTAGTTATATAACTGAAGCTGAAAGATTTGCTTTCGCATGAAGTATTCAGCGTCTTATGCAAGATATGATAAGAGACGACATATATCTGCGAAAGTAATTACTTTGTTATTCTGTTCCCATTTCATTTCTACCATTGATGGTGTTGATCATTTAACAATAGACAAGCAGTCCCTATCTGGATTGTTTACCAATGTCTATTTTTAAAGTGTGTGTGTCTAATAACTTTGTTATGCTGTTACCTGTATTATCTACCTTTGACAGGTTTGATCATGTATTACTAACCAAGAAGTCTCTATCTGGATTTATCTTTACTTGTCTGAGCTCTGTACTGGAGACGTAGGAGAAAGGCATACGTTATTAAGTCTGAATATGTAATGATACTGTTTTAAAACAAACATAAGTATTCATCATGTGCTGAAACGATGCAAAAAACTTCAAGTTTCAAACACCAACAATCATTTTATTACCAAGTTGACTAAGGAACAATATAACACCATAAACATTTAAAGAAGAATACTTGCTGTTGTTTTTTTTAAAACTATATGCCTTTTTCAAAATTTTAAACTGGAGTTCAAACCGATAACAAATTATTTTTTCTATGCTTACGAGAATGCATTACATGTAATTATTGACCATATTTTGTTGCTGGGTATAGCCTTTAAATTTGGACTTTGATGGCCAATATTACTGTTATTAGTTTCTTTCAAAAGTTAATTACTCAATGTACGATCATTTGAAAGAACCGGATTTATATATCGTGAGACGGAATATCTACTTTCAGTTAAACGTTTACCTACACAAAAATAAACTTGTCAAATTTCAAGCTGTCAAGTAATTCATTAATTAGACAATGAGAACAATCTATTTATATAATTAAAATGTCGACATAATAAGTTTTGTTTCTTCCTTGTACAAAAGCAGTATCTGATTTTGTTACAATTTATATATAAAGTTTGACGTCATGACTACCAATACCATATAACCAAAATAGTTGACTATGGTAAATAAACCAAACAAGATCACATCCTAGTCTTTCTCTTGCAAGTCTTGTTGACGAAGCATAAAACGAAGTGCCCAGGCAATCCGAGTTCTCTCATTAGTTACAGCAACAAGTGCTCATCTTTGATTTATATCTCCCATGTAGTGAAGGAAGTGCTTAATGAGGGCGTTTGTGCAGTCCAACGTACGTTAATTGGTTTCACTCCTCTTGATATTCCTGGGCTGATTAAACGTCTGGCGTTCACAGAAGTAAATGTTAAAGGGCAACACTGTCAGCATGGAGTTCACCATTCATCACAATAGAAGCAGATCAAGTCATGAAATATTGATCCAGCCTCTGTTCTTATAAGACCAAATTCATCGGTTCCGGCATCTTCCCCTGGCGGAAATTGCATCACAATCCATTTGATACTATAAGCAGTTGACAATGCTTCTCGTCTGGAAAGGGTGATTCATATAACAATGCCATTTGCCATGATTCAGTAGCCAAAATGGTTATTTTCCTAATGCAGGATATGTACGATCCCAAAACACACGAGCATGATAACTTCTTTATCATACAATGTCATTTTAAAATTTAATTCGAAAAAATGCCTGATAATACTATTTTAATAGTTAACGTTGTTTTAAATTCGCGCATTGATATATGCAAATGAATAGAGCAATGATTCTGACGGTGAACTGACAAAATATAATTCTTCCTCATGAGATCCTTTTATTGCCGTTTTAGCTAAAATATTTTGTTATGACTCAAAAGTTTTGAAATTTTAAAAATCTATAAAATACGATGATTTTAAAAATCAAAAAAGTTTTAAATGATCTTTGGCGGGATCGAACTGACGTTCTTTAATCCGACGTCATCAAGAGGACGAGTCAGTCTCACCATGGGGCAAGAGTTGCTTCCCATCGGCTAAGTTACAATGACAGCTTGCGTTGAAACCACGATTGAACGAACATTGATGGCCAGAGTTAAACTAATGTAAGTCTGTGGATTTCCCAATCCAAACTAAACAATATTAAAGTAAAGAACACCGAAGATGGGTAAATGCAGTGTTTGAACATGAGACTTTAACTGTCTTTGATACCTGTGAGTACAATTGTTCGGTAGGTTTCACTCAACCCATGATGACAGTGTTTTGGCACTAGTCATTTATTCAAATGGCTAAAGATCCATACAGTGTTGTTGTTATTTCTTAGATCAATATCTCAATCATATTGCAAGTATTTCTCCGTTACTAAAGTCGTTCAAAATGTAAACGCTTGTGACATCATCGGAATTTTAAAAAGACCTTGAAATTTGCATCGGTATCCGTATATGACCCTTCGCCACGCCCAACGGATACCGAAAATATCCGTTGGCTTTATTATGCCGAGAACACTATCCATTGTATGATAAATGAACATTAGTGGTTCCAATTGAAAGACAGTGTATTTGAACTACATGAAGCTGTAATAAATCAAATGTATAATGTACAATTTAGCAATGCGCCCTTTCTCTTACCCAAAATGAATTAAAGGTGTTCACATAAACATGGCTGCCAATGGACTTGATGTGATTCTTTATAATTTGTTCTCTGATAATGGATGATTTGTTTGTGTAATGAGATTTTTGACATTATCAAAATAACACATTTAGCATAAAAGTACAATTCCAGTGAAACATTGCTACTGTCCCTTTAATGGAGTGTACATCAGTACATAAGATAATAATACAGCCTAAGGTGCTTGGCAGGAATACTATTTCAGCGTTGATGGCAAAACTACAAAAGAAATTACTTAACATTTTTGTAAACCCTGTGTGATATATAAATTGCATCATCTGTCATGTTTCGGTGTGAGGAATAACACAAAGATTACATGACAAAATGATAGAGTAGTGTTAAAGGAATTATTTCGGACTTCACGTTACTTTCAAATTGTTGAGTTATTCACATTCTCAGCTATTATTGATTTAGATTTGAAAAGGATTTTTAAAAAATGTGATAATTACAATTGTTTTAATTGCAAATGACCACATACATGTTAACTGGCTATTACTGTTGCCTCATATAAATAGGTCAATAGTGGCCAAACGGTGCACTTTAATCCAACTACCATCTACCAATGTTACTTGCTACCAGGAAGGAACATGACCTAAATTAACATACGCAAATATACGGTACAAGAGTGGCCAATGGTAAGCTGATATTGCTGATAATGTGATATTTTGAAAATGAGATATCGTTCATGTCCCTCTCTGGATTCAAATCATATCGTACAATAATCATTCTGGGAAAGGAATTTTCAAATGTTTTAAAAGTAATATAACCAACGTAATGAGAACAATATTAAGAGTTTGACTTATCAAAATGAAGTCATTTTTTAATAATGTATTTCATATTACGTTGCACATTTCTTGTTGTTACTTCGTCAAGTATATGACAAGTAAAGTAAAACATGAGAAAATTGTTAATCTGATAAATTTCAGTTATGAAAGGAATAGATAAACGAAAGTTGCAACTTCATTAGGAATGAAAACGTTACCAGTTTAAGTCTATAATTGTCCATTTTTAAGTGATGAATTTATAAGTTGAAGTTTAATAATAAAGATAGCAGTAGTAAAACTATATGTTCCATGTATTTCATTGAATCTCTTGCTGAATTCAAACTAACATTATCCCCTATCTCAATTTAAAACACTGGTAATCTTTAAGTTTTCCTCACTAAGAAGAAAGTGGTTTTCTATCTCCTCAAAGGCGAAGTTTGCATTTTCCTTGTTCTGCTTTAATTCATACCAGTCATGTCATACATCACAGCTATTAATTAATGATCTCACAAAAGCTAATGTCCATCATTACGATTGATGGTGCAAAAGAATACCTGATTAATGATTGATGTTCCAATCTCTGTCAAATGCATGTCAAAAACTGAGTTAATCACCATTACTCTCAATCATGATACAGGTTTTACTAATATGATGATATTTCATGGAATGTCCTAAAATGTGTAATTAGATTGTAATTCTTAACCTCCCATTTATATCAAATTCTCAATAGTCATTGCTCATAATTGTCATATTATCTCATGCTAGCTTTAAAAAACTCAGTGTTTTATGACATCATTAAACAATCTTGGCACTTTGGATTTCATTGGTTTAAACGTAAGGTACTGTTTCGTGATATATATTTAGAGAACATTAATATGATATTAATATATTTTTTGTGTTACAAACTCTTGTTTGGAATAAATGTTTTGGATTTAATATGTCTCAACTGTATGCTTGATTATCAAGATTCTAAAATGATTTTTATTCTTTGACATTTTGTGGACGAAGTAAGAAACAATAGAGATTAAAAATAATGACAGAAATGACATATTAGCATGAAGATGATTTACAAGTGATTACAGTGTAATTAATCACCTGTATACATGTGAGCTATCATCAATAGTCATGATTGATGTTTGCATTAGAGTTGATATAAGTTGTTGATAATGTATATGGCAGTATATCCTTCTCTACAATATGCTGGGGAGGATGTTTCGGAACTGTGATATTTTTTACCTTTTTCTTCTGTGTTTCTTTTTTATAATGCAGTCCGTTATTATGCAGAGGGCATAAAGCTATACTTTTATCTTTAAATGTCCATATGGTAACCACTTTGAAGTACAAATTCAGGTATAGAAAAGGTCATTCATCAATGCAAATTAAGTAGCAGTCAACAAGGAATACTTGGAATGACAGTCAAATTCAACTGCTTCGAAATGCCTAACCTTGTTTTGTAATTTGTTGCCAAATTAGAAAAGTTTCCGTTATGGAGTAACTCGTTATGAAAAAAAAAACGTTTCAATTTGCGTTGACTATTTTGGTTTTTGCAAGTATTAAAATAACATATTTCACTTTTTAATGCATAGCATATTTCTCACCTAATCTCTTCCGGTTAAATCATGAATTAAAGACACAAACATTTCATGTTCTTATGGATGCTACAGAGTTCAACGTCGCCAATCATATTAGTATATAGTATTTTATAGATCTTAAAGTATGGAACCTTTTAAAACGTCGTTTAAAGGGGCAGTTTATCCAATAATTTACATTCATAAAGTTTCGAAACTCTGATCGGTGTTGTAGAACATAACTAAAAGATAAATTATTCCTCATAAAATAATGATTGGAGAGATTGCTATCAAGGGCATATATCTGCATTGTATTTTCCATTTTGGAATTAGACAGCTGTTAAAGTACCAACAGTCTTCTTTATACAAAGTTAACCTGTAACTGTTCATAAATGATAATGTAAGAACTACTTCTTCTAAATACTAGAATGAAAAGGTTACCTTTACAACGAACAGGGAAACATTTTTCATCAACGTTTTGTTATGAAATATATCATTTCATTCTGTCTTTGTTGAACAACCAATATCTAAAAGTTGTTGTTCTCTCCAAAAATGAACCTTTCAATTGAAAATGGTTACACCAAACGAAATTTAACGGAACAATCAAACGGAAAATTCAGTAATTTCCAAGCTTAAGTATTGTTCGCAATACTCTTTTATTTGACTTACCCGCTTCAAAACGTAAAGCCATAGATTGCCAATTGAAACTTGCCGATAAAGTTACATTGATAAAACCGAAAAAATTGTAATCTGTGCAGCATCTTCGTCGGAGACGAATTCCATTTCCATTAGTTTACCTTTTTTATAACATAGGAGAAGTAAACAAATACCTTTAAACTATTGTAAATATCCTTCAATTGAAGAAAATATATCTTTAGCTTTTAACCATTGTTGACAAATCGTAAATAAGGTATATGTTGGTTTTTCTTATAACCCCAACATACTGTATCATGTTTATATGATCATTGAACATCCTGTGTATTGTATAGTGTATTAAAATCGTTCTGTATGTCACCTATATGAATTAAAAAATACAATTCTGTTCTCTTCTGTTCTCACCTTAAGCTATTTCTTTAAAAGAGAGTTGTCTTAGGCTTTCTACGTTCATTTATAAAGCTTGTCGTAAAACAACCATTCTTTCTGCGCCTTCCAATGTTGAAAGGCAAGCCACAAATAAATCAATGTTTTGAAAAGCAAAATGAAAAGAAAGGCAGCAGAACAATTTGTAATGAGATACCTTTTGACAACATGTATTCTAGGCGAAATAATGCGATGTTACATCACAGTTAAACATAATAAACTTGATAAATTGCAATTAAAGACATTGAATCATAATTAAAGGACAATAACAACCTTAACAGTGTGTTTGCGTCAATTACTAGAACATGTTTGATTACAGGATGATTTCTGTTATCTTTTTCAATATTAAAAGTAATTATAAGAAAAAGTTCCGTTAAACATTGTGGTTGAGTATTGGATTACCGAGATATCTAAGTGAGTGAATTCACTCTCTATCTTTCTATTTCTCTAACAAAGGGGCAGAATTGTTTTACTGAGGTTTTGACAAAATAAGGGAACATATATGTCTTGTAAATGATTCGGGTATTAGTCCATTATGAATTACCATTTCTTTTGAATCTAAACAGAATAGAAACAAATCTTTGAGATGCTTAGTTCTTTTCTTTTATTGCAAAATGCATGAATGATTATGACAGATTATAAATGTTCATATAAATTATGTTGTACCATGAATGTGCAATTAATGTTCTAAAACCAGGATATTTTCCGTTTTCTAATTTTAAAACGTGTATCTGTCAGATGCATTGTTCACTGATTGATCTTTAGATATAAAAAATACTTTTATGTCAACAACTGTGTATCAATCATCATGTTCCTCGCGTGTGTGAGACAACATCCTACAATCTTTGAAACATTGGGCAGATCTGTCCATAGGTCATCAAACCTGCTGCTCACAGAGTGACTGTGTTCCTTTATCTCATATTAGAGAACAGATCAAAGGACTTGGGCAACCATATATATTTCATTATTTCAAAACCATGAATTGCAAAACATAATATCACGAGGAAGTCAAACAATTCCAATTAATCAACTGCAATTAAATCTTTTTTAGCAAATTTTATATTTTGTGTCATGCCAAATGATCATTCGGTTCCAGAGGCTTTAGTTAGGTGTTAAATAGCCTAAAGACCAGTTTTGTTGCAGAAGCTTTGACGATACAACAATTACAAATTTACAGTTTAATTCTGACAGGTACCCTCTAACCGGTGTGTGACGTAATGCCGTGTGGTTTGCACCTTGTCTTGCAATTGGCTCATTTAGACTTAAACATTTAAAACCATTTCGTAGCTTCATATTTATTGTTTAAGAATCATTTTGTTAAGCTTTTTAATAGAAGCTAATTATTTAACTTATAATTGTATCAATATTTATTTTCTATCAAAGTAATCTCTTAGTCAGATGTATATGTGACAGTCATTGAGAATAGTTTAGATATTTGACAACGAATTCACCACAGAGCCAGGTCGTCCATAGAAATTGATTTTAGTGAATAATTTAGTCAAAAAATGGCAAAAGTAAATCAAGATATGCTAATGTTTGAATTGTTAAAATAACTAAGTTATGAGAAATAATTATATCTATAATGTAAGGAACTATATCAAAACCTGATGTGACATGACTCGTTAGCGATCGCTGAAACTGATACCGATGTTTCATAGAAATGTAAAGCCTTGGGTCTCCTGTTTGTTAAAACGTGTAGTCTATTGAATACAACTAATTTGATTGCAAATGCCTACATGGACTGTAACCATCTTCGAAAATTATGCGATTTATTAATGATTGGTCGTTATACAAATAAATCAATGATGTCATGTCATCATGTTATACGTGTACATAAAGACAATTATCTCAGCTAGGTATACAATGAATGCGCTTTTGTAGTGATTTGGGTTGTTATTTAGACCTGTCAATTACTCATAAGCCAAAACGCTTGAGTAGAGTACCCAATTGACTCACCCCAGATCTAGTTTCCCCTAGTATCGAAATTATATAAATTATTTTAAAATATTTATCATTTTCTTATTGAATTAACTATTGATTGTATTCTTGTAAAGGCTTTTCACAGGAAAGGTCCTCCTTACCAAAAGAAATGGTAAACACATCTTAACGTCCAAGGTCTGTAAGATCACAGAATCCACAGAAACTAATAAGTATCCCAAAAATTCAAACCTCAGCTAACGTTACGTTATAGATATTCATAGAATGTTATTAAGAGTATTCTTTAAGATGCAAAGTGTATTTATTCCATTAGAGCTTTGTTAAACTGAAATGTTATCTTCTTCTCCTGTTCTATATGATTTGTTTCAAAGCTCGCGTTGAACTATCTTTGTATGGCATAGCTTTCTAACCGTTTCTAATATATGATTGGGTTTCAACCGAATTAAACATAAATCGAAATGAGGGCAGCACCTATGTAATTTGCTTGCACATCAAGTTGATGAAGCAAAAGACAAATAGCCTTTGCAACCGATATTCTCTCATTAGTTACAACTAAAGGTGTCCTCCTTTGATTGATGATAGGAAAGCTGAATGAGAGTGTTTTATCAGCTAAGGCGGATTGATTGACTCCTTTCTGCTATACATCTATGAAGATCGTTGATAAACAGCAAGTAGATTGCTAAAGCAAGCGTAAAACTCGATTTATTATGAGATGACAAAACTATGGTATACCTCGATTTAAAAAAAAACATTGAGACAGTATAAAACGGCAAATAATCGTAAGCATTTACAAAAATACTTCGGTGTTTATCCAACGTTTTCTTCCTTATTCAGTGCCATAATGTTCCTACAGAGACAATTGCAATCTTCTCTCTACGATAACATGACCAACACGTATCGGCGACAGTTATACAAAAATTGCATCACAGATAAAGTCCTTATCTGAAAATACATCATCGATTGAGTTCTGTCTCGCTGTTTATGCTGAGGCGAAGGAACATGATCTTTCGTACACGAGAAAATACATACATAATCACTCGAATACTGTATTTGTAGATTCATTTAAAAACATTTAAAATTCAGGGTATTGTCACAAACGTCTTTACAAAGGTTTGTTGTAAATGAAAATATTTCACGAAAAAAGTATAAAACGAATAGATTTGTTTCAAAATTGAATCTTTAATTTCTATCTATCTATAATTCTAATAAAGTTTCTAAGATTTAAGTGCAAAATTGATTATTCGAATTTTTAAACAACCTCAACTTAATTAAACCTGCACATGTTCCTGAGGAATGTCGCAATGCAAGTGCAATCCTTTGTTATGGCTTATACTCATGATATTTCATCAATGTATTTCTTGTCCTAGTGTATAATTAATACTGATTGCCTTTTAAAGGACTAGAAAATCAATAATGAAAATGATTTGTAAAGGTCTAGGTAAAGAGTTTCCTTGTTCTGACTAAATTCCCAAACGCTTGTAATCAAAGTTAAAATATTAGCTGGAGAACTGTACATCAACTTTACCTCTCTAAAAAGCGAAAACATGTATCTAGGGAAAATACTCCATTATCCTTGTCTTATCTTGCCTAGAAACAGCGAAACCTTAACATCCCTGTGGATAATAGTGACTTAGATGCTTAGAAACAGTATAATGTAACATGTATGAAGGTGTTTTCTTTCGTTTCAGTATATCTTTCTGTAGAATAAGGGTCTCGAATGGCGACTTATGCCCTAAAATACATTGTTTTATACAGTGAGAAACTTATGAAACGGCTTTAGTATTGCCTTAGTGTAGCGAAATACGTTAAGATTCTACCGCAAATATCTCAGGGAAAAACAAATCCCTGTCAACAGATCATGGTTACTTCGACTCATGTGTGATCGATCTGTTCGGTAAAGGATTTTCAGTTTTCCATAAGAGATTTTTAAAACACTCCTTTAACTTCAGCATATAGTAAAACCATTAGTTATACTGTCAAAGTTTCTCATCCATCAATACCATATGTATTATCTATACTGCACAGTCATATATTTCCTGATTATAGCTTGGCAGGTAAGTCCTTTTGAATGCTTTTTGAGCTGACAATTTTTTCTAGATAGAGCATTAATATGAAAATAGCTACTGGCTCTGTAGCTCATCATTTGTTATAGAGACAAACGCAAAACCTTTTTTCTCTGAGCAGATATCCAGATTTCTCAATTTTTGCCATGGTTATAGGGCTTTTCATTTATTCTGGAAGAAGTAAAAGAAGCAACAAATTTCTGTAAGAGGGTAAAATAGCAGAAATATCACAGAATGATACAATTTACAATCATCACTGCTCAGTGTAAAAAAGTGTTCCTAGGGACAAAACACATTTTAAAGGAATTTGCATCTCTTAATGACAATAGATAATTGAGTCTGTGTATTATATTACTTATAGACATCATAGACACTGTTGATGTCCTGTAATTGCCCAGTTCAACTTGTAACTTTAATACAAAGGATTTACTGACAATATGAATTGTGTGGTTAAAATGTCCAAATTATTAAGAAATGTCTCACCATCTTTTGCTGTAACTAAATTATGGTTAATTTTGGCTGTCACTCGCGCATAACATATATCGGAGAAATGACATTGATATTCAGTCATCTAAAGCTCATTTTAAGTAGCCACAAATGATGCATATATTAACTTGATTTAAATATAGCACATAGGGTTGTCATTCAATGCAAAGCTGCACATAAAACACTTACCAAAGAATATTTACCATTCTATTTTAATTGATGATTACTGAAGAACATTGCCATATATATTTTGGCTAAGCACTTGTTCTTATAGTTTAGAGGTTTTATATTTACATGTATAAACTTATATAACATTTATCAACTTACATCTTAATGCATCCTGTGCATAACATGTTGGCGAAAATGTTGCGGATTATCCATACGGGATGATAAAGAACAAAATACGGGATGATAAAGGACAAAATGTTCCAATTACAGACCACTACTCAGGGATGTAATGTAACTAAGTGACACAGTAGTTGTAAAGTCTTTTCAAGCCATTGGATTTGAATTCGTCTTTGATCTAAATTAAAGATAAACACATTTCTGCGGACAGTTTCTGAGAAAACATCAAAGTCCGAAATTTCAAAAGATTTTTTTTATGATTTTTCTTTTATCCAGTGCATAATGCAATGCCCTGCAAAAAATCAGAAACAGTCTTCCAAAACAGGTAACATAAGATTCAATGTTTATCGATATCCAATTGATGTATGTTTGCAAGTTTTGAAATTTGATATTAAACATTCAAAACGGAACCGACATCTGCTCATTTGTCTAATCTGAAAGCGTGTTTGATATTAACATATTTTTCTTTGCATTTGATACAACAAAGGTAAGTTCATTTCATTTCAACTCTTCTTATCAACAGATACCTGAACACTTAGGAAAGAATGATTGTAATGCTTGAAATGTTAATGACGTGTACTTATTAATTGACAACTAAAATTGAAACCTTCAATTTGATATTATTCATCAATTAAATCATTAAATTGTTTGCAAGTATTTCTTAAAACTTTCTTTTCCGTAATTTACAAATTTAGTTTTTTACACAGTTATAATGTTCTCAATGAACATAAGTTCTAAAACCCAAGTGACTTAATGTGTGAATGATTCAACTCAAGTTATCAGAAGTCAAATTGACACGACACAGGATATCCAGTCGATAACAACCCCAAATGATTGGTTTCCTCATTTGAGCTTGTAACCAGCCATTGTGTGATGATAATGATATGTTGTCTTCAATTTCTAATGCATTGTCACTCAGATCACTATAGTTCTAATGTAAACATTTATTCAAACCACACTAAACAAGGTCACAGAGATTTGATGCAATTAAAATACATTATTCTGGTCACATCCGGGAACTCTTCTTGTTAAGCAGGATAACGAAAACTGTTTATTCAGAAAACAATACTTATTGCATATTTCTGAAAATATATGAACTGTCCTTTCCTATGACTTCGGTGTTGACAGTGATTGAATGTAACTTTCCCAAAATGAGCTTCCTTTTCTGAAGATAGCCGACTTACAAATACTGTAAGTGACATTTCTTTATCAAGAAGAGTAATCAGTAGACTTGTCGCGCTTATCAGACAATAAAGTTACGGTAAGCACACAACATGTGTACATGTATAGACAAGTGTAAATAGAAATGCTATAAAGATTTAAAAGTTTAAGACACATTTGAAATGGATTTTGATGAATACAAGCATATGTCTACCTACTTTGGGGCATGAACCTTTCTTTCATCATTTTCAAAATTGATTGATGTAGACAATCAAGTAGAACAAATCATACCTGTCCACTTTCACTTTTGATGAACTGTTTACATCCCAATTGTATATGAAACCAATATAGTGAAAATTGTAGACTGTGTTAATTATTTCTTGTGTACATTTATTACTCCTCCAATATCACAACATAATCATTCAAAGAGCATGGACCTCGTCATTTTAGAAGTTTTTGCAACAGCATTAAGACATGTCTGAATGATTAAAACTGAATTAGATCCTCGCTGCCTTTTCTTATCTGGTCTTGATTAACCTTCTGCACCTGACGACCTGCACACTTTATCATTTAGGCTATAAAGATTGTGAATTTATTACCAACCTGTTTCACAATATAGTGATGGGTAACATTGTGTTGCTAATGTAAAGCGTTAACAATGGCAAGAAGTGTGATTAATGACGTCACGTGCATAACACTGAAAATTATATAGAAAATGGGACGTCAACATGATCTTATATTAGTTGCAGTTAAATTTAGTGGTATATCTTTCAATTTAGAATTGTTCGTTATTTCCCCTAGCTCTTCATTCTCTGTGTGCAGTTTGTATATAGGACAGATTGTAAACCGGAGATTACAATCGTTGCGCATTCACCTTTTGTGCACTAAGGGGTTCAAACCTATGATAAAAACTGACAACAAAATGTTGTGACAAGCCTTGTTGTCAATATATTTCAGTTGCATTTAACTATCCTTTATCTGATGAATTGCTGTTGTTAAAAATCATTGTGATGTAAGACGTATATTTTGTCGATCATATATTTAAGCACAAATCAAAATCACATTTGTGAATATTTAAGGATAACGTTTAGGTTTTACGTAATTAGCTGTGATGATTATCAATTAAGTTTTTAAACTCAATCAACAGATAGCTCACATATGTTGGGTACATGACGCACTTCGTCTTTGTCAGACAAATACAATCAAATTTGCATGCAGTTAACACCGACACATATATATTCATAAATACACACAATATGATTAAGATGATCATCTGCAATTGCAAAAGATGTTTGAAAATGTTTCTAATTCAAGTTATAAAGGAAAAATATTTTTCGATTGCATCTAATGCAAATCAGGGTGCCATCATCAGTGATCAGGATGTATAGACCAATGACAATGTGATCTACAACGCAATCTCTCAAACCAACATTATACCACTATCCTTAATCAAATGTTGTGATTCTTTAAATCATTTTCTTATGTCAATGTATATTAAAAGAGAAATATTTTTTATGCAACTAATTGCATTTGTGAAAGTGAGTTAAATTGCTCGATGATTGTAAATAAAAAATGTGTTGTTACAGATGGTAAAGGATATGGAATATTCGCGACTTGACTATTTTGAAATAATAATTGGTTTTGATTTTTGCATTTCCCTTAGGAAACGATAATTATGATCATGGCATTTTCATTTACGATAAGCAATTAAAGAGAATACAGACTGATAGAAAAATATATGCTGTTTTAGAAAATAATGGTTCTTCTTTTGACAGTCTCACGGGAGTATTGTAATTACAGATTCTTTTGCATGTGTGTTCGTGTATTATTATCTGATTTTTAACTTTAAAGATATTTCACATCGATTGTTTAACTTTTCTCCATCATATCATGTCTTGTTTTTAGTCACAGGAAATTGAAAGTAATCCATATTTACAAGGATACACAATATAGGCAACCAAACCCCCTCCTCTATACAATAGGCTGTAGGAAAGACATGTGCCTTGTTCAGCGAAGATAAATCAACAACACTAAATCGCGTCCTTATATCTAAAATCATATCAGTGTCATCTTTCATTACTTACTGTAGAATCGTTGTATGCATTCATACTATTTGTATAGCAGTAAAGAATCTCGTAAATACATACACTCTTGCCCTCGACGATACATCGATTCGACATGAGCATGCAATCAGTTACATCGCCAGACAACTTCCGTTGACCTGACTCAGCAGAATTTGTATTGCATTCATAATATCGATATAGACAAGGTTTTGAACTCTCTGTAATACATGTGGCCAATGAGAGTCAGAAGAAAATGTTGATAACAAAGTCGTGTCCTTCTTAAATTCTATTGTAGAGCGTAAGGGGTATTGCTCACTATAACCGTTTGAATACTGATTATTTTCAAGTTTATATGAAACAAATAACTCGAACGAAACTAAAACCCGATGATTGGTCTATCATTGGTGATACACTACCATCACTGATCTTTGTGTATGAGTTAAACAATATGGAATGATACCTCGATTGAGTATCATCTAAGATAGTCAAATAGCTGAAGGTCAAGCATCATAAAACTAATTTTGAATGATACCAAGAAGATAGGATGTAATATGATTTTGCAGAGTTGATTTACAGGATAGATTCGCAAACCATGTATACAGATTTTGATATATCATATAAATGCTTTTTTTTCTTGAAGATACCTCTGATGAAGATCAACAGCTTAAATTAGTAATGTTGTCATTATAACCTAGAAAAATGCAGTACATAGTCCACAATCACAACAATATGACATATGGCGTCTTAAAGCTTGCTCTTTACACCTTTCTGCCTTTGGGGAAAATAATCAAAACATAATTTAGGTACACCTTAACTAAAATAATGGTCATTATGAAACCAGACACACTTTCAAAAGCGCATGTGAATATGGACATTTTCTAAATAACGTTATGGACAATTTGTGAATTTTGAAATAAGAAAAATATCACTTAGTCTTTTCCGTCCTACAAAATTGCAAAATGTTGAATAATTTGTGCAATAAAAAAAAAGATCAGTCTTTCATTGTACAAATATTCTAAAATAATCAAATACACATCGACATTCCATGCCCCACAGATGCAAATAATACTGGCAATTTAATCTATTAACGAAGTGTGTTGACATTAACCCAGTTCAAAGATCAACCACAGTTAATTTCCTAGGACAAGTCGAAGACCAAGATGACCGAGGACTCACAAGTTCTCTTTAGTTTCAACAACAAGAGCTCATCTATGATCAAGTACATTGATGAAAAAGCTAAACGAGAACTTAGTAGTGCATAATTTGGTTAGAAGGGCGTTTCACCTCGTAAATTGCTGTGCTTATTTGATAGCTGGTATAGTAGAAACTGTTGATTGGATTAACAACAGACTGTCGAATTCTTCATGTTGTATACGACAACGACTGAACATACACAAATGAACCTAAAACAACGTATAAAAGACATTCAATCAATGAAGGGAAGTAAGATGCTGGTCATTTCTTGTAAAAGGAATGACTTTCTACAATCTGTTAATGAAGCTCTTATTCATAGGCTTAAATGGACATCCAATGGCGAGTAATTGTACTTGTTTATTATGATTTAAAATGTATGTTCGGAAAGTTTCTGCATGAATCCATACTGAAGAGAAAATAAACTATTCGACCAGATAATAGAGATTCAGTCAACACGAAAGGACATGGATTCGCTGCAAATATTCCAGTGGTGCATTAATTTTCTTTACCAAATAGGAAAGTACGTTTCCCATAGCGTGTCTATCCTGCGAGTTTCTCTCTTATTTTAATAATGTTTTGTTTTGCCATCAATGTTTAAATAATTGGCATAGCTTCCATAGCTAGCATTTCAGAGTTGTAAAGACAGTGGTGTAGTGGTTAGCATGCTGGCCTCTCACGCCAGAGACCCGGGTTCGAATCCCGATGGAGACACCAGAAATTTGTGACTTGGGTCTCATCTGTGTGCCTGGGCAAGGCACTTCATCCACATGGCATTCAGTCCACCTAGCTGTTAAAATGGGTACCTGAAAATTGGATGTACTGGCCTATGTGGTCGTGATGTACGCTTAGTAGCAGCTGTGAAAGTACACTCCTTCGGGTAATAATGTAGCGCTTTGAGAATGTCTTAGGACGTGGAAAAGGCGCAATATAAGTATGCACATTATTATTATGGTACTATACATGCGTGTTTCGCAATTATTGGCAAAAATGCAGACAATGAAGTGGTTCATCCATCAAATTTCAAATAGTATGCATTTAAAACATCATCAACTGAAAAAAATAGGAATACATGTAAAGTTTGTATGGTGATGGAAAGACAAATAAAACCTTGTTATTAATTGTAGGATACTTTCGAGAAATGGCATTACAAGTATTTCGATTTGTGTCACAAACATTATAACTTTCCTTGTGAAGCTAACCCTTATTTTACCTTGGGTTGTCGTACAAAACAAGTAATTGAAACGACTCGTATCTTTTGACATTCTCTCCCCACAGAGGCAGATCAAGTCATGTTGATTTAGCCTCTGTTATATTACGACGAGTTTGTGGGATAGAATGGGAGATGCCTGATTGGAGGCAATCAAAATTAGTTGTGCAATCAGCGACGCTGTTCTGAAATCATCATTTTGGCTACTGAAACAAGGCAAAGGCATTGTGATTTGAACCACCCTTTCCATGCAAGAAGCCTTGTCATTTGATAAAGAAATTCAAATGTATTGAGATGAAAGTTTTTTCTGCCAGGGGAAACTTCCGGAACCCCCGGATTTCGGCGTAATAGAACAGAGGCTAAATCAACATGACGTGATCTGCTTCTGTGGGGAGAGGATGACCTTTTGATGGTGATAGGCCAAAAGCCAGATTGCTATTGGCTGTAATTAGTTGAGTTACATGGACATAAAGAGTGTAACATTAGCAATATCAGCTTGAAAGCTACATGAGCTCCATTTGAAGAGACCACCTAAGGGCAACCTTATTCAGACCTGACATTTGCATTTCCTCTATTCCCATGTACTTCATTTTTGTCAATATTCAAAGTGTTCTGTGCATACAGATGACTTTATGTTATCAATTTAAATGGTCTCTTGCTATGATTTTCTGTTTTTGTAACAACAAAACCAGGATATCTAATACTCTCGATTTCAGGGCAGTATTTGGTTACATATTCAGGAATACATAAATTCACTCATAATATTCCTTTGAAGAGATAATTCAAGTTTTATTAGAACTGTTAATAAAGGATACATCATATAATCCAAGTATTCAATTTTTGGTATCGAAGTGCTTCTGTATTGATAACTAGCAGTATTAAATTTACTTGAAATGGTCAAACATTTGACCTTCATTTCTTGTCTTTATTAATGGGAAATGATTTCAGAAGCACATATTTCAAACAAAAGGCAGTATTAGTTCACTACACTATAATAAAACCATTGTAATTTCAAACAGTTCTTAATAAAGGCTAAGGTAGGTATAATTTATTTCAATACTTTTTTAAGAACTGTGCCTTATGATCCCTGTCTCTAAGTATAACTTAGATGGTTGTCTTTTGAAATTTTTAAAGCATTTAACCTTTTGTTCTTCAAAGGCATTTTCACAATTTTCACAAATTTCCACTTGACATTTTGCCAGGATAATTCTAAGAGGATGAGTGAAACTAGCGGACGATTTTGTTAGTTTCATGCAACGCTGCCTGACAATGCATTGTGGAGTTGATTGCTTAGAGTGACGTAAGCTATAGCAGCTTTCGAAATATATTGAAAATATGCAAATTTCGGGCAGTTTCATCTGATCAAAGACAATTTAAAGTATATTTTTGCAATTATTTCATAAGGCTTATTTGGGAAAAACTTTGTTATTTGAACATCTGTAAGAATGACTTACAATAGTCGAGTAATAAAAAAATTAAACGCCAAAAATAATTCTATTGTTATTTCCGTGAGTACTTCAGCTGTCCGACCACTGATGCAAAAACGTTGCAATTGATCGTTGATTACCATGTATATGGTTCTGTCTAACCTGATCCTGTGGTATTGATCTGTGTCCATATGATTAGGATCCTTGTAATTTCCTGTCTGTCGGAGTTTATCTATATGCCTAAAACTGCCAATAATGATGAACTGGTTGGTGACTTCATGGAATAAATCATTGTTAACTTTAGTACTGTTGCACCTCTAACATTGGCATAGACATATTGACATTATCCGTTGAATTATTTGTCATTTTGTTTTCGAAATTGTTAGTAATAATTCAATTCGTAGAAAACATGAATATTGACAACATTTTGGAGCAAAAATTTAGAATATCAAATCATCTTCACACAATAATGCAGGAAGATCTGCACTATATAGAGTGCACAATGGCGAAGAAAGTAGTATGATTGTAATTAGAATATCAACTTAGTTTGTTTGAAAATCAGAGATATGTTAAACCGGATTGATAGCGAGTAAACTTTAATCGAAACCGAAGAAACAATTTGGTCATTAACACACCGAAATAATCATGTTTAGTAACTTTTTAATAATATTCATCAAAGTAAATCCTCTGAAATTACCAGTCGAATGTGTCAATACGCGGTAAAGCGATCCTGATGTTTCCAGAGAACCAATCAAAATGGACTATTCGTCACTTTTGTGATATAATTACTCGCATATACTGTTCACCTTTCTATAAATACTGACCTCATTAATCATCTGTTAGTAAACAAGTAACATCATCTTAGACTGTCTGTCTACCTGTCAGAGCTAAATACTGGCTGTCGTGTCAATCAGTAAATTTGATAATTATAAAAACACACAAACACAAAGAAATACATTAATATCACATGATTCTTGCTTCTAAACAACATATTATTTACATGATAAAAAAATAACTGTGTATGTCTAAACATAAACAAGAGTCATCAGAAGATGACATATCCCACCGGTTCCACATGATCGTAAGATGTAAACCTTTGAAAGATAATTGTAAATTTTTCAATATAATATAAGCTAATATATATAAAACGAAACCTTTCATGAACAGAGTCCATATAAGAGCCGTTTCCATGGAAATAATAAAAAATAAAATTTTCAGAAATGTGAAAATATCAAAAGGCACCACTTCAGTAGGTGGGCAATACACATGTAAAGTTTAAGAACGATATGTGGATCGGTTTTATATATATGAAACCTTTCATGAACAGAGTCCAAATAAGAGCCGTTTCCATGGAAATAATAAAAAATAAAATTTTCAGAAATTTGAAAATATCAAAAGGCACCACTTCAGTGGGTGGGCAATACACATGTCAAGTTTCAGAAAGATATGTGGACCGGTTTTTGAGTTCTGCTCCGGAAACGAAATCTTTCACGAACAGAGTCCATATAAGAGCCGTTTCCATGGAAATAATAAAAAATAAAATTTTCAGAAATTTGAAAATATCAAAAGGCACCACTTCAGTAGTAGGGCAATACACATGTAAAGTTTCAGAAAGATATGTGGACCGGTTTTCGAGTTCTGCTCCGGAAACGAAATGATTACGGACGGACGGACAGACGGACGGACGGACGGACATACAGACGGACAGGGCGATGACTATATCCCACGGTATTACATACCGGTGGGATAAAAAACATGTATCAATCAGAGGATTGATCTAAAAATGCTGACACAATCGTCATTGAACATCACATCTAACAAAGGGATCTGCTTAAAGAAATTTAAATGCAAATACTGTCCCATGTATCTCCTGATGGAAATCAGTTGGTTCAAGAATGATGGATGAGAGTCCTGAAGTTTAAACTAACAAACACGCAAAGATAAGATCAACTGGGTCTGACAAATTACATCTGATAACTAGCAATGGAAAACTTCTGAGTACCTTGGTTGAAGAACAAGGTGTACTTGAATAAAAGTTCAACTGACGGATTTGATAAAAATATTACCTACAATTCATGTTTTAGTTATGATTATGCCATGTTATGATTTATGAACACAAGATCTGGTTACATGTTCACCAGGTGTCACAGCGAAACGACGACAACAAAGAATTATGCATATCTGCAATTAAAAGAAATACCACCGACACCAGTAGACAAAACTTTCTCAACATTGAAACTTTAAGAAAAAAATACCAAAATACAAAGCAAAGAACAAAGATGTTCTACAATTCAAATATACCCTTCCAAAAAAGAAACGCATAGGTAATTTTTTAATTTTTGGTCTCGTGTAAAAACGAATATAAGAATACAACTGACACATTTCTTTCCTGAACGTAATCCTTACATGATTATTTACTGCTTCTGTGCATTATAGCGATTACGTTCTTCTTAGAAGCAATTGAAACATTTTTTTAAAACCTTTTCTTAGGAAAATCTGTAAAGCAAAAATAACATATAGAAACCGTAAAAGCATGTTGAAGTAATAACCTAGCAAAGGAAAATATTGTTGTTGTTTTTATTCATTTAAACATGAAAATAAGGATAAAATTATGCAATGCAAACAGGCGGAATTGGGAAACATAGCGTACTTCAGATTATATCATTAATTTCAAAATCTGCTGTCACTTGAAATTGGAATGTTCATTAGAGCACCATATTAAGTCATATTCAGTCGTATCTTCACCTTGACAATATTATCTCTACGTAAATCCTACAGTTTTAGAAAAAAAGCTATAAGAAAATCAAACAATTTGTATTTACATGTATATATTCGGTTATCAAACATTCTCTTCATTCAACTCTGCATTCAACTCTATCACACAATAGATAAATGAAATAATTTGCTGTTTCGAAAATCTCTTTCATCATGTACTGCACTGAAGGTCATCTTTGTGAACAACGCATTCATAGATTGAAGTGTCAAAATCTATTACAAGTTACACACGTGACACAAATAGATCGATAAACATAACGGAACTAACATTCATTATGGCTAGACATCTTGACGACGATGTTGTGGATTACTCCGATGGGAGGGTAAAGAACATTACGTTCCAAGTACAGATAACTCTCCTAAATTGCTGTGCTTCTAGTTTATGGTGCTTTTAAACGAAATCAATTATATTATTTGTAGACATCACAGATGAATACATTGCTGTTGTATGCTGCCTAAGGTAAGCAGGACTTTTCACAACCTCTATTTAAGCTTTTTGCCTGACATCAACATTAATCATTTTCTCAAATAACTTTCTGTGTTTTGATGAGACATATTGGAAACAAAATCAAGTTTATATACTGATGTAAAGCCTCTCAGTTCCTATGTCAGACCCTCATGTTGAGAAATGATGATTCTCCCTAACAAATACTGATTATTTTCAAGTTCCTTTGAAACAAATAACTAAAACCAAACTAAAATCTGATGTTTGGTCTATCATTGGTGTTCACTGATCTTTGTGTATGAATTAATAATATATGGAATGATACCTCGAGTGAGTATTATCTAAGGTAGTCAAATAGCTGAAGGTCAAACATCATAAAATATATTTTGAATGACTTATGATTTCGAAGAGTTGATTTACAGGATAGATTCGCAAACCATAAATACGGATTTTGATATATCATGTAAATGCTTGTTTTCTTAAAGATACATCTGATGAAGATCGTTAGCCTAGTAATGTTGTCGTTATAACCTAGCAGAATGCACTACATAGTCCACAATCCCAATAATATGACCTAGAGCGTCTAAAAGCCAGGTCTACACACCCTTCTGCCTGGTGAAAATAATCAAAACATAATTTAGGTACACCTTAACTAAAATAATGGTCATTATGAAACCAGACACACTTTCAAAAGCGCATGTGAATATGAACATTTTCTAAATAACGTTATGGACAATTTGTTAATTTTGAAATAAGAAAAATATCACGTAGTCATTTCCGTCCTACAAAATTGCATTAATTGAAAAATTTGTGCAATAAAAAATAAAAGATCAGTCTTTCATTGTACAAATATACTAAAATAATCAAATACACATCGACATTCAATGCCCCGGAGATGCAAATAATACTTGCAATTTAATCTATTAGTGAAGTGTGTTGACATTAACCCAGTTCAAAGATCAACCACAGTTAATTTCCGTGGACAAGTCGAAGGCCAAGATGACCGAGGACTCACAAGTTCTCATTAGGTTCAACAACAAGAGCTCATCTATGATCAAGTGCACTGATGAAAAAGCTAAACGAGAACTTAGCATTGCATAATTTGGTTAGAGGGTGTTTCACCTCGTAAATTGCTGTGCTTATTTGATAGCTGGTACAGTAGAAACTGTTGATGAACAACACACTGTCGAATTCTTCATGTTGTATACGACAACGATTGAACATACATAAATGAACTTAAAACATCCTATAAAAGACATTCATTTAATGAAGGAAAGTAAGATGCCGGTCATTTCTTGTGAAAGGAATGACTTTTCTACAATCGTTTAATGACGATCTTATTCATATGCTCAAATGGACATCCAATGGCGAGTAATTGTACTTGTTTGTTATGATTTAACATGTATGTTTGTCGGATGGTTTCTGTATAAATCTATACTGAAGAGAAAATTCAGTCAACACGAAACGACATGGATTCGCTGGAAATAATTCAGTGGTGCATTAATTTTCTTTACCAAATAGGAAAGTAGGTTTCTCAGAGTATGTCTAGCCTGTGAGTTTCTCTCTTATTTTAATAATGTTTTGTGTTGCCATCAATGTTGAAATAATTGGCATAGCTTCCATAGCTAGCATTTCAGAGTTGTAAAGACAGTGGTGTAGTGGTTAGCATGCTGGCCTCTCACGCCAGAGACCCGGGTTCGAATCCCGATGGAGACACCAGAAATTTGTGACTTGGGTCTCACCCTGTGTTGTGTCCCTGGGCAAGGCACTTCATCCACATGGCACTCAGTCCAACTAGCTGTTAAAATGGGTACCTGAAAATTGGATGTACTGACCTATGTGGTCGTGATTAACGCTTAGTAGCAGCTGTGAAGTACACTCCTTCGGGGTAATAATGTAGCGCTTTGAGAATGTCTTAGGACGTGGAAAAGGCGCAATATTAGTATGCACATTATTAGTATGGTACTATACATGCGTGTTTCGCAATTATTGGCCTAAATGCAGACAATGAAGTGGTTCATCTATCAAATTTCTAATATTATGCATTAAAAACGTCATCAACTGAAAAAAATAGGAATACATGCAAAGTTTGTATGGTGATGGAAAGACAAATAAATCCTTGTTATTGATTGTAGGATACTTTCGAAAAATGGCATATAAGTGTTTCGATTTGTGTCACAAACATTGGAGTGCAGCTCACTCCTGTAATTTAAAAGGACAACATAAATGGATAAATTTTATCAAATACCATTTAATTTCCCTCAGTGTAATATTTACAATATATACAATAATGGTCAAATTCCCACAATAATTTGGTTTGGTAATCACATTTGTTCACCAAGTGTGAACTAAAGACTTTTTCAATATAAACCCATGCTTAGAAAGTCATTTAGAGAAATTCAAATTCACACATGTTGCCCCGACGGCCAACAATCACCAAGTCCCAGTCAGTTGGCACGTGCAACAAGATGCACGAGCTGAAATAGACATTCTGGCCAACAACAACAACTTGCTGCGTTTTGGAGATTGTTTACTGTTCGGGAACAGCTCTTCAGCTCATTCCCCCCTCCTTGACAGAATAAAGTCTGTCAATAAACATAATTTACATTTTAACGAATGAAAACAAATTCAAATGTCAAATTCTGAAACAAAAATCATATAAAACGCTCAATTCAATTCACAACTCCAAATTGATAAAATCCACCATCACATCCCAAAGGAATCACATTTTCATTACTTTTCTTCACATTTCGTTATTTCACTTCACATTTTATTATTTCACTTCACATTTCATTATTTCACTTCACATTTCATTATTTCACTTCACATTTTATTTTTTCACTTCACATTTCATAAGTTCACAAATTGCCTCACAAACAAAATTACATATGAACACATCACTCACCATCATCGAATTTCTATGAATATCTATCCACGAATACTTATCCATGAATCCTCACCATCCATGAATTATCACCATCCACGAATCCTCTCCCAAGAATCACAATCACAGAAAACTCCATCCAAGGGAATCTTCAACCGAGGGTCTTGATCCATGGGTCACCAGGGTCTCGGTTCTTTCTCCAGGGGTCGCCAGGGTCTTGGTCCTTTCTCCACGGATCTTGATCCTTCCTTCTAGACTCCTCTTCTTCCAGGTTCGTAGTCCTGGCATCCGGGGACTCATCATTCAAGGGGTTCCACTCCAGAGGACAGATCCGACTGACTGCCCTGGTAAGTATCGACTTTCCAACTTGTACGTCGACCACTCGTACGGCACCATCAACTCCAGGATACGTCCTCACAACTGTACCTAGTTGCCATTGTCCTCTAGGGGTGTTTGGTGAAATTACCAAAACAACATCGTTTACCCTAGGATGTGGGCGTATTTTAGTCCATTTTTTGCGAGAATTCAAACTTGGCAACCATTCTCGCATCCATCTGCGCCAAAAGTGACGAACCAACTCTTGTATTCTACGCCAGTGTTTCTGGGGATGGAAATCTGTGCTGTCAACAGATTCTGGTGCAAAAATACCTCCAATTTGGCCGTGAAGGAAATGGTTTGGTGTGAGGGGAGAAAAATCTTTTGGATGTGCTGATTTATAGGTAAGAGGTCTTGAATTAATGAGACTTTCAGCACCTGTCATAGCCGTCATGAGATCTTCGTCTGTGACGTCACACTTACTCAATATGGCAAAAATAGCTCGTTTAGCTGCTTTGATCATCGTTTCAAATACTCCTCCAAAATGAGGAGCATGTGGAGGGTTAAAAAGCCATTTAACACCTCTGTTAGCTAAAGACCTACCGATGATGTCTTTGTCCATTTGCTGAGTAAGTTCCTTGAGTTCGTTCACGGCCCCAACAAAATTATGCCGTTATCAGATAGCATCAGTTGGGGAAGTCCCCTCCTATTGACCATTCTAAAGAAGGCATTCAAGGAGGAATCTGTATCAAGCCCAAAAGCTAACTCCAGATGAACAGCGCGAGTTTTGAGATACATGTAAAGAGGCAGAGATAACGTTTTTGTCTCTTTTTGCCTCTTCCCTGGATTGTGAAGAAAGGTCCAGCAAAATCGACCCCAGTTTCGGTAAAGGCTCTGAAAGAAGGCTGAACTCGGAACTTTGGTAATGATGCCATTACTGGATGAACTGGTTTAGCTTTTGCTTTTCTACACTTGGCACATTCGTGTTCCCATGCTCTAATAGCTTCCCTGCCAGATATTTTCCAGAATCTCGCCGAGATCAAAGACAACGTTTGATTTGTGCCCATAACATGTTGACCAATCTCATGATAATGCTTAACAATTAGCTTGGTCACCCAATGGTAACGAGGCAAGATTATTGGAAACCTAGATTCCAAGGACAGACAATCTGCATGTTCTAATCTGCCATGTAGTCTCATGATACCATCATCATCAAGAACAGGCTGCAAACTGATGAGCTTTGAATTTGATGATATCAACTTTCCTTTGGATAAAGCTTGATACTCCTCAGGAAATTCATCTTTTTGAACTTTGGTAAGTATTTTCATTTCAGCATCTTTGATTAGACATTCTGGCCAACAACAACAACTTGCTGCGTTTTGGAGATTGTTTACTGTTCGGGAACAGCTCTTCAGCTCAAACATCATACCTTTTTCGTGAAGCTATCCCTTATTTTACCTTGGGTTGTCGTACCAAACAAGAAACTGAAACGACTCATATCTTTTGATGGTGAGAGGCCAAACGCCAGATTGCTATTGGCTGTAATTAGTTGAGTTACATGGACATAAAGATAGTAACATTAGCAATATCAGCTTGAAAGCTACATGAGCTCCATTGGAAGAGAACACCTAAGGGCAATCTTATTCAGACCTGACATTTGCATTTCCTCTATTCTCATGTACTTCATTTGTGTCAATATTCAAAGTGTTCTGTGCATACAGATGACTTTCTGTTATCAATTTAAATGGCCTCTTGCTATGATTTTCTGTTTTTGTAACAACACAATCAGGATATCCAATACTCTCGATTTCTGGCCAGTATTTGGTTACATATTCAGGCATACATAAATGCATTCATAATATTTCTTTAAATAGATGATTCCTGTTTTATTAGAACTGTTAATAAAGGATACAGCATATAATCCAGGTATTTCATTTTAAGGTATCGAAGTGCTTCTGTTTTGATTACTAGCAGTATTAGATTTACTTGAAATGGTCGAACATTTGAACTTAATTTATTGTCTTTATTGATGATTGTTTACCCCTCAAGGGAAATTATTTCAGATGTACATTTTTTAAAACAAACGGCCTTATTAGTTCACTACACAATGAACACACTGCAATTTCAAACAGTTCTGTAAAAAGGATAAGGTAGGTTTAAAGTTTTTCAATACTTTTTTTACAACTGTGCCTTATGATCCCTGTCTCTAAGTATAACGTAGATGGTTGTCTTTGGAAATTTTAAAAGCATTTAACCTTTTGTTCTTCAAAGGCATTTTCTCTCCAATTATCACAAATTTCCACTTGACATTTTGCCAGGATAATTCTAAGAGGATGAGTCAAAATAGCGGACGATTTTGTTAGTTTTATGCAACGCTGCCTGACAATGCATTGTGGAGTTGATTGCTTAGAGTGACGTAAGCTATAGCAGGTTTCGAAATATATTGAAAATATGCACATTTTGGGCAGTTTTATCTTAGCAAAGGCAATTTAAAGTATATTTTTGCAATTATTTCATAAGGCTTCGTTGGGAAAAACTTTGTTATTTGAACATCTGTAAGAATTACTTACATTAGTCGAATAATAATAAAAGAGACGCCAAAAATAATTTTATTTCTATTTCCGTGAGTACTTCAGCTGTCCGACCACTGATGCAAGAACGTTGCAATTGATCGTTGATTACCATGTATATGATTCTGTCCAACCTGATCCTGTGGTATTGATCTGTGTCCATATGATTAGGATCCTTGTAATATCCTGTCTGTCGGAGTTCATATATATGCCCAAAACTGTCAATAATGATGAACTAGTTGGTGACGAGTTCATGGAACAAATCATTGTTAACCTTAGTACTGTTGCACCTCTAACATTGGCATAGACATATTGACATTATCCGTTGAATTAATTGTCATTTTGTTTTTCGAAATTGTTAGTAATTATTCAATTCATCATAGCCTTAATATTACCCGTTTCACTCCGATATTGAGTCTAGAAAGGTCTAGTAGAAGGTCGCGTCAGTCCAGGTATCGAATTGACCAATCAGAACTCATCTTACAAAGAAAGATCTGCACTATATAGAGCGTAAAATAGCGAAGAAAGTAGTGTGATTGTTATTAGAATATCAACTTAGTTGTTTGAAAATCAGAGATATGTTAAACCGGATTGATAGCGAGACAATGTTAATCGAAACCAAACAAACAATTCGGTCATTAACACACCGATATAAATCATGTTTAGTAACTTTAAAAAATATTCATCAAAGTAAATCCTCTGAAATTACCAGTCGAATGTGTCAATACGCGGTGAAGCGACCCTGCTTTTACCAGAGAACCAATCAAAATGGACCATTCATCACTTTGGTGATATAATTACTCGCATATACTGTTCACCTTTCTATCAAATACTCAGTTAACAAGTTACATCATCTTTGACTGTCTGTCTACCTGTCAGAGCTAAATACTGGCGGTCGTGTCAATCAGTAAGTTTGATAATTATAGAAACAGACAAACAGGCATTATATTACATCTCAACAGTAATTACCAGATAAAATGATTTTCATATCGCACAAATAATCACGAGAGATGAAGCAAAATACAGTTAGTATATCTGACACAACTGTTTATGACTCATAGAATTTCACTTATATCATCTATTCTTTTCATATTTTAAAATTATCTGATAGTGACAATATGCCCTTATCACAATCAGTTTAAAGGTCTTATGTTTCAGCGACAAATACCCTATATAAAATCTTTTCATGTATTTGTTTCTGAAAATATGACTTTAGTGGAATGTCTCTGGATTCACTTGGAATTAAGGCTAAGATGATGAGGTTAGATTAACTGTTTGGGCGGTGGACATCACAGTGCATCGCATGTACATATTTATCATATAAGGTCTGGTCTATTTTTCAGGAATCAATATAATCATGTAGAATGCAATACTTATTTTGAGAATTGTACCTTCTTTATTCAATGAACGAGTATAATAAGAATACATGGAGATCTAAACTAACATCATCAAAGAGAATAACAGTTTGTACAGGTATATTTTATGGATAATCAGAAAAAAATAACATACTTGAAATCCAAAAATACCCGTTTCATGAAATGTAAAACAATCACATCTAAACTTCAAAGGAAATGAACATTTTTAAATGTCCTTTGTCTTTGTAATTACCACGTATATATCCAATATTTCTTCAATTTTCAAAATGTCAAATAGTAATAAAATAAAGTCGTATTTACACATTGAATGACAGAAACACAAACCATTATTTTTTTTAAAACTTGTTGCATGTAATGTTCGATATAAAGAGCGTTTGATGATGTATATCTTATAGGCTTTTAGCTTTGAAAGCTATGGCTTTAATGTTCTCTGCACGTAAAATAGCAAATCGCCTTTATTAAATAGATAGGTTATTATTGGAATCACCAATTTGACCTTGCGATTATTCAAGGCAAACTATTATTAATTGCAGGGCTTAATATGTGTGTGTATTTGTTTTTTAATTTCTTATTGTACGTATTGAAATTAAGCCTCTAACCAATTTTAGGGTGTCACATAACTTAACAAATATCCTTTGAGCAAAGAAAAAGAGAGAATTTCAAATGTTGGTTAACAGATGTAAAATAAACCCGGCAATTATTCAAGGCAGGCGAGTATATATTTCAAACTGGCCATTATATTAACCTGGCGATTATTCAAGTAGTTACGGTAGTCTCAGGGGTTGTGATGTTTTCTATCACAACAGCTTTTATCTCTTTCATTTATGCTATGTTAAAGTATATTAAAACTGTTTTACTAAAATACTATTAAACTACTTTTTACATGCATCATCATATTCATTTTGAAAAGATAAGCTGTCATTATGTCACTGCTAATTTTTTAGCAATTAAGACACTCATATTTTAGTCTTTCTGTTGGCTAGAATCACATTATTGATTAAGAAAATCATTTTAAATCTATAAGAATCAAATTTGTGCTTGCTAATTGTCACTTTGACAAACACCTACAAAAGCCTTAAACATGATCCAGTTGTTTTCTTGTCACATCTGTACATGTAGATAAATATACATCTTTAGTTTGTTATTCCAAAAATGTATTAATGATAGGGTGTATCATAGCATACGATTACCTGGAGGTCTAAGAAAGATACAAGATAAGTGATACAGATGTGACAAACAACATGTACACTCTTACATTAAAGCAAAAATGAATGCATACAATGAGGTTATTTGAGCTTGTTTCGTTGTTTTAAACGTTAACAATATCTCCATTCTACATTACGTTGTGTTCACAAGTGTTAAACTATTTCACTTGTTGAATTGTTTTCAGAAGTTCTACTGTATTTATAATCGCGAAACATGAAACTTAGGCATGTTATCCATAATCGAAATTCCAGAAGAAATGAAATGTCAACACGCAAGCAAGTTTATAAATGCACTTAAAATGCCATCTCGGTAATAGAAAAAGTGTCAAAAACAGTGAACATGATGATAGATGGAATATTAGATTACCAACTCTGTAAATGTCAGGCGATGCTTACAAGAGATTAAGATATTGTAAATATGAAAACTTGATATTCATATTCATTATACTAAATTTCAGTCAGAAAGTAAGTAAAGGAGATTGCAAAAGAAAATCTATACTAGCTATGACACTATATGACACCATCTAGAATTATCACGCTGTGAAATACACACCAAGAAAAGTCACATTCATATTTTAATATGAGTTTTATTGATTTGTTATCTAAATAACACTAAATTTCTTATCATGAAGTAACTCATAAACACATGTTCAATTGAAATAATATGGATATCGATGAAAATATGTACAAGAAAAAAATCTTACTAGTTATTGGAACATTCTATAACAAATCTGCCGCAGTTATAATCAGGCTGGTCACACCGTTAATGGCTGCAATATTGCACAAGCGGGGTAAAACTATAACTCACTCACTATTCTCAGGTTGGAATATCGCGATCTACATGTATCTACTAACACAGTCTCTTAGAACTAACTGAAGCTTGGGTTGTATACTAGGATATTTAAAGCAGCGCTTGATGTAACCAGTAAAAGGAATATTGTATTGCAGTTTTGACGTGGAGCATAAGCAGCACCTTGAGCCGGTTTACGCAAATATTCTCGATAACAGATATACCGTAGCTCGATCAGCTGAAATGCAGTAATGCTGAGGAATATGGATGACAACTTCTTTGTTCATTGTATGCGACGTTTCGACACATATTCTTGTGTCGTTCTCAAGCAGAATCTGCGTCGAAACGTCGCATACAATGAACAAAGAAGTTGTCATCCATATATTCCTTAGCATTATTGTCATTCCAACTTCTAAAATGCCTCTCAAAGAAATGATGAAATGCAATAATTTGAACATTTGTCTTAGCTCATTGTAAATAGTGGCAGGTAGTTCTCAAAGCATAGTTACTACTATAGATAACAGATAACCGTCATTATCAGATGCTAATGGCAATAACAAAGGAAGGAGCTTTTTATTTAATTTGACTTAACTTCAGCTCGAACGTTTATAGTAGTAATAGAATAGGAATCTGTCACCGCGATATGATACTTTAACTTGGAGCATGGCTCTCAGAGCATAGTGGTACAAAGGAGTTCTTTGGATTTGCTTATACACATATTTAATTCCATGTATCCTGACTATGTTTGCAAGTCCTTGACGTCACATCTTCCTCGATTTGAAAAAAACCCACACAGAAACAAACCCTTCTGTCAAGTGAATACATTTGTCAATACTTGAATTCATTCGCTGGTTATTTAATTGTAATCACCAGGCACTTTTCAAAATCATGATATTTTACAAAATCACAACGCAAACATATAGTACCATTTCCTGAAAGAATTGTTTTCATGTTATTGTTTATAGGTTGCTAGTTATCATCAAACAATGTGACGTAGGTCCTCACATGCTGATGTGTAAAATAGGGCTATCGAGCGAAAAATCTTATCGTCCTTCAGACAAGACACTGTTACGCATATTTTAAATATCAACGATTTCCTATGTATTGTCAATCTAGCTCCCTGATTTATTATCGTAGTTGATATCAACAAAAACTGCTTTAAAAAGTGCACTTACTGTAGTAGTATATCATGTTAATTAAAATTGACATTTGTCTAACCCTATAATTACTGCAGTGTAACCATTTTCAAGCATATCATTTTCAAGTATTGATATAGTTTGGCACAGAAAGGTTAAAGCAATTTGATATTTCATCTGAAAGTAAATGTTTACTCACGATTCTTGAGATCTGCCAATCAACTGTTAATACAAATTCCACTTCCCGGATTAAACCAATATGCTGAAAACAATTAAATTCACAAAGTTTAAAATCGATTGGAGGTTGCAATATTTAAAAAAAACTGAGATTGTGAAAGCGAGAATAAGCAAACTTTGTATACACTTTCCCCCAAAGAAATACATTAATATCCCATGATTCTTTCTTCTAAACCACATATTATGTACATAATAAAGAAATAACTGTTTAAACATAAAAAAGCATGTATCAATCAGGGGATTGATCTAAAAATGCTGACACAATCATCATTGAACATCACATCTAACAAAGGGATCTGCTTAAAGAAATTTAAATGCAATTACTGCCCTATGTATCTCCCTCCAGCAATCAGTTGGTTCAAGAATGATGGATGAGAGTCCTGAAGTTTAATCTAACAAACACGCAAAGATAAGATCAACTGGGTCTGACAAATTACATCTGATAACTAGCAATGGAAACTTTTGAGTACCTTGGTTAAAGAGCAATTGAATAAAAGTATCACTGACGATTATTTTAAGGATTTGATAAAACTATTACCTACAATTCATGTTTCAGTTATGATTATGCCATGTTATGATTTATGAACACAAGGTCTTGTTACGTTTTCACCAGGTGTCACAGCGAAAAGATGACAATTGTAAAACATGAGAATGATGCATATCCGAAATTAAAGGAAATACTACCGACACCATTAGCCAAAATTAAACTTTCTCACATTTGAAACTTTAAGACAAACATACCAAAATACAAAGCAAAGGACAAAGATGTCTAACAATTCAAATATATAGGAGCTCCTTTTTGATCAAGTGCACCACAGAATCTTTTAGAACTTTGGTACTGCCTATTATTGATAGATTTGATCCCTCTTGCACTGTTGAGCTGTTTAATGGCTGATATTGTAGATAGTTTTGATTGAAGATGTTAAATACAAACCAATATATATTAGTATGATGTTGCATTAAATAAGTTCCGATTGAATACAGAGAACCAGCATAAACTAAAGATTTTGTAGAAATATCATAAACATTACAATGTTGTGAGGACTCTAATCAGCAAGTGACCACTAATGTTTGATATGATATAGTCATTCCGGAGTTGCCTTAACACAAGAAAAATCCGTCAAAACTTCACTTAAACTGTAGTTCATAACTTGAAAATTCTAAGGGGATTCATGGTTGTCTGACAATTGATCAGCAACAAAACAAGTTTTCTGTAATTTTGTTTTGACCCGCTTCCTTTAATTTATATCCTATCCCAAATGTCAAATAGAATTGGTGAAAGATTAAATTCATAATTGAAACGATAAAGAATTATAAATGAATGATATCTCAATAAATTAAAAAAGGACTTATCATAATATCATGCATGGATCTATTTTAAAGGGGCAGTAGCACGTTTTTTGACAATTTTATATTTTTTTAATTTTTCACTGATAATTGTAAGCTAATGCTTGATGTAATTCTTTGAAAGTGTCAAAACTCTCATTACACAAACCAATCATCCATTAACAGAGATCAAATTATAAAGAGTCACATAAAATCCATTGGCAGCCATTTTTGTGTGAACACCTTTAATTCATTTTTTGTAAGAAAAGGAATCGCATGGCTTAACTTTACATTACATATTTGATTTATTACTGCTTCATTTACTTTTAATACATTGTCTTTCAATTGGAACCATTCATTTTCATTTTCCTGACATCGCCTTATATTCCCCCTAAAAACGTGCTACAGCCCCTTTAAACTTGGATAACAATGTAAAGAAATTTAAAGTTTGGAACATTACATCCAGCACCTAATATTTACCGTGACAATATTATCTCGGGTACGTAAATCCAACAGCTTTAGAAAACAAGCTATAAGAAAATCAAACAACTTGTATTTACATGTATATGTTCGGTTATCAAACATTATCTTCGAACTTAAAGCATCAAGAATGAAGAATAGATAATGACATAATTTGCTGATTCGAAAATCTCTTTCATCATGTAATGCACTGAAGGTCATCTTTGTGAACAATGCATTCATAGATTGAAGTGTCAAAATCTATTACAAGTTACACACGTTACAAAAATAGATCGATAAACATAACGGAACTAATATTCAATTTGGATAGACATCTTGATGACGATGTTGTGGATTACTCCGATGGGAGGCTAAAGAACATAACGTTCCAATTACAAATAACTCCCCTAAAATGCAGTGCTTCTAGTTTATGGTGCTTTGAAACTAAATCAAACATGTTATTTGTAGACATCACAGATGAATACATTGCTGTTGCATGCTTCCTAATGCAACCAAAACTTTTCACAACCTCTATTTAAGCTTTTTGCCTGACATCAACATTAATCATTTTCATTGAAACATATTGGAAACAAAATCAAGTTTATATACGGATGTAAAGCCTCTAAGTTCCTAGTCTCCCCTAAAAAGATAATTGTTATATCATTACAGGTTGAAAGTAAATATCAATAGTGAAGGTTGCTATCAACAAGGTTAATACGTGATATAATAGAAACATAAATGTAAGAAACACGAAAGAACAACTAAAACAGGCCAGAAACGTAATTTGATTTGATTAAAAATGGTTACGGTTAAGGTAACATTGCGAAACTTGCTGGATTTCCCTACAAACATAATGTACATGTATGTCTTAACGAACGTTCTCTTCTTGCTTTAAAAACGCATCATTCAAACAAAACAACTCCTTTTCAAATCGCTATCTAGAAACATGGAGGTAACTCATCATGTTGGTACAAATGACAATTAATTATCATGCAGGTAATGCAAAAGTATCAACAATTTGACTACATGGACATATAAATCAAATGAACACCATACTGGAAATGCCTCAGTTCTATCATAGAACTAGTATGTATACATAAGACTATCAACATGTTCATATTTATGCATACAATAAGGAGGATAAACGAATGACTCTACAAGGATTGCTGGGTTGTCTTTACGATTTTTTTACCAAGAACAGCAGTATTCCATAATTTTCTTAAACGGGAATAAGTATAATTTTCAATACCATGAAAATTAACCAAAACGAAAGCAATGTAATTGAATAAAAATTATAAACAGTTTAATACATAGCAAACGAAGGTACTATGTTTATTGAATTGTAACCGATGACAAACGCCAAACGTGTTATTTCAGACATATAAGTGTATATATATATAAAACAATAATAAGGTGCAGCTCTACATTTTGTATATTATAACCCTTCAGTGACGTCACTTTGTTGTTCTTTTAGGTATTTATATATCTTTATTTTATTCTGTCTCACATGGCATGGGAATGGAATTTATAGGATCATGTTATAATGTTCATTACATTTCTTCTATATTTGCAGATAACATTATATTGGATCAGCTGAACCAAATTACTAAGAATGGAACATACATGTAAATTCTCTTGTTAAAGCGCTAGCATCCTGATGAAGAAAGATGTTACAAAGTATAATGTATGCTTGAACACTGTTCATCTTTAATTCAGTCATGTTACAGTCAACATGACGCGATAAAAAATAGTGTTCAATTCAAACACTTATCATCTATCACTGATTATCTGTAGGCTTAGCCACTTTGAAAGGTTTATTTCAGGACTCTATGCATGGTTCACTTTCATTAAGCAATAAACATTTCATCATCAAGATTTTACCTGCGGCTGTTGCAAGAAAACATGTTTCTTATAGCCTTTCATGCAATCGTGCGCACACCAGATTGCTTTTGGCTGCAATTTGCTAAATAACATGAACATAAAGAGTCTAACATTAGCAATATTAGCTGGACTGGTACTTGAGATACCTTGAACATGAGCAACACCAGAGGCCATTAACATTAAGATCTGACATTTTCATCGCAATAATTTCCATGTTCTTCAGAACAACATATTTCGTTTTGTTAAATTTTGATAGCAATATTGAAAAGGTATTAATACAAACAGTTGGATTTTTAAAACTTTTTGAATAGGCTATTTAAGATATTCTTTTTAAAAATATTTTCAAAGGATATTGTCAGAATTTAGAAATGTTGCTTGGTCACACATACTGACATGTACTATCAAATGTTAGAATATCAATTTTTACGGATATCTTAGGTTTTTTAAAGAGTCTAACGATATTGAAATATGGATCTTCTATTGTTTCATATCTGTTGTTTTTGAACGAGATTCATACGTTTGGAAACGAAAAGACAAGTTTGATGAGTGGTATGTAAAGATCTTTATGAGGTTAGGATGAAATTTTGACCTTGACTGTTAACTATGATTAACAAATTGGATCAGCTCAGGTTAATGCTCGGGGCTGCCACAATAAATTACTATATATATCAACTACAAATGATAAGTGAACGTGTTCATGAGGCCAAAGTTGAAAACTTGTCAGTGGGAGATTATTGCAAACAAATTATCACCAAGCAAGCTAGTTCATCAGGAATAAATTATGTGAGATGTAATGACTAATTATTACACAAACGGCCAAATGCTATATTGTTTAAAAAACAACTCTTTTAAATATGTATACAAGCAATGTCTCATTTACATATGAAACCTTAACGTATTGTACATTTACATTATTGTTCATTCTGTAAGAAAATGACTACACAATTAGTTAAGCTCTGTATTTCAGCCACCTGCATATTACGGCCATCATTCCGCTTCTTGAAATGTACTTGACAAAACATTAATGTTCCATTTCTGGCATTTTGCGATTTCAATTCAAAGGGGAAGTAAACAGACACCCAATGATCCTATTTCAATTTCATAAAAGTTAATGACTTGGTTGAAGCTATTGGACAATACGTTTACCACTCCAGAGAAATATTTTTAATCAATTACTGTAAACTGATTTGAAGATCATTTCGAATGAACAATTTCAAAATAGTTCATTTTGGTCAAAACGTTAATCACCCATTAGCTTTCAGTATTGCAATGAAGATGAAGTTTAATTTAGTGAATGGTAAAACAAGAATATCGATTAATAACAAAAAATTATAAACATTTATCTAAATCTAACTTAAGAGATGGGAAACACATTGCAAGGTGATGAATGCACAGAACACAATACAAATATGACAATGTACTAACCTTAAATCAAATATCGACTACCCCCTCTAAACAACGACGCTCAGGTTAAGACAGCTTCCCTCTACAGCTAATGCTGACAACACTTTTCAGACCACTGATGCAGAAAGATTGTAATTGAATGTTGATTACCATGGATAAGATTCTGTCAAGATTGATCCTTTGGTATGGATCTGTGTCAATATGATTGGGGTCAGTGTAATTTCCTGTCTTTCAGAGTTCATCTATCTGTCCAATGCTGTCAACACTGATCGAATATTAGGTGAACAAATCATGGAATATCTTGGTTTTCAGCTTGGTTGTAAACCATGTATATTTCTTTGCGTACATTGTCGTGTTTAAATTCGTAGCATTAGTAAATATCCGATATTCACAATTATTTTATTAACAATTGCCCTGACTTTCCAAAAACTGATGCAGAAAGATTGGTATCAAGTTTGAATCAACTCTACTCCATTTGTTGAGTGAGAGTGCAATCCGGCACTGCGAGTATTGACCATGTGTTGACAACTAAGCATGCTTCCGTTACAACTTTTTTGTACCCATTGAACACTGAAAACTTCTGATTGTCTTCCAATAGTTTACAAAGTGGATATAAAAAGGTTATACTGAATACGCTTACCAACCATACTTTACTCAGTGTGAGGCCGATGATACATAAGTGAACAAAACTGTGGTCAATCGCAAAAAGACAATGACAACTAAAAAGAGTGAACTCCCTTAAGTGCATTTGAAAACTGTAAGTAATCCTCTAGGTCTACTGAACAATAAATGTCATTTGAAATTCGAAAATCCGTCACCCATCATCAAGACGCAGCTAACCCAAATGAATGGAGAAGGACATAAACTAAATTCAAATATTTGCTATGATGGAACAGAATGATACACACTATGTTTGAAAGTTTAAACGTGACATATTGCTGAAATGTTACAGATGTAATTTATTCATATACAACTTTACACTACGCCTACATATAGCAATATTCATTATGTGTCCTGATTTTCACACACTGTGTTTATCTCCTACTTGACTGGTTCAATCAAATTTTAAGAAGATAAAATATGAAATGCTATCAGTACCTGTTTTTTTTCCGTAAATCCTTTTGAAAACGAATATCTTGAACTAAAACAATCACACTTAGGAAATTAAGTTACAAAGCAATAACGTTTTATGTCATCCTTGTTATGTTAATCCTTATCACACATATGTACATCATAACCTTAAAACACAAACACTTATTGAACCAGCTGAAGTACAATATACAATTTAAACTTGTCTTCAAATGATTTAATGTCAAACTCTCTAATACCTTTGACTTACAGTTCGTGGAAAAGTATCCAAACTGCAGTCAGAACACAATATCAACCGTCATCTTTCTCACCATGGCTCATTTGTTTCATTTAGCTTATCCCGTAGGCTTTAACAACTTTCATAATTGAAAATAATAGATATTTTTATCCTACTCAGTGTTGTATTTTTGAGTAGTGTTCTAAATATTAAGGCAATAAATGTGATTATGATTAGGAATTAGTAATGATAACGTATACCTTCAGTACTGATACTGGGAAACATTTTGCAGAAAACTGTACAAAACAGATTTCAACATTCGAGATAAGGGCTTGACATGTTTATTTAGGAGGCTAATCACGGTAATCTGAATTACAATTTATTTTCAGTTACTTCAACTTTGTGTAAATCATATTATAATCATGTTATATTGTATTCCTTTTCAATATGATCAGTCCGTTTTTGTCATAGATATTTGTCTTTAACAATTTATTTAAGACATAAGGATGATTTTCTTGACATGCCATGATCTTGCCGCTTCACTAAGCTAAGACCACTAAGTTAAGAACACTGTCCCTGTTGTATTGTCAAACACAGAGCTGCAGCCAGCGAGGCGTCAAGCATTCCCTTACGCATCACAAAGGTTGACAGATAGCATAAAAGGTTTATTGACTTAACAGGACTTAAGATATTTAAAAAATCTATTATCTTTTCCAGCCCAGAAAGAATCAAAGAAACCATTTTAATACATTTACATTTAAAAAATTGTATGGCATTTTTTGCAAAGACCCAATCAGGGAATGCTGTGCAAGATCAATTTCACACAAACTCCCGGCATGTCAAAACAGCATGTCCCAATTTCCAGTCACTGAAAGTTAGAAATTAAAAACCATTTTTTATAAAACTTTAAATCATTTACCAAAAGTAAGTTCTAAAACGTGCAAACCTAGATTCATCTGTAAAATAGTGATGTCTTTTCAAAACCTGTAGATATGCAACTTGCAGGTTAGAATCGAATAAATGTCAATTTTATTTAAACCTAAAGTCAAATTCCTCATAAAAATTGCAATAAGCACCGAATTTTATAGTGGAATCAAAGATTAAAGTTGCTTAAAGATATTTATTTATGCTTTCTGTATAAATACATACATGTATGGTCTTGAGATGTATCAGTAGCAAGCTTGATCAGTCATTAGTGATATGCTGATCAATCACTGGTTTAATCAGAGGGTTTCTCATTTTCTCCTCTAATTGCCTTTCGACTTATCCCAAAAATCTTTAAACATGTGTCGTTAATCAAGATTGCCAAAAAATATTGATAAAAGCCATGATCTTAGCATCCGACTAAAACTTCCTATAAGAGTGCGAACTCGTAAAAAGCTTGGTAGCTGTAAAATCTCAATAAATCAAGAAATTGTAATGAAGAGGACAGTAAATTAAAAAGAGTCCATACCTTATCAAACACAACATCAAAGTCACCAAAATCATTTTCGTTTCTATGATTTCCATTGTAATACATATTGTCTTAATTGTCTTAACAAGTTATATTTTTACGATGGTGAATTATATACATAATATAGTATCATGTTTGAATCTTGTGTATCAAACTTCTGAATAATGTCATACCAAATCATTTAATTCAAAACAATCATTAGTATTCTCTTGACGTCTTTTATCAATTGTCATAAGATAATCATATGCTTATTGAATTTTACTAACTTCGATCATGAAAATGTAAATTGTTTGCCAATATCTAAGTTTAATGATTTCACACGACACTTTAATCACATGAACAAACTAGGGGAGGGTGGGGTAAGTTGAGCCACTTTTTAATGATCAATGTATAATTCTTAAAATATGTAAGTTAATTGTAACCTTTTTGGGCAAATCCATGCAGCATATCATACTGCACATACCATTGTCATATAACCTTGATCAGATGCATTTTGACTATTTGGCATGCTTTTGAATAAAAAAAAATAAATTGCTCAACTTACCCCAGGATTGGGGTAAGTTGATCACATGCAAGGGGTAAGTTGATCATCTTGTTTTAATTATCTAAATTTATAAAGATAACATAAACTAAAATAATTTGCAGCATCATTTATTTAAGATCTGCAATTTTACAATTGTGCAGTTTCTGCGAGACACAAAAAAAACCCAAAATTGAACTAGTATTCAAAAGCAATCTTTTTTATCTCATGTCAACAAATCTTATAACTTAATTTGTTTTAACAATTGTTTTTCAGCACAAATATCAGCAAAATCAAAGAAGGAATTCAATAACATTTATTAAATGTGTGTTCAAAGGAGCTTTCCTACACAAATTATGGAACTAGATTAATAATTAAAGAAGTAATCCAAAATGATAATATTGATATCTTATATCCACAAAATGAACAACTAAGTGAGTTTCAGTACTTGTTTTAGGCACAAAAATCATCAACATTCAAGAAAAGAATACCAAATCATGTATGAAATGCTTTAAGGCACAAATAATGTAACTAACTTAATGATTTGTAAGAAGTAATACAAACATATCATATTGATATCTCAATAAAATAAATCAACTTATTGTGTTTCAACTCTATAATCTTGAACGGTGCAAAGAATGTGAGCTTTCAGGCTCCATCATTTTAACATAGGTTTCCACAGTCTACATTTGGAGATCCCATTTTGCCAGATCACACTTAAACACAAGCTGATTACTGGTTCTCATAGTGGCTCCAGCATGTGTTGGTTGAGGCAACTTGTGAACAATATCTTCAAGTGGAAAGGAAGCTACATCATTTGGTTTGATGATAAAGCTAGTGGATCCCGAGTTAAGTTTCCCTAAAATCTTTTGGAGAAACACTCCCTCATATTCAAGTCCATCGATGCATGAATCGATACGTGCAATAACATGGACTACACGCGATTTTCCGGCTAGCTTCACGATGACAAAGTCTCCTTCCATGAACTCATCCACAGATTCTTCTGGAGAGACAGAGTCATCACATAACTCCATTTCCACTTCATCCTCTTCAGAAGAACTACTTGAAATTACCTGTTTCTTCCTTTTGACGTTTTGTTGCGCCTTCCTTGTGGGGAATATTATCTTCTTGGCAGGATTTTTACTCTTACTGGTTTCCTTTGTGTTACGCCTTGACTCATTGGCTACAGCAATTTCATCCCTCACAGGAGTGTCTGTCAGGACCATGCTTCGTTTCTTTCTTCGAGTGACCTTCTTTTTGCGTGCATCTGACTTTGGAAATTTCAGGATGGAAGATGGGGGCACATATGTTCCACCTTTTGCAGTTGGATCTGTCGATCCATCCAAACCTGCCACCGAGGTAGATGGGCGACTGTCATCTTGGTTATTGGCATCTACCAAGAGCTCACCATCTTGACCATCTTCACTTGGAATTTCAAAGGGACGATCTGAGACAGATGAGGGGGCAAAGTCTGAATCACTGAACACATCCCGGTTGAAAGGGAAGATCCCTGTGCTTTTGAAACCTGACAAGACATTTTTTGGTGTTATCGAAATCATGTGAGCTTCCTTAACGACAGCTGGGATATCATAGATCGTCACCGTCTTGCCTGGGTTAGATCTCATCCAACCATCCATAGCTCGGTCATATGCCGACTTGAAAGGACCATATACTGATCTATCCAACGGTTGCAGCCGGTGTGAACAGTGAGGTGGCAAAGTCAGCATCACTATGCCGTTAGCTTTAGACTTGTCAACCACTCGAAGTGAGATGTGGGATTCATGATTGTCCAGGATAAGAAGAATTTTTCGCTCGGGTGTACATCTTGTGTGAACGATGACATGGTCCAGATATTTCAGAAAAAGTTCTTCATTCATCCATCCTGACTTGGAACATCCCCCAACAGATCCATTTGGTGATCCAGAAATGAAATGATCACGATAGTTTACTCTCGGGAAAATGAACATTGGAGGTATGACACTCCCTGAGGCACTGATTGTATACACAACTGTAACTAATTGTCCACGTTCGCCTGAAGTCACTGACCCAACTTGTTTTGCTCCACGTTCAGCAACTACTTTACATGGCCTCTGCACAGTTGTACATCCTGTTTCATCAGTGTTATAAATGTCCTGAGCTTGGAAGTGGTGTTTATCCATGACAGCTGCAAGATTGTCAAAGAATGTATTAACAGAATGCCTGTTAAATGCTGTTGCTCTCGCCATTGATGTTGCCTCAGGACTACGAATGGAGAGGTGTTGTCTATCTTTAAACCCAAGCCACCAATCACACCCAGCTTTCCCATTCTTCTTCCAGCCATCTGGTACTTGTACATCATTCTGCAGTGCAAATTCAAAGGCCAGAGTGCAACATTTAGTCAACGACAAACCATGGAATTGATCACTGAGAGCTTTGATATGATTTGCTAGATCAGTTTCCATAGCACATGAAAAAACACTGTGTGTTCTTGCAACTGATGCGTAGCCTGTATCACATGTCGGATCACTTTCACGCTTACGTTTGTAACGAGATAAAGTCATTCTGTCTATTCCAAACTCTTCAGAAACTGACCGCACACTTTTGCCAGCTTTGACTTCATTCATTGCCCTTTCCATCACATCTTTAGGAGTGTTTCCCCTTTCAGTTTTACGTTTGTAATTTCTAGGCATAATGTTTATCATTCACCTTTTCAATCATTTCATAATAGATCAAAATAGATCATCAACATACCGTTCAATGAGATGATACTCTTGACAAACATGAATATAGTCTGTTGAAGTTAATGGAGCAACTCTGCGTAGGTAAGATTTGGCACATTGCACAACAGATAAAGGCTCGTCATCTTCAAGGTATTGGTGACTTGTTACAATGTCCATCAATATCTTGGAGGATTCAACACCAAAGAATGTCGAGTTTCTCACAAGATTGCACAACAAAAAGATAATGTTCCATTGCGTTTCATCATCAGGTTCAGAAAGAAACAACTTTGTCAACCTGACACATAGGTAATTTGATATAACATGTCTGCTTTCATTTCTTCCACTTCCAATTTCTCTTGAAATTAACTGTTTGACCAAATTTCCTCCACTAATCCTCCTGTCCAGTCCATCCACCAACATCCTGGGAAAAAAATGGGATAATTAACCATGTGATGTATCAGTGGGGTAAGTTGATCCACTTCACGATTGCACAACTTACCCCATCATTGCCGGCTCAACTTACCCCATCATTCCCCATCTTAGTATAAACAGCAATATAACACAAATGCTTGTACAGATTACTATGAGAATATTTGTGAAAATACCTTAATATATATACTTCTCAGACAAAAATGGTTACACAGATATGTTCATAAAGACTTTATGTATAATAACCCACATACCTGCTTCAGTAAAATTCACTTTGAGTTGACATTTTCTATATTTTGTCTTCCATCACTCAACCCTGCTGGATCAATCTTCAGCCATGACAGAAAGGGAAGGCACATGGCATGACCTTCCAAATATGGCACACTTGGTCACATGGTCATGTGTAGTATTTGAGAAAAGCATGGTGGCTCAACTAACCCAGTGGCTCAACTTACCCCACTCTCCCCTACAGTGCAATACTATGTTTTTCACACTCCCGCGATAGATTATTTCATTGTTTTTTACCTAAAAAATTAATTGCTCACAATAAAGTTCATGCTCTAAAATCCTTGAACATCGATTATGAAACAAATATTCTAGATTATAATACTACTGCTATATGCCCCTACAATTATCATGGTGTAGCTATGTCGTAGAATGTAACTTAGTAAAGAATGATTGGTTGTTTTAACTACAAAACAAATGTAAATGTACAATTTAAAAAAACAGAAAGTTGTGTTGAGAAGCAAAGTTTTCCATTTAATACTTGTTGAAGACAGAAGACAGAAGTGAATTAATGATTTCTTGTGCTTGTCGAAAAATTATTTTGGAAATGTTTTTCTGTTTGTAACTTTGCTGTCATCTTTTGTTGAACTTATGACCATTGTCTGTTATCTTCACAATAAGATTTTTGCAGTATACTTTTACGATATTTATTAAACAAAAATGTTGGAGAATAATTCTAATCTCAAACTTTATGTTCATCATACAGTCAGTGCAGTCAGTGATTGAATACAGTTTGATTTCCCTTACACAATATCTTTGATCCTTTCAGTTCCATTCATTGGACAACATTATGTCACAACTTCTAAGGATTTAGATTGCAGTAGTGCGAAAATAAGAATATTTCAATCTCATAAGGGAGGCATATTGACTCCTTGACATGTTTCGTACCAAATTTGATTAAATGTTTAGTAATTTCTGACGATCCTATTTTATTGAATCAAAGTTAACAATTTTCCACAGCCTTCTAAAAGAATACATTTGGATCTTGGCAAGATCAATGCAATGAAGCAAAACTTTCTTTGTTTATACTGAGCATCTGTTTCATGAATCTTTCTTGTGTTATGTTAATGAATTTGTGGCCAGTAACAGAAAGAGGGTCTCAAGACAAAAGCGGTTGACAAATATAAGGAATAATTAAACCTTATTCAATATTATATACATCTTTCTATTGAGCAGCCCTATATGTTTACAAGGTCTATTGTCACCCTGGGAAGAAGAACTACTGCGTTGACAGTTTTAAAAATCTAGTTCGCGGGATTGAAGTAGTCTTTTTTAAGAGACCTTATTTCAACAAATGTGTTTTTGTTTTAATGAATAACATCTTCACTGACGCCAATGTTGACACTGTGTATGGAGACATATTTTTTAACAAGAGACCATCTCTGTATTTGATATAACGATAGCAACACTCGCAGTTTGATTTTCATGTATAGGGGTTTTACTTTTGTGATAGATCCGTATTCTGTAGAATAACAGACCAAACTTTGCTAACAAGTACACTTCAAGTCATTCCTGGTTTTATGGTATCTATTGGCTTGTCAGATGTTGATTCTGCTTATGACAGCAGAAAATTGGTTGTTTAGAATCTTTATATTCAGTATTCCTATTGAACCAGAATACAAAATAGTCAACGTAAAAAAGAATGTCCATCAAATAACTATTCTCTGAGATTTATGGTTCTGATACTGTAAAAATCAACCATTATTACCATTCTTTAGTATCGATTTATAACAGATGTGTCTAAAACACTTAGTGTATTCCAATGTGAATTAGACACTTCATGTATTTGACCTGATTAGTGACCAACAAGTCAACTCAAAAGACATATCTGATAAACCTTGCAAGAAACCTCAACATGTAATGATAACATTACTATTATATATCTCTCTGGGAATCAGTCAGATAAGGGTTTGATTTATTAGGAATCCTAAAGTCAAATCAAAGAAACAGATAAAGATGAAATCTACAGAGCCTCATGAAATACTACAATATGCATACAAACGTGACACGAAACAAAATTATGAAATAAAATGCGAAAAAGATTAAGAGTGTTATATTTCAGAGGACAAAAATGGGCTTTAAAGCTGATGCTAAATACGATTTCTACTTGTTTTATGATTGCGAAATATCATTACTATATTTGGTTATTAAGGACCGATTGGATTGAATCTGAAATACAATGTCAACTAAATCTAACAAAACAAAGTGTAATCTTTGATATTCCAGAAATCAAAAACAATGTCTAAGTCACATTTTGAACATAATATATTTTAAGTAAAACAACAATTTACAACAAGTAAATTTCTTATTGACTCACAATTTGTTCTAAGAGATTTGTGCAAAACGGGAAATTAAAAGAACCATTTCTGAATTTAGCATGTACATCTTCAGATAATTATTTTGTTAATTCTTAGAAACGTTCTTTGAAAAAGCAAAGATTTGTATAATTTCAAAGATGAAAATGATCAGGTTGAAAGTCAAGAACTATAACCACAGTAACATTTACAGAAATAACATTGTAATGCTAAATAACGCCATTACTAACTCTTATTTCCGAGAATTTCAAGTAGGTACGTACAGAGTGATGTAGTTTTGGTCATGAAAGAAAGTATGATATGACAACTGGTGAATTGTCACATTCTTAATGCACCACACACTACTCACACTATTTTACTATACCCTTGAAGGAAGCTTTTGACTATGTACAACATTGATGTTTATCTCATCCTGCCTGAGAGGGCGAAAGGCATGGCTTGGTGTTCGGCGTCCGTCTATTCATCCGTCCGTCCGAACGTGAAGTTTGTGCACTTTCGACTTCTCCTGATGCATAAGGCCCAAATGATTAAACATTGTGTACATACTCCTTGACAAGTGAGGATGATAATTTCGGCCACGCTCTTTAAACCAATTATCTTGTTTTTCTCAAGAAGCATAAGGCCCAAGAAGCTGAAACCGCGAATATAGAAGTATCCTGTGCCCTTTTAAGAGGGAACTACATTTGTCAGGATGTGACGCCTGATGAGCTACAGTACCATTGGGTCTATTTATAAAATTGGAATGGTTGGATTCTTCGGCTATGATTCGACTCTTTTATTGGGTCCTATTTTATGTTGATTCAAAAGATAAATCATATAACAATGAAATCTGTTTACAACTGCTCGTCCTTGCTGTGTCATACATATTCAGAACACCTTCTGTAACAATCAGCGCTCTACTGGCTCTTGACATGATACATTCATAAAAACATGACAATCATCTGCAGAAACTAATATTTGCGGCGTCCTCAAAGATGTCATTCAGTTTCTTCAATTACACTCTGTAAAACAATATCCGTGCTTTGATTTTCGTTTATTGCCTTACTTTTTAAGATTGGTGCTATATTGACAGCAGTGAACCTCATCATTCTAGTTTTAAGACCATAAGTATCAAATGCAGTGTACGTTTCAAAGAAACAAAATGAATTGAATTTTCTCTAGCATAGCAATATCTAATAATGTCTTATCTTTCAAAGGTTCAAGATAGTGTTTTATTGTTTACAAAATAGCTATGACGATTTCGTTATCCAGGCTCCAAAATAAGTAGTCGTGAAATTAGGTTTCATATAATAATAATAAGAAGAATAATAATATCAAATTTAATTTTTTTTATCATTATTATTTTCCATGATGATGATGATGATAATGATAATGATGATGATGAACTTCTGTCATTTAAAATGTCATAACCAAGGAAATGTTGTTTCCTTCATGTAGAAAAAAGTGATCACTTTTCTGTCATAGTTTTAGAGATTTTGAGGTTTGAAATTTTATATCAGAATATATATTTCCTTTCCTTGTGAAAATTCTTTATGATTTATTTTACTGAACATTTATGTCTTGATTATGTATAGACAAATATATCAATCACATTCATAATAAAGAACTAAAGTTACCTTGAAATAAAATGAAAGACTCAAAAATGCACAATTAAAAAACATTACCCCTACTTAACTATTATAATGTCCCCCGCAAAGCTTTGCGCGAGACATAATGTCTTCGGTTCCGTCCGAAATTCCGTAATTCCGTAATTCCGTAAATCCGTAATTCCGTAATTCCATAACGCTTTCGTTTCCGGACCATATCTCCAAAACCGTTCAATATTTTTTAACGAAACTTGGTATGTGGTTAGATCTAGTAATGGAGTGGTGCCTTTTGCTATCTTGGTTATTCTGATTTTTTAATTTTTTCTGGTTTCCATGGAAACAATTTGAACTTAGTTCATATTGGGGGATGCTTTCGTTTCCGGACCATATCTCCATAACCGTTCAATATTTTTTAACGAAACTTGGTATGTGGTAAGATCTAGTGGTGGAGTGGTGCCTTTTGCTATTTTGGTTATTCTGAATTTTTTTATTTTGTTATGGTTTCCATGGAAAGATTTTGAACTTAGTGCATATTGGGGGATGCTTTGGTTTCCGGACCATATCTCCAAAACCGTTCAATATTTTTTAACGAAACTTGGTATGTGGTTAGATCTAGTGGTGGAGTGGTACCTTTTGCTAATTTGGTTACTCTGAATTTTTTTATTTTTTTAAGGTTTCCATGGAAAGATTTTGAACTTAGTGCATATTGGGGGATGCTTTCGTTTCCGGACCATATCTTCAAAACTGCTCAATATTTGTTAACGAAACTTGGTATGTGGTTAGATCTAGTGGTGGAGTGGTGCCTTTTGCTATTTTGGTTATTCTGAATTTTTAATTTTTGTTATGGTTTCCATGGAAAGATTTTGAACTTAGTTCATATTGGGGGATGCTTTCGTTTCCGGACCATATCTTCAAAACTACTCAATATTTGTTAACGAAACTTGGTTTGTGGTTAGATCTAGTGGTGGAGTGGTGCCTTTTGCTATTGTGGTCATTCTAAATTATATAATATTGCTGTTTTCCATGGCAACAGTTTGAAAGGACCATTTCCGGGCAATATCTCAAAAAGTAATTAATATTTTAGTTATTCTGAAATTTTGTTTCTGGTTTCTAAAGAAACAAATTGAACTAGGTGTGTATGGGGGGTAGGGTCTGTTTCTGTACTTTAGCTTAAAAACTTTTCAAAATATTTTTACTAGACTTGATATGTGGTCAGAACTACTGGAGGAGTGGTGCCTTTTGCTACTTTGGTTATTCTCAATTGTTATTTTTCTGGTTTTCATGGAAACAATATGAAATTTGTACATAATGGAGGTAGGGTCACTTTCGGATTAAATGTTAGCGGGGGACATCACAGTGCATCACATGCACAGATTTCTAGTCTTTCAAGTGATCTGCTTTAAAGAAAATAAAAAATCAAATTCCGTCCGTAACAAATATGGAACAACAATTTTCAAGGAAAATACCCCTCAAAATGGAAAAAGCACAAAAAATCATGTTTTAACGCTATGGTAATAATCTGAAATGGAAATGTCAACTTATGCAACAAGTTATCTCTCTTAGTTACCGAGATATCTCAAAAACAAAACAATAAAATTCATAGTTCAAGAGATGTCATTAAATAATATAAGTTGAAGCACAGGCTATCATCCCTGAACATTTCAGGAAAATTAGTTGAATCGATAGTGCTGTAGAGGTGGGAGAAAATCGGTACAAGTAATGAAAATAAGATTCTGGATGTACTGTTCAGTCAAAGGCGATGCATTGGCCATAAAATGTATATCATTATCCTGAGGGAAATGGACATTCCAATCAGGTTCTAAGTATATTCCCGATTATCAGGTTCTCATCAGTACAGTCGGGTAAACTCAGTGCAATTTGGATAAACTACTTTGCAATAGGACACAACACAGTGTAAATCCCAGTTTACATTGTTTTAATTCTGACCAAGGCCTACTACACCACTGTTCTCCATATATGTCATGTATGGCAAAATAGCTTTAATCTTCGTGAAAAGTAGAGATTGAGTGAGAATAAGCTATACTTCATAGTAAGTATATGATATATGTACACTTACTTAATGTTCAAAGGTAAGTTTATATCATCATTATGAATATCTAAATTCAAAATATACCCCAAATGTGAATATTGTTTTACCGACGAAAGGATAAGCATAGTATGCTTAAATTTTAGAACAAGATTTCCTTGATTGCTATTTTTACTTCATTCATCCTGCAATCTAAATAAATTTAGATCAACAGATTTTTATTTTGTCATACTGTTGATCTAAGATTGACCAGTGTGCGAGGTCGTCCCGGTGACCTTTCGTATGCAAATAAGGAATTCGCGATTTGATCAATCAAATTCGATGTCACAAACAGTTAATAATCGCTCCCTGAAGGTGTGGACGGAAGAAACACATAGTAACTTATGGCCTGTTCTCAATAACAGTGTGCATTGTGAAAAATAAACCTTGCTTTTGATACTGATAAAAAAGATATCAGTATGTTGATTTTATTTTGGTTGTATGAAATAGTTTTAGTTTAATGATTGACAAAAAAGCACTATTTTTTTAATTATTTGGATGGAAATGAAGGAATAAGTGCAAACAAGTTTGATTAAAAAAAGAGTTACCTCCCCTTGCATGATGATTTTCGTAAATATTGACATTTATGATGTTCTAACTTTGTGATTATTATTTGCCACGTTAGTATCTGTGCGATGTGCAATCATCATTTATCATTGACAACTAGCAAATACTCTAAATCATTTTAAAAGAAAAAAATGAATCTATTAATACATCCAAGCAATCGGATTATTCATCGAAATGGTCGCTCTGCTACGCTCCGAATGACATAGCTCCGAACACCATCCATTTCAAAATATGTGCTGCTGAGTTTTTCGAACTTCCAGCGAGCTAGGGCAACTTTTCTGATTGGCCGAGCGGCTGATTTCAGAGGTCATCGGGATGACCCGCCTTACGGGCCAATCTTAGATCAACAGTATGACCAAATATAAAACCTGTTGATCTAAATTTATTTAGATTGTTCATCCTGCAATGGTCCAATACTGGCCCAGTAGAGGCATTTCACTTTCTGTCAAGGTGCATTATGGAAATCTTCACAGGGCCGGTACTGGTACAGGGCTGGCCCAGTATGTGGTTCCATACTGGGCCAGTACTGGTTCAGTACTGGCCCAATTCTGGCAATCCATTCCCTGTTAGGGAATTCTGGGTAATAATTAAATCCGGATTTGAGAGTTAAATGTGAGTTAAACTTTAAAATTTCAGGTGATTTAAATTGATTTTTCATGAATCTCTAAAACATTCTCAGAGTCTGTAATGTCTGTCTGACCTTATTTGTGTTATAAATAAAATAATAAAACTAGTCATTTGTATAGCGCCCTTTCCAAAGAATATTGCTCAAAAGCGCTGATCAGGGGTAGGCTTTTGCAAAGAGATGGGTTATGTATGACAGGTTTTGTTGTTTGATGTTTTGATATCATGATAATGTTGGTCCTATTTGTAAGACAAAATCACAAGTTCTAATTTTTGTAGTGGCATAAGTTGTGTAGGTTTGCTTGATACAAAGACATTATTTTATATTTTATGTAAATATGTTTGATAGTTCTTTTAACAAAAAAGTAATTAAAGTTGATCCGAAATTAATGCTATCGATACTTGTTTACACAACATTAGCAATTAGATAAAGGAATGAGTTATCAAAACTCACAATGATTTAATGATTTAATGACTTAAGTATTATAAAATGCTGTGTAGCCTATAGTGTGCACCATAGATAAATAATTTGAAACCATAATGTATGTTGTGTACATATAGTAAAGGAAAGTAATGGTTGAACTTAAATCAGTCAGTACTGGCATGGTATCATTCTAGTTCTGGAATGACACTGGCCCAGTACTGGTCCGTTAAGAGGACATCAATGGCTAACCTCAAAATACGAAATTATACTGTTTCAATAATGGCCTGATGCTGGCCCGGTACTGGGCCAGTACAGTATGCCATTACTGGGCCAGTACCGCGCCAATGTGCATGTTGGTACAGCGCCAGTACTGGTCCAGTTATGTCATGTTTGCTGGGATCAGAAGAGTATTGCTTATATCATTTTCTTTATCCAATGTAGACAAGATCATGCAGAGGAAATTGTAAACAAGAGCTATCAGAAAGATAACTTATCCTCCCGGCTTGACTGAAGTTGAATGATCAGTTTAGCATATAGTTTGATTGTGCGAATAATGTTGTATGCATACATGCAGCTGATTTTGTTTGCCTTTTATTAACTATCATAAGACTATGACAAACAACATCTAGGTCTTTTTGATTAGTAGCTTATGTTATGACATCATCAAGTTCCTCCTGTTAATGTGAAGAGAGAGCAAAACAACCCTCCTGTTTTATTGAATATGTTGATTGATTTAAACATCTTCATTCCTTGGGGAGACACAGTTTATGAATTAATGGTAATGTTTGAATGAAGAATGTCATTGAGTTTAAACTCCCTGCAATTTGAAAACACTAAAAGGCACATTCGCAACAGTAAGCTATATTTTTTTCAAATTCGGATCTGGAAACACATTTCTAAAATTGAGTTTTCATGGAAAGCGGAAAAAATAACAAATTCCAGAGAGTTGAAAATCCCAAAAAGCACAACTACATGTCATAATTAGTCAATATACTAAGTTTCATTGAGCTAGCCCTAATAGTTCTCAAATTCTGCTCTGGAAACGCAATTCTAAGTTGTGTTTCCATCGAAACTGTAAAAATAAAATTCCAGAAAGTTGAAAAACCCAAATGTCATGATTAGAAAGGCACATTCGCAACAGTAAGCTATATTTTTTTCAAATTCGGATCTGGAAACACATTTCTAAAATTGAGTTTTCATGGAAAGCGGAAAAAATAACAAATTCCAGAGAGTTGAAAATCCCAAAAAGCACAACTACATGTCATAATTAGTCAATATACTAAGTTTCATTGAGCTAGCCCTAATAGTTCTCAAATTCTGCTCTGGAAACGCAATTCTAAGTTGTGTTTCCATCGAAACTGTAAAAATAAAATTCCAGAAAGTTGAAAAACCCAAATGTCATGATTAGTCAATGAATCTAGGTATATTGACTAATGTTTCATTGAGCTAGCCCTAATGGTTTTCAAATTCTGCTCAAGAAACGCAATTCTAAGTTGCTTTTCCATTGAATGGGGAAAAAATATTCCAGAAAGTTGTTAATCCCAAAAGGCACAACTGCATGATGATTAGGCAACATGCCAAGTTTCGTTAAGCTGGGCCTAACTGTTTTTGATTTCCGCTCCGGAAACACATTTTTAAGTTGGGTTTCTGTGGAAACTGCAAAAATGCAAAACTCCAGGGAGTTGAATACCCCCAAAACACAACTTCAGGCGACGATTAGTCAATATACCTAGATTCATTAAGCTAGATGTAACGGTTTTCAATTCTGTTCGGGGAACAATGTGATCACAGACAGACCTGACGGACGGAAAGACGGACAGATGGAGCCAACGACTATATCATTATATGCAGGGGATAAAAATGGACTGGGACTAATGTACTCCCATGCCACAGTCAAAGTCGAATTTCATAATGATGAGGACATGCAAGTAGATTGTGAAGGTTAAAATTGTTAGATATATGCTCGCAAATATACAGCAAAACTATCATATAAAACATCTTTAGAAACTCGTTATATTGTTGCGTGTCCATAAAAACCAACGGTATGGAATTTTGGTGCCATAAATGACCTTGATATCTGCTCTTTAAGGCTTATGGGCATTTAAAAACGAAAAGTAACATTCCAAAAAATAACATGATTTATAGATGTAGATGTTTATGGATTTATGCAATCAGACAATTACTTTTTTTTTTAAAATAGCAAGCCTTACAATTTGACTTTCTTAGCATTTGCATATTTCTTCATCTAGTGAAATATGGATAATAATATAAAAGAACCTAATGCAAAGGAAAGGAACATATAAATAATAATCCTTAAACACACAAGATATAATATATATAGCTATGCAAAGTTGTGAAGAAACAAAGGACCTTAAAGGTAATAAATTCTTTACACGGTGTACAGAACTCTAAGACCCCTGGAGTTTACTGCATCAAATTAAATTCGAAATCTACACGCTTCAAGATATTCTACTTGTGAAAAGACAAATTCATTTGGACTTATCAAGTCAAACTAAATTGACTTTAGGTTCAAGTTATAAAACATTTCTCAGCAACAAAGTGTCACGAAGTCATAATATTATATAAAAAAAGTAAGAATATTTTGGCTTCCTGAAGAAAACAAGGTTTTCTACAGACTGTACATGTATTTGTACTTATAACTGTAATTATTAAGATAATACGCAATAGGAGCACTTTGTGTTTTTAAGGTTATGTATTTGTAGTTAAATCATAATGTTCATGTATCTCATTTCTTGGTCTTTTAGAAAAGAATAAGAAATGATTTGTGACTGAGATTCAGATGCCATGTAGAGAACTTGAATTAGCTGAAAATACTCCTGTGTTGCAGTAGGTTTGTTTACCTAAAAGGAACGTATGCTTCTCGTGTGTCTGAGTTGAATGTCTAAGTTATGGGAAGTCAACAGTACGGTAATTCAATTGGTCATGGATGCACGGTCGAGTCGAGCTCACCGTTTTGCTTGTTTGTTTACATAATTCAAAGCGTTACCACGGCCGTTGGTGTAATAGGCATAGCTTCAATAGTTCAAGCTTCAAGAAAAAACATGCTATTTGAACATGTGTATCGCAATTTTTGGGAAAATGCAGACAATGAAGTGGTTCATCTTCCAAAGTTCATACACACTATGCTTTGAAAACGTCAAACCCATAAACTGAATAATAAAATTATACATGCCAATTGTAGGTTGAAGGAAGGACAAATAACTTTCTTGTCATCTCTGAATACTTTCAAAAATGGTTTTTACGGTTGTTGTATTTATTTCACAGGCAGTATCATTAGCCCGTTGTAGCTGACAATTCATAATCAGACTTTTACCTTGGGCTGTCGTACGAAACGTTTGGTTGAAACGAATCTTCCTTTTGATGGTGGCAGGTTCCACACACCAGATTGCTATTGGCTGTAATTAGTTTAGTTACATGGACACAAAGGGCATAAGTTGGCCAATATCACCTGGACGGCTACATGAGATCCATTTGAAGAGAACACTTAAGAGCAGAGTCATTCATACCTGTCATTTGCATTTCCTTAATCCCCATGTACTTCAATTGTATCAATATTCAAAGGGTTTTGTGCATACTGATGACTTTCTATTAGTAAAATATGTGGTCTCTTGAAATGATTTTCTTTCTATAAATAATTATTTCAGGACATTCACTAATCTTGACATTCAATACTCTCGATTTCAGAGCATATTATTGTGTAGGTTAAAGTATTTGGTAACAAGACTGATGAATACATAACTGCACCAATAAAACACCAATGTTCTTCAAACAAATACTTCCTTTATTATAAATAAAGGATATAATATATTTACGTATGCAAGTGCTTCTGTTTTGATTTTTAGCAATATAAAAAGAGAAAATTGACTTGGAAATGGTCAGAGACTTCTCCCTACGTTAGTCAGCTAATGCCTTCATTGATGATTGTTTGATATCAAATGCACATTTTGAAATTTCATCACGCTAATATAACGACGCTACTAAGGTGTCCAACCACTGAGGGAAAAAGTTAAACTGTTAGCTGTATTTAGAATTCATACAATAGGAGGGAGATATTGTATTTTTACGTACTTTATGATCGTTGATTAACATATATAAGATTCTGTCCAAATTGATCATATAGTTTTTCTCTGTGTCCATATGATTATGATCCAAGTTATGTACTGTCTATCAGTTCATCTACCTGTACAATACTGTCAACAATGATAAAATAGTTGGTGACGAGTTCATGGAACAAATCATTGTTAACATAAGAACTGACTGCTGTTGTACCTCTTGCTTGGACATAGACATATTGACATTATCCATTTAATTCTTAGTATTTTGTTTTGGAAACTGTTAGTAAGTATTCAAATGCATACGCAATATAAAAATAGACATCACATTTGAGAGAAATATATCAATTCAACTTTTTGAAATATTGCTGGTAGGTCTGCAGTATATAGACCTCGCAATGGCTTAAGGATAACTGATAAAGAAATATATTGATCTAAGTTAGATTACCCAAATTTAGTTTTTTTATCCAAAATATTTACCTTTGTAAAATGTTTCTGGCTTCACTGGCAAATAAGACTAAGATGACGCATTTTATTTAAAATTGGTGCGGGTACATGAAAATGCATAACATGCGCATATTTCTTGTTATTTATCATATGGAGCCTGGTCATTTTTTTCAGTAATCGATATGATCATGTACGATAATTCTTTTGAGAATTGTCTTTTCTTTACATACCGAACAAGTGTCATTAGAATACATGGTGATCGAAACCATAATAACACGAAGAAAATCAAAGTTTCATGCCATTACAACATATAGATTCATTATTTCTTCAATTATTAGTTTTGTAAATGTCAAATACTCATAAAATAAAGTCGTATTCAAAGATCAAATGACAGCAACACAAACCATTTTTTTAATAGCTTTTCATATAGTCTTCGATATAAAAAGCATTTGATAATGTATCAGCTTTTCAAATAGAAATATATCTATGAAATATCAACTATTCCCAAATATGACTGCAATTTCTTCAAATCATTATAAACAAACATTACCGTGCATGTACATAGAGTAGCAAATAGCGTTTATAAGATAATTTATATCTATAGCTTTTTTACAGCCAAAGTGTTTAAGTACAATTATATATGATTGGACGAACAGTAAATGTAATGTTGTTTGCATGCATCGACAACTGATTTAATCTTGATGAATAGATCAACACTCACGATCTTGGTATTCATTCGATTACCTAAATAACTCAATTGATTTTATAATGCATACACTGGACTCTATTCTTGACTGTGTCGTGATATTTTTGCTAAATCTGAGCCAGAATATTATCTTAAAAGAAGAATAAAAATGGCATGCTTGTTTTAATATGCATCTCACCAAAAAGGTATTTAATGATGACGATAATACTATGAATGAAGGAAATGAAATAAACTATAAAACAATAACATACGCGCAGTTAATTTCACAACGGTGGTTAAAATAGACATTTAAAGATTCCACATGTATGAAGCCTAATCTGAAATAGTCTTAAGTTTTCAGCAGACACGTTCAAAGATTTTTCAAAGTGCTTTCCTCTACAGTTAGTACTGACTGCACGTTTCAGGCTAAAGATTGCAATTGAACGTTGAATACCCTGGAAAAGATTCTGTCTAAGTCGATCCAAAGGTATATTTCTGTGTCCATATTGATAGGAGTGATATTTATTTCCTCCAACACTTAATTTCATATTTTTAAAACCAATTTTTATATAAAAATATATACCAAATTTTATTGAATAACATGTTGTTGTTAAAATCGTTTATGTTTGCTGTCATTGTTAATTTTTTTGAAAAAAATGCATCATAAAGTTTTCAATTCAATGCGTTTCTCGAATAAGAACTGAAACTTCGTGTAATACATCAATAACGAGAGTAAATCTTAATATGAACCGAAATCATATTATATATTTCTAGTCATGATAAAATGCTTCTCATGCATTTATTGAAGAGATGCAAGTTTTACTGTAAAGTGGTAAAAATATACGTTGTATCATATCAATGACTTTATCAGACTAATCAATAGGTATAACACAATAGTTCTTAGATTTGACATTTGGAAAATATTGACTCACTCCCTTCTCAGTTAAAAGTTTGGTACTTCCGCAATGTACAGAAAACAACTACTTTCAGGGTAAAGGTGCAGTTATAACGTTTTTGAAATTTGAATAACATGGACTTGATTCTGATGACGACGAATCCACTAAAACCTATGTTCCGTAGACATAGTTTGAGTGTAATTATTGTTAAAAATAACAATATATACTAACGTTATTAAATGTGATATGATGATAGTGTTCAGTAGTTTAGTAGTACATCAATTACAAGTACAACAATTTGAAAAGATCATATATTTCAACATGAAATCTTGGCGACTTAAAATCACTTTAGTGTGTTGTGAGAGAAGGCCCAAATCAAAGAAAGGACAATGCTCCAGTAAATATTTTAACAACCAAAACCTAGACTCTGCGGCGTCAAACGTTTTCTTGAATACAAACTTTGACAGGTATTCTCAGGAGTTATAATGTATTCTAACAAAACAGCTATATATCTTCCTGTCTTGTTTTGTAACAGTACATTAAAGTGGTTATCTGTAAACTACTTCTTAAAGGCATTATTATATTCATTTTGACAAAATAAGCTGTTATGATGTCACTGCAGTTTTAAGCAATTTAGACATGAAAATGTAATCTGGCAAATTTCGGTTTATGCCAATCATTTCAATTTTTTTTTTAAGTTTTCCGATTAGCACATCAAACTTTTTACAAACAAAAGACTTATGCATGATCCAATTGGTTTACGTCATACATGTACATGTACATCAACATTGTTTTGAAGTTCATTTAAGAAATATAAATAATTTTACAAAATCTTTGAAACTGTCATTTCCTTTCTGCAGCTCTTCAGATACATATTGAATTTTCTGAACTGAATTAAAGTAAGACTAATTTGGCTTTTCAGAGTACCAATTGGATTTAGATGTGAAATTTTTGTTCATATGAACGTACATGCATGTATGTGATTCGTTGTTTTGGATATATTTTGATTTAAAAGTCGCATATACGTACAAAAATAAAACATTGTATGACTATATTGAAATGCGGAATTCAAGGTTATTTTGTTCTTCAAATTGGGAAAAGGAAAAAGATTTTTAAGCCCATTATCTTGGTATATTTATTTAAAGTCTAAGTTAATTAGCCTTCAGAAACTGATATTTTAAAAACAATTTTAACATCATAACAAATACTGTTTTCCTTTAACACATCTAATCTTCTTTAAATCACATCGAGAAAGATCTAATCCCTTATTTTTCTGGTTCAAAATTTATCACTATTTTTAAAATTGTAATAAATGTTAATATTGAAGACGGATTACCTGCATATTTTAAGATTAGCTTCTAGTGATATATCTTTAGTTTATCATTTATTAAACATATAAATGATTAGATGTATAAGAGCATAAGATTTACCTGGAGGTCGAAGAAAGACAAAAAGTAAGTGTTACAGATGTGACAATGTATCGTTTCTGTGAAAACACTTTAGCTTGTTTCGTTGTGGGTAACCTTATTTACATGTATATCTCCATTCTTAGTAACTTCGTGTTCATAAGTAATAAAGTATTTCATTTGTTGAATTGTTTTCACTATTTATGATCTCGAAACGTTTAACTTATGCATGTTATCAATTAATTAAAAATTCCGGAAAAATCAAATATCAACACGCAAGCAAATTTACAAAATGCACGTAAAGGATGCAATCAAGGGTTATAGTTATAGGGTCTAAAATAGTGAACGTGATTTTTAATAAAATATTAGATTACCCACTTTGTAAATGTCAGGCGATGCTAACAAAAGATTATGAAATAGTAAATTGGAATCGTGATATTCATTATACCACATAAAGTTGGAAAGAAAGTAAGGTTGATTGAGAAATAAATCTGTATCTCTAAGAAAACATGTACCTGGCATTTTTTAAATGCACACCATGCAATGTCACATTCATATTTGAGTTTGATTTTTATTTGTTTGTCATCAGGACCACTCTGATTTACGAAAAATACATGTATATGTAGTAACTAATAAACACCTGTCAAATTACAACATCATGGATATGAATGAAAATATGTACAAGAAGAACAATCTTACTAGTTATCAATATTCTATGAAATATCTGCTTTAGCTTTTCTCAGGTCGGAATGCGATATCTCGATCTATATATATCTACTGACAGATTCTTATTGCAGTTTGGGTTTAATACTTAGGTTTACCATGCAGCGCTAGATGTCACCAGAAAGACAAAGTGGTTTTGCGATTTTAAAGTAAATCATGTTTAGAAACGTTTGCAGGTTAACACAAACATTCGTGACAAGACACATAAAGTAGCAAATTAATATAAACTGAACCCTCGATCAGCTGTAATGCCATAAATTTAGCAACTTTCCTAGTTCAATGTAAATAGTGGAAAGTATGTCTGTAATCATACTTTCTACTTCCCTGGAGATAAGATATTACCGTCATTATCAGCTGGTGATGTCGGTAACAAGGGAACGATTAGGTGGTGTTCATTTGCCTTAACTACAGCTTGAATGCTTAAAGTGTAACTGGAATCAGAATCTATCACTGAGACAGGATACCTAACCTTGGGACATTGCTCTCAGAGCAAATTGTTATAAGGGTGTCCTTTTGTATCGTTTATACATTTATTTAATCATATGTATCCTGATGATCTTCCTTGAATTGAAAAGCAACCCACAGTAGCAAACTCTCTTATCAAGAGAATAGATTGTCATTAGTTGAAATGATTTGCTGGTTATTTAATTTTCACCACTAGCCACTCTCACTCATGTATATCAATTTTGTAACAAAAAACACCACGCAACCACTTAAACACTTTTTTCTTGAATAATAATTTTGCTGTTATTGTTAGTAGGTCGATATTTTACACCAAAACATTAAGATGTGATTTAGGTCTTAAATTACTCAGGACTAACATGTGGCGATACAGAGGCACAAATCATTTCAGACATTGTAACGCATATTTGAAATATAAATGATTTTCTATCTAATCAAATCTAGATCACTGATTTTATTCATCGCAATCCAAAATCAACTGAGCTTAGGGAGAATAATGGACTGGTATATCAATTTGATAAAAAACATTTAATCCTAAAGATTACTGCTGTGTAAGCAGTATCATTTTCAAATACGAATATAATTTGTGCTAAAGGTAAAAGCAATCTGATATTGTATCTGAAACTTCTAATGTCCGCTACTATGTAAATATTTACTTACAATTCCAAAGATCTGTCAATCAGCTTTTTATACAAAATCCACTTCCCGGATTAACCAATGGGCTGAAAACAATTTAAATCATATAGTTAGATTTCAAATCGAGTAGAAATGGCAATATAAAAAAATCAAAATGAAAAAACTTAAAACATTGGGATATTGAAAATTAAACATAAACGTCTTTTACGAAGATTGTATAAGCAAGAATTAGTGAGTGAGTTCATGCTTAACGCTGCTTAGGCAATATTTCAGCCATTAGCGACGGGGAAAGCAAGAATAAGCAGAGTTCTCATACTCTTTATACCGCAAAGAATTTTATCCATAATTCTTTACATAATAAAAATGATATTTCATTTACAATACAATTAACAAATAACTATGCATGTCTTAACATAAGGAAAATTAGGGTATTCATTTAAAAATGCTTACACAAGTGTCATCGAACAATGACATCTAACAGAAGGATCTGCTTAAAAAACATGCAATGCAATTACTGTCCTATGTATCTCCTAGCAATCAGTTGGTTCAAGAATGATGGATGAGAGACCTGAAGTTTAATCTAACTAACACGCAAAGATGAGATCAACAGGGGCTAACACACTACATCTGGTAATTGATATTGGAAGCCCCTGAGTACCTTTGTTACAGACCAAGGGGTACTTGAATATGACGATTATTTTGAGGATATGATAAAACAAAGACCTACAACTTTATGTTAGTCAGTTTATAATTCGCCAGTACAATAACGCAAGTTATGGTTCACTTTCCCACAATTTGTCACAGAGAAACGAAAAAAAATTTTAAAAAAAATAGGAGAATGATTTATTAACATGCATACCTGAAATTGAAGGAAATACCAACGCATACCAATAGACATATTTTTCTTGAAATAATATTTTTTTAAAAAGAAAATGGCAAAATAAAGAAAAACCATTAAACCTTTATCTCAAAATATCAGTTCACTGTGAAAACAAAACATGATAAGCAGTTCTAAGTTACGGTGTAGATACTAGAACTGTTTTCAAGCAAATAATACTGAAAATTATTTGAGGGAGATTTTAGACATACATGGAGAGTAAGTTAATACAAATATAATGTTTAATTTGCTGCGCAATAAGTACGGTTATACAATGAAATTTTTTTTATGTACATGTCAATTGCTTTGTTCTTAAATTCCCAAAGAAGTTATGGTTAATTGTGTGCCGAGCTTACAGTCATTATAATCATCAAGTCGTTATATGTTATCTCCTAATATATATGCTTAAAAATAATTTACACTATACACAATCATTCAATTTCTGTAATAAATGTACAATGTATTTCTAGTTGTAATGAAAATTGTGATTTCGAGCTTGCCTTACAGTTTATCAGCAGCACAGCACAAATGACTGTAATTTCGGTTAAAAGCAACGATGATAGGTATACATGAATATAACCTCAATGCTTTAAATTGGTGTTTAAATAGTATTTATGATATGTTAGGATCAAATGCCTGACAATATATTGCTAGATTGAAGTGTCAAAATCTATTACAAGTTACACACGTTACACATATAGATCGATAAACATTACTGAACTAATATTCATTCTGGATAGACTGCTTGACGGCGATGTTGCGGACAACTCCGATGGGAGGCTAAAGAACACTAAGTTTCAATTAAAGATGACTCCCTAAGAACGCAGTGCTTCTAGCTTATGTTGCTTTTAAACGGAACAATTATTTTCTTTTCAGACATCTCAGATAAATACATTGATTTTGTATGATTCCTAAAGTAACCAAGAATTTTCACAAACTCTACTTAACTGCTTTGTCTTATATCAACATTAGCCTTTTTTTCAAATCACCCTGCGTTTGCATTGATAACATATACTAGAAACAAAATTCAAGTTTGTATGTGGATGTGAAGCCTTTCCTTTGTCAGATCTTCATAAAGAGCAATACTGATTCTTTAACCTCACGATACAACATATCTTTATATTATTTAATTTGAAAGTATACCAACAGTGAAGGTTGCTATCAACAAGGTCGAGAAATAAAATGATAGAAACATAAAGTAAAGAAACACGAAGAAACAATTAAAATAATACAGCTTCATTTGATTTCACTAAATACGGTTAATGTAACATTGAAGAATAATTTGTTACACTACATTGTCGAAATAACCATGGTTTAGCAAGTTCATGGGTAAGTCCTTACAGTAAACTGTTAAATGTCATATGTTATTTTGTTTGAAAATGAACAAGGGTATTTTTGGAACCTGCTTCAGAATGAACGGATATTTTAACTTCTCAGTATACCTCCTAACTAAATTTCTTCCATAACTGTAAATTGTTTGAACTGTTCATCCCGTTTGTACAAAAACTGCTACTTACGTGTAACAATGCTGAATAATATAAAGATACAAAATGAGGGCAATTTAAACCAACAAAAGTCCGAAAATGCAAAACGTTCTATTCATGATTTAAGAACTTATTTTAGATAATTATGTTTTCCTTAGCTTCCCATAGTTAGAACATGATTCACACACGAGCACAACTGACTCTCATATTTGAAGACAATATTTATTTATAAACCTACAGCTTACAAAGAGATGTTTTAACGAATGATCTCTTTTTGCTTTACAAAAACTTGATATACACAGACAATATGCTGCAAATAGCATCGTGTTTGAATAAAATATTGTAAACGAAACAATGTGCACTTAAATGCTATTTTCATCAGTGACATTTAAGTCAAATAAAATAAATCCTTTACAAATCGCTCTCTAGAAATAGGAAGGTAATTTCAACATGTACCAATGATTAAATATTATCATGAAAGAAATGCAACAGTATCAAACAATTTGTTACTTCATATTTTACTTCATATGTTAAGCAGTAACCTGATTTAAGGTATGAATTGGAAAGCAATATCTAGTCAAGTTTTTTTTTTAAATTTGCCTTTCAAAATTTGTTGTTTTAAAATTCCCTTAAGTAGACGAGATAGGTTGCTTGTTTTCTAGACTGATACAGATTATATGCGTAAACATATTGATTTCAAGGAAGCTTACTCATATTAATAACTTCTTATATAAATACAATTTGTATATTTCATAAAAGCTATTTTAGGACCCCAAGTGAACTTGAACAGTCAAAACAATAAGTTTCATACTCTGATGAAGGAAATTGTGAGTATATCTTCACAACTCATTATCCTAGGGTCTCGTTGTCCCATATCACTTGTCACTAGTCACAGAAGTTCCATTAATTTAAAACATATAATTGAATTAAGTTATCATATAAATGACGGTTCTGTGTCAGTTTTCAGTAAGTCAGAGAGGCATATCAAGGCTTAGATATGTGTTCAGCCTGTGTTTTAATAAGACAAATTATACTAGAAAGGTATAAGTCTGACTAGATAGAAGTAAAGTTAGTGTTTTAGCAGCTTTGTTTGAAGGCCTTGATTTAGCTACAGTATAATGAGAAATTCCTGTGTAAATACAAATATTTCTAGGACATTTTTTTATGAAAGAAACAAAAGGAACTAGATTAGCGTTTGCGGGACACCGCAAAAGCAGAGCAGCCCCGCAACTTGGGGTTTTGCCTTACCCTGTTCCGCCTTCTACAAGCCTCAGCATATTGGCCCTTTTATTGTGACCTTGACTTTTGACACTCAAGGTCACGCAATCAATGAATACATTTCATTGAATATAACATTAATGTTACGAATTAAAGTGTTAAAAGTTAAAATAATCCAGTTTCTCAATATATGTTGACCTTGCTGTGACCTTGACCTTTGACCTTGAAAGTGAACATGTCATTGTAATTCCCCAGAGGTGTAAACACTTATGTTCATGAGTTCTGAAAAGCTTAATGGGATTAAGTTATATCCAAATTAGTTGCACATTGCAATAATACAAATCTCTTGACCTTGACCTTTGACCTTCAAGGTTACACAATCAATTAACACTTTTCATTGAGTATAACAATCATTTATTGATTAAAAGTGTTCATAGTTAAAATAAAGCATTTTCGCAAAACAATGCTAAAGAAGTGACCTTGCTGTGACCTTGATCTTGGACAGATTGTAGCGAAAACCTTTTCAAAATGTTTTACTCTTCCAAGGATGATACATACCAAGTTATAGCTTCATAGCAAAATAACTTTTCAAGTAATCGCGTTTACAAGGAATGTTTTAGTGATTTTAGAGCTCGCGACCTTGACCTTTGACCTTGAAAGTGAACATGTCAAAATCGTTCCCCCGAGGTATAAGCAGTAAGTTATGTATACAAGTTCTGGAAAAATTAGTAGAAAAAAGTTATAGCCATTAGTATGAGCGCGGCGGCTGCTAATAACAATTCAATCACATGTATTCCTTTTGTAATCAAGTGATATGGTTCATTACATGTCTTGTGTGTTGACAGGTTAAATCATCTTGGATAAGCTGAAACAATTTATAAATCATGGGTCATGATTTCAAACCACTTATCATCTTTTAATAATCTTTTGTTACATTCTGATTATTGAGATAGACGTTGAAAACTATCATAAATGCTTGAACATCGTTAATGAGTTACACTGTTCATCTTATAATTCAGCCATGTAAAGTCAACATGACGAAATCGACAGAAAAGGTGTTTCAAAATGATTTCAAACCACTTATCATCTTTCAATGATCATTTTTAATCTTAGAGATTGAAAGCTTTATTTCAGGATACTGTGCATGGATAACTAGCATTGTGCAATAAATGTTTCATCATCAAGATTTTACCCGGAGCTGTTGCAACAAACATGTCTCTGAAAACGACTTATAGCCTTTTATGACGATCAGCCACACACCAGATTTCTTTTGGCTGTAATTAGCTCAGTAACATGAACATAAAGAGTCTAACATTAGCAACATCAGCTGGATTGATACCCAGAGAAATAGAAACACCAGGGGCGAATAACATTAAGATCTGACAGTTGCATTGCATTAATTTCCATGATCTTCAAAAGAAAATTTTTTGTTCAATGATATCAATATTGAAAGGTTATTGATACAAACAGATGGCCTTTTGAAATGTTTTTTTTGTTACTTGATATGTTCTTTTTAAAATCTATTGCAAAGGTTATATCAGAAGTGTAGAAATGAGAATGTTGCGTGGTTACATATACTCACATTTACTACTAAATGTTAGATTATGAATTTTCATGGCTGTCCTAGATTCCTGTAAGGTCTACGACATTGATTGTATTATCTGTTTATAGTTTATGTCATGAAAAAAGTTGCATTTGAACGAGATCAGACTTTTGAAAATAATAAGATTGTTTGGTGACATGTATTAATCTTATAGAGGTTAAGAAGAAACTTTGACTTTGACAGTAAGCTATGATTTACATATCGGATAAGCTCAGATCCACATGATGGCAACATGCTTGGGGCCGCCAAAACAAATCCAGGCCGATTGCTTTTACTGTATATATTATTGACAAATTAAAAGTCTCGCCGCAACAAGTGAACACGTTCATTATACCCTAGTAGACGACAAAAGCTGTCAGAGGCAGATTATTACAAACAAATGACCATCGAGCAAACAATTCACCAGGCAATTTGTTTGTGAGTTGTAATGACTGATAATTAGAAAAGCAAAATGCAATATTGGTTAATTATTATCCCATCATGCTCTTCTTAAGCGCATTAATACAATGCAGGTCTGTGAGTCCTTTTAAGATCAAGAAAATGTCTTGAAATCATATTCTTAAAAAACCCAATAAACATTGGTTTATATGTTATGTTATATTTTGTGTAGTCACTACTAGTTGGTTAGGAAAGAACAAATTGAAGACAGTTAAGTTAAGTCATTTGAAAGGATTGTCAGGAACACTGTTATTACAAAGTCAGGCGTATATACCCAGCCGGTATAACACAGTATCTTGCCCTGATCTAATCTTCAATATCATTTGTTCACATTGTATAGGTTTCTAAATAAAGAGATTCATAAGGTGGAACCTACATGTTCCTCAGTGCTCGTGACAGTGGGGAGGGGGTTTGCTTCACTATCAGAATAGGCACCACTATCACAAACATTCCCCTCAGATGGATATTTAATCAGATCTACTGTCAGAAAGTAACGTTTTCACTGAATACCAACATATTATATTTAGGTCAGGACGTATTCATTTAAAAATGCTTACACAAGTGTCATCGAACAATGACATCTAACAGAAGGATCTGCTTAAAAAACATGCAATGCAATTACTGTCCTATGTATCTCCTAGCAATCAGTTGGTTCAAGAATGATGGATGAGAGACCTGAAGTTTAATCTTACAAACACGCAAAGATGAGATCAACAGGGGCTAACACACTACATCTGGTAATTGATATTGGAAGCCCCTGAGTACCTTTGTTACAGACCAAGGGGTACTTGAATATGACGATTATTTTGAGGATATGATAAAACCAAGACCTAAAACTTTATGTTAGTCAGTTTATAATTCGCCAGTACAATAACGCAAGTTATGGTTCACTTTCCCACCCACAAGTTGTCACAGAGAAACGAAAACAAAAATTAAAAATATAAGAATGATTTATTAACATGCATACCTGAAATTGAAGGAAATACCAACGCATACCAATAGACATATTTTTCTAGAAATATAAAGAAAAACCATTAAACCATTATCTCAAAATATCAGTTCACTGTGAAAACAAAACATGATAAGCAGTTCTAAGTTACAGTGTAGATACTAGAACTGTTTTCAAGCAAATAATACTGAAAATTAGTTGAGGGAGATTTTAGACATACATGGAGAGTAAGTTAATACAAATATAATGTTTAATTTGCTGCGCAATAAGTACGGTTATACAATGAAATATTTTGTATGTACATGTCAATTGGTTTGTTCTTAAATTCCCAAAGAAGTTATGGTTAATTGTGTGCCGAGCTTACAGTCATTATAATCATTAAGTCGTTTTTTGTTATCTCCTAATATGTATGCTTAAACAGATTTTACACTATACACAATCATTAAATTTCTGTAATAAATGTACAATGTATTTCTAGTTGTAATGAAAAGTGTGATTCGAGCTTGCCTTACAGTTTATCAGCAGCAAAGCACAAATGACTGTAATTTCGGTTAAAAGCAACGATGATAGGTATACATGAATATAACCTCAATGCTTTAAATTGGTGTTTAAATAGTATTTATGATATGTTAGAATCAAATGCCTGACAATATATTGCTAGATTGAAGTGTCAAAATCTATTACAAGTTACACACGTTACACATATAGATCGATAAACATTACTGAACCAATATTCATTCTGGATAGACTGCTTGACGGCGATGTTGCGGACAACTCCGATGGGAGGCTAAAGAACACTAAGTTCCAATTAAAGATGACTCCCTAAGAACGCAGTGCTTCTAGCTTATGTTGCTTTTAAACGGAACAATTATTTTCTTTTCAGACATCTCAGATAAATACATTGATTGTGTATGATTCCTAAAGTAACCAAGAATTTTCACAAACTCTACTTAACTGCTTTGTCTTATATCAACATTAGCCTTTTTTTCAAATCACCCTGCGTTTGCATTGATAACATATACTAGAAACAAAATTCAAGTTTGTATGTGGATGTGAAGCCTTTCCTTTGTCAGATCTTCATAAAGAGCAATACTGATTCTTTAACCTCACGATACAACATATCTTTATATTATTTAATTTGAAAGTATACCAACAGTGAAGGTTGCTATCAACAAGGTCGAGAAATAAAATGATAGAAACATAAAGTAAAGAAACACGAAGAAACAATTAAAATAATACAGCTTCATTTGATTTCACTAAATACGGTTAATGTAACATTGAAGAATAATTTGTTACACTACATTGTCGAAATAACCATGGTTTAGCAAGTTCATGGGTAAGTCCTTACAGTAAACTGTTAAATGTCATATGTTATTTTGTTTGAAAATGAACAAGGGTATTTTTGGAACCTGCTTCAGAATGAACGGATATTTTAACTTCTCAGTATACCTCCTAACTAAATTTCTTCCATAACTGTAAATTGTTTGAACTGTTCATCCCGTTTGTACAAAAACTGCTACTTACGTGTAACAATGCTGAATAATATAAAGATACAAAATGAGGGCAATTTAAACCAACAAAAGTCCGAAAATCCAAAACGTTCTATTCATGATTTAAGAACTTATTTTAGATAATTATGTTTTCCTTAGCTTCCAATAGTTAGAACATGATTCACACACGAGCACAACTGACTCTCATATTTGAAGACAATATTTATTTATAAACCTACAGCTTACAAAGAGATGTTTTAACGAATGATCTCTTTTTGCTTTACAAAAACTTGATATATACAGACAATATGCTGCAAATAGCATCGTGTTTGAATATCATATTGTGAACGAAACAATGTGCACTTAAATGCTACTTTCATCAGTGACATTTAAGTCAAATAAAATAAATCCTTTACAAATCGCTCTCTAGAAATAGGAAGGTAATTAACATATACCAATGATTAAATATTATCATGAAAGAAATGCAACAGTATCAAACAATTTGTTACTTCATATTTTACTTCATTTGTTCAGCAGTAACCTGATTTAAGGTATGAATTGGAAAGCAATATCTAGTCAAGTTTTTTTTTTAAATTTGCCTTTCAAAATTTGTTGTTTTAAAATTCCCTTAAGTAGACGAGATAGGTTGCTTGTTTTCTAGACTGATACAGATTATATGCGTAAACATATTGATTTCAAAGAAGCTTACTCATATTAATAACTTCTTATATAAATACATTTTGTATATTTCATAAAAGCTATTTTAGGACCCCAAGTGAACTTGAACAGTCAAAACAATAAGTTTTGAGTATTTCTTCACAACTCATTATCCTAGGGTCTCGTTGTCCCATATCACTTGTCACTAGTCACAGAAGTTCCATTAATTTAAAACATATAATTAGCAGCCCCGTCTAAGGACGGGGCTGCTATCAGTTTTTGTGAAGTTTCCATCGCCGCCGCCGCCGCCGCCGCCGCCGCCGCCGCCGCCGCCGCGTCCGCCGCCGCCGCCGCACTCGTACTACTAGCTATAACTTTTTTCCCCTAAGCTTTCCAGAACTCTTATTCATACCTTACTCCTCATACCTCGGGGGAACGATTTTGACACGTTCACTTTCAAGGTCAAAGGTCAAGGTCACGAGCTATGTATTCACACTAAGAATTCCTTGTAAACGCGATAACTTGAAAAGTTTTTGTGCTATGAAGCTCTAACTTGGTATATATCATCCTTGGAAAAGTAAAAAATTTTGAAAAGGTTTTGGCTACAATCCGTCAAAGGTCAAGGTCACAGCAAGGTCATGACGTAAGCATGTTTTAGCGAAAATGCTTTATTTTAACTATGAACACTTTTAATCAATACATGATTGTTATACTCAAAAAAAAGTGTTCAATGATTGTGTGACCTTGAAGGTCAAAGGTCAAGGTCATGAGATATGAGTTATTACAAAATGCACTAAATTGGGGTATAACTTTATCCCATTTAGCTTTTCAGAACTCATGAACATGTCTAAATGTTAATACTTCCAGGGAATCATTATGACATGTTCACTTTCAAGTTCAAAGGTCAAGGTCACGAGTTATAAAATCACCACAAAATTCTTTGTAAACACGGTAACTTGAAAAGTTTTTGTGCTATGAAGCTCTAACTTGGTATATATCATCCTTGGAAAAGTAAAAAATTTTGAAAAGGTTTCGGCTACAATCTGTCAAAGGTCAAGGTCACAGCAAGGTCATGACTTAAGCATGGTTTAGCGAAACTGCTTAATTTTAACTATGATCACTTTTAATCAATACATGATTGTTATACTCAATAAAAAGTGTTAAATTATTGTGTGACCTTGAAGGTCAAAGGTCAAGGTCATGAGATATGAGTTATTGCAATTCCTTCTAAACACAATAACTTGAAAAGTTTTTGTGCTATGAAGTTTAGATTTTGTATATATTATCTCTTGAGAAGTTCAACATTTTCAAAAAGTTTTGGGTACTAACTGTCGAAGGTCAAGGTCACAGCAAGGTCAACATATATGGAGAAAATGGATTAATTGTATTTTTAACACTTTATTTCATTACAATAATGTTATACTCAATGAAATGTGTTCATTGATTGTGTGACCTTGAGTGTCAAAGGTCAAGGTCACGAGAAAATTCCCAATTTGGTGAGGCCTGTAAAAGGCGGAACAGGGTAAGGCGAAACCCAAAGTTTCGGGGCTGCTCTGCTTTTGCGGTATCCCGCAAACGCTAATCTAGTTGAATTAAGTTATCATATAAATGACGTTTTTGTGTCAGTTTTCAGTAAGTCAGAGAGGCATATCAAGGCTTAGATATGTGTTCAGCCTGTGTTTTAATAAGACAAATTATACTAGAAAGGTATAAGTCTGACTAGATAGAAGTAAAGTTAGTGTTTTAGCAGCTTTGTTTGAAGGACTTGATTTAGCTACAGTATCATGGGAAATTCCTGTGTAAATACAAATATTTCTAGGACATTTTTATATGAAAGAAACAAAAGGAACTAGATTAGCGTTTGCGGGACACCGCAAAAGCAGAGCAGCCCCGAAACTTTGGGTTTTGCCTTACCCTGTTCCGCCTTCTACAAGCCTCAGCATATTGGGCATTTTCTTGTGACCTTGACTTTTGACACTCAAGGTCACGCAATCAATGAATACATTTCATTGAATATAACATTAATGTTACGAATTAAAGTGTTAAAAGTTAAAATAATCCAGTTTCTCAATATATGTTGACCTTGCTGTGACCTTGACCTTTGACCTTGAAAGTGAACATGTCATTGTAATTCCCCAGAGGTGTAGACCCTTATACATGTTCATGAGTTCTGAAAAGCTTAATGCGATTAAGTTATATCAAAATAAGTTGCACATTGCAATAACACAAATCTCATAACCTCGACATTTGACCTTCAAGGTTACACAATCAATGAACACTTTTCATTTAGTATAACAATCATCTATTGATAAAAAGCGTTCATTGTTAAAATAAAACATTTTCGCAAAACCATGCTAAAGTAGTGACCTTGCTGTGACCTTGATCTTGGACAGATTGTAGCGAAAACCTTTTCAAAATGTTTTACTCTTCCAAGGATGATACATACCAAGTCAGAGCTTCATAGCACAAAAACTTTTCAAGTAATCGCGTTTACAAGGAATATTTTTGTGATTTTATAGCTCGCGACCTTGACCTTTGACCTTGAAAGTGAACATGTCAAAATCGTTCCCCCGAGGTATAAGCAGTAAGTTATGAATACAAGTTCTGGAAAGCTTAGTAGAAAAAAATTATAGCCATTAGTATGAGCGCGGCGGCTGCTAATAACAATTCAATCACATGTATTCCTTTTGTAATCAAGTGATATGGTTCATTACATGTCTTGTGTGTTGACAGGTTTAATCATCTTGGATCAGCTGAAACAATTTATAAATCATGGGTCTTACATGTGACTCTCTGCTTGAACATCGTTAATGAGTTACCCTGTTCATCTTATAATTCAATATAATATATAGTCATCATGACGAAATCGACAGAAAAGGTGTCACAAAATGATTTCAAACCACTTATCATCTTTCAATGATCATTTTTAATCTTAGAGATTGAAAGCTTTATTTCAGGATACTGTGCATGGATAACTAGCATTGTGCAATAAATGTTTCATCATCAAGATTTTACCCGGAGCTGTTGCAACAAACATGTCTCTGAAAACGACTTATAGCCTTTTATGACGATCAGCCACACACCAGATTTCTTTTGGCTGTAATTAGCTCAGTAACATGAACATAAAGAGTCTAACATTAGCAACATCAGCTGGATTGATACCCAGAGAAATAGAAACACCAGGGGCGAATAACATTAAGATCTGACAGTTGCATTGCATTAATTTCCATGATCTTCAAAAGAAAATTTTTTGTTCAATGATATCAATATTGAAAGGTTATTGATACAAACAGATGGCCTTTTGAAATGTTTTTTTTATGTTATTTGATATGTTCTTTTTAAAATCTATTGCAAAGGTTATATCAGAAGTGTAGAAATGAGAATGTTGCGTGGTTACATATACTCACATTTACTACTAAATGTTAGATTATGAATTTTCATGGCTGTCCTAGATTCCTGTAAGGTCTACGAGATTGATTATATTATCTGTTTATAGTTTATGTCATGAAAAAAGTTGCATTTGAACGAGATCAGACTTTTGAAAATAATAGGATTGTTTGGTGACATGTATTAATCTTATAGAGGTTAAGAAGAAACTTTGACTTTGACAGTAAGCTATGATTTACATATCGGATAAGCTCAGATCCACATGATGGCAACATGCTTGGGGCCGCCAAAACAAATCCAGGCCGATTGCTTTTACTGTATATATTATTGACAAATTAAAAGTCTCGCCGCAACAAGTGAACACGTTCATTATACCCTAGTAGACGACAAAAGCTGTCAGAGGCAGATTATTACAAACAAATGACCATCGAGCAAACAATTCACCAGGCAATTTGTTTGTGAGTTGTAATGACTGATAAATAGAAAAGCAAAATGCAATATTGGTTAATCATTATCCCATCATGCTCTTTTTAAGCGCATTAATACCATGCAGGTCTGTGAGTCCTTTTAAGATCAAGAAAATGTCTTGAAATCATATTCTTAAAAAACCCAATAAACATTGGTTTATATGTTATGTTATATTTTTTGTAGTCACTACTAGTTGGTTAGGAAAGAACAAATTGAAGACAGTTAAGTTAAGTCATTTGAAAGGATAGTCAGGAACACTGTTATTACAAAGTCAGGCGTATATACCCAGCCGGTATAACACAGTATCTTGCCCTGATCTAATCTTCAATATCATTTGTTCACATTGTATAGGTTTCTAAATAAAGAGATTCATAAGGTGGAACCTACATGTTCCTCAGTGCTCGTGACAGTGGGGAGGGGGTTTGCTTCACTATCAGAATAGGCACCACTATCACAAACATTCCCCTCAGATGGATATTTAATCTCAGTATCAGATCTACTGTCAGAAAGTAACGTTTTCACTGAATACCAACATATTATATTTAGGTCAGGACGTTCATTACCCATTAACTTTTCATTTTCCCATGAATTGAAATATAGTATTTTCAAACATATATGTTTTTAAACTAATGTGACATTTTTAAAACATGTGGTAAAACATGACAATAAGTCGATCCGAATTTTAGTATTTTTCTTAAACTCACTAAAGGGATGTGAGTGACATAGAGGGACATGAAATTCGCAAACTTTAATTGATATCAAGTATCAAGCTTATCAAGTAGAGTAAAGGATAAGGTGTCGAACCGATGGTTCATGTGTTCATGTGTATTGGTGATAACCAACTTTGTCTTAATATCAGTAATTATCAAGTTAACGTTTCTTTGCAACCACAATACTTGCAGATCGACATGTCCTACATTTCTCTTACTTGTAAATTGATGAGGACAATTGCAAGGACAATAAAAAGCTGACATAGAACCAAACTTAGATACTATATCGACTACCCCCTCTCAACAACGACGCTCAGATCAAGATAGCTTCCCTCTACAGCTGATGCTGACATCCCCTTTCAGACCACTGATGCAGAAAGATTGCAATTGAACGTTGATTACCATGGATAAGATTCTGTCAAAACTGATCCTCTGGTATGGAGCTGTGTCCATATGATGAGGGTCAGTGTAATTTCCTGTCTTTCAGAGTTCATCTATCTGTCCAATGCTGCCAACACTGATCGAGTATTAGATGGCCAAATCATTGAATCCATTGAGTCTTCAGCTTGGTTCTTCACGTATATTTTTGTAGTTTTTAGCATTGGTATATATCGGATTTCCCAAATCTTCAATTTCTCATTAAAAATATGCGATTTTTTTGTTTCCATTACTGGTACGCCTGCATTGAAGATAGATAAGATTGACTTTCCAGAAACTGATGCAGAAACTTTGAATTTCTCAATCCGACCCTGCTAGTATTGACCATGTGTTGAAGGACAACTAAGCTTCTTTTCGTTTACCATCTTGTTGTATCCGTTAAAAGATAATCGTTAAATCAGGAAATGTAACACTGTCATAAAACCTAGACTTGAAATATGTGCAATCTACGAGAAATTTCATCTTCAGTACATGAATAGTTGTTCTACTAAAGCTGTGCAAAATACCGAATCTGATTTCCTGTAAAAAGGTTGTATAGTGCATAAAAATAGGTTACACTGAATACGCTTAACACATACTTTACTCAGTGCCGAGCCGCTAATGCCTGTAGTGAAGAATACTGTGGTCTGCCACATGTATGAAATGACAATGGCAACTAAATAGAGTGAACTCCCATAAGTGCTTTTGAAAATTATCGTTAATCCCAGAGGCCTACTGAAAACCAAATCTCGTGAAAATTCCAAAACCGTCAGCTGTTGATGAAAATGGAAATCATCTGCATGTATATGACACAGCTAACCTGAATAAACACGAGAGGATACAGTCAAAATTTAAAAATTTCCCATAGTAAAATGGAGATAAACAGGCTCTGAAAATCTGTGGCATACATTGTATTATGCAAAATGTTAGAGCTTTTATTGTTTCATATACTTGCTATACCTTTAAATCTAAATTAAATTTAGAGATATAAAAGAATCCAATATGTGTCACGATTTTCATACACTGCGTTTATCTCCTACTTGCCTGGTTCAATATCTTAATTTCAAATGGGTCATGAGGTGCCATTTGCTTTAGTGACATCAATGTTTTCAAATGCTTTAGGACAAAAATATTTATTAGGATACAAGAAAATCCCTGTCTTTATTCTTAAAATCTTTTTAAAAACGAATATGTGAAACTGCAAAAATCAGTTTCAAGAAATTAATTACAACGAAATAACGTTTAACACTATCATCGTTTTACTTATAGTTATCTGAACTGAACTGAACTTTATTTACACTCAGGCTGCAAACTGCAGCATAAGAGGTACAATACATATTTACATTTATACAACATTCAATATACATTTATCAATTACAAATGAGTTATAAAACTTATTTCTTAAATAAAGACATGATAATTTTACATAAGATGGATAATTTTCTTAAAGTTCCTAATCTATTTGAATTGAATAATATATTCATTTTGTACATATTTGGTCTGTTATAGTAATATCTATGCATATATTTGACTCTTTCTGATTTTAACATGGGGCATATAAATAAGTAATGGAATTCGTCACCAATATCATTTAAATTACATAGAGTACATTTTCTATCTGTCAATGGAGTTCGTCGCCATCTACCTGTCTCGATTGGGAGAAAATGATTTGAAGTTCGGAATTTCAACAAGTTATTGTAATGCTGATAATTTAGATAATTTTCAAAATGGAGAGATGGATTTTTAAAAATGGTATAAATAGTTGATTTGGAAGAATTTTCAATTGATGACAACCAAATTTGCTGGGAAATATCTTTCAATTTATTTTTAGTGATAATTTTCAGCCATGAAATACTTTTGAAATTTTGAGATTTCCAAATAAAACTTAATCCTATATCGTCGAAAGTTTTCTCAAGATAGCTTATCCATTTGTGTGTATATTTTCCAAAAATAGAATCGTTGAATATCAATTTATAAATCAAAAGAGACAATTTTGAGGATTTTCCAATCATTAGTTTAGCCCAAAAACAAATCATTCTGCTTTTAATAACATTTACAAGGGGGGATCTGCCAAATTCTCCATAGACCATATAGTTAGGTGTACTTTTCCTCAGTGATGTTAAATATTTAAGAAAGCGTAAGTGAACATTTTCAAAACAAGAAATGTTTTCAAAACCCCAGACTTCACATCCATACAAAAGAATTGGGGTAACCATACAATCAAACAATTTCAAATGACAATAAATGGAGAGTTTAAGTTTTCTACCTTGGCTTAACATGAAAAACATTGCCTTTGTTGCCTTTTCAACCAGTGAACGTTTGGTTTTGGTAAATTTACAATTCTTTTGTAGTGTAATACCAAGATAAGGATAATGATCAACATTTTCAATAATGGTATCTCCAATATTAAAATTACTTTTATAGTCTTTTTTTGTGCCACCGAAAATAAGAATTTTGGATTTTGATACATTAATTTTAAGCTTCCATTTGTTGCAGTAGTTATGAAAACAATCCAACATATTTTGTAGATCACAAGGTTCTAAAGACATAAGCACGGTATCGTCAGCATATAACAATGCGAAAAGTGTAATAAGCTTATCTAAACGGTTGTGAAAATCATCGGGTTTAAGTTGTAAACCATTACATGAATATGAGGCTAATGTATCTTCGAGATCGTTTAGAAACAGTGAAAACAAAACTGGAGACAAATTTTCTCCTTGACGGACACCCTGTTTACACAGAAAATATTCGGAATAATTCCCGCCGTTACAAACACATGATTTTATATTTTGATACATGTTAAAAATGACAGTAAAGCATTTCCCAGATATGTTATTTTGTAAAAGTTTTTGCCAGAGTCCAGATCTCCAGACGGTATCAAAAGCTTTTTGAAAATCGATAAATGCGCAATATAATTTCTTTTTGCGGCACTTAAATAGTTCCGAAAGGTGATATAAAGAGAAAATATGATCTGTCGGCGAGTATCCCTTTCTGAAACCTGCCTGAGCCTCCGAAAGAATTTCGTTTGATTCGATGAATTTATTCAATCGCATGTTTAGAATAGATGTGAAAAGTTTTCCAAAACAGCTCAGTAATGTTATAGGTCTGTAATTTCCGGGTTTTTTAGGATCGCCTTTATTTTTATAAATTGGTTTAATGATACCGGTTAACCACTTATCTGGGAAAATACCAGTGTTAAGAACAATGTTAAAAAGTTTAACATAAATATCTTTGAATACATCAATAGTAGAAGAAATATATTCATTGATTACATTATCAATTCCAGGAGCTTTGTTATTTTTAAGATTTTTGACACATAATAGTATCTCATCGCTAGTGATTTCAGAGTTAAGTATAATGTTATTACCAGTGTCGACATGAGGAACGTTAAAGCCAAAGTCTTGTTCAGGAGAAGGCTCCTCATTTTGAGATTTATAAAAGTCGAAAAAAGAATCACATACATTTTTATATTGATCTCAGAACACAAACAATCATTGATCCTATTTGCTTCTTTCAGTAATCCAACAGCAGCTACTCTATCTAAAAGAAACATAAGCGTACGTCTTAGCAAACAATTTTACTTCATAGTATGAAAAAGTCAATGGAATGCAATTATCACTTTTGTTACATTACCATACACAGATAATTGTTAAAATTATGTTTGTGATATTTGTAATAAGTTAGATGGCTCTGTACCATTATTTCACGTTTTACACTGTTTGCCATTGACCATTTTTATTTCTTGATGATCATCATAAAAACAAATAATAATATGACTAGTAACATGAAATCTTTTTTTAGATTCGTTGTGCACATTGAAGGGGTTTCTAAATAAAAATGTCATTAGGTGGAACCTTAAAACTTTGACCATTTCGTTTTTAGCATGAAAGGGTTCATTTGCTTTTAAGATATTTAAAAGATCTATAATCTTTCTAAGCCCAGAGAGGATCAAAAGACCATTTTGATACCTTCACATTACAAAACATTTGTACCACGACCTTCTGCAAGACCCATCAAGTGTAAGAACGTTAGAAATTATGAACCATTTTCATCCTTACATGTAAATCATGTACTGAAAGTGAAATCTAAAACGGGCAATCCCAGATTCATCTGTAAAATTGTACACTTTTCACAAATTCTCGAAGGAAATGACCAATATCTGTTCATGGGAAAATGCAATTTGAATCCATTTCGAGTATATATAGAATAATAACTATATAGAAGAAATAACTGTCAGCTTTAAATGAATCATGTCAATTTTGAAAATTTACATGCAGTCATGTTGTCAAATTCCTCATAAAATTGCATCAAGCAACCAGATATACATGATCAAATTTATAGTGCAGTCAAAGATTAAAGTTGCTAAGTTCACCTTGCTGTCAAACATAAATTTAATGCCAAAGAAAGGTTCAAACTGTAAATGAAGTTCTTGAGCAATGTCATACGAAATTGTTTTTTCTGAATATGGAAAAACTTGTCAAGACTATAATACTGAAGATGTTTGCATTTAAATGAAACCAATTAATACATAGCGAGTGTCAATCGAATCGAAAAGTGACAGGAGGCTGTCCAGAAATGGCGATGTAAGTTTTTATCAGTTGGAAATACCACCAATTACTTCAACTGAAAAATCGACGATTGTATTGGAGGTTGACAGTTTAATTTCACTGCAACCCCGTCCAACAAGATCAACCTACGGCGTTTGAGGGACATCAAGTGAATTATCAAATCATAATGGTATGAAAATACAGTCATACAATGGCCTATCGTGTCAAGTTTAAATGACGTACATGCAGGACAGGCTAATGTCGAGTCCATCCCTCAATTCAACCTTCACACTTACCTGACTCAAGTTCTATATAGGGGTAGAAGCCAAATATCTAATTTTTGTACAAAGCCACTAAGACTTGAAACAATAAGAAATAAATAAAAATGTTATTCTAAATTTCTATTTTTTTCCTAATCAATACTGGTGTTCTGTGGTAGGATAGTATGTGCTAATCATCGCAGGAACATATTACGAAACAGAAAATGTAATACTTGATCTTGTGCATTTTAAGAACAGCACCTCGACATTTCGATATTAATATTTGTATTAATATTATTTTATATATGATCAGTAGATAAAAAAAGATTAACTATGAGGTCATTACAAATTTTTTGGTTGTGATTGAAAACATTCATGTGTGTTTAGTTTGATTGTAAATGTACAATGTTGACAAATGACACTGGATAAGGCGGTTACTTTCCCTCTTCGTGTCTACATTTACAATTTTTAAGTAACACATTCATCTATCCTATTACCGAGAAATGGCTGAAATATAAAATATGGAAATTTTGTTAATTTTGGTAATATTCCTGAAAGTTATCCTTAAATCCATATCAATCTCAGATTTGGACATTCCCCTTGAATTAAACCCAGTTTAACCATTTGCCTAGTTAACAGCTTATAAATATTAATCGAAAAGCTTATGCTATTTTTATAATTTTTAACGGTTATATTTAACAGCAATAAGAATAACAGCATTCTGTTCCATCTAAAATAATATCAAAAGTGTCCTTCATTAGACATAGTTTTCTACTCGAGAAATAATAGAAAGAAACTTTAAATCACTGCTTAAAAAGATATCACAGATATCTATTTGTCACATGAAGCTTGTATGATCAATCATTTACTACAAGCATATGGTATCACACATTCTTACATTTTGTAGCATTTCAAAATTGCATATAAAATACATTATTTGCAAATAGAACATACAAATCTCCTACAATTGATAAAAATGACAATTGTAGATTTTTGAAATACAGATTATTACGAGAACACATATGTAGTCTTAGGAATGTCATTCGAAGTAAACATGCAAGTCTTCATGTATATAGACGAACATTCATCTACATGAAAATGCAAAAGACGTTTATAAAGTAACAGATAAATAACTGAAATCAAATAATGTTACTCCTCCCTAAGCTAATTGTAACTTGTGAATATCTTGTCTGTTATCACGATAATAACTGTATTGAGGTAATCAATACCCTTTATAACTAGCTATTGCTTGCCAAAACAAGAGGTGATGTTCAGAGCAGCTAGTTATTACCTTGTTTTACTTACTTATGTCCGAAATTAGAATTAGAAAGAAAAATAATACTCACATATATATTTAAATCATACCAAGTATGTACAAAATAAACACTCTGTTTAATACCAGCAAGCTAAGAACTTTAAGAAAATTGTTATTGTTTGGTAAAATCATTATGTCCTATTTTAAAGAATACCATATTAAACCTTAGACTGGTGGTACGTAAGCTTTTTATACTATTGTAATGTATCATTTTTCATTATATATTCATGTATCTCTTACAATGCAGTCTGCAGCTTGAGTTTAATAAAGTTCAGTTCAGAGAAATATAGTTCAGTTCTTAAGCTTAAATAGTTGTAATGGTGTTTCTTTAAGAATTTATCACCGAGTCGTTACAGTATCAGAAAGGATATGTACATCGTATAAGTTCATATCATTGTTGATAAAAAGGCTAAGCTACACATTTAAAACTTTTTTTTTGTATCCTTAACTGCAAATGTTTAATTTGAGTCAGTACTTATGCTGAAATCTAATAAGTTTCAAATTCACAAGATAATCATTCAAGCAAATTCAATGATATTTCTAACGTTATATTATACTGAAATTCAAGTTTAGTAGAAGAAAATGTGTGATATAATGACAAAGTGCAACGCGGCTTAATGAAACGAGATGTACGACAATAACAAAACTTTTTATGATTTTAGTAATGACATATTGTTTAAGTAAGTTTTCCTCTGATATAATTATCATGAACATATTTTGAAATACTTTTCAACATTACTAGAAAGGACATATGCAACAGAGTTTTTAACGCATGTGATAAGGATAGTTTATGTTATAAATAGGATATAGATATTAAAATTATTTATCGAACAAACTATATCTAGGCTAAAAATAAGTGGCAGTCAGCAAACGACTTAAGTCTAATATAGAACTCAAATGATATGGCATTACGACTTTACACAACTTTATCATTTATAGATTGAACTTCTCATGCAAAACTCAATGGTTCTAACAAGGGTAATGTGTTCAGGCCTTTTCCATACTAAATATTTTAATGAATATTGTATCAATCGAATGTTTAAAAAGACAAATCTCCTTTGACATTATCTGAAGAAATAGTTAATCACACGTCAGAAATATATGCATTGGAGTTAAGTTATTAACTGAAACGTTTTAGGATCATATATTAAATAAAGTATAAGCACCTGGTCTCAAAATGAAAAAGGAACTTCCGAAAACATCCTTAAGACTCATGTCATGTCAGGTCATATTGTCTGGGTTAACTAAGATGGACGAGAGATGTATCAGTAGATCTGGATCACTCGTCAGTGATAAGTTATCAATCACTGGTTTAATCAAGAGGTGTCTCCTTTACTCTGTAGCCGCAATTCCACTAATCCAAAAAAAGCTTCAAATACGTATCATCAATCAAGATTGCTAATAAATAATGATAAAGGCCATGATCTTGGCATAAGACGTACGTTTCCCATAAGAGTTCAAACTCGAATAAACTTGGTATAACGCCGTACAGTAAAATCTAATGTGTTCCTAAATCAACAAATCATGATATGGACAGTAAATTTAAAGAAGTTTCTTACTTACATCAAGGTCAACCAAAGCATATTCGTTTCTATGCATCGAAAATATTATCTTTTAATGAAAACTTTATATTTTTAACGATATTGAATTATATACATAATAACAAGAATATCTGTATCCTGTAAATATCAAACTTGCTTATTATGTCATTATAATATAATCATTTACATTCAATACATTCGTTTGTATTCTCGAGATCTCGTTGATCAACAGCCATAACACAATCACCATTGGAAGGGATTTTCACTTACAACAATTATGAAAATATAAATTGTTTGCCAATATTGTTTTCCACACCACTCTTGTTAATCAAATGATCCAGCTATCTGCAATTCCATATTAGTCAACCTGATGTAAAAGTCAACTGCGCTCAATGAAAGAGTTCATTATTATATTATCCTTGAACATTCTTCATCCATTAAGAATATTATACACTTAACTTTACTACTTATAATTAGTATAGCACCATTATCAAGCTCGATCAGTGGATATCAGTCTTCATGACACATATTTTAATACCGCCTCAATTCTCTGGGAATTGCACAACAATGTCGTTCTCAACCCTTACCAGGAACCCATTTTCAGCTTGATTGACTGGGACATAGCCACAGTGTTTTGTCCAAGTCTACTGCTGTACATGGCACTAGATGTCTGCACGTTTTCCTTTTGCCACCATCTGGCCATTGACCAACAAATTCATGTTTTTAAGTACACAGGGTTTTCTTACATCACTGAAAGAGGTTTTAACATCCCACCACAGGCGGGCCTCGAACCCGGCAAGTCTAGCTTTCTGACCTGGCGCTTTTGCCGACTCGGCTACCATGACCCCACAATTATCATGCCTAAAATGCGAAATAGATGTCGTAGAATGTAAGATAGTTAAGAACTATTGGTTGTTTAAACAACAAAACATATGGAAATGTTAATTTTCTTTAGCAACTTTTTCCATTTGATACAATATTGAAGACTCCGAAAGAAGTGAATTAACGATTTGTTTGCTTGTCGAACTATTATTTTTGTCTCTGTTTGAACAGTGTGTTGCGAACATCTGCTTGTTGAACTTATGACCATTGTCTTTTATCTTTTCAATAACAGAATAGTTACCGTTGTTGTTTTGCAATAAAGTTGAATATATCAATTAAACAATGATGTTTGAGAATAATGTCAAGCTCAAACTTTCCTTTGATCATACAAGGTTCAGTCGTTGATTGAATACATTTTAGCTTCCCTTACACAAGGTCTTTGATCCTCTCATTTCTTTTCAATTGAACGCAATTATTTCGCAACTTCTAAGAATTAAGATTAAAGGGGTACGAAAATAGGAATATTTCAATCTCTTTATGGATTAAAGGTTTGGTAATTCCTGAAGATCAAATTTCATTGAATCCAAAATACCAACCTCCCACAACCCTCTAAAAGAATACATTTCTCTAAAATTGCTCTGAATTGAATACATTATGCATGCTTGCTTGTTGATGAAGTTTTGGCCAGTAACAGCAGAAGGCTCTTGATGCAATTGAGGTTAACAATAATAGGAATAGTTCAACTTATTTATTTTTATTTACATTTCTCTTTTCGGCAGTCTTTTAGAACATGTATATGTTTACACGGTATATATGCCACTCTGGAAACAAAAAGTATTGCCTTGAAGGTTTTTATTTCTTTCGCGGGATTAAAGTAGACTATTTTAAGAGAAAGTTTATCGTTTCAGTTTTTCAACAAATTTGTTGCTGCATTAATGAAAGCAACATCTTCACTGACGCCAATGTTGACACTGAAGACTTTGGTACTTCAAAGAGACCATCCCTTCATTAACGAAAGGACTATATCTGTATTAGATGTAATGAAAGGCCATACTCGCAGTTTGATTTGCATGTTTTGGGTTTTTACTTGGAGATTTGTGATGGATCCGTGTCCTGTAGAATGATAGGCCGACTTCCATGTAATAATGTAACAAGTACAATTCTGTCTTTCAAGGTTATGAAGTATACTTTGGCTTGTCGGATGTTGATTCTACTGATGACAGAAGAGAATTGGTTGTTTAGAATCTTTATATTGAAATATATTGAATCAGAATACAAAATAGTCAACGTAAAAAAGAATGTCCATCAAATAACTATCCTCCGAGATTCATGGTTAGGACACTGTACAAACATCCATAGATTACCATTACTTAGTATCGATTTATGTCAGATTTGTCTAAAACGCTTGGTGAATTTTACTGTTATTTTTAATTTACTTTACAAACTTGATTTATGTTACCTTATTACTGACCCACTAGTTCCACTCAACAGACATATGTAAATAATTTTGAAAATACCTTAACATGTAATTATAACGTTTTGTATCTCTCTGGGAATCAGTCAGATAAGGATTTGATTGATGAGGAATCCTAAAGTCCAATCAAAGAAACACGCACAAATGAAATCGCCAGAGACTGAAAGATACTATCGGGAATATGGAAACTTTTGTGAACCTTCTTTAAAAGAAATGGATAACCTGAGATACAACAACATCAAATCATGATCAAATTCTAAATTTGATTCAAACTACAATTTTAGAAAAAAACTTGAAAACAAATTTTACAAATTCAAAATATTGTAATACACTGTAAACAACCAAATCCTTTACAACCCTATTGTTTTGAAAATATGAAAGGTATAAAACTGGGAAATGTTATGACATACTACAATTTGCAAACATGAGTGACACGAAACTAAATTATGACATAAAATGGGAAATAGATTTAGATATCTAATTTTTCAGAAGACAAAAATGGACTATAAAGCTAATAATAACTACGACTTCCACTTGTTTCATGATTGCGAAATATCAATACGTATTTGTTTAGAAACGACCGATTGGATTGAATCTAAAACACAATGTCAATTGAATCTAACAAAACAAACTGTAATCTTTATTTATTCAGAAAGCAAAAACAATTTTCTTAATCTGATATTAATAATCATAAAACATAATATGTTTAAAGAAAAACAACAAAGTAAAATACCAAATATGCTATGCATTTAAAGAGACGATGTATAACCTTTTATTAAATAATTTTGTCATAAGATATTGGTCAAATAACTATAAAACATAAATATTAGGCCAAAACAGCAACGATACACAGTTTCTCAATGCAACTACAGCTAAGTAAACATTGCGGAACAAGGCGTCTGTTTGTCGCCGTCCGGCGACAAACCAATACGCGGCTGAGAGGCCACGGGCAGGGGATACCGGAAATGACGTGGCAGTAGGTGAAGCGTTCGTCTGCTTATATGGAAAATGATAGGCGAAATCCGTAGTTCTGTGTTTCCCAAGCGATTAACAGTATGTCATATCATTGTGTTACTGTCAACTGTCCTAGAATATCTCCTGATGAAGTCTCCCTAGACAATTTTCAATCACAACGATCGTTCCACGCCAAATTGACCCACTGTGTTAGGTTAAACAGAGCAATGTGACAATCTACATCGAACTCACGTGTTCCGATCACTACACCGATTTTTTGTTTCGAGCTCGCATTTTCACTGAATGAACAGTTTGACATGCAGAGAAAAAATCCTTTTCTGATGAGTGAAATATAAAACAAAGCACAAAGTTTTTGGCTGATTTATGGCAATAATCCGAATTTACAATGCTCACATTTAGATTTGAGTGTTGTGTAAATATGTTCAATAAGCAATGACATTGGTCTGCAGGTGTTATTTAATTTCTTTAGATCAGATACTCACTTATTCCACAATTACTTTACTGTCTAGCGTATTTCCTGTCTGTTTCCTAATTAAAAGCTACTAAATGATGACTATAGCAGGTAGGTTATATAATGCACAATTATCAACACCTGGCTATTTTATGACATTTAGGTAACATCAAATAGCAATTGTATTCATTAACATCCTTTTTTTCTCCGATTGGTAAATAATAACCCGTTGAAATTAGGCATACTGTTTTTGCTCTATCTGATAATTATTTTGGGTAAGGTTCATTTAATAAATCCTAATTCTGTTGGGCCATGCATCGGGTATTGTGAAAATATCTTCTCTATGTACAAGAGTGAAAACATTAAAGTATATTTGCAATGCCCTATTAAAATAATGTTTTAACATCAGTTATCATTCAATACATGCCTTTCATTGAGAATTGAAACTAATCCATCACTAAATGAAATAAGTAAGACAAAAGTTGTTTTTTTATCCTGATACAAAATGAAGTCAAAAGCATTTTTTAAAAATTGGTTTAAATGTAAGAAAAATAGTATTATATAATAACATCCTTTCTGCTGTGCTACTTAAGTAATATTCAATAACAACTAACAACTGTGCACGCAGATGTAACAGTTCTCATGTGAGCATTGTTAATGGCGAAAATACATCCGGGTTCTAACGTTCAGTATTATGAGGCGAGACAAGCTGCATGCTATTATAGTGAAGGATTATGCGCACAGGATCGTTTAATTTATTGTCTTACATATTCATAAATAGAAATTGCAAGATGACTAACTTAACTACCGATTCGTTGAAAATTATATATATTTGGAGGGTGTTTAGTATGTTTAATCGACGGTTAAACTTTGGGCTTTTACCCTTAGCTTGTGTTGTTTTACATAACGAGGGCATTCATCAAGGGAATCCCGTACCTACTAACACGTCACGAGGCAGCCACGAGGCGGTCACGCTTCAGCGCGTTTTATTCTGTTCGCCGGCCTAATTGGGGGGTGTATTTCTAAAGTCGTGATTAAGCCGTTAGTAGGTCGATTTCGGAAATTTTAAGTTGAGTCAGTGTCAAATGGCTATCCCTTTTTCATGAATCGCGAAAGTTGCTATATGGCATTTCAGTCCATCTTTAAAATCTCCACAACATACATATCACAGACAAATATAGTGCCTTAACTGTATGCTATTATTCAAAATTAAGGAAATTCTTTTCATCAAGTCGCATTTTCTTAGAGATCTGTACCAAACGAGAAACCAAAGAACTTGTTTAAACGACCATTCTTGAATTGAGCTTGTACAAATTATTCACATTTTTGAAATGGCCTTCTTATTTTAGAAAATGTACCCGGTCCAGTAAATTTTCTCTATGTTGTCAATGTTTGATACTCATATTATCTTACATGTTTAAATTTGTATATGCATTAACATAATCATAAACAAACATTGAAAACAAATATTTGGTATTGATCTCCATTATCAAACTATACAATGTCCTGAAACCATCTACCAAACATTATTTGGAAAAGGAAAGCTTTGAAAAACAATGTTTGTATAATTGCAAAGATGAAATGATTAAAAAGTATGAAAGTTTGAACTATAACCACGGTATCATTTATAGAAAAACATTGCTATACTTATAATGACGCCAATATACAACTTCATATCCGAGAATTGCAGAAGGTACCTACAGTGTGCTGTAGGGTGGGAGTTGCTTTCAATTGTCACCTTGTTGAATGAAAAGTCCGTTCACATTACCCTCTTATACCCTTGATTGGACCCATTGACTATTTACAGCATTTGGTTTTACATTTCGAATGGCTCGATTGTATGACGAGGCTATTTAATTGCATCTTATTCAATGTTTATTCAGAACATCATATACCTGTAACAAAGAAATCTGTTTACAAACCAAACCGCGTTCTTGCTGTGTCATACTTATTCAGAACAGCTGCTGTAATTATCAACGTTCCACTGGTTCTTGGCATGATAAATTCTGACAATATAAAAATATGTCAATCAATTGCAGAAACTAATATTTCCGGCGCCCTCAAAGATGGCATTCAATTTGTAACAGTTTGTTCAATTACGTTTTATAAAATGATATCCGTGCTTCGATTTTTAAGATTAGTGTTATATTGACCAGTCTAAGTATACCTAGCCTCAATAATACTCGCTTTACTCCTACATTGAGTCCAGCTAGATATAGAAAATGCCTTACATTGACAGCGGAAAAAATGTAAGATTTTACTTTTATGACGATACAATGTAAGTATCACAAACAGTGTATGTTTCAAGGAAACAAAATAAGTTTTCTCTAGCAGAGAAATAACTATTTATGTCTCATCTTTCAAAGGATGAAGATAGTGTATGCAACTTGCTTATTAACAAAATAGCTAGGAATAATTTGTTTTTCCCGGCTAGACAATAATTAGCAACTAAATTAGATGTCATATAATAACGATAATGATAATGTGAATGATAATGACAATGATAATGATAATGTTAATAAAAGTACCTACGTCTTCAAGACATCCCGTTTGACCTTTTCACCAAAGAGTTTTACAATAACTTATACATGTACATCTTCATAAAAGTAAAATTTCACATGATATTTAATGTCTAATTGTCTGCCCGAAATTGTACCCTGACAACTAATTTATCATTTACAAAGGGAAAGTGATGACTTTTCTGTCATTGTTATACGAGATTTTGAGGTTTGAAGTTTGTCATGTCGCAATCTCTGTTTTAGATCCCTGTTAAAAATTATAAAACATTTCGTTCTGACATTTTGTTAATGACTTATTTCACTGAACATTTGGTCGAAAACATGCATTGACAAAGATATTAATCACATTCAGAGCATGTACATAATAGAGAACTTATGTTTCCTTGAACTTTAAGGACTCATAAATCGACAATTTTAGATCTTTTAACTATTAACTTTCTGTGGAACAGAAAAATAGAAATCAAATTTTCCTCTTTAACAGAATGGAATTAAAGTTCTTATGGAAAATCATAAAATTATGTGTTCACGTAAAATTCTAGTTTTGGTCCTAGCCATTAATCTAATATTAACTTATCAATGGAAAACAGAATGCAACAAATTATCTCTCTTTGTTACCGAGATATTTAAGTTCTTCCTTCAAAGAGTGATATATATCATTAACAAAATTAATTCAAAAATCGCGTTACGTCGTCAAATTAGTTGAGTCTCGGATTATTATCCCTGAAATTTAAGGAAAATTGGTTGAATCATTAGTGAGACAGCACATGTACAGGTGCAAATAATGATTATATGTATCTGGATAAAAACAATAGGTAGATCGTCTCCAAGACCTAATAAAAATGATTTTCACACCAGCATCCAGTGTAAGACTGATCAATGGCGATATATTTTTTTGTTGTTGAAGGAAATGTACTTTTGATTCATTTCTAAATACGCTCCCCGTGTTCAGGTATTCACTAGTTAATCTGGGTAAACTGAATGCAATTTGGATAAAGTACTTTGCAATAGGACACAACATATTGTAAATCCCAGGTTACACATTTTTGGATTCTAAACCCGGGCTTATATATCCCCTGTTGCTGAGTTGGATAAAGTGCCTTGCAAAAGGACACAACAGAGTGTAAAGCCCAGGTTACAATTTTTAAAGGAACCCGGGCCTTGAGCGTGTGAGCCCAACATATTAACCACATCAATCTATTGTCAGGCATTTTAGCTTAATCTTTGATTCGAAGAAGAGATCGAGTGACAATCAGATATACTTCATAGCGTGTTTATGAATAAAATGATATATGTACGATTATTTGTTGGTCAAGGGTTAGTTTTTAACATCATTCTGATTATCCAAGTACAAACTATTCCCCAAACGAGGATCGTGTTTTACCGACAAACCACAATCTCACGACATTGATGACAGATTTTTTGAAAATAATTAAGAAAAACTTTGTTTTAATGTTGATTTTGTAATTATAAGGATTGTTTTACATGTTTTGTGCCTCTATCGATGTATAACACCAACAAATTATGTATAAAATCGCGATTTTATACATAATTTGTTGCTGTTATACATCGATAGAGGCACAAAACATGTAAAACAATCCTTAAATGGTATATCATATGGTTAAACGTTAATACAAGATTTGCTTGATTGCTTTTTTTACTTATTTCATCTGAAATTTATTGCTTATATCCTTGTCTTTATCCCATGTCGACAATCAATGAATAAGATCGTGCAGAGGAAAGCGATCTACATTGAAGATGTGTATCCATAAAAACAAACGATATGCACTCTTAGTACCATAAATGACCTTGATATCCCCTGTTACTGGTGGCATGAAAACGAGGACCACTGTCGAAGAATACAGGTATGTTGGGTAGAATGTATCTTATTTAAGGCTTATTGGCATTTTAATTCCAACCGATAGCATACATTGCCATTGATGTGTAATAGTATAGAAGAAAGGAGATGAACAAAAGATTATGCCATCAATCATACTTAATAAAATATCAAAACCGTGTAAAGTTTTGTTAGAATAAACACACATGACATTTCGTAGCAAATGCATATTCATTCATCTAGACGAATAAGGAGAATAATAAAAAAGAACCTTAAAGCAAGGCAAAGGAACATTTAAACAATAACGATTAAACTCAAAATATATTATAAGTACATACCAATGTAGTACATACCAATGTATGAGCTATTGCGTATTGACATTGCGTATAAGAACAGTTTTCCTCATATTGCTTATATATTAGAAATGTCTATATGTTACAGCCAATATGTCAAATCAGTCATTTCGTCAAATGCCTAAATGTAACAGGCATTTTATCAAATGACTGCAACGATCAGTCATTTGATCAAATGACTGCGACGATCAGTCATTTGATCAAATGACTAATTTGTCTAGGCATTTAGCTAAATGAATGAAATTGTACACTGTGTTTTTGACAATTTGACTGTTACTGTCTAGGCAACATGTCAAAATAGTCATAACGTGTCAATGAGGCGCTGTAAGTTAGTGAGCTTTTGTCTCAATTCCAAAAAACAATTATGATGCAATGGGCATGGCATTATGAACTGTGACCGTGGAGGTCGGTACAAATGTGCAAATGTAGAAAACAAAGTATTGTAAGCAAAAGTAGGATTCTTTCGAGTGTTAACTGTTGCAATAAAAGTATTCAATGACAGTCATACCATGGGCATACATGTATGAATGTACATTTATGCTACAAATGTGTAAATGTAAAATATATTTTCTCATTTATAGGGATTTAAAAAAAAATAGTAATTTCGAAAATGCCCTTTGGTCATAGTAATTTGATCAAATGACCAAATCGTTAAGGCATTTGGCAAAATGACTGTAACATATATATACATATGAAGGCAAACGTTTAAGGCATACGATTTTATCAGTTATTTATTAGATGATCGAACTATGTATAAATTTATTGTTGTTTATATTAATTTGATTATCGATACCTTTAGGTATTTTAACTACTCTATCAATTTCCATTTTGTTCTATTTATGTAGAAAGCTAAAAGGTCTTAACGGAAAATAGATTGAGTTTCTGTGTCTGCTCCAAGAATTTTTTTACTAATCCTTTAAAATGAGTTATAATTGATTTTGTGTCTGACACAAATTAGCTTAACGTTTTAAAAGACATGAAACAGTAACTGAAACGCACAAGAACATTCACAAAAAGTAGTATTTTTATATATTGTTCATTTTATTTTTTTCTGCCTTCGCCAATCCAATTAAATAATATCCCAGGCAATACTTGAACCTCGCATCTCAGCGAGGACGGAGTGTTTTTTTAAGATCACATTTCAATGATATTCACAACTACTGAGCAAGCTATGACGAAGGTGCTGCAATTCATTATATATTCATTGTCTTATATGCGTCTGTGATCCTCTTACAGGCTTAACAGTGTCAAGTTTGTACTGTTAGTGAAATCTGAAGGTATAAAATGTGCATGTTGCAAATTGTAAATGGAAACGATTTGATACAAACAGCATGGATCCCAACTTAAACAGAGAGGTTGGCAAAACAGCTTTTTTCGGATTATTGGATAATCAACAGTTTCAGGAGTACTTCTATTCACACATAATGTATTATATAACATATATTATTAAAGATATGCTTGTTCAATGATCAATCCAATTCACATGTATATTCGAAATATTGGTTGGCAAAATAGAGTTCTTGAATTGATTAACCTGATTCATGATAAAGAATTATACATCCTTCTTCTAAATATCGTCGTTAAGTAGACTCTGGACATTTTGTTTTGCATACATACGAAACGAGGTTTGTCGTTATCATCTGAATGTCAAAGGTAATAATACTTGTCAAGCATTGTAGCAAATAATTTTCTTAGTATGTTTTGTCTTCCGCGCCTTGTATATTTGTGAAGTTTGTTTTCAACAAAAAAAAGTTTACAACGGCATTGGCACTTGATATGATAATCAAGGTATTCTCAATTCCTATCCGACCCTTATCCTTATTCTTAAATGTTACATTCTCACAAGCTCATTTACCTCATTTCAGAAACCGGAAACCTTTAACAAAGGTGACAGTTAAGTGATGCATCGATTATCACAAAAACATAACCATATCACTATTTTAAACAATGCTCATGCTTCAAAACTTTTAATAGCGTCTTTCTCAAAGGCAATGTCTTCGATTACTATGTTTTACACTAACTTATCTATATCAACGTTTGATATTGTACCATTTACAGGAATGATAAAACATGCCTTATAAACCTAACAAATATTAACTGTTTCCTGATTCATATTCCTGTCAACTGATTTTCGTTTTCAATCCCAAATAATTTCATTTTCGAAATACATCCAAAAAGAAATTGGCATGCACCTTAGAGACATGCAGCCTATTAAGCTAATATTTGTCGTGGATTCTACCAATCTGTGCAATGAAACAGATTGGCAAACGATAACGTGTCATCTAGACATTTAATGACAGACCGATGAGGGTTACAAGTTACTTTATGTGAGCTACTAAATCCTATGGACGAAGAAACCTTCTTTGCTTGTCTTAATAGGGCGGATAATTGGAGCTTCGGGATACCACCGAGCGCTTAAGGTTTAAAGGACTGCCAGGTTGTGCTTACTGAATAAAATATACACATGTTTCTACTCGATTGAATGAGTTAAGTAGAACCTCAACGACAATTTAATGAATCCCATCTCTTTCAAGATACGGTGTTGTTCTTTTAGTGCGATCTTGAGGTTCTTTTGGAGACGTTGCGTGTTAATAACTAACTATCCTTGAATATGGATAATCGTTATAAAAGAAAAGTTATTCTACGTATATAATTTCAGTGCAATCAACACCAGGATGCTACCTCCATTATTCATTCCTCCATATATATCGAAAATACTATTGAGTTACCAAAATGGACATGATCATTATTCCCTCCGATTCTCAATGTTTAATATGTAAATCACAGGTCAACATTGAAATGTGATTAACTCATCAAGAAGTTATTTAATGGTACATTAGAAATAATCATATTTTTCTGACGTTTATCTTAAAGCATCATTTAGGTGTAACTTAAATGCATACATTCGGGCATTAATGGAAATAAAATAATGGACGAAGTTCAATCTTTACTCATAATCGGTATGATCATGCTTTGTGAAATCATTTTGAAACAAACTTGTAATGGTTCCTTATCTTTCTAAAAATATTTCCTTCAATCGATGTCGAATGCATGTATGTAGACTGACATTGCGGTAAACTGAGAAGCAAACATGAAAATCAAACAAAATGGAAGATGATGTTGACTGACAGGTGAGTCATAAGGATCCCAAAGTAGGGATATAATCGATGGACCACCACACAGCTTCATCAACAATGAATCACCAAACTGTTACATCACATTGCTTGGTGCATGTTACACGCAACATGGCCGAGCTATATTTCTAGTGTGTTTGAGCTAACATTACCGTTATAGGAGTTAATTCTCAAAGGGTTTAATGGCGTATGATTTATTTATTTAACCTTGTCTGGTGTTCTTTGTCCATCAGGTTGGAACAATATTTGTATTATGTCTACATTATATACATCACGGTTAGAAAAAAAGAATGAGTTTTCGTATTGAGGTTTTCTTTCTAGTTTGTAGTACAAAAAGTGTAAATATAAATGTAAAAATATTCAGAGTTATGTAGATATATTCTCAGTACAGATCATGTAGAACGTTGCTAATCACCTGTCACTTCCAGAAATGAAAAATAGTTATGTATGTCTTTGGAGGATAATGAATGCCATGTTGAAATACATTAATATCGGCCGTAACAACCAGCGATACATGTATACCTTTGAATATTAAATAAAATACGATTTAACAAAGAGTGCATATGATAGATTCTTGCATATTATAATTGAGAACAATTATCAGTTATAGATATCCAATCTGTTTCGTTAGATAACTTCGTGAAATGCGAGATTGGACGACCATGTACATGTAAATTCGATGGGACCAACCGGAAATTGTATTCCTTGGCACAATGCATTAATCATTCAAACTATCACAGAGCAATCACAGATAACAAATTGGAGCTATACAAGCTTATTGTCTTTATCTGTCACAACTCAACCTAGTTTAAATACAAAATCATCTTCGATAATAGTTGTCTTTTACCATGGTATGAGTAGTATACTATATGACGCAATGGGCACGTTATAACAAGTTATCCTTGAGTGGTCAATAACAATTGAACAGGTCACATTTATTATGCTATATTTATATCCTTGTATCTATTTTACGACAGCGTCTGAAACGATCATCTGACGAAACTTTCGTCCAAGTATATAAATGTTGATATCATATTCCGTACAAGTCTTGTACAAATGTTATCCCAAAAAATTGTGCTAAAGTGATACATAGATCATTATTTCAATGACATATTGCTACTGAGCGAGTCTGAGCAGATTGCATAAGACGGATATCGATTAGTGCCGGCTTGTCAGTGCACCGATATTCTCATTATTGTATTGTTACTAGAAGCTGCAGGGTGGAACTCTGCTTCATGATTTCACTGTGAAAGGGAGATTATTACAGAGGTGCGATCAGGTAAGCTACTCACCGGATATCGTTTGGGCGACAGGAAGTCGTCTGCTGCTGGTGACCGTGGCCTAGTAACAAGGTTGGATCGATAACCGCAGTCAGATCGAGGCTACGGCATACAATCGATACGGAGCGCACTCATTACATTCTCTGCAAGGCTGCTGATGGTGATTATCTGTCAAAGCGATACAGTGTGTTTCTAAGTAATAACATGGAATATTCCTGGTCTACTGAAGACCGAACAGAGTCAGGAGCCAGTGCAGGAATGTCTCACGGTCCACACCTGGCCTTTACGATAATGCCCACGTCAGGTCAAAGGGAAATGGACATGATGGCTTCTTAAGGTTCCAGTCTGTGTATTTAAGATTCTCATTTCAGTACAGTGTTATTTAAATTCCGTTGTTGTGTTAAATAGTTTGCTAATCGTTGGAACGTAATGGGATGTATGTTCATTCACGCGTCCGAGATGTTTTTAAAAAGTTTCCAAATCATCAAGTATTTTTATTAATCTTGAAGAAAAGTCGTAGATGTTTAAAGGATGGTTGTCTCCAATATCTTTTCAGAATTTAAAATTGAAAAAATGGAATAATAAGATATTTCTCTTAAACATCAATTTGAACGAAATTGTTAATGTACATTGACTAACAGATATGATTCATATCAAATACAACTTTACAGAAAATCATAAAATATATAATTGTAGGAATGTATAATATCACATAAATATTTCAATGTTTATTCTAATCAAGTCCTTTATGTTGATGAGAGTTTGCAGTTTTAGTGGGGCACAGATATTTCATTTTGAACTACAGGATATAACGAACTAAATTCTTTGGTTCCTTGGAGTTCGTTATATATCCGTGTTCTACTGTACATGATTTCCATTTTGTGGATGGCGAAAAGTTAATAAACGGCTTGTATGATATTTGCTGGCGATGTTGCTCAACTCTTAGGGTGCGAGTTCGAATCCTGCAAAGAACTCTGCCCGAAAAAGTGCAAAATTTGTAGTATGACATATATCCCAAATATATAATAATTATTTTCTAGTCTATATTTGTATAAAGAAAGTTAACCACAAGTTTATAATAAAAACTAGATGTCTATATTTTTTAGTACTATTTACATGTATGTTAATTTGAATACATGCAGTCTGTGTTTTTTATAAGTTTTTAGTGTCTCTATGCAATCGCAACTTGGAATATGTTTATGGTATTGTTTCTGGAAACTGGTCTTCACCAGTCAGAAGGACAGTTATGAGTTGATAATGTCTATAGAGATTACAAAACGAGTGAGTGTTGAATATCGAAAATATTTCAACGAGATATTTTCAAATGTTTTGATTTATTCACGAGCGAAAGCGAGTGAATAAATCAAAACTTTGAAAATATTGAGTTGAAATATTTTCGATATTCAACACTCACGAGTTTTGTGATCTATTTATTACATACAAAAGGGAATTTCTATTTCTTTGAAACGATGATCAAACCATGCGCGATATATAGTTTCGTAATAATACACTGGTGAGGTACCTCTGTGTTCGCAATAGCAAAAACATAGTCCCGTTTCCCGTTAGCATCATTTTCTCCTCTAAATAAAATCCTACTTTTAAATAATCATTTATGTACCATTTATCGACAGGATTATCCAAAACCAAGACATTAGCAAATACTTTAACAATAACAATCGACGCTGTTGTCGATACTCGAGTAGCGAGATCGTCAAGCTTGATGTCAGTGACGTGGATTTGAACGGTTCAACCTTCCTTGCTAAACGATTCCAGACGAATACCGGCATTCAGTATGTTGCTTGATTATGTAAAGCAATTGTTTATATTTTAAATGAAACTTCATCTAAACACAAACGTCTCTAAACTAACGGCTTTCACTCAAACTTTCAAAGGCGACAGAGCTCCGTGTTGACAAAACACGTCAGTTGACTTCAAAAGGGAGATAACTCTTTCTAAAATAAATTTAGGCAATTAATTTTCAATTTAATGATGAAATAGCCGAGATCGGATCGCGAATATTGGTTTGATAATTTTGCACATATATCTTTGATGTGATGCAGTTTTATTTTGAGGGAAAATACGAAAATGGAAAAAATATGATGAATTAAAAATTTGAAGCGAATTTGAATTTGCACCCGATCAGCTGATTGCAAAAGTAGTACGGCATTATGACGTCACTATCGTTGAATAACCTGCTTTGGTTACACAACACTCGTTGAATAACTTTCAACTGGTTACACAACACTTGTTTCAAATAACCAAAATTATCCCATGAAGATATTTTGAACACGTATGTAATAAAATAGGTTATATAACTACAGTATTGATGTTAATTGTGCGGATAAATTTAGCTTGCACAAATATATGACTGTTATAAGATCATAATTGAAAACAAGAATGTATCATATAATTGGGTTCTTTTTGGAAATAATATGTGAGTACATTTGGATTAGCTATGACATCATTACTGACGCTCTCTTGCTTCGTTTCAAAGCAATACAATATGTGCTGAAGGTCACGGAGTGGCTTTTTAAAAGACTTCGCTGAAGGATGGTATGTTTGAAATCAATAATCATTAGCAAGCTTATCAGAATGTCAAAAGGAAATTTTCTGAAAATATTTGGTAATCCCAAAATCAGCAAAGGTAGTGTTTTATAGATTTTGTAATCGAAACTTGATAAAACTTATATCTATATCATTAATACTCATCCGAGTGGGTAAAATTGGTCTTAATGTTAAAAACGTCAAAGTTAAAAATATGTTTGTACATTATGTAGGCGAATATGAGATAACAGTGCTGACCAATTCAACGTTTGAGAATTCTGTAATGTGACTCTAGTGAATAACGCGTTATTGAAACAAATATTTGTAACTGCAAAATTATATAATAACAAGTGGAAAACTGTACTGTTTCCTTTTTGAATTTACAGACCCAAAACGTCACATTTCTGAGTATTACAAAGAACATTTTTTAAACCATAGTGAATATACCAGATGTGTGTGGTTGTGTCATTAAACCTTTCATGCAGGGAGGTCCCATATTAGAGTTACGATGCTTCTTGAATCATGAGTGAAAGTTATTTATACAACCACTTGTGTTTTGTACGTCATGACGCTATTTTGAGCATCTTTCCTCACACATGACTTCTCAAAATAATTGAAACATAACCAGATCACTCTTAAACCGGTTCAAGCGGAAATAGTTGGGGTTTTGAAACTATTATATTTTAATGGAACCCAATTTAACAGATTTCCACGCTCCGATAAGAGGGGAAAAGCAAGCAGTGAACGACTTTGTTTCTGTACAATTAATTACTTAAAAAGAGTGTAAATTTTTGGACATTTCAAAATTAAATGAAACAAGTAGTTGTCACTAACGTGACCATGTCCCCCGCCGCAAGAGAGAAATTAGCAAAAAGGGACTGCTACGCATCAGGGATTGCAATGTCCCAAAAAACGATGTGAAGGTTACCAAACCGACTGGTATCTGCGTATCAAACGAAGAAAGACAAAGACAATGAAGACTGAAAGCTAGGGTTTGTGAGATATCGTGCTAAAAGGTTTTATTAACTGGCCAAAACTACTTGGTCTACATCAACCAAACTTTGCAGAATTGTTAAACATGTCATTCTCATCAATTCTTGACCATCTCTAGCATTTGGGAATTTTAATTTTTGGCCGTTTCCATGGAAACGTCACTTTTTGGACTTAGTTTAATAGGGTTCAACGGGGACTAATTTTCTCAGAAACTATTGGACCTAGATGAATAAAATTTTGGTTATAGATGCTTCTGATGATACTCTTGATCGAGTTCGAAAGCCGATTCCGTAAACTAAATTTTTGCGGAGTTATCGCCCTTGAATCTCCAATTTGACTTGGTACAAACAGCGGACTTGGTGCTTCAATGGGGACAAGTTCTCTCGGAAACTCTTGACACCTAGGTAAATGAAATTTTGGTTATGGATACACATGATGATACTCTTGATCGAGTTCGAAAGCCATTTCCGAAATTTTATTTTTGACAAAGTTATGGCCCTTGTTTCTTAAATTGGACTTGGAGTGATGGCCAAATGGGGACAAGTTTTCTCAGACATGATGACACCTAGATGAATGAAATTTGATCCACCTGATGATACTTTTCATTGAGTTTAAAAGCTGTTACCAAATTCGCAGTTATGGCCCTTGGGTTTGGGTTTGAACTTTGTGTAAATGACTAGTCTGACGCTCCAATTTGGACTCGTTTTATCTGAACTTTTACAGTTAGGTAGATGAAATTGTGGGGTTTTTTTTCACCTGATGATACTCTTGACTCTTGCAAAGGACCACTGATATGCCCAAATGGGTTTGGAAAAGGGAAAAGAAATAAGACGGGATGCGGGGGTATGTTAGCCATGCTCACTTTTTTCTTGTTGAATTGGTTACATGCGTTTTATCAATAACATTGTAACATCACATGTCTTTGAAACTTCATATCCGTTAGTTAAATAATGACATTTTGAAGTGATAATATAATATTATACTTTAATACTTAAACAACCACGCTGTATTCTGACGTTCTGATAATATGCAAAAGTTGCATATATATTAGACGTAGATCTGTAACCAGCAGCCTGTACATAAGAATGAGTCCATAACCAACAACCAATAATATCCGATAACACCTATGTATTAAGTTTTATATAATCATTTCAAAGAAAACGCCGTCAGCATGCTGCGAATGTGAAACGATATATATAAATGATACCAGAAAACACACCTGGATTGATTTGGATGAAAATTTCAGGGATAATAAGCATATGCATTTGTGTCACGCAAATATAAAAAACATGAACATGTTACATGATACATGTATAATGCAAAGTGGACTGTTCTATGGCCGAAAATCGAATCTAGGACCTGTACATGTTTACATAATGTGATTAAGATTACTTTTTCGGTCGTAGAGTTTACTCGACCGTGTCTCAGTTTTCTTTTCGGAAAGCTGTATATACGATATTGCCTAACACGCAGTATTGAATTTAAATGCCAAATATTTTATAAAATGTGAAACATCGCTCCGGGGCACAAACCGACTTTGAATTTGAAAACAGGAAATAAAAATACTATTGAATTGAGGACAGTTCTCGCCATTTAATAAAATTACAGAAATGTAATTTTATATTTGCAATTTTGTTAAACTTACTTTATCATTCATCGCTTAGCGCCTTTGCCCTGAGTGTACTTTTACCGCACTTTTGACTTGAAAATGAAGTTTGAAAACATCTTTTCTAGTTTGAATCTTATTTCAATCAAGGAATTAGAATAGGAAAGAATTGGTATTAGCATTATATACACTTGACAAATTTGAATCACTAGTATCTCATGATAAAACCTAAGATACAAAACTAACTAAAAATATGTATGAACTTCAAATAAACACTTCTCATTTCTTTAGTTAAAATGACATGTTTAATTGAAATTCTTGATTTGATAATGTATGAACAACCACACAGAAAGGTTTACATACAACAGGCTACCCTACATTAGCATTCGAATTACCAATGTTACGCTCACTCTGTTGTTCTTCTTGCTGCATTTGATACCTTTCCTGTACTCACAAGGATTCGATAATACTTGCAACGAATAAAACAATAAGTTTCCAGTCCAAAGTCAGCGTTTGGTATCGATCAACTTACTCCACAACTTGAGTTTCGCTCAATCATAAAACTTAATTAATGTGAGTATTACAAAGGTCTTCGTAGGCTTTTACAAATCGCAAAATGGAAAAACTTCAAAAAATGTAGAGGCAATAGCAAAGAAACAATTCTTACTCAACTTGAAAATAGGATAAATAAGTAAAGGGAGATGAAAAGGACAAACATTCATTTTATTTGATATTGAATTGGCTATATCAAAGCTGAAATTTTACGTATTCTAATGAATATTCATCCATTTTAGACACAAATATATCTAATGAATTTGCTTTCAGGTTGAATTTAAATAATTAATCTAAATACACCTTCCAGCACTGACAAATATGCAGACGTGAATAGCCCCACACTATTTTATGATCGTAATATAGTTTCACTCGACCTCATTTAGAAGAATACATTGTACTTCATTTATCTTTCAAGAAGGGGTGCCTGTTATTACACTATAGGGACAATTCATTTTCACACACGGATGATCAAGATGATTGGTAAATTGTTCAGCATTGTTAGGGGACATCCTTAGTGAAGAGGAAGGCAGATTGCAAGGTTTTAATAACCATTACACTGATCTATAGAGCCCTAAAGATTCCATCAGCAACAAATAACAGTGAAACCGTCCTTTGAGGCAGGTAACGAAAACTGTTCACAAACTATAGACAGCGATAGAATGATAGTAACTCTTATCGATATTCATCCCAGTACTAAATGAACTAAATATCTTAAATATTCATTTTGTGATATTGATACATTGTTTGGATCGTTGACTAAACTGTTCCTTATTATTTCATTTCAATCACTAAAGTATAGCATACGACTGAGTTGAAAGTGAAATAGAACAGCCTTAGCAATTGTTTTGATTATCTCAACAGTTTGCGATAATGATACTTTTGAAAATGTTAAGACGTCTGCTAAGAAGATTCAATAACGTTGATGTATATACAAGACTATATTCAGATTTATCATTAAACGTTGTCCCTGACGAACAGTGCAATTGCCGATAGCGTAATTACCTTAAGGCCTTTAATGCAAAACAGTATGATGCAGCCCAATGTAAACAGTGAGTGATTTGATGATATTTTGTGATTATTTTTTACAATGAATAGCACATGTGAACTAACTTTGTTAATGCCTTTATCCTTTAAATCTCTTCAATGTCATGTTTGAATTTTCGAGATAACAAATCATAATCTCCACCCACAGAACAATTTTGAGAGTAAGACAATACTTTGCTTAGTTGATTTTTGCTCATATGAACTATTCAAACAATAGACAATCATATTATTTGTGCTGTCCTAATGTAAAATTAATTTAAAAAGACTAAAACAAATAATGGGTCAAAAGTTTCATGGGCATCTCATTCAATTTCTGATGTCGATCCTACTCCTGTGAGAATAACTTGGTAAAAGATGAAACAAATATTCTTTGCATTGATTTAGCACGTTTTAAATTCAGGTGGAATTTAAGGAAACCTGGGGTTTTATTTCCAATCATTCAATCTCATGCCTGGTATTATAATGTCAATCTAATCAATTAAAATGTCAAGAGGAGACTTCCGTATTTAATCGGGTTTAAACCTCATGATGTATTTCAATTTCATCAACCTGAAGTACATTGGAGGCCAAACAAAACATTTGAGCAAATTTGGTTGAAAGTTTAAACACTCTACATGTTAATGAATTTGTTGTTATCACTTGTATTATATTCATAGTTGAGTATTTAGTGTTTTTAAATTCACTTGTATTCTTCCCCTAGGCTTAAATGCCTCCTGTGTTTTCTTTATTATGCCGTCGCAAATGTTGATGTAAGTAAAATATTTCATGATGGATATTTGCACAAATATCTCGTCGGTTCTTGTCCGTATTGTTAATTAAGTTTATAACAATGATAGATTTTAAATTGCGTTTCTATAGACTTTGAGAACATAATAAGTGGGAATAGAGTGCTTGATATTGATTAACCCATGTCAGTGTTTTTCTGGCAGTTTGAAAGGTTCCTGCTTATCCTGACAGTCACCAGTAATGTGCTGATGTGCGGATGTGTTGAGGTGCTCTCAAGTATAACGTCTTCCGACAAGCTGCCAAAACCAAGTCATATATTATTACTTGAGCAAAAGCGTCTGATATGTTCTGACAGTGACATACCAGGTATATTGTTTGTGTTCTCAATCAATAATGTGTGTTAGGTTTTCTTGAAGTAATTACTTAAAGTTGGCTTCTTTAGTGAAGGCTATGGCCTGGAATCAATTTCAGATGCACAAAATATGTCATTTCATATTGTAAAGTAGCTTTATTATAAGTATAGCCAAATATATTAGAGAAACTCGCTATCGATATGGATAACAGGGAATTGAGTGTTGACAATCTTATGTTAAAAATATAAAATTACAATAACAAACATATGCATTTACTAGCTTCCGTGAGTTGACCAGAAATATTCTTCAGATAACAGCATGATCCTTGTTAAAAAAGTATTGGTTCTTGCTTCTTTTTTTTTTGGAATAATTATTGAATTTCAGATTTCAGCCTTTTTTTTAAATACCAAGAAACACTTGAGAAATAGCTCTTTGTGCTATATTGCATATGCCAGTCAACTAACAGCTTGCATTATATTGATTCAAGGTTATCATTTACTTTCATAATAGGTCGCTGTGTTGTTAACATTAGTCTTGAATTAAAAGATTAAAACAAGTTCAGACCAATCTTCTGCCAGCCATTTCAACGCAGGTCACAATTTTAAGGTAAAACGGTATCTTTAAAGTCTGACAATCTACGGATGATTTAGTTGACTTAATACGGATAAGAAAATGTGCCGCCTTTGGTGGATAGTCAATTATTACGAAAGCCAGAGGCTTGTCGGATCGATCTGGCGAGAGAATATAATACAGTGAACTCCGAGGGTAAGAACTAAAATAGCTGTTGATGTGACCTGTGTGCCGAAAGCAGGAACAGACAGAACACTTGAAGCTCATATTTTCAAGTGGAGATCTGGATCTGTTTCACTATTAAGATTTTGTAACAATATTGAGATTGGACATTTCCCATTCGTAATATTGCCATTCGATCAATGATCAATGATCAATGATTCATGATGTACCACGTGTAGATGTAGATGAAGATTATTTAAAATAAATCGAGATTTGTTGCTGGTGACACTCAATTACATTTGCTGTTTTATAAGGGCACGTTTTTAGTGGGAATTTAAAGTGATGTCAGGAAAATGAAAATTAATGGTTCCATTTTAAAGACAATATATTTAAACTAACTGGAGCAGTAATAATTTGCATAGATAACGTAAAGTTAAGCCATGCGATTCCTTTTTCTTACACAAAATGAATTAAAGGTGTTCACGAAAAATGACCGCCAATAGATTTTATGTGAATCTTTATACTTTGTCCTCTGGCTACGGATGATTGGCTTGTGAAATAAGATTTTTGTCACTGTCAAAATAATACATTTAACATTAACTTACAATTATTAGTGAAAATTTTTAAATATAAAATTATCAAAAAACGTGCTACTTTTCCCCTTTAAACCATGTAACTATAAAGAACAACATTTGTTGTAATGTATAATGAAGACGCATCCATTTTATAAGGTTTCCAAGTACAACACAGTCCAATCTAACAACAAAACTACACATTTGCCTAGGGAGATATTATTGTTTGTTTGTTTTTTCGATTAGATCTTGTGTTTGAGGAAGCTTGTGAAGGATTTTGACCGTGATGTTGACAGAAAAGTTGAGTACATAAAGGTGGCGTCCTGTATTAACTACATAATAGTTGACAATTCCCTCTGTCAGATGAAATTAAATATAACAGATGATAATGCATTTAATCATTCATTTTGACCAATAGAAATTAAGTTTGATTTTAACCGAGAAACATTTCGTTGATATCCTTATAGAATTTGTATGAACCATCTTTGCAAACAATCCAAATCCAAAGACCGGAAAGCGACTTGAAATATTATTCTTTTATGAGCAAGATTTATGATTCAACTGAGTAGAATATTATGTTTGCATTAAGTTATGGACAAGTCACATTTAAGCCACTTGAAAGTTTCATTCACAGACACGTTACAATTTGCAGATGCCATTTTCAGCTGTTACATTAAAATCAAGTTTGTGTTAAGCATACATTAATATGGTCGATATGTATATAGTCATTGCACAAGGACCACTGGAAAACTACGTATAAGGTTATCTAATTATTTAAAATTACAGAAGTTAAATTGATGTAGATTGTTGGTAACATTTCCTCATACGTCAAGAGAATCACATCAACCTGTAGTAAAGCAATTTGTCACCAGCAATATAATCGAATGGCAAAATGAATTGAAAGCATTGCCAGATGATAAAATTTATCTTAGTCAATATCATCCTCCATGTAGATAACTTTGAATCAGAGTATTAACATCACAGTCAAGCTAACAACATAACTTTATTGCATTCTACATCCAAAAGATGCAGTTTCCATATATAACTTCATTAGCTATTTGAGAGGGATGTCAGAAATTTTAAATTCAATGTTCATATTTTAACAAAAATATTTGTCAAGCAAGTTTCTTTATTTTTGCCATTTATGTTATCAAACCTCAAATTTATCTTCTTCTGATTCTTCCTGATTTTATATTTAGAATTCTAATTTCTTACATGATGGACTCTATCATAGATTTAGATCTTTCCCAATCATAAGAATTGATATTGCGTCAATGTTTAAAATTATACCAAGATTATTCACGCTATCAGAGCGAAAAACTGAACATCAGAATAACAGGCAAACTGCATTAAGCAAGACAAATAGGAATGGGAAAACAGAAAGATCAAGAGCCTCATGAAAAGAATTACTGGAAGCTTTAATGCACACTGTATTTTGATGTCCATAGTGGCATGACAAAAAGGACAATTATGTTTCAAAATAACACATCCGTTGGCTATATTTGTGAGTTGTCTCTAAAGAACTCACATTGAAGAAATATGTTTTAACACACTTAACCATACAATTCAAAGGTCATGAGAAAGCGTGCCAAGATGAGCGAATTATGCTTGCCTTGAAATTAATTACAGTTCGATCCCTACATCACTTGCTCCTTGGTGTTGAAGTGATTTGGTTATGGTTCAATCACTGTGACCAGGCACGTGTGGACAAGAGTTTCAGTTTATGCAACACAAAGATGATTGGATAACATATGAGTTTCTTTGGCATATACAATATCTTCCCACACACCAATATTTCTTTCATTCTGATGGGTCATCAGGTAATACACACCTCTCTTTATTACTTTTAATATACACCCTTTATATCATTATGGAAATACAAGAACGTTTGGGTGTCAACATCTATATCTGCTTTGGGGAATTATGTTTGTTTAACATTCGCTATCCTGCATACCAAGTATTTGCCATCTCCCCTTAATATACACTTGGCCACAATTTAACTTCAAACTCATATGGAATCATTTGTTCGAGATTACAGACCATATTTTTGTCATCTAAAAAGTTGGTTTATCCAAATACATGAGACGACGGTTTAAACCCGTTATGAGTAAAATTGGACTTTCACAAGCATTTCGATATCTATTTAAACAACTTGTTGGTAAGATATACCCATTTGAAATAAGTATTGCCTAATTTAAGGTTCTGAGTATATATCAAGATAACGATAAACATGAAATGTCCTTAAAAATAACAACGAAACTTCTTTAAATAATCTGGTGATAAAATTATCCCGACCACTTGTGAAACACTTAGGACAAATATATTTATTGAAATGTGATAACCTACTAATGTGATAAGCCTTGATTGACTAGATTTTATCAAAATGGGCATGACAGAACCTCAAGGTATTGATCCATCCAGATCAGGCTGTGTAAAGTGTTTCTTTCAGCAACAGCTGTCTGGTTTACACAGAGATGATTAACATGTACGAAACCGTGTGTTGCAAGTATAATGTTTTGAATTACTGTATTGCTTTAAGGTTGAGATATTCGAAAATGACCAAATTCAAACTTAGGTAATCTAATGTCACAAATGAACCTGTTAGCTATAAGAAGTATTTGACTTAGCAGAGGTGGTTGGTAGTAGCAATTTATAGGCAAATACAAATTCATGTACACTGATGTAACTTGATGTAATATTGACTGTATAGAGGTAATTGTTGATTGTGTTGGAGTGAGTTATTGTTTTGTGCAGCTTCAGGAATATTTTGGCATTGCGTTGGAACATGCGAGTTTACTCAACCTGTTTGTAAAATGGTGTAAACTATTTTTCACACATGTGCTATACGAGTAAACTATTTTACACACATGAGCAAGTATACCCAGAATTTTCATGCATGAGCTCACAAGTGTTAATAAAAGTTATACCATTCAGAAGCGGGGTACATGGGGAGATATTCGCCTCGAGCTTTGTGTTATGCGACGAGCCGAAGCCAAATGTTTAATGTATTAAGATAAAGAGTAAGAAAAACATTAACTGCTTTAGTCATTTTACTATAGTTTGTTCAAAGCTTATCGGTTGATCAAAAGTAACCAGCTTGATCATGTGTTTGAGGTAACAAACATTGTACATTTCAAGACACTGAATCTGCACACTTTTTTTCATGCTTTTTATGTGCCAGGGTATAAATGATTTATCACCCCACTGAAGAGGGTGATACAAGTATTTATCCAGGGTCAAGTTGACCAATCAGACTTTGAGATTCTTACATGAGGTAGGATAATAAATTTCAGTTGGTTGTCAGTACAATAATATATCATAATCTGCAACATTCCTGCTTTTCCAAAATAGTTGCATAGCAGAGCACACTAACACAAATTAAACAAGTAAATCAATGGAGAATTGCAGTGACAACAGGGGCAGATAATGGCAGGCCTGACCTCTTTTTCTTGCTTTTAATTTACCCCCTTCATATCAGTTTTGGAAATACAAGAACGTTTGAGTCAAAACATGCATATCTGCTTTAGGAAATACTGTTTGTTTGACATTCCGCTTTCGCCATCTTTGGAATTGTTAAAAACTCAGTTTATCATTCAGCGCCTTGGCCTTGAGTGTATTTTTTCCCGCACTTTTGACATGAAATGAAGTTTGAAAATACCTTTTCTAGTTTGAAGCTTATTTCAATCAAGTATTGAGAATAGGAAAGAATCTATATGCGTATTAAGATTATATGCACTTGATAAATTTGAAACACTAGTTATGCTACTGTGATATAAACATAAAATACAAAACTAACAAAAACATATGTATGAACATCAAATAAACATATTAATCATATTTGTAATTAAAAGGACATGTTTAATTGAAATTCACAGAAAAGTTTTACATACAGCAGGCCTCACTTCACTAAAATTCGAATTACCAATGTTAAGCTCATTCTGTTGTTCTTCTTGCTGCATTTGATACCTTTCCTGTAATCACAAGGATTCGATTATACTTGCAACGAATAAAACAATAAGTTTCCAGTGCCAAGTCTTCGTTTGGTATCGATCAACTTACTCCACAACTTGAGCAGCTACACTCAATCATAAAACTTAATTAATGTGAGTATTACAAAGGTCTTCATAGCCTTTTACAAATCGCGAAATGGAAATACTTCAAAAATGTAGAGGCAATAGCAAAGAAACAATTCTTACTCAACTTGAAAATAGGATAAATAAGTAAAGGGAGATGAAAAGGACAAACATTCATTTTATTTGATATTGAATTGGCGATATCAAAGTTGAAATTTTACGTTTTCTAATGAATATTCATCCATTTTAGACACAGATATATCTAATGGATTTGATTTCAGTTTGAATTTAAATAATTAATCTAAATACACCTTCCAGCACTGACAAATATGCAGACGTGAATAGCCCTATACTATTTTATGATCGTAATATAGTTTCCCTCGACCTCATTTATAAGAATACCTCATTTATCTTTCAAGAAGGAGTGCCTGTTATTACACTATAGGGACAGTCCATTTTCACACACTGATGATCAAGATGATTGGTATATTATTCAGCCATTGTTAGGGGACATCCTTAGCGAAGAGGAAGGCAGATTGCAAGGTTTCAATAACCATTACACTGATCTATAGAGCCCTAAAGATTCCACCAGCAACAAATAAAAGTGAAACCTTGCTTTGAGGCAGGTAACGGAAAACTGTTCAAGAACTATTGACAGCGATAGCATGATAGTAACTCTTATCGATATTCATCCCAGTACTAAATGAACTAAATATCTTAAATATTCAGTTTGTGATATTGATACATTGTTTGGATCGTTGACTAAACTGTTCCTTATTATTTCATTTCAATCACTAATATAGCATACATGTACGACTGAGTTGTTTTGAAATAGAACAGCCTTTGAAAATGTTTTGATTATCTCAACAGTTTGCGAGAATGATATTTTTGAAAGATTCAATGATGTTGATGTATGTACAAGATTATATTCAGATTTATTTTTTAAACGTTGTCCCTGACGAACTGATTGAAACATTTATAATTCCCGATAGCGTAATTACCTTAAGGCCTTTAATTCTTAATGCAAAACAGTATGATGCAGCCCAATGTAAACAGTGAGTGATTTCATTATATTTTGTTATTAACGTTTTACAATGAATAGCACATGTAAACTAACTTTGTTACGGTAACTGTATTTATCCTTGAAATCTCTACAATGTCATGTTTGAGTTTTTGAAAAAAAAAAGATTATAATCTCCACCCACAGAACAATTTCGAGAGTAAGACAATACTTTGCTTAGTTGATTTCTGTTCAAATCAACTATTCAAACAATCGACAATCATATTATTTGTGCTGTCCTAATGTAAATTTAGTTACAAAGACTAAAACAAATAATGTGTCAAAAGTTGCGTGAGCATCTCATTCCAATTTCTGATTTTGATCCTACTCTTGTGAGAATAACTTGGTAAAAGATCAAAAAACTATTCTTCGCTTTGATTAAAAGCGTTTTAAATTCAGGTGGAATTTAAGGAAACCTGGGGTTTTATTTCCAATCATTCAATATCATGCCTGGTATTAAAATGTCAATCTAATCAATTAAAATGTCAAAAGGAGACTTCCGTATTTAATCGAGTTTAAGCCTCATGATGTATTTAAATTTCATCAACCTGAAGTACATTGGAGGCAAAACATGAGCAAATTTGGAAGAAAGTTAAAAAACTCTACATGTTATTAAATTGGTTGTAATCACTTGTATTATATTCTTAGTTGAGTCATGTCATGTTTTCTCACTTGTATTCTTTCCCTATGCTTAAATTCCTCCTGTGTTTGTCTTTATTGTGCCGTCGCAAATGTTGATGAAAGTCAAATATTTCTTGATGGATATTTGCACAAATATCTCGTTGGTTCTTGTTCGTGTTGTAAATGAAGTTTATAACAATGATATACTTCAATTTGCGTTTCTATAGACGTTGAGCACACAATAAGTGGGAATAGAGTGCTTGATATTGATTAGCCCATGTCAGTGTTTTCTGGCAGTTTGAAAGGTTCCTGCTTTTCCTGACAGTCACCAGTAATGTGCTGATGTGCGGATGTGTTGAGGTGCTCTCAAGTATGACGTCTTCCGACAAGCTGCCAAAACCCAGTCACTTATTATTACTTGGGCAAAGCGCCAGATATGTTCCCGACAATGACATACCAGGTACATTGTTTGTGTTCTTAATCAATGATGTGGGTTAGGTTTTCTTGAAGTAATTACTCAACTTTTCCTTCGTTAGTGAAGGCTACATTCACTCCCCACAGAGGCAGATCAAGTCATGTTGATTTAGCCTCTGTTCTATTACGCCGAAATCTCTGGGTTCCGGCAGTTTCCCCTGGCGGAAAAAACTTTCATCACAATACATTTGAATTTCTTTATCAAATGACAAGGCTTCTCGCATGGAAAGGGTGGTTCATATCAACATGCCTTTGCCTTGTTTCATTAGCCAAAATGTTCATGTAGAAACAGCATCGCTGATTGCACAACTAATTTTGATTGCCTCCAATCAGTCATCTTCCATTCTATCCCCCGGAACCCAGGGATTTCGGCGTAATAGAACAGAGGCTAAATCAACATGACTTGATCTGCCTCTGTGGGGAGAGAATGTGAAGGCTTAGGTCTGAAATCAATTTCGGATGCACACATATTGAAAAGTAGCTTACAATATATTAGAGAAACTTGCTGTCGATATGGATAACAGGGAATTGAATGTTGACAATCTTGTGCGAAAAATTTAAAATTACAATAACAAACATATGCATTTACTAGCTTTCGTGAGTTGATAAGAAATATTCTTCAGTTTGAAAGAAGACTACAGCATGGTCCTTGTTAAAATAGTGTTGGTTCTTGCTTCTTTTGTTTTTGGAATAATTAATGAATTCCAGATTTCAGCCTTTTTTTACTAAATAGCAAGAAACACTGAAAATTAGCTATTTGTGCTATATTACCAATTCCAGTCAACTAACAGCTTGAATAAAATTGATTCAAGGTTATCATTTACTTTCATAATTAGTCACTGTGCTGTTAACATCAGTTCATTTGAATCGCCCATGCCAGTGAAGGAGAAGCTTTTACTAGCGTAATTCCTCTATGTTTAGTTTGTAGACTGTCTTGAATTAAAACACGTTTAAACCAATCTTCTGCCAGACATTTCGACAGGTCACCATTTTAAGCTAAAACGATATCTACAAAGTCTCACAATCTATGGAGGTTTAGTTGACTTAATATGCATAAGAAAATGTGCCGCCTTTGGTGGATAGTCAATTATTACCGGAGCCAGGGGCTTATCCGATCAATCTGGCGAGAGAATGTAATACAGTGAGCTCCGAGGATTTGAACTAAAATAGCTGTTGATGTGACCAGATAACAGCTACAGACAGAACACTTGAAGGTCATATTGTTAAGTCAACGAGGTTTGAAGACCTGAAACATTGAACGATAGATCAACCTGTGAATATTGAGGCAAAAATAATAACAAAAGTTTGTTTTTTTAAAGTAAATGCCGAATTAAAACAAAACCTGCAGCTCATCTTCACTTCTAAAGTCTTTCACTATTAAAATTTTGTTACAATTGTAATAGGCAGGTCAATATATTTATAAGACTGCTTTGCCCAGTGAAGTTGGCAACTTATAAAATGACTTTGCGTTGTGTTTTGATGTTTTAGTTAAAGGAATTTACATTGGACCAACTTCATTCAGGTTCAATGGCATCAGGCCCCATTGCTGGCACGAGAAAGAATTACTGACAACAAATAGAAAGTTTATAACAATTTATTCACATACAAATCAACAAAATCTCAACCAGAGTAAAAGGATGAATGAACACAGTATTTCAACAATTGTACAGTACAAACAGCAAACACTCATTCATTCACACATTCACGAACATTTTAGCTTATTAATTCTACATTTTGCCTTGTTATCTACCTTAATTACCTTAATTGCCCTAATTAATTACCCTAATTCCCTAACAACCTAACAAGCCCTGCGGACTGTGTCCCGTGAAGCCACAAGACAACACTACAAAAATAAAAGATCCTATAAAAAGTGTTCTATGTCCAGTGAGGAGCCCACTAGCCAATTGAACTAACAAAATCCCTCTTCCCAAAACCTAAGTAGTTGAGACAAGAAACCTGTTCTCAGCAAGATCAAGTTACCTCAAGAGTCCTTGTGGTAAGCGTGACAATGAGAGCTAGGCCCCACTACCTTATATACTGCTGAGGCCATGCAATGCATGTGCAGAGCACAGCCTACAGCCCTGGTTGTGTTCTGGCTATGCGCTTTATAGCCGGGAACACTAACTTAGAAAATTACCCAAAAACTACAAAATTACTACATTCCTCCCCCCTAAATTAAGTTATTACCCAATAACTTACCTCTAACCAATACCAATAAAATAATCACAACATCACAATACAATACACACATTATTCATACACTCAATACAATATACAAAATGTGGAAATGCGATTCAATTTACAACAACTCAGCTCGGTGGTCGCGCAGGGAGTTGACAATCTTGTCTAACTCCTGAGAGGTGTCTTCATAGGGGTAGTCCCTAGAGGGCAGAGACCTTCGTCGCTCCTGCTCCTTCTCCTTCAACTCCTGCCGTCCTGGAGGGAGCTGTGCTCCACGTCCCTGATACCCCGGGAGAAGGGCATCCCCTGGATCAACATAGCCGGTATTGGGGACTTCTGTACTGGGGACCAGTGCTTTAGGGCTGTGGGTCTTGCCGTGCTTCTTCGCACGTTGCCAGCAGTTGAACTTCTTGCCACATTCACTGCATTGTCCTCCAGGCTTCATGGGCTTATGTTTGGCAACCAAGTGCGTTAAAAGCTTCCCTTGGGTTAAAAAGTGACGGGGACCACACTGACCAACTGGGCACTGCATCCCTCCAATGGGTTAGTAAGGGCGTTCTTCTCGTATGAACTCACGGAGTTCATCTTCTTCAACATTAATTTCCATCTTGAGTAATAAAAGAAAGAAGTACATAACCCTATTCATCAAAGGTATTTCCCAAAATATAATGTTAACCTCCACATTTATACTATCATGCAAGGGATCAGAACTATGGACTTCTTCTGAGTCATTGAATTCATTGGTCAAATGATCACTACAAGGATGTATTTCCAGTGGAGATGAAACAGTAGCTCTGTGATAATCAACCTCCACCTCTACATCTTCATCTAACACACATTCCATTGACGCATTTTCTGATTGATCATTTAACCAACTAGGAGGAGCAGAAACACCTTCATAAGGTTTTTAATGGTCAACGTGGACACTAATAATTGGACTTTTTTGGGATTTCTGAACCCTCAAAACAAAATCTGACAACTTGTCAAACACCAAATAGGGTCCATCCCATCCAAGACCTAATTTTACATTAGCCTTTGGAGGATACCACCTCAAAACAAATGTGCCCTTGGAAAATGACCTTTGTTTTAACCCCTTGTCATAGTTTCTCTTCTGAGAAAATGCTGATTTCTCTAATTTCTCATTGGCATACGGAAAACGGCTTCCATAGTTTCCCTTAACCATTCAACGTATTCAACTGGGCATCTATCCTGATTTAGCTGGGTAGGGTTGCCAACCATTATATCTATGGGTAAACTGATTTCTCGACCGAACATCATCAGGTTAGGAGAGCAACCAGTGCTCTTGTGTTCAGTAGCACGATACGCCATTAAGATGTAAGGTAAGTGGTCATCCCAATCAAGATGTTCGCTATTTGAGTAATAAGTTAACATTTGCTTTAAAGTTCTGTTAAATCTTTATACAAGACCGTCTGATTGTGGCCGATAAGGGGTTGTTCTGGTTTTTTTTATGTTAAACAATTTACACAGAGATCAAACAGTTTAGACTCGAACTCCCTTCCCTGGTCTGTATGTATCTGCTGAGGACAGCCAAATCTACTGAATACTCCTGAGACCAGCTTATCGGCTACAGTTAAAGCAGTATGGTCACTAATTGCAAATGCCTCTTTCCATTTTGTAAAGTAGTCACCTACAACTATGACATACTCATTTCCATGTCTACTTATGGGTAGGGGACCAACTATATCTATGCCTATGCATTCCATAGGAGCAAGGGCTACGAATTGCTTGAGAGGGGCTTTACCACGACCGGGACCAGGCTTATAACGAGCACACCAATCACAGGACCTACACCAACGTTTTACATCTGAGGACATTCTAGGCCAATAAAACCTCATCTTTGTTCTGTCCCTACCAAAATGACCTCCAGTACGATTGGTATGTAGATGTTGGAATTTGTTTTTCCGTACCAAATTTGGGGCTACTAGTTGTAAGCGTGGGCCAAAATAGTCGGATTCTACTTTTTTGTAAAGTAAGCCATTCTTAATTTGCAAGTGCTGCCATTGACCCCACAGTGTCTTTGTCTCTGAACCAAATTTGATTATATCTTCTCGTTTAGGTTGTACACTGCCATCTTTTAGTAATTTCAGAATTGGCCCTATTCCCTTGTCTTTATTTTGAGCGACTAACAACTCATCCCGGTAACCAATTTGATATACTAGGTTCTGGGAGAGTTGAAGAGGATGTACTATTGTCATCGTTGGTAGTTTGTACTGGACAGAGATAATCAATTGAGCTACATTCTTCAGATGTTTGAGGCGAACTAGGTGATTTACAATCCATATGTTGAATGCTACAATCAGGACATTCCTCAAATTTACATTTTCTTATTGGCTTACGTGACATAGCATCGGCAAAACCGTGTTTTGGCCCAGGTCTATAACGAATTTCAAACTGATAGGTTTCAATAACACTAAGCCAGCTTGCAAGAATGCCTTCAGGATCTCTGAAATGTTTAAGCCATACCAGTGGGGCATGATCTGTTCGCAACAGAAAATGTCTACCATACAAATAGTGTCTGTTGTGTCTTAGAAAAGTCACAACTACTAATAGTGCTCTCTTAGTGGTACAATAGTTCCTTTGGGCAGGATCAAGGGTACGACTAGCATATGATAAAACACGTTCTTCCCCATTTTGTACCTGAGACAAAACTGCACCCATACCAAATGCACTAGCATCGGTGTCTAATACAAATTCTACCATGACATTTCAAAATCCTCAAATTTCATTGGTTTATTTCTATGGTCGAACCTACGTTCGAACACGATTTTTATGACGACCGATTCACCGCGGTTTGATACACATTGCCATAGAAACGAACTTCATGACACGAGTCGACATGCATAGAACAGTACAGTCACTGTACGTTTCGGAAGTTGCTTCGTCTGAATACTAACAAAAACTGCAAAAAGTCTTTAATCCTTGTACTACCCGTACTTTTATAGAAATAGAGTTTGATTAGCATCGATATCACGCAGGTTTATGTCCAGGAAAAAGTGTATTTTTAAGCGAAAGGCTGAATGTAGATCATGGAGTACGGCAACCGGTTTTGGTTCAGTGATGTCAACAGTGACGTCAACCTTTGACGTCATAAGCGCAAGACATTGTGACGTCACAGTGTTGACCGAAGCACAACTGACGTTACGCGGTAGAAAAGACATGACATTTAAAACGCTCAAAAAACTCGTCATGGTAGAATGGAGATAAACCTACTGTGTTTTTTAATTTTCGTGGTCTAAGGTAGATTCGATACCGTTGATGTTTCATTCGAAGCCTCACGCTTACGCGTTCGCCTCCGAATGACATCAACTGGTATCGAATCTACGTTAGACCACGAAAATTAAAAAACACAGTAGGTTTATCTCCTAATTGCCCTTACTCTGACGGAAATGAAAGTGTTGGAGCCTCCACTAGACATTGTTTAAGTTTGTCAAAAGCTGTTTTGCAGTCACTACACCATTTAAATTGGACACCTTTTCTAGTTAGCCTAACTAGCGGGAAAGCAATTTCAGAAAAATTTTGAATGAAGTGTCGGTAGTAACCAACGAGACCCAGAAAGCTACGTACTTCTGACCTACTTCTTGGTGGTGACCATGTTTCTACAGCACTAAGTTTGTCAGGATTGCATGTTGTCCCCTCAGATGAAACTATGTGTCCTAGGAATTTCACTTCAGTTTGAAATAGAGTACACTTCTTTGGTTTGAGCTTCAAATTAGCAGTGCGAAGTTTGAGAAAAACAGATCGCAAGTTACTGAGAGCAGTGTCAAAGTTTGAGCCAAAGACAATGATGTCGTCTAAATAGCAAAGACATTTCTTCCACTTTAGTTTTCCCAATACATTATCCGTTAACCTTTCAAATGATGCCGGGGCATTCGTGAGACCAAATGGCATCACATTGAAATGATGGAGACCCATATGTGTGGAAAATGCGGTTTTTGGTTTATCTTTTGGATTCATTTTAACTTGCAAATAGCCTGACGCTAAGTCAAGTGTACAGAACCATTTAGACCCTACCAATGTTTCTAGTGTCTCATCAATTCTAGGCAAGGGTTACGCATCCTTATGGGTAACCTGATTTATCTTCCTAAAATCCACACAGAACCATCTGGTTTTGTCACTAGACAAACTGGCGAAGACCGTGGGCTATCACTATCTTCAATGACATTATCTTTCAGGATTTTGTCTATCTCATCTTCTACTACCTGTTTTCTGGCTAAAGGTACTCTTCTAGCTGGTAACTTGATAGGTTTGCTATCTCCAGTATCAATGGTATGCATGGTTACATCTGTTTGACCCAACACACCATCTTCCCCAACAAAGATATCTTCAAACTTGTGAACTTGTTCGACTACTGACTCTTTTTCATTATCTGACAACTCCTCTGACATATTTTCAACTAAAGGTTGTAAGTGTGGAGGCAAATCAGATGACTGAACAGTGGATGAAACATGTTCATCACAGGTAACTATTTTTTTTACAGAGTTCAATGTACCAATTACAGAACTATCTTCAACAGTAACTTTCTTGTTACTCATATTCAAAAGAGATACAACTACAGTATTTTCTCTATTCTGAACTAAGCTTCTAGCGACAAACAAACCCTTACTTCTCCAATAGTTGTTTGGTTTAATAATACCTATCTCAGAAGAAATAAGATGATCAGCTTTACAACTGACAAGTATTTCTGATTGTCCTGGAACAGTAACTTTTCCTTGCATTCTTATCCTTGAACAGCTATAAGTTCTCTGTTTGCTTAGTACAAGTTCACCCTTAGAAGTACCAAGAACTTCGCTTAACATAGACAATCCCATCATACAGCTCAAGGAAATCCATTCCAAGTATACTGCTAAGTGAAACCAGGTCTGCAACTACGAAGTTCTGTTCAAAATCTAAACAACCAATCATAAACTTCAAAGAAACAGAGCCATGCCTTATAATGGGAGAATCATTTGCTGTACGAAATTCCTTCTCAACTGCTTTTAAGGGGGTTCCTTCTAAACCAAGCTTGCAGAAATCGTCATAGGATATGATTGAGACAGGAGACCCTGTGTCAATGAGAACACGAAAATTCTACTTTTAACTTTAGCAGTTGCATAGAGACACTTTTCAGGTGCTAATGTTCCTAGTACAATAACTTCCGCAGAAGTGGATTTTCTATTTTAGTTGAAGTTAAGATACTATCTGCTTTTGTTGACTCGGGTCTATCAAGTTCAGCTGAAATACCGGCCTCAACCTCAGCTTTAACTAGTTTCCCGTATTCAGTTCTAGTTTCTCTAGATAAGGACCTTTATTCCTGAGATGACCCTTATCATTGCAAATGAAACAACGAGCAGGACCTCTCCGGAAATTCTCTTTCTAACTTTTTGTCAATCAACTTCTCTATTGCTTCTAGCGTCAAAGGTTCCCTGACTTTATCTGTCACATCAGTAGTAGGTTAAGATATCTGCCCAACTTCACCTACTCTTTCAGAATTTTCTGGTTTTCTAAATCTACCACCATCTACTGCTTCATACTCAACTGCATGAGTGATTGCCTCATCTAGTGTGCTTGGATGAGCAAAAGAAACATGCTTTCTCATATTGAAATTCAATAAACCATTCAGGAATTGATCTATGAGATGTGGCTCTAATGAAGGATAAGTGACTTCGGGATAAGTTAGAAGTCCCAAACGGCGAAGCTGATAGCCAAATTCAGTTAAAGTCTCATTCTTTCCCTGTCCTCTATTTCTAAATTCTTACCTGTATGCTAAACCTCGACCGCTTGGTTGGAACCTCTGAGATAAAGCACTCTTAAGTGCATGATAGTCATTCAATTGTCCCATGGTGAGAAGACTTAAAAGTTTTTGAGCAGTTCCCCTCAAACACATTGTAAATTGTAGTGACTTTTCACTATTCGACCACTCATTCCAAACAGAAACCCTCTCAAAATGTACAATAAAATCCCCCCAATCACATGAGGTACCATGAAACGTTTGAGGTTGTACATATTAGATCGACTTAAGGAAGGAAGAAATTGTGTACCACCAACAACAGGATCACTGACAAACGTCTGGTTGGAATCATCCAGAGACCTGGACAATGTCCTACCATGTTCTAAATGTCCACTATCACTATGATTTGGATTGGAGAAATGAACAGATGGGCCAGTTTTATTCAAGTTAGATCTACCTGAGTCCTGCCTCTGTACCCTATTCTGACCAAGATGTAATTGTCTCTTATCAACATAAAGTGGCTGACTGGGAACAGATTGTACATGTATCTGTGAATAACGAACTGGTCCTGCTTTTAATACACTAGTCTGATCATTATCTTCTTCTACTTCCAAAGATCTTTGATCTATATCTTGAGAACGACATGGAAGAGATGCAGCAGAGCCCTGTCGCAATCTTTCCTCGAACTCATCACCTAATCCTATTACACTTTCTTGGTGATTAGCGTTAAAAAATGGAGTTGAAGTCAAAACCACAGAGCGAGCTGATAAACCTGAACCAGATTCATCATAAGTGTCAGAAGAAATAAAAATCAAATTTGAATCAAACTCACTTTTTTCTCAAACTTGGGATCTGTTTTGTAATCTTCATGGCTATTTACCAGATTCTGGAGGAAATTAACCAAATTACTTTTTTGTGTTCCTAGTTCAATTTCAGGCAACATCAAATTTTGAAACTTAAGTTTTAATCTGACGTAAGGAGATGTTTCCATATTCAACACTTTGTAATTGCATCATTACATCCACATGTTCATACTTAAACAAATAACAAACTTGGAAACAATATTTGCCTAAATTTGCTTTTCAATATCACATGGTTTTTCGTTTCCACATGTAGATGTTGATTTTCCTTAACAGATTGTCTTTAGTACATATATTCAAAATTGTTTTCAAATGCTTTCTAATAGAACAAAATGGCTAAATGTTTACCGTTTTTAATTGAAGTGTTAATAATCATTTATAATTTACACTCAGGAAAGAATTCTAACAATTGTATTGTAATTTTCCTCCAAAAATGTCAAAATCACTTTTCTGATACATGAGAATCAACAGATGATTTTGCAAATATAAACATTAAATATGACTATCAGGTATTTTTGTTATTTTGTTATCCTCAAAGATTTATATGAACATTATTTATCCACATAACAAGGACCTTGAAATGGTCGTTTATGAGCAAGACGTCAATAAGGAACGTATTTATCCTTCCACTGAGTAGAATATTATGAGTTGTATATATTGAGTTATAAATAAGTCAGATTTAAGCCACTTGAAACTTTTATTCAAAGAAGCATAACAATTTGCAGGTGCTATTTTCATGTGATTCTGACATATTTTTTCGATAAATGCCGTTGCTTCTCTGAAAAAATCAATGCAATTTGTATTAAGCATACACTTATATTATCTACTCAATCACTGTACAAGGGCCACTGGTAAACTACATGTAAGGTTAAATTGATGTATACACAAAGAACTTAGTTAAGCACCACCGATGTTTTCAGGAAATAAGCTTCTGCTAATAAACCATATAAGGTTCCAGAAAAACAATTAGGGTTTTTCGATAGAACGATCATTTAGCAGTGTAGAAATGAAAACTTCACTCAATTTACGATTCACTGTCTCTGGATAAGTTATTTCCCCCAACTTGGTATTTTTGAAAATTCAAGTTTACTTATAACTGAAAATGAAAGTAAATATTTTTTGCTGCAATATGGTAATGATAATTCTCTTGACTGAATTGATGATTTTAAGTAAGGACCTCTTAGGAAATGTTAGTTGTTAGAGCAGTATGAGCCTTCAAAATCACAAACTTATCAAATATCAAATTTGAAAAAAGCTTCCCTAAGAAAAAACTGGCGACTCTTTAAGATTATGGCTTATTTAAAGGGAGAAGAAGTGTTTGACCCACAAGTCGAACTCAAAGAATCTCAAATTCACTCACAGATTTGAAAAATTTCGAAATTTTCTCAATTATGGTTGAAAAAAGTACTGAAAATTCAATGTCCTGCTAGGCTTTTATCGTGAATGATAAAAAAGGTTTCTCTAATTGAATGTCAACTAGGGATCAAAAATGTTATTTTTGATTGAAAAAATCCAAAGTTTCATGCGTGGTTTCTCACCAAGGACAATAGTTATATTTTGCCAAATTTCACCGGTCTCACATTTTTCCTCATATTTTCAATTATTTCGTGTTATAAGGATTTTTACGTCAATTAAATAATAAATAAAACGGCAATTGTTATATCTAGAGTGGTCAATACATCAAACATATCACAATATTCAAAGAGCTCCCAATTTCATTTTACAAAATGGGCGGTGCTTAATTAAGTTCTTTGTGTATAGATGGTTCGTAACATTTCCTTATACATCAAGAGAATCAAATCAACCTGAGTAAAGCAATTTGTCCCCAGCCATATAATCGAATGGCAAATGAATTGAAAGCATTGCCAGATAATAAAATTTATCTTTGTCAATCACATCCTAGATCACTTTGAATCAGATTTAACATCACAGTCAATGCTAAAAGCTTATAACATGATTAAGATGCATTATAAATCCCAATGATATTCAAGACTGATGTGTCCATACCTAACTTCATAAACTATTTGAGAGTGATATCAGAAATTTCAAATTCAATGTTGCCATTCATTGGAGGTTTTTTTTGGTCCTATTTTCTGAAAAATATTTGTCAAGCAAGTTTCTATATGTTTGCCATTTATGTTATCATAACCTCAATTCGATCTCTTTAAACACAAATGCAGAATCATGATATTATATTTCAAATTCTACATTTTCACATGATGGACTCTAGCAATAGATCTCTCCCGAACATAAGATTTGATATTGCTTGCAATGTTTGAAATAATACCAAGATTATGGACTCTATCAGAGCGCGAAACTGGATACCAGAATAACACATATGCAGTATTTAGCAAGACATATAACAAAATGGGAAAACAGAAAGATCAAGAGCCTCATGGACGCATACAAAATGCGATTCCCCATAAAATGAATTAATGGAAGTTGTGTCACGCTTTCATACACACTGTATTTATGACAAAAAGGACAATTGTGTTAAAAAAATAACGTATCCATATGCCAATTTTGTGGGTTGTCTATAAAGATCCCCAATGGGAGAAATATTTTGTATGATAAGTCATATCATTCAAAGAGCATAAGGAAACATGCCACGTTGAGCGAGTTATGCTTTTGCTATGAAGTCCATAACAGTTTGATCCTTACATCACTTACTGCTTGGTGTTGAAGTGATTGGGTTATGGTTCAATCACTGTGACCAGACACGTGTGAAGAAGAGTTTCAGTTTGTAATACACAAAGATGATTGGATAACGTATGATTTTTTGGGCATGTACAGTATCTCACCACACACCAATATTCTGTTCTAGTAATTATAAGCACATATTAGTGATACGAAACTACGTTTCAGGTTTCGTATCCAACTGGATAACTATCACTGTCTGTGCTTTATAACGTAGGTTTTACAAAATTCTGATAGTTCATCAGGTATTGCACACCTCTCTATATTACTTTTAATTAACACCCTTCATATCAGTTTTGGAAAAAATAAGAACCTTCGGATCAAAGCATGCATATCTGCTTTGGGGAATACGTTTGTTTGACATTCCGCTATCCTATCTCTCCCCTATTTATATTCTATGCCTTGCCATAATTGAATTTCAAACTCATATGGAACCATTTGTTCTAGATTACAGATATTGCCACCTAAAAAGATGGTTTCTCAAAATACATGAGCACATGTTTTAAACTCGTTGCACGAGTAAAGTTGGAAATTGACAAGCATTTGTGATTGTTTGCATCAATGCATGGGGAGTTGTTTATGCCGTAAAACATTTTTGATATCTTTTTCAAAACGTGTTGATAAGATATACTAATTGAAATAAGTGGTGCTTAGTTATTTGTTCTGAATATAGTTCAATATTACGACAACCATGAAATGTCCTTAAAAAATCGACAACGAAACATCCTTAAATAATCTGGTATTAAATTTATCCCGACCACTTGTGAAGAAATATATTTCTTTAAATGTGATGACCTACTAATGTGATACACCTTTGACTAGATTTTCTTAAAATGGTCATGACAGAGCTTAAAGGTATTGATCAATTCAGTGTAAAGTGTTTCTTTTAGCAACAGCTGTCCGGTTTACACAGAGATGAGTATTTGGTTTATATAGTACAAAAGACCATTGGTACCACATTTGGTTATAAGACCATATCTGTAATTTGTATATTGCATTTAAAAACTTGTAATTACGAGAAAAAAACTCGTTATTACGAGAATAAACTCGTAATTACGAGATTTGTCAGACTACATTTGTAACTTGTATTCTATATTATATAAAATCGTATTTACGAGATTATTAGACATCATTTGAAACTTGTAATTTGTCTTTTAAAACTCGTAATTACGAGTTTATATCAGATAGAATACAAGTTACAAATATAATAATAATAATAATATACAGCATTTTTATAGCGCCCTATTTGATATATATTATCACTCTAAGGCGCTTCACAATCACACAATGTCTGAGTCTACAGAACATATTCACATTTGTACAGATGGGTCTTAATGTTCTTCTTGAAGCTATCAAGTGATGTTGATGTTCTTATGTTGATTGGTAGGCTGTTCCATAAGGATCCCGCTGTCCTGGAGAAGCATCTGTCACCGTATCTGACTGTATTACGAGTTTATATCAGATAGAATACAAGTTACAAATGTAGTCTTTCAAAACTCGTAATTACGAGTTTTTTCTCGTAATTGCAAGCTTTTAAATACAATATACAAATTACAGATATGGTCTTATAATCTCGTAATTACGAGTTAATTTCATTTTTGCTTTTCCTAAAAAGGTAGACAATCATGAGTTGTAAGTTCATTACAAGCTTTGAAACTAAATCAATAATTCATTTCGAGTTTCATTTCTTTTTGTGGCCTGTTCTTATGCAAGAGTGCTTGTTAGGATTGTAGTGTTTAACCAGATAAATCTCCTGTACTTTGTCACTCTGACATGATCTTAAGATAAAAGCATTGTGAAATTAACTGAGATATATTTCTTGAAATTCTATAAAAGAACTATTGTGCTCTGAACGCTATCTTTCATTACAACGATTGCTTCATTGCATTTGATAATAGCGAGAAGAGATACGGGCGTTGATATATCCCATCTCATTAAATACTATGAAAAAAAGACATATAAATTCCTTTGATTATTATTAAGTTAAATGATAAATATAGCACCCACAACACTTTAAACAATGCGACTCAAAGTTTGTGCATAGAGTTGATTCTGGAAGTGTTGCATCAAACATATGTTAATGTCGAATATTGATGTTGAGGACTACTTATGTTTTTATAGAATATATGTGCTTATTTTTAAGTCCAGTAAGAAGAGAAACAAATGGTATGTGTCTGCTTACATTCTTTATTTCTCCTCAAAAGCACTCGATCTACTATCAGTCGTTCAGTGCGATAAGATCTCCAGACAGAAGATAATTATAAACTGTTGATGTGTGACATTTGGTTTGCCATATTTGTCTATACCTGAAAGAGCACTCAATCTGAGTAGAGATTATCCAATTGACATGGATCAGCAACATAAACTGTGTTTAATGGACTTTCAGTCACACTAATGTTATTGGTCAATGTTTTGACATCTGAAGGGTCGTGTTGCATTTCTTTGCGATTGGATACAATCAGTATTAGGAATTCAAGCAACCAAGGCGTCGTAGCATTTGGAAAACAAGTGGAATAACAAGTGAAGAAAAACCTAGAAACCTTAAAGATAATAATGTAAATTTACAGCAAACATTATACTGACGGTCGTCCAGCTGAAATGATATCTCCAAAGTCTGACAATGATAATTAAGTAAGCTTATTAAGTGTAATATAAAATGGACATCCTGTGGTTGATGCTCAATTATTACCGGAGCTAGAGGCTTATTGGATCAAGCTGGTGAGAGAGTGTCATGCCTGGAGTTACAGGGTTCCTGAACCGAAATAGTTGTTGATGTGACCAGATAGCTCGCTGCTTCAGGCAGAGGACTTGAAGGTCATATTCCCTGGTATAAGAGGCTCAATGAGATTTATTCAACTGGTTGTTTGTCATTGAAGTTATAATGCTATGTGTGATAAATTTGTCTGTGTGATCAACATATTTTGACATATGCCCTATATTGTTCTGAAGATTATAAGGTTAGATAAGTACCTTTGTGTGCATTTGTCTGCCTCAAAGAAAAAAAGCTTATTCAAGACAGTGAAATATTTAATCTCTTTTCTGACTTAACATGATATACTTATTCGAACTGGAGAACCTATATCTTATGAATATTATAAAAGTGCTAAAACAAAAAAGTATTTAAAAGCCATATACAAATGTTCCTTTGTTTCTTTTGAAAAGTTTTTATTTATCAAGATATGCATCAATGCAACAATACGATTTTTGCTTTTCCTTAAGAGGCTGACAATCATGGGATGTAAGTTCATTGCCAGTTTTGGAACGGAATCAAAAATTCATTCCGAGTTTCATTCCTTTTGTCGCCTGTTCTTATAAAAGAGTGCTTGTTAGGTTTGAAATGTTTAACAAGATATATTTCCTGTACTTTTTTATTTTCCATGATCTTAAGATAAAAGCATTGTGAAAATGGATGAAATGTATTTCTTGAAATTCTATAAAAGAACTATTGTGCTCTGAACGCTATCTTTCATTACAAAGATTGCTGCATTGTATTTGATAATAGCGAGAAGAGAAACGAGCGTTGATATACCCGCAATACAATAAGACATATCAATGTATTTTAAACATCATTAAGTTTATTGAAAAAAAATGCAACCACAACACTTTAAACAATACGATTCATATTTTGTCTATAGAGTTTTTTCTGTTAGTGATGCATCAAACTTATGTTAATGATGAATCTTGGTGTTGAGGACTACTTATGTTTTATATAGAATAAATGTACTTATTTGTTCCATAGGCCTGTCAAAAGAGAAATCGTTTCACAAATGGTATGTGTCTGCTTGCATCCTATATTTTTCCTCAAAAGCACTCGATCTACTATCAGTCATTCAGTAGGATAAGATCTCCAGACAGAAGATAATTATAAACTGCTGATGTGTGACATTTGGTTTGCCATATTCGTCTATACTTGCAAGAGCACTCAATCTGAGTAGAGATTATCCAATTAATATGGATCAGCAACATATACTGTGTTTAATGGACTTTCAGTCACACTAATGTTATTGGTCAATAATGATTTTTTGTGTTGAGGACTACTTATGTTTTTTATACAATAAATATGCTTATTTGTTCCATAAGCCCAGTAAGAAGAGAAATCGTTTCACAAATGGTATGTGTCTGCTTGCATCTTTTATTTCTCCTCAAAAGCACTCGATATACTATCAGTCGTTCAGTGCGATAAGATCTCCTGATAATGATAAACTGTTGATGTTTGACATTTGGTTTGCCATATTCGTCTATAGTTGCAAGAGCACTCAATCTGAGTGGAGATTATCCAATTGGTAAGTTTAATGGACTTTCAGTCACACTAATGTTATTGGTCAATATTTTGACATCTGAAGGGTCGTGTTGCATTTCTAGGCGATTGGATACAATCAGTATTAGGAATTCAAGCAACCAAGGCGTCGTAGCATTTGGAAAACAAGTGGAATAACAAGTGAAGAAAAACCTAGAAACCTTAAAGATATTTTTGTAAATGTACAGCAAAATTATATTCACGCGCTTCCAGCTGAAATGATATCTCCAAAGACTGACAATGATAATTAAGTAAGCTTATTAAGTGTAATATAAAATGGACATCCTGTGGTTGATGTTCAATTATTACCGGAGCCAGAGGCTTATTAGATGAACCTGGCGAGAGAGTGTCATGCCTGGAGTCACAGGGTTCCTGAACTGAAATAGTTGTTGATGTGACGAGATAGCTCGCTGCTTCAGGCAGAGGATTTGAAGGTCATATTCCCTGGTTTAAGAAGCTCTATGAGATTGTATTCAAATGGTTGCATGTCATTGAAATAATAAAGCTATGACAAAAAGATACCAAAACAGGGTGTGTAATGCAGATAATCGTTTAACATATACGTGATATGCTAACATGGGTATTTGACTTGAATAAATCACCAAAGCAAGTTTCCGTTTATGTGTGAAAGTTATAAGGTAAATAGTCAATTTACATCTAAGAAATATTAGTTGTATCCAAGGTTGGATTTATCAGTCGATGTCCATTAAGAAATTGATCTCCTGGAACATATCAATTTGAATCAACATCAATAATACAATTCCCTCTGTCAGATCAAAGTCAAGATGCATTGGACATTCTTGGTTGTTTTTGTTGTACAGATTTCAGTCGAATTTTTCTAAAACAACTTATTAAAAAGATCTTGCATGCTCGATAGTGTTAGTTACACCATCGCATGGTGTTATTAATATTTTGCCTTTAGCTTCTTTTGTCAATCTTTTGCCATATTTTTTCGATAATTGTTGAAAGCTTATACGGATTCTCAATACATTCAGTGTTTAAAAAAATTTAAGTTTGTGTTTCAAACAATATGATAGCCATGTATTCAGTCTCTGCACAAGGACCACTGGTAAACTACATGTAAGGTTATCTACTTAGTTAAAGTTACAGCAGTTAAATTGATGTAGATGGTTGGTAACATTTCCTCATACATCAAGAGAATCAAATCAACCTGAAATTATTCAATTTGTCGCCAGTCATATAATCCAATGGCAAAAATGAATTGAAAGCATTGCCAGATAATATAGTTTATCTTTGTCAATCACATCCTAGATAATTTTGAATCAGAGTCTTAAGCATCATAGTCAATGCCAAAAGCTAACAATATGATTAAGATGCATTCTTAGTCCCAATGATTTTCAAGACTTCACAAGCTATCTAAAAGTTTTAACAGAAATTTCAAATTCAATGTTTCCATTCGTTGTGTTTTTTTGTCATATTTTTCCAAAAATATTATATTTGTCAAATAAATCTTCCATTTAGTTTATCATAACCTCAATTCGATCTCTTCAAACGCAACTGTAGAATCATGATTTTATATTTCAAATTCTAAATTTTTACATGATGGACTCTAGCATAAGTTGAGCTTTTTCCAAACCCAAGATGTGATATTACTTGCAATGTTTGAAATAATACCAGGATTAGTTACTCCATCAGAGCGAAAAACTGAGTGCCATAATAACATGCAAACTACATTTAGAAAGACATACAATGTATAGAAATGAAAAAAAAAAACCATCAAAAGCCTAATGGACGCATAAAAAATGTGGTCCCCCAGAAAATGCATTAATTGAAGTTGTAACACGCTTTGAGGCAAACTGTATTTTGATTACTGTAGTGGCATGACAAAAGGACAATCATGTTTAAACATATGCCAATTTTGTGGGTAGTCTATAAAGACCCTACGTGGCAGAAATATGTTTTAAGATAACACACTAAACCATACCATTCTAAGGTCATAAGAACGCCTGCCATGATGAGCAAATTATCGTTTTGCTATGAAGTTCATTACAGTTCGATCCTTACATCATTTGCTTCTTGGTGTTGAAGTGATTTGGTTATGGTTTAATCATTGTGACCAGGCACGTGTGGAGAAAAGTTTCAGTTTGTGCAACACAAAGATGATTGGATAACATATGAGGTTTTTTTTGCATGTACAACACACCGATATTTTTGTCATTCTGATAGTTCATCAGGTAATGCACACCTCTCTTTATTACTTTTAATATACACCCTTCATATCAGTTTTGGAAATACAAGAACCTTTGGGTCAAAACATGCATGCATATCTGTATTTGTGAATACAATTTGTTTGACATTCCGCTATTCTGCATATCAATTATTTGCCATCTCTGCCCTATTACAGGCTACGCCTTGCCATAATTGAATTTCAAACTCATATTGAATCATTTGTTCGAGATAACCTAAAAAGTAGGTTTCCCAAAAAACATGAGACTATGCTTTAAACTCGTTGCACTAGTAAAGTTCGAGTTTCACATGCATTTGAGGGTGTCTGCATCAATGTATCAGGAGTTGTTTTAATATAAAACAGTTTTATATCATTTTCAACATCTTGCTGATAAGATATACTCAATTGAAATAAAAGGCGCTTATATTACTGTTCTGAGTATATTTCAAGATAAAGACAGACATGAAATGTCCTTAAAATATCAACAACCAAACCTCCTTAAATAATCTGGAGTAAAATATATCCCGATCACTTGAGAAACACTGAGGGAAAATATATTTCTTTAAATGCGATAAGCTACTGTCATAAGCCTTTGATTGACTAGATTTTATCAAAAAGGGCATGGCAGAGCCTAAAGGTATTGATCCATTAAGATCAGGAAGTCGAAACTGTTTCTTTCAGCAACAGCTGTCCAGTTTACACAGAGATGATGATTTGGTTTATAAAGCTAGCGTATTAACTTTAACAAAACCGAGTGTTGCAAGTATACTGTTTTGAATTACCGTATTGCTTCAGTTGCAGTTGAAAAATTGAAAAAAAAGCCTGCGACAGGTTGTGTTTACAAAAAATAACCCTGTTCATCAGTATATTAATTATGAAAGTGGTTCGAGGTTTTGGGGTGAGGTGAGGTGATGTGGGGTTTATCGCCGCTTTCAAGAGTATTTCACTTATATCACCGCTGCTACTATTATTGCAGGGAGAAAGCCTGCAAGACTATTGTGGCTATGTTTTGTGTTGAAACCTGCGAGCATCGGCTGGAACTAGCGAACCATGGATGGTACTGCACTGAAATTGAGTGTAGCATTGCACCGAAACCTGACTGCGTGTAGAACAGTTCACTACTGCAGACAACGTTGCCAAGCCCCTGGCGGGATTTGAACCACGGACCTCCTGAAGCTGAATGCACTAACCACTGCGCTATCCCGCCTCCTTAGCGCCCGAGATTTTCGATAATGACTGAATATAAACTTTGGCAATCTAAAGTCACAAATGAACCTGTTAGCTATATGAAGTATTTGACTCAGCAGGAGTTGGTACCAGGCAAATACAAATACATGTACACTGATGTAGCTTTATGTAATATTGACTGTATAGACGTAGTTGTAGATTGAGTTTGAGTGAGCGAGTTGTTGTTTTTCGCCACTTCGGCAATATTTCACAATTAGCGGCGATTGTGTTGGAGTCTTTAGGTTTACTTTACATGTATGTAAAATGGATAGTAAACTATTGTTACACATGATGAGTATAGCAGAATTTCTTCTCATACAACTTCTTATAAAGATGAAGTACAAATTCAAAAAACACACAAGGGTTAATAATCTTTATATGGTTTTCAGTACACTTAAATGATCTGCAACATTCACTGCTTTTCAAAGTAGTTGCCAAGCACACACGCAAATTACACATAATCAAGCAATTGTGTAACTGTTTTATCTGCTGTGAAGTATGTATGCATCAAAGAGATATAAAACTGATAATGACATACATCTTTATTTTTGCAGACATACATTTTGTTAATAAACATGTTTCAGCAAAGCTGTATTTTTAAAGTCTCATCATGCAATAAGTCACGTTTTCAAGGTAGCAGAGCAAAAAGCTAACTACGACTACGTCATTCAGTCACTGTTTTTTTATATTAAACTGTGTTGTGATATAACTTAAATGCATCTCACGTATACCTCGGACGATCATGTTCTTCTGTACCTCTTAGGTTGTTTTTCCTTTACAGTTTAGGAATTCTAGGATCTTTTCAGGATCAGAAAATGTTAAGTTAAAATGGGAATAAAAAGTAATCGTAAAAACAGCCATAAAAATATAAACGAGTTTTTTAAACATGATTTCTAAAGGAGTAAAAATGGTTGTCATGAAAAGTTCGAGATAAATTTTTCTGTGTGATCAACATATTTTTATATATGCCCCACATTGTTCTGAAGATTATAAAGTTAGATAAGTACCTTTATGTGCATTTGTCTGCCATAATAGCTTATTTTAGACAGTGAAATATTTAATCTCTTTTCTGACTTAACATGATATACTTATTCGAGCTGAAAGCCTATGTCTCATAAATATTATAAAAGTGCTGAAATAACAACAGAAAAGTATTTAAAAAACCATATACAAATGTTATTTTGGTTCTTTTGAGAAGTTTATATTTATCAAGACATGCATCAATGCAACAATACGATGTTTGCTTTTCCTAAAGTGGTAGACAATCAGTATTTGTAAGTTCATTGCAAGCTTTGGAAACAAATCCATGATTAATTCCGAGTTTCATTCCTTTCTGTCGCCTGTTCTTATAAAAGAGTGCTTGTCAGGGTTGAAATGTTTAACAAGATGAATTTCCTGTACTTTTTTACTCTGCCATGATCTTAAGATAAAAGCATTAGGAAATTGGCTGAAATATATTTCTTGAAAGTGTATAACAGAACTCTGAATGCCATCTATCATTACAACGATTGCTGCATTGCATTTGATAATAGCGAGAAGAGAAATGGGCGTTGATATATCCCGCAATACAATAAGACATATCAATGTCTTTTAAATATCATTAAGTTTATTGAAAAAAAATGCAACCACAACACTTCAAACAATACGATTCATAGTTTGTGCATAGAGGTGATTCTGTTAGTGTTGCATCAAACATATGTTAATGATGAATCTTTGTGTTGAGGACTACTTATGTTTTTTTATAGAATAAATGTGCTTATTTGTTCCATAAGCCCAGTAAGAGGAGAAATCGTTTCACAAATGGTATGTGTCTGCTTGCATCCTATATTTCTCCTCAAAAGCACTCGATCTACTATCAATCATTCAGTAGGATAAGATCTCCAGACAGAAGATAATTATAAACTGCTGATGTGTGACATTTGGTTTAACATATTCGTCTATACTTGCAAGAGAACTCACCCTGAGTAGAGATTATCCAATTGACATGAATCAGCAACATATAGGGCAAACTGACCGGGGTTCGGACAGTGTTCCGATCCAAATACTTTCAAAGATCGTACTGTACATTATCATTGGAAGAAAATAATTTTAAGCCAATTATGCCATTAGGAATGAAATTTTGTATTGTATCACGATTTATTTTTGTAGAAATATTTGTAGATTAACTGAAATTAACAGGTTTAATTGTGTATATCAACTCGCCCGGGGTTCGGACAGTCTTGACCTAACCTCTGACAGTACCACTCAAGGTTCTCACATACATCACAGCTTTAATATATGCCTCAAAAAGGTTAATTTTATCACCCAACACACATTGACTCGTTTATTTACAATGAAAAACCGATAATTTGCAAATATGATTCAATGTTTTGATAATACACGGCTTCCTTTCCGAAGATAAACTTCTCGGCAACTCCCGAATGCGCCGCTAGAATCTGATGACGTCACAATGGCATTTGCATGCATTGAAGCTAAAACACTGTACAGGCTAAATTAAATGATTTAGGAGTAAATCATTTTGTAATATGTGTTGGTTGAATGTTTCTCTATGTTTCCTTATCAGTTGTTTTGATTTATATGTTTTTCAATTCTCTATAAACTCAAAACTGTCCGAACCAAGGTCATTTTCATATATTTCGAAAATCTCGATATTTACTTCTAAATTAACTTTTTAATTGCAAATATTTATAGAAGTTTGATTATGTAGTAGTTTCTCTTTTACAACAAAAAAGCATATGATCTTTTGGCGCTTCTTACATTTCCTGAAATTTGTGCAAACATTTACATGAAAACAAATATTTCGCCATTTTCCCCATGAACCGGTTTATTGCCCCTGTCAGAAAAAGTAAGTTGGGAAATAGGTATGATAATAAAATGTTTTTTTAAGAGAAATATATATCAAGACAGATTGCAAGGAAACATTTTGAAACAAATGACATGTAGTTTTTTCACGTATAACTGCGTCAGCTTCTAATCAAAAGTGTCCAAAGTTCAGGCGACTTCGGGTGGTGTCCGAACCTCGGTCAGTTTGCCCTACTGTGTTTAATGGACTTTCAGTCACACGAATGTTATTGATCAATATTTGACATCTGAAGGGTCGCGTTGCATTTCTTGGCGTTTGGCGATTGGCGTTACAATCAGTATTAGGAATACAAGCAACCATCATTATGAAAGACCCAATCAATTCCGAAGGCATCGTAGCATTGCGAAAACGAAACAGATAATGTTGTTAATTCACCAAAAACGTTCTGATACATTATAGTTTACATATCCGTTTGTTATTCTAAATGGTTTGGAAGGTCCATCGCGTGACCAGCTGGCCCCGATTTCTCGATTCAAAATTAAGTTTTTACTCAAATTAAAAACTGAGTTTGAAAATATGACTCAACTGAGTTTCAAACTCAAATGCATTTCTCAAAACAAACTCAGCGAAAACTCAACTGAGTTATAAACTGAGTTTCAAAATCGATCTCAGTTTATTTTTTTCTCATGATGTAAGGGACAATGGCGCGTAATTCAACTTCCGTTTCTAACATAAACAAGGAAGTATCGTCTGCTATGATCGCTAATCATGGCAGACACCAAACAAAGACGGCCCAACTGGACAGAGGAGGAACGAATGTACTTAGTTGAAGCGGTAAACGATCGAACAGACCGACTTTTCGGAAAGTTTAAGGGTTGTGGAAGCACAAAAGGAAGCAAACTAAAAGATCAAGCCTGGGCAGAAGTGGTAGAGGCTCTCAATGGGTAAGTCAATATGCAGTATTATTACGTGTCGTTATCGAGTCCGGTTATCGATCACGTCATTTTTCATATGGTCGTTTCTACTGCCGTAGACGTATTATACAAATCACTGAATTTGCTTCATCTAACATTTTCTACCTTAAACGATGAATTGTAGATAATAGATATATGGACACTTGTACAAATCTAATTGTCACATGCACACAAAATAACATAAAAAATATCCAATAAAAAGTAATGAAATTATCAACCATGAAACTTTGTCCATTAATATGATTTAGGGGGATTGAATCTGTCAAAACAATGAGAAAATAATATTCTTTTATGTTATATATTATTTTCATCAAAAACAATAATATTCATGATGTCAATCACATATACATTTATTTTAAAGGTTGTTTCAAATGTTGATTTGATTGTTTTCCTGAATTCATGTTTGTGTTTATGTTGATTACCATAGTGATAAATATAAAGTTGTCAAAAACTTTGACTAATACAGATGTATCTGAAACAAACCCATGATAGTTTTACTTTGCAATTTTTGATATTTTGTCTTCAGCAAATCTGGAACAGTTAAGAGAAGTGTTGACGAAGCAAGGAAGCAATATGCTAATCTAAAACAAAGAGGTTTGATTTATTGATTATATTTATCTTCCAATTATATTGAAATTGCATAATTAAAATAATTAGAAATGTTTCCAAAAGACTAATATTCCATCATGACATAAGGTTGATTGTTATCGACCATTTCTTTTCCTTCAAAATAATGGGTATTTGTCCAAATATGTTTATTGGTTCTCAAAAGCACATTCATAAAATAATAAATTATTTCAACATTAAGTTAAGTCTAAAAAGGAGTGCTGATGAGGCTAAAAAGCAATATGCCAATCTAAAACAAAAAACAAATAGGTTTGATTCATTTGAATACCTTTTTAATTCTGAGAACTATTAATTGACACAATATAAGATACAGAGACACATCAAATAATTGAGTCATCAGTCATATATAATTTCTATATAATGGATACAATTTTGTACAAACAAATCATTGTTGTCTTTAAAACTACAACTTCACATTATCACTAATGAATAATTGATATATCAGAAACACTTATTATTTATTAAAAATTATTGTAAAGATATGTTGAGTATTTTTGACGATTGAACAGTGATTCATTAAAATGAACCAAGTACAAAGATAAATTTGATTGTTTAGAACTTTAAATCATGTTTATATAAATGTTTCTCCAGCAAAAGAGAAATCAGATGCCATCAGGAGGCCGAAGACAGGTGGAGGGCCTAAACCTGCATCACCATCACTAGCAGAGGGCAAGATTCTAGATGGATTGGCTGATAGACCTACACTGCAGGGACTTTTAGATGGCATAGACTCAGAAGGTAATTATATACTGGAAACAACTAGAAATCAAATATCAGATGAAATAAAAAGTCATGGAAAAAACAGTTATTTCATTGGGTATATTTAATCATTAATCATTTTAGAAACAGCTGACATAACTGAATGAATATTGTATTCATAAAAAGATTCTGCATACCAAAATAGTGGTTCATCTAATATCTAATTTTGATCACAGCACAGTTGATTAACTTTATTGTAACGTACAAATATTCAAACTTTTCTGAAAAAAAATCACATTATTTTAGAACAAAAGGTAATAAGGATTTAAGAAAACATGAGTGATTTCATTTGTCCAAAGGGTGACTGAAAGTGGATGAAGAGCACATAAAATATTATAAAATCTATTGAACTAGTTTTTTGTGATAACATTTCACTATTTTTAACAGTCATTCTCTTAAATATTCAGTAAATTACACAGAGCAACTGTATTATCTTATAAGTTGTATCTGATCTTTTACCTCTATAATATTGTGTATTGATATTTTAGATTTCAGTATTGCAGTTGCAACTGTCTCTGAGGATCCAGGGTTGACTTTAGAAAATTTCCAACAAGGTAAATGATTATGTCAATACACATAAGGTTATTATTACTGACAAAAATAACTTGAAATTGAATTGTTGAGGTGGACTAGAATTTTGTGTCAATTTACAATTTCTATTCATGCTATACAGTGCTTTAGATAAGCAGATAAGATAATCTTTAATATTCTACCTACCACATATCAGTAAATCACAGATAATATAGTTCAAGAAATGTTTTAGTTTATTCGTTATGCAGACATGAGGGAATACAACACAAGTCCAATTGAGTTTATGTAGCTATTTTCTGCAATTACAACATTCAAGCTCAACCAATAAAACATTTTTTATTCATTTTTTTACTATGATTACAAAAAAGGTTAATCAATATTTATTGCTTTTATCATATTCATTATTATAAATTCATTATGAAGATAATATTCATATCAAGATTTACCCATTTATCTTGAATCATATGAAATACCCAGCCCAACTTTTATCTCTTGATTAATTTATTCTGTTAATTCTAGATCTTTCCTCGGGTGATATCAGCTTGCCTGGTACAAGTACACAGAGTAAGTAGAGGATACTGCAAAGTTTAAGTTGACTTTTTGAGACATAAACAAGTGAATAAACAGATAATGAAATATTTTCTTTCAAATCTATCTTCTTATTCTTGCAAATGGAAATACATTGATTATGGATGGACTTGTGCAAATTTATAAGATGAATGCATAGTATATCACATGTTTCTCAAAAGGAATAGATGGAAGTTTATTTTACATTTCAATTAAGGTAACACCTTTTAATAAACATTGCATATTATGTTTCTTTTTAGATCCATCCCTGCCAGTCAATGTTATCATTGATGAGGATGGTATTCTCAAGTGCCCGCCAAAAGTCTACCGTCCTCCAGTGAGCAAGCCCACTACCAAGAGAAAAGTAGCTGAACTAGAGATGGTGACCCTAGAGGCTGAGAGGGACAAATTCAGGGAGGAAATTAAAACAGGAAACCGAATTTTACACAATTCGAATAGAGCTTTCAAAAATGAAAAAACAGAAAATTCAGTTGGAAATTGAAGAAATGAAAAAAAAATCCTTGACTGAAAATGAATTATAACTGGATTGATAGCGAGTACATTCTAAATTGAAACCAAACTTAGCATAAATGTTCCATTAACTCGTTACTGTTACTCAAACATGTAAATTGTATTGAAACAATATAGAATTATTAATATTTATATGTATATTTGAAGCCCTTATGATTTATTTTGCCTATGAATAAATGAGGTATATAGGGTAAAGGAGATAAGTCAACTAATGCATTCATATCAATCTGTCACATTCTCAAGTTCTGAAAGTTCATTTAGTAAATGGCACCCATACAAATTAACTGAAAAACTGCTCGCATAAGTATTTTCGAACATTATTTCCAACTTTTTCATCACCAACTTGCACCGCCATGGCATCATTATTTCCAGCTTCCACAGGTTCAACATTGACAATATCATTTCTATCAATTCCTATATTGTGTAAAATTACACATGCAGCTATGATTTTGCAAGAATTTGGAGGGGTGCTTCTTAATCCGCTATGCAGACAAGAAAACCTTCTTTTTAATATGCCAAAACTTTGCTCTATCAGGACTCTTGTCCGGCAGAGACTCTTGTTAAATCGTTCCTCAGCTCTGTTAGCAGGCGCTAATATAGGGGTCATGAGGTAGGGCTTGCAGGGGTAGCCAGAATCTCCAAGAAGAAAGCCCTTGTAGGTTCCTGCAAAATAAAATGTTTTGAAATAGTTACCTGGAATTGCACTATTCAAGATAGCATGTTTGTATGGAATGCACCCACATCAGCTTTAGATTAAAGACTACTCCCCTTAAAGGGGCAGTAGCACGTTTTTTGATAATTTTATATTTTAAAATTTTCAGTGATAATTGTAAGTTAATGTTAAATCTATTATTTTGACAGTGTCAAAAATGTCATTACACAAGTCAATCATCCATAGTCGGAGGACAAAGTATGAAGATTCACATAAAATACATAGGCGGCCATTTTTGTGTGAACACCTTTAATTCATTTTCTGTTAGAAAAAGGAATCGCATGGCTAAACTTTACGTTAAATATTTGAATTATTACTGATCCATGTAGTTTAAATACATTGTTTTTCAATTGGAACCATTAATTTTCATTTTCCTGACGTCACCTTATATTCCCCCTAAAAACGTGCTACTGTCCCTTTAAGGGTTAAAATGAACGTATATTATTTTTAGTAAAAGTATATTTGCCTGTAACTTTTACTTCATAAATTATTATATTATGGAATACTTGAAGGTGATAAATGAGATAAACTAAATACATGTATATTTATCTTCATTTCATGTATTAAATGAATTATTATTGCAGAATTTGTATTGTTATCATTCTACTTAAATATATTGGACAAATATTTTTATTGGGTTCAGTGAATGTGATAAATTAGACATGTACATGTAATTGTATATTTTTTTCATCTCATATTAAAGTAATTATTATTGCAAAATGTTTATTGTTATCATTAGTTGACTTATATTGAACATAATTTATATGGGATAAATTGTAATATCTATTGATAACATTAGTCATTAATGAAAAATTTAATATCCATATATTTTGTCCAATATTGATACATACCATTTTCAAAGCCAATGCTGACAGGACTGTCTTTGAATATCCTGCTATCGTGGACGCTCCCAGGCCACTTGATGACACAGTTGACAAACCGGAATGAGGCATCACATATCATCTAAAATTATGTAACATGACTCTTATTTAAGTATGAAACATATAAATTTCATCATTACTTTTATTTAATTTTAAAAAAATCATATTCATCAACTGGACAGTAAATTATCAATTGTCATTTCATGTCAGAGATGAAGACATCTAATCATGATTGTTGAATCAATTTTATCATAAATTTCTATATAACTTTTAATATGTCATATGACATACCTGAATATTCAGAGCATGAAACCCTTTTCTGCTCAGATAGTCGACTTCATTTTGAGAAGGGGCCTGTATCTTGACTAGCGTTCCATCCACGCAACCAAGAACATTTGGGAATCCTGTGGACAATACACATATAATATATATAAAATATATATTGAAAAAACACATTTACTACATGTACTAACTTTTTTGTGATGAAGAGTATAATACTGAGTTCTTAAGATGGAAATGTATTCTTTAAATGTTTCCATCACCGTAATTGATACCGCTACATGTATTTATTTATTGATATCTATTTATTTCGTAGGTACATTAAATTGTATCTTAAGGACTAATTTTCGTTTCAAAACCTGAATGGTTTTCATGATAACCGAGTTACGGGAGAGTAACCTCCCCTTATATAAGAGGAATCGAAGTTTGTGTTGTCATTTTGAAGTAAAAAGTTACTTAATTGATTGTTTCACACGTACCTGCTATCTTGTAGAAAAGCTTCTTTGTCTCGTCAGCTTTGTCACCTACCGGCATCTTTACAAAGTCACGTATGTGATTTGTCAACGAGTAACACACATCTCGCACCGAGCGAAAGACGGAGGCAGCGGAAATACCAAAGGTGTCCGCTATTAGAGAATAAAAAGATCCTGTAGCCAAAAACCTTAGTGTCACAAGTACCTGCGTCAGTACAGGTAGGCCCGAACGCCCAATCAATGTGTCAGATAGGAGACCAACTATGAAAAGTATGGTCTCCCCTCTGAATCGGAAACGAGCAAATATCTCCTCATCAAACATGTATTCCATTGGATGGTCTCTGTTCATTAATTTACGAGGAATGCCAACTCTATGGTGTCGCCTACGCCGCCGTCTCCGTCCTCTAAACGCCATTTTGATCTCAAATAATCACTTAAGTTACCTACCTACCTGACTCAAATATTTTGAGTTTTTTACTCAAATTGAGTTGAAAATAAAACTCAGTTTTGTTTGAGAAATCAATTTATTTGAGTTTTCTCAAATTTGAGTAAAAACTCAGACTTGAGCAAAAACTCAGACTTAAGTTTGTGTCGAGAAATCGGGCCCAGGGCTTAAACTCGAAAGCACTAGCTTTTCCGTTTTTTCTACAAATCTTTCATATGTGATCAATAGCTTTAACCACAACTTAAATGGGTTTAACTTAGTTAAACTTATAGTGCTTATTATTTCATATCAGAGTCAATTTTGAATTTTCAAGTCGAAATTAAAGAAAACCAAATTTCCAAAACAAAAACCCTCTCTTTTTTTAGCATGTCAATCTTTTCAAGTAATGGCTTCACATCACACGGATATGACTCCTTTTGCTTTGCAAAAGAACATAAAATGCTTTCTATTTTAGGTAAACGTATGTACACTGTGTTATGAGTGTGTGATTGTTCACTTGTTTAACATTATATAACAATGTTGTATTGTTTAGTGGGTCACACTTTAACTTGTTTTGATTATGTAAACTAGTTATTTCTAGAATCTTTTAATCTAGAATGTTCCATATATTTCTTGAATATCTGATGTGGACTCTTCTGATTGGAATTTGTCATTGAACTTTGAGGAACATTCTAGAAGGTACCTTACCTATATAAGGGCCGGCGTAAGAACTCTAGATCATCTTGCTTCTTACGATCTGAGTAGAGATTATCCAATTGACATGGATCAACAACATAAACTGTTTAATGGACTTTCAGTCACACTATTGTTATTGGTCAATATTTTGACATCTGAAGGATCGTGTTGCATTTCTAGGCAATTGGATACAATCAATATTAGGAATTCAAGCAACCAAAGTCTCAATCAATTCCATAGGCATCCTAGCATTCGGAAAAGGAACGGATAATGTTGAAAATTCACCAAAATCGTTCTGATACAGTATAGTTCACATATTCGTATGTCATTTCAAATGGTTAAATGACAGGATTGGCAGGACATTGCGTCACCAGGGTTTAAACTCGAAGTTGTTCCGTTTTCTCTACAAATCTTTTATAAGTGATCAATAGCTTTAACCACAAGTTTAAATTAGTTAAACTTATAGTGCTTATTATTTTCTTGGAGAGTCAATATTGAATATTCAAATCGAAATTAAAGAAAACAGATTTTCCAAAACAAAAATCCTCTCTTTTTTATCATGTCAAACGTTTCCAATAATGTCCTCACAGCACACGGATATGACTCCTTTTGCTTTAGCAAAAGAAACATACAATGCTTTCTATTTGCTTATTTTACGTATACATATGTACAATGTTAATACATCTGCAATGGCAAGTAAGTCTTTGATAGCTATATATTTTCCCAATACTTACCCAACACAAAAAAAGTTTTCTTTTAATTAGAGGATTAGCATATTTTGGACTACCTCCATTCGAAATATGACTATGATGTATATACACTGTAAGGTTTAGTTCTTATTTCCTAAAGATTATTTAGGTTCTGCGTTCCCACAGCATCATTTACTGATTATTTCTTGACTCAGTGTTTAGAAAAAGTTACTACATGTATAGTGAAGGCACACTTTGCGGGGAACGTAAGTTCATATGTACCTTCAGTGGAATAACAAGTGAAGGAAAACCTAGAAAACCTTAAAGATATTTATGTAAATTTACAGCAAAAATTATACTCACCCGCTTCCAGCTGAAATGATATCTCCAAAGTCTGACAATGATAATTAAGTAAGCTTATTAAGTGTAATATAAAATGGTCATCCTGTGGTTGATTATTATTATTACCGGAGCCAGAGGCTTATTGGATCAAGCTGGCAAGAGAGCGTCATGCTTGGAGCTACAGGGTTCCTGAACCGAAATAGTTGTTGATGTGACCAGATAGCTTGCTGCTTTAGGCATAGAGGACTTGAGGGTCACATTCCCTGGTGAAAGAGGCTCAATGTTCATATTAGTTAAATAGCTCTCAAATACAAGTTTTATTTGTTACAACTGAATTAAGATTAACTTCTACATTTAATTAAACACTGATTTATATCATGCTGTTTTATTTAATGTTGTTTATACTTATTTAAACATCAAGATATTATTTTTGTAAAACATTAAATTCATTCTACTATGTTACAACGAAATTGAGACATTCACATCAGCCAAGTGAATGAGTGAAACCATTACAGTTCGATCCTTACATCACTTGGTCCTTGATGTTGAAGTGATTTGGTTATGCTTCAATCACTGTGACCAGACATGTGTAAAGATAGTTTTCAGGTTATGCATCCCAAAAACGATTGGACATCATACAGAATTTGAGCCTCAAAAAATCGTTTAAGGAAAAAGAATTGAAGTGGCAAGGGTGTATTGTTGCAGGATTTTAGGAAACGTTAGAATAGTTTGAATGTTTTTAATGATACAACAATCTGCACAACCACTGTGTATTCTCTAAATATGTAGACGATCTGACCATCTTAAGTTACTTTAGACTTACGTTTAGTCTTCTGGTTTTGAATAATAGTTGTTTTATAAAAAGTGAATCGGATGTCATAGCGTGGGACGGGTAAGATGTCTGCCCCCTAACCATCATGCAACATAAATGAATATCCCTTGAAATTCTTACTTCCAAAATGATATATGCTTCATGTATTGTTTTGTATTCATTATATGAAAATCAAATTAATAAAACCATACGATTACAAATACATGTCATTCACATGTAGATAGCGAACAAATGTAATGTTTTGGATCAAACTATCTGCAATAGAACCAGTTCTGGGACTTTTCAATTTTCCTGCAGAAATTCCATTCCACACCTTTACAGCAGCTTAGCAACTACCACACTTTGTATTGACTCGAAGTCAAGCGGAAATTTAGTTGTAACATTCTTTACTACCTTTTGGTGCGATGATATATTCGGAAATGGAACCAGAGGCCCATTTACAAATGAAGCGCCAGTTAAATCTGGAAAAGGAAGTAATTACTAACTGTTTAACTTCTTTTCCTCTCTGATGTGTACAGCTTCCAAGGCAGAGTGTATTTAGAATATTTAGAAGATATATCAAACAAATGCAGAAAGTGTGATCCTAAAAACAACTATGTTTAGAATGATACGATGAATGCCAGTTATTCAGTTCAGTATTTTGATTATCACTTCGTTAAAGGTGAATATTTGAGAAGAAACGACACACAAATTTAATTACTCTGTAAGTCCGAGTAAAGACTTTCCATCAATATTTAGTGTGGCTTTGCAGATATGTTTTCCCAGACGCCTTCTCATTCCTCGTATCAAACTCCGGATTTGTTTCTGAGGAATTCTTTTCCACTACTCATGCAAGACGGTGGTCAATTCATAGAATGGTTGGAAAGGGGGATAACATTGTCAGACACAGACGCCACAAATGTTCCAGAGTGGTTCAATTGGATTGGTATCCAGGCTCTCGGCTGGTCATCAAATCGTCTCAAACGTATTGGGTTGCAAAAATTGGCCTGGCTTTGTCATCCATGAAGACGGGTTTTGTGCCAAAAGGATATCGAAGGTAATCTCGTGTTTGTGTCTAAGACCTTTGGGTCCCCTGGTACGCCTGGTACGCCTATAAACAAACATGATTTGTAAATGCAATCAGGAAAACTTGCTTTTCAGTAAATTGTGGCTAAGATATTCACTTACTCCGTTTATGTAGCACGTGCATCATGGGTCATCATGAGAACATTAAGATTTGTTCTCAGATGTCAAAATGTGTAAGATTATTTTCCATATGAATACATTGTTTTAATGACATTTTAGGTTGAGTCTCCATAAGAATACCTCCAAAATATTTCCATTGCTTTATCATTAACATGCATCTCTTATCTGAGTTCCAAGTCGACATTCGATCTATAATCAATGATTGCATACGGACATAGTGTTGTATTCATTTGATTAGGTGTCTGGTCATCCTTTCATAAGCACGATATACAATCATCCCTAATGTGTGTCTTCCCTCAAGCTTGTGGGTGTTTTGTAAAGATCAAAGATGATATTACCCATGCATAAACAAACATGAAAGGTACTATTTCAAAGCAAGCCCCTAACCTTTCTGGCGCAGTCTGATAATGCTCCTTGTCTAAAACAAGATCTATTCCTCTTCCAAACATGATGAACTATAGACAACATGAGGTTGTATTCTGAACGATTAATGAATGGTAAAATAACCATATTGTGAGGAACGAACAAGTAGAATACCCAGAAGCATGCCACCATCCTCAGATTTGCATATGAAGATACTAACAAAAGTATTGGACAGTAAGACTTTCCTTCACTTTCTGAGAATTGTCTCCAGTGGATCATTGACCATAACACGAGTGTTCTTCACTATCAATGCATCAAACCATGTTTACATTAATTGAAAAATCAACATGAATATATATTGTATATTTCATTTAATGTTCCACTTCAGCAATCAGTTTGAAGTAGTGACAAAGATTAGACTCATTATTAAGAGGAAAAAATATATTTGCCCCCTTAACCAGTAAATCTAATTACTCAAAGGTCTAAACAGAAAAAACGGCCTTCTCTAATGAATTCATTCATCAAGGGAGAAATTAGTTGAAACTATACACAAGTAGCATACCCTGATAATCTATTTATCTTAGTATCATTTGCTAAAAATGATTCCGTAGTATATTTAAATATAATATTAATTGAATTTGATTTTAACTTTTATGACTTTCTTCATGTCTGGTGCCTAAAGGTTTCTTTCAATAAGATATGTATAAGAGACACAGATAATGCGTTCTACCAATGGTTTGCAGATTCAATTTAATAGATAGTTGATATAACATCAGATTATTTGATCTATTCGACAAAGGTTTCAAATTAGACTTCTTTTATAAGATATAGTGGAAACGCACGACTTTTCATGCCATATTACATTTTATCAGAGACTTGCAGTAATCATTTACACGTTGAATACATGGTCTATCTCTTTCAATTGCATTCTTATTATAAAAATTAGACTAAATAAAGCCAATCGTATGTGAGAAATAAATCTGCAAGCCAAGACACGATTATGTAGTTGTGTTGATAAGTTAATACAACTGGTTTCTGAATCTCAAAAATGTTTGCCTTGAGTTTATATGGGAGTGTAATCCTACTAAAGAAGGATAAGTATACCACTCTCTTAAACGAATATCATGTGTCACTCAACATTTTGGCCGTCTTCAAAATCAGAGCAAGAAGTTTACTCTTTGAAGCGATGTTATCTGCGATCCCAATTACTAAAAATGGTCTACTTTGCTTTGATAACTGATAAAGTTGTTTTTATCATTATGGGCATGACCGAACGCTTAAGTCATTGATTACTGAAGATAAAACAGCTTTATCAGCTGCCCGGGTCATACAGTGAAGGTCATTTGTATTCAACCACGTCTGTATATTTATACTGAAATCACATCCAGATAACCAGATCGCTAATAAACATACTCATTATCAAAACTATAATATAATTAACTATCATATAATTCTTAATCCTTTCAACAATGGTTCCAAATTCGCATGCTAATGCGATTATTAATGAAATTCTCTTCTGATATTGATATTTATTAATTCATTGATTTTGAAGATGAGACTATACCCAGATTCATTAGTGTGAGAATGAAAAAAATACATGTTAATACCAACTTCAATTTAGGAAAAGTGCCTCTGTGTTTTCCGAGCAAGTTGCTACCCATATGGAGAACAGGGAAATGAACGTTGAAAGGTTTGTACGAAAAATATATAATTACAAAAACAAACATATATATTTACAAGCTTCTCTGAATTGACAACAAAAAGTGTTCAGTTTGATAACAAAGTCAAAATCATGACCCTTTTTTAAAAAGTGTTGGTTCTTTCTGCTTGTTTTGAACAAATATTGAATTCCAAATTTTTTTGAAATAGCAATGACCACTGAGAAAAAGTTCTTTGTTCTCTATCACCAATGCCAGTCAACTAACAGCTTACATGATATTGATTCAAGGTTATCATTGCGCTGTTGACATCGCGACTTATGCAGTGAAAACGATGCTGTTACTGGACCAAATGCTATTCCTCTACCAATAGTTTGCTGACTGTCTTGATTTTAAAAAAAAATTAAACCGATTTTCTGCCAGACATTTCGACACAGGTCATTATTTCTAGCTAAATCAATATTTTAAAAGTCTGACAATCTATGCATGATTTAGTTGACTTAATTCGATAAGAAAATGTGCCGCCTTTGGTGGATAGTCAATTATTACCGGAGCCAGAGGCTTATGGGATCAATCTGGCGAGAGAATGTAATACAGTGAGCTCCGAGTGTATGAACTGAAATAGCTGTTGATGTGACCTGCGCACTGATAACAGCAACAGACAGAACACTTGAAGGTCATATTTTCAAGTCAAAGAGATTTGAGGACCTGGAACATGGAATGATAGATCAATCGATGACGAATGGAAAATGAGGCAAGAACAATAGCAAAAATAAAGTTTGATTTAAGCAATTGACTCATTAATTGAGACCTGAAGTGTGTTTGGTATTTACAACTCATCTTCACTTTTACACTGTTTCACTATTAAGATTTTGTAACAATGTTGAGATTTGACATTTTCGATCCATTATATTACCCTTCGATCAATGATCATTGATTCATGTTGTGTTTTTTTGCTGGTAACTATTAATTACATTTGCAATTTTAAACCATATAACCTTTGCATTAGATGTTTTGACCAAATATCACGTTTTGATTAACTATAAAGAACAACTTTTGTTGTGATGTTTTAGTGAGAACCCTTCCACCTTATTAGGTTTATAAGTAAACAGTTCAACAAAACTACACATTTCCGAAGGGATATATCATTACGTTTGTTTGTTTGTTTTCTTGATTAGATTTTGTGTTTGAGGGAGTTTGTGAAGGACTTGTCAAGGACTGTGAACTTGACAAACTATTGGCGTACATATTGGTGGCGTGCTGTTTTGACAATTCCCTCAGATCAAAGTCAAGATTCTTTGGACATTCTTGGGTGTTTTTGTTGTACAGATTTCAGTCGAATTTTTCTAAAACAACTTATTAAAAAGATCTTGCGTGCTCGATAGTGTTAGTTACACCATCGCATGGTCTCATTAACATTTTGCCTTTAGCTTCTTTTGTCAATCTTTTGCCATATTTTTTCGATAATTGTTGAAAGCTTATACGGATTCTCAATACATTCAGTGTTTAAAAAAATTTAAGTTTGTGTTTCAAACAATATGATAGCCATGTTTTCAGTCACTGCACAAGGACCACTGGTAAACTACATGTAAGGTTATCTATTATATTAAGTTACAGCAGTTAAGTTGATGTAGATGGTTGGTAACATTTCCTCATACGTCAAGAGAATCAAATCAACCTGAAGTTATTCAATTTGTCGCCAGTCATATAATCCAATGGCAAAATGAATTGAAAGCATTGCCAGATAATATAGTTTATTTTGTCAATCACATCCTAGATTATTTTGAATCAGAGTCTTAAGCATCACAGTCAATGCCAAAAGCTAACAATATGATTAAGATGCATTCTTAATCCCAATGATTTTCAAGACTTCACAAGCTATCTAAAAGTGATATCGGAAATTTCAAATTCAATGTTTCCATTCGTTGTGCTTTTTGTCGTATTTTTCAAAAAATATTATATTTGTCAAATAAATTTTCCATTGAGTTTATCATAACCTCAATTCGATCTCTTCAAACGCAACTGTAGAATTATGATTTTATATTTCAAATTCTAAACATTTACATGATGGACTCTAGCATAAGTTCAGATTTTTTCCAAACCCAAAATGTGATATTACTTGCAATGTTTGAAATAATACCAGGATTAGTTACTCCATCAGAGCGAAAAACTGAGTGCCAGAATAACATGCATACTACATTTAGAAAGACATACAATGTAAAGAAATGAAAAAAAACAACAACATCAAAAGCCTCATGGACGCATAAAAAATGTGGTTCCCCAGAAAATGAATTAATTAAAGTTGTAACATGCTTTGAGGCAAACTGTATTTTGATGTCTGTAGTGGCATGACAAAAAGGACAATTATGTTTAAACATATGCCAATTTTGTGGGTAGTCTATAAAGACCCCACATGGCAGAAATATGTTTTAAGATAACACACTAAACCATCCCATTCTAAGGTCATGAGAACGCGTGCCATGATGAGCAAATTATCGTTTTGCTATGAAATTCATTACAGTTCGATCCTTACATCATTTGCTTCTTGGTGTTGAAGTGATTTGGTTATGGTTTAATCATTGTGACCAGGCACGTGTGGAGAAAAGTTTCAGTTTGTGCAACACAAAGATGATTGGATAACATATGAGGTTTTTTTTGCATGTACAACACACCAATATTTTTGTCATTCTGATAGTTCATCAGATAATGCACACCTCTCTTTATTACTTTTAATATACACCCTTCATATCAGTTTTGGAAATACAAGAACCTTTGAGTCAAAACATGCATGCATATCTGTATTTGTGAATACAATTTGTTTGACATTTCGCTATTCTGCATATCAATTATTTGCCATCTCTGCCCTATTAACAGTTTACGCCTTGCCATAATTGAATTTCAAACTCATATTGAATCATTTGTTCGAGATAACCTAAAAAGTAGGTTTCCCAAAAAACATGAGACTATGCTTTAAACTCGTTGCACTAGTAAAGTTCGAGTTTCACATGCATTTGAGAGTGTCTGCATCAATGTATCAGGAGTTGTTTTAATATAAAACATTTTTATATAATTTTCAACATCTTGCTGATAAGATATACTCAATTGAAATAAAAGGCGCTTATATTATTGTTCTGAGTATATTTCAAGATAAAGACAGACATGAAATGTCCTTAAAATATCAACAACCAAACCTCCTTAAATAATCTGGAGTAACATATATTCCGATCACTTGAGAAACACTGAGGGCAAATATATTTCTTTAAATGCGATAAGCTACTGTCATAAGCCTTTGATTGACTAGATTTTATCAAAAAGGGTATGGCAGAGCCCAAAGGTATTGATCCATTAAGATCAGGAAGTCGAAACTGTTTCTTTCAGCAACAGCTGTCCAGTTTACACAGAGATGATGATTTGGTTTATAAAGCTAGCGTATTAACTTTAACAAAACCGAGTGTTGCAAGTATACTGTTTTGAATTACCGTATTGCTTCAGTTGCAGTTGATGAAAAATTGAAAAAAAAGCCTGCAACAGGTTGTGTTTACAAAAATAACCCTGTTCATCAGTATATTAATTATGAAAGTGGTTCGAGGTTTTGGGGTGAGGTGAGGTGATGTGGGGTTTATCGCCGCTTTCAAGAGTATTTCACTTATATCACCGCTGCTACTATTATTGCAGGGAGAAAGCCTGCAAGACTATTGTGGCTATGGTTTGTGTTGAAACTTGCGAGCATCGGCTGGAACTTGCGAACCATGGATGGTACTGCACTGAAATTGAGTGTAGCATTGCACCCAAACCTGACTGCGTGTAGAACAGTTCACTACTGCAGACAACGTTGCCAAGCCCCTGGCGGGATTTGAACCACGGACCTCCTGAAGCTGAATGCACTAACCACTGCGCTATCCCGCCTCCTTAGCGCCCGAGATTTTCGATAATGACTGAATATAAACTTTGGCAATCTAAAGTCACAAATGAACCTGTTAGCTATATGAAGTATTTGACTCAGCAGGAGTTGGTACAAGGCAATTACAAATACATGTACACTGATGTAGCTTTATGTAATATTGACTGTATAGACGTAGTTGTAGATTGAGTTGAAGTGAGTGAGTTGTTGTTTTTCGCCACTTCGGCAATATTTCAGCAATTAGCGGCGATTGTGTTGGAGTCTTTAGGTTTACTTAACATGTATGTAAAATGGATAGTAAACTATTGTTACACATGATGAGTATAGCAGAATTTCTTCTCATACAACTTCTAATAAAGATGAAGTACAAATTCAAAAAACACACAAGGGTTAATAATCTTTATATGGTTGTCAGTACACTTAAATGATCTGCAACATTCACTGCTTTTCAAAGTAGTTGCCAAGCACACACGCAAATTACACATAATCAAGCAATTGTGTAACTGTTTTATCTGCTGTGAAGTATGTATGCATCAAAGAGATATAAAACTGATAATGACATACATCTTTATTTTTGCAGACATACATTTTGTTAATAAACATGTTTCAGCAAAGCTGTATTTTTTTAAGTCTCACCATGCAAGGTAGCAGAGCAAAAAGCTAACTACGACTACGTCATTCAGTCACTGTTTTTTTTATATTAAACTGTGTTGTGATATAACTTAAATGCATCTCACGTATACCTCGGGCGATCATGTTCTTCTGTACCTCTTAGGTTGTTTTTCCTTTACAGTTTAGGAATTCTAGGATCTTTTCAGAATCAGAAAATGTTAAGTTTAAATGGGAATAAAAAGTAATGGTAAAAACAGCCATAAAAATATAAACGAGTTTTTTAAACATGATTTCTAAAGGAGTAAAAATGGTTGTCATGAAAAGTTCGAGATAAATTTTTCTGTGTGATCAACATATTTTTATATATGCCCCACATTGTTCTGAAGATTATAAAGTTAGATAAGTACCTTTATGTGCATTTGTCTGCCATAATAGCTTATTCTAGACATATATATTTAATCTCTTTTCTGACTTAACATGATATACTTATTCGAGCTGAAAGCCTATGTCTCATAAATATTATAAAAGTGCTGAAATAACAACAGAAAAGTTTTTAAAAAACCATATACAAATGTTATTTGGTTCTTTTGAGAAGTTTATATTTATCAAGACATGCATCAATGCAACAATACGATGTTTGCTTTTCCTAAAGAGGTAGACAATCAGTATTTGTAAGTTCATTGCAAGCTTTGGAAAAAAATCCATGATTCATTCCGAGTTTCATTCCTTTCTGTCGCCTGTTCTTATAAAAGAGTGCTTGTTAGGATTGTAGTGTTTAACCAGATAAATCTCCTGTACTTTGTCACTCTGACATGATCTTAAGATAAAAGCATTGTGAAATTAACTGAGATATACTTTTTGAAAGTCTATAAAAGAACTCTTGTGCTCTGAATGCTATCTTTCATTACAAAGATTACTGCATTGATTATCAATCATTCAGTATGATAAGATCTCCAGACAGAAGATGATTATAATCTGCTGATGTGTGACATTTGGTTTGCCATATTCGTCTATACTTGCAAGAGCGCTCACTCTGAGTAGAGATTATCCAATTTACAGGGATCAGCAACATATACTGTGTTTAATAGACTTTCAGTCACACTAATGTTATTGGTCAATATTTTGAAATCTGAAGGGTCGCGTTGCATTTCAAGTCGATTGGATACAATCACTATTAGATATACAAGCAACCATCATTATGAAAGACCCAATCAATTCCGAAGGCATCGTAGCATTTGGAAAACGAAACAGATAATGTTGTTAATTCACCAAAAACCTTCTGATACATTATGATTATAGTTCACACATTCGTTTGTCATTCTAAATGATTTGGCAGGTCCATCGCGTGACCAGGGCTTAAACTCGAAAGCACTTGTTTTTCTGTTTTATCTACAAATCGTTCATAAGTGATCAATAGCTTTAACCACAACTTTAATGACCTTAAATAAGTCAAACGTATAATGCTTATTAATTTCTGAGAAGCAGTATTAAATTTTCAAGTCGAAATTAAAGAAAACAAAATTTCCAAAACAAAAACCCTCTCTTTTTTATCGTGTCAAACTTTTCAAATAATGGCTTACCATCACACGCATATGACTCGTTTTGCTTTGCAAAAGAACATAAAATACTTTCTATTTGCTTATTTTAGGTAAACGTATGTACTCTGTGTTATGAGTGTGTGATTGTTCACTTGTTTAACATTGTATAACAATGTTATATTGTTTAGTTGGTCACCCTTTAATTTGTTTTGGATATGTAAACTAGTTATTTCTAGAATCTTCTAATCTAGAATGTTCCATCTATTTCATGAATATCTGATGTCGACTCTGCTGATTGGAATTTATCATGGAACTTTGAGAGACATTCTAGAAGGTACCTTGCCTATATAAGGCCCGGATTAAGACATCTAGAACAGCTTGCTTCTTACGATTTGGCTTTGCGATCATCTGCCGTGCCACTTATTACGGACACCTTTACAAGTTTGATCCATCTATCTACATTCAAGACTACTGACTGTTTCATAATGATTGGTGACTGTATTTAGCTAGACTATTTGTGTGACTCATTTTACATTGTATTATAAATTGTATTAACTTGATATTGTAATCTTAAACACTTTGTTCATTATAAGATTAATTAAATTGTAATTATCAAATACAATTGTTTGTTTTATTTTGCTGGTTTGACTTGGGACATTTTCTTATTCCAAATTCATCTGTAACAACTGTTTATACATCTGCAATGGCAAGTAAGTCTTTGATAGTTATGTAATTTCCCCAATACTTAATTAGAGGATTAGCATGTTTTGGACTACCTTCATTCGAAATGTGACTATGATGTATATAGAGAATACTACACGAGGTCTCATTAGATACGAATTATACGAAACGAGTGTCCTTCCGGCGGTATCTGGCCGAGCGAAAGCGAGGTCAGATACCATAGGAAGGTCACGAGTTTCGTATAATTCGTATCTAATGAGACCGAGTGTGGTATTTCATTTATTACACACGTTTAGAATAGACACATTTGTTAATAATCCTCATTTTCTTGTATGGCATCAAGGAAACAATTCCGAAAACCCGAAACCGGTTTCAATAACCGAATGCGTAATAATCGACGTTCGTGATGCGACCAGTCCATTTGCGCAGTCGCTCATTTAAACATGCGACGAAAGAAAATAGTTTCGAGTTTCGGTTATATATCAACCAAAATAAGAATGTCAAAAATGGTCGAATTCATAGATGATGAGTTTTGATTAACGATTATTTAATGATTGGTACAAAAAGTGTAGAATGTAAACATTCAGAGTCAGAGTCGAATCTGTCACCGCTCTCCTCTCGGTCGGCTCGCCATGTTCAAGCGTCAAGGCTGACGAGTGTTGGTGTGGCTGGACTAGATCTAGCGGAAACATTGGCTCTGTTGAAAACGGATTACTAACCAACGGGTAATGTGATGGCAGATCTTTAATTTGAAACAAACGCCATTTCGAACTTTTCTAGGTACTTCAAATGAAACGATAGAATCGATATGGATGATAATGAAAACAACGACGTGCTCGGAGAGTGACGGGGACCCGACATGTTAACGGGAAGGGCAAGGTCATCGCCTTGTGTAGCTAATGCGTGTTTGCCGTTTGGGGATTCCCAATTTCCCTGTGATGTGTTCCTGACTCCGTGACTGCATTTTAAAGTTGTTCCTTCTCATTGCCTGTCACATTTGATAGCATTAATATTTGGCTTGATCGACCCACATGTTATCACTGACAAACCGTGCATGATGCGATGTCCGGGTGTTGAACTTACTAAAAATATTATTAATGCATTCGCTGATTTATTATTTTTCATAAAATCGATTTTGCACACTGATCAAATCGTATGTTTTCTTTTACTCTTTTAAGTATATAAAGCGGTAAACTTGAAGAAATGACATGTTTGTTGTTAATTCGAAAAAAGTTCCGTTTTAGTTGACCCTAAATGAGAGGTCATTGGTTAACCAATCAAATCTGTGGAATGCGAGGTCATGTTGTTACGACACAGGTCAACGCAATACGACACACGTGTGTCGTACGAGATTAGTATGCCACCACTTGTACGTTACCTACGTGTGTAATAAATAAGGTTAAGTTCTTATTTCTTAAAGAGTATTAGGTTCAACGATTCCACAGCATTATTTACCGTTAGTTTCTTGACTCAGTGTTTAGAAAAAGTTCATATGTACCTTAGTGGAATACCAAGTGAAGGAAAACCTTAGCAATTTTTCAAGTTCTTATATCTAAAGACATTTATGTACATTTACAGCAAAAATTATACTGACGGGCTTCCAGCTGAAATGATATCTCCAAAGACTGACAATGATAATTAAGTAAGCTTATTAAGTGTAATATAAAATGGACATCCTGTGGTTGATGCTCAATTATTACCGGAGCCAGAGGCTTATTGGATCAAGCTGGCGGGAGAGTGTCATGCCTGGAGTTACAGGGTTCCTGAACCGAAATAGTTGTTGATGTGACCAGATAGCTCGCTGCTTCAGGCAGATGACGTGAAGGTCACATTCCCTGGTATAAGAGGCTCAATGAGATTGTATTCAACTGGTTGTATGTCATTGAAGTAATAATGCTATGTGTAAAAGATACTATAACGGGGTGGTGTGACGCTAGATAAATTAGTATCTGTGTAATGCAGATGACCATTTAACATGCACGTGCTAACGTTGGTATGTGACTTTTTGAATAAATCACCAAAGCGATTTCCCGTTTATATGTTTTGGAGTCATCAGTTGAATAGTCAATTTACCCCTGAGAAGTATTAGCTTTATGCAAGGTTTGATTTGTCAGTCGGTGTTCCTTTAGAGATTTATCTCCTGGAACATATACCATTCGAATCAACATCGATTTATTGCACTTACCATCAATCGCGCCATTAAAGGAAAGTGTTGACTTTAGTCTATCTAAGCAGTTATCACTCTCTGTTTCTATTGATTAGTCTTGTAAAATACCATCCACCATTGGTGAGTACTGTCAATGTAATCACCTTTAGAAAATATATATGGGTCAGCATGGATTGTGTGTACGAATTAAAGTATGTGTTTTAGATCAAATGTATTGTTTCATTCATATAGATGTGTGTTGAATTATTTTTCTATGTAAGCATGGTTACATGTCAACAATAATAATTTAAGGTGAAAAAGTGTATGGTTATCAATATATAATCAGTATGTTAGAACTTAAAATATATATTCTAAAAACATATGTGTTTTGACAGCATCAGATCTAGATCCATATCTAACGAATTCACCTATATCAGCAAACGGGGTCTGAAACGGTCTGGTGTCATTTGTGTTTCCATTTCTTGTTTTAGTGGACCTCTCAGTGTGTTCAAGATATTCTTCGCCTGTACTTGTTTTCATCAATTCAATATCTCCCAAACATAAATGGGTATGCTCCTGCCTTGTTCGCTTTTCGAAACGGTCTGGTGTCATTTGTGTTTCCATTTCTTGTTTTAGTGGACATCTCAGTGTGTTCAAGATATTCTTCGCCTGTACTTGTTTTCTTCAATTCAATATCTCCCAAACATAAATGGGTATGCGCCTGCCTTGTTCGCATCCTGACGTAAGGGTGTTGTTTACAAACATCGTGTTTATCAAAGCTCTCGAGTTTTATGTGCATAACCATACATTTAGTAAGAAATTAATAATGTTTGTGAAGGTAGTTGAATTATTTATTAATTGTGCATTTAAAATATAGTAATAACTAAATTTATTTTTGTAAATGTTTTTTGTAAAACATTAAAGTCTTTAAAGGAATTAATGGACTGATGTCTCCCAATCTGACGTCCAATTTGTCTGTGGGTCATCCTTGCATTTCCCATGCACATAATTTGACACTAGCAAGCCTGTGACAATGGGACTGAATATCCCGTTGATATTAACAAACACGATTTGTAAATCAGGAAAACTTGCTTTTCAGTATATTGAGACTGAGCTATTCACGTATGTCGTTTATGCAACACGTCGTTTATGCAACACGTGCATCATGGGTCACCATGGGAACATCACGATTTGTCCTCAAATTTCAAAATGTGTAGGATTAAATTCCATATGTATATCCGTATATATATAGTTTGAACGAGTCTCAATGGAAAAATCCAAAAAAATCGATTGCTTTATTGTTTTATCATTGACATACTACTCTTATCTGAGTTCCAAGTCGACATTGGATCTTTAATCGATAATTGCATAAGACATGGCGTTGTATTCATTTGATTAGGTGTCTGGTCATCCTTTCATAAGCACGATATGCAATCATTCCTATTGTGTGTCTTCCCTCAAGCTTGTGGGTGTTTTGCAAAGATCAAAGATGATATTTCCCATGCATAAACAAACATGAAAGGTACTATTTCAAAGCAAGCACTAGCCCTTCTGGCGCAGTCTGGTAATGCTCCTTGTCGAAAACAAGATCTATTCCTCTGCCAAACATGATGAACTATAGACAACATGAGGCTGTATTCTGAAGGATTAATGAATGATAAAATCCCCATATTGTGAGAAACTAATCTGCAGAATACCCAGAAGCCTTCCGCCATTCTCAGATTAACATATGAATAAGACTAACAAAAGAATTTGACTCTCTAAGAATTTTCCAATTTATCATTGACAGTAACATGGGTAACATTTTCCTTCAATGCATCAAACCATTTTTACAAAAATTGAATAATCAATATACATATATACATATATACATATTGTACTTACAATTAATGCTCAATTAAGCAGGACAAAATATATTAGCTGATTGACCACTAAATCTTTATACTCAAACGCTTTCACAGACCACGATAACCCGTCAAAATATGTCCAGAAAAATGGCTTCTCTATTGGTATCAATCATTTAATGAGATTAGTTGAAAATATATACAAGTAGAGGACACCTACAGCCAAGTTATCAAGTCTTAAAATCATATGTTAAACATGTAAAATGTTTATCAAATTTAATTTAAATTTTCTGACCTGCTTCATGTTTGGTGCCTCAAGGTTTCTTTCCATAAGAAATGTAACAGAGACGCAGATAATGCGTTGTTCCTTCTCATTGCTTGTCACATTTGATAGCATTAATATTTGGCTTGATCGACCCACATGTTATCACTGACAAACCGTGCATGATGCGATGTCCGGGTGTTGAACTTACTAAAAATATTATTAATGCATTCGCTGATTTATTATTTTTCATAAAAGCGATTTTGCACACTGATCAAATCGTATGTTTTCTTTTACTCTTTTAAGTATATAAAGCGGTAAACTTGAAGAAATGACATGTTTGTTGTTAATTCGAAAAAAGTTCCGTTTTAGTTGACCCTAAATGAGAGGTCATTGGTTAACCAATCAAATCTGTGGAATGCGAGGTCATGTTGTTACGACACAGGTCAACGCAATACGACACACGTGTGTCGTACGAGATTAGTATGCCACCACTTGTACGTTACCTACGTGTGTAATAAATAAGGTTAAGTTCTTATTTCTTAAAGAGTATTAGGTTCAACGATTCCACAGCATTATTTACCGTTAGTTTCTTGACTCAGTGTTTAGAAAAAGTTCATATGTACCTTAGTGGAATACCAAGTGAAGGAAAACCTTAGCAATTTTTCAAGTTCTTATATCTAAAGACATTTATGTACATTTACAGCAAAAATTATACTGACGGGCTTCCAGCTGAAATGATATCTCCAAAGACTGACAATGATAATTAAGTAAGCTTATTAAGTGTAATATAAAATGGACATCCTGTGGTTGATGCTCAATTATTACCGGAGCCAGAGGCTTATTGGATCAAGCTGGCGGGAGAGTGTCATGCCTGGAGTTACAGGGTTCCTGAACCGAAATAGTTGTTGATGTGACCAGATAGCTCGCTGCTTCAGGCAGATGACGTGAAGGTCACATTCCCTGGTATAAGAGGCTCAATGAGATTGTATTCAACTGGTTGTATGTCATTGAAGTAATAATGCTATGTGTAAAAGATACTAAAACGGGGTGGTGTGACGCTAGATAAATTAGTATCTGTGTAATGCAGATGACCATTTAACATGCACGTGCTAACGTTGGTATGTGACTTTTTGAATAAATCACCAAAGCGATTTCCCGTTTATATGTTTTGCAATCATCAGTTGAATAGTCAATTTACCCCTGAGAAGTATTAGCTTTATGCAAGGTTTGATTTGTCAGTCGGTGTTCCTTTAGAGATTTATCTCCTGGAACATATACCATTCGAATCAACATCGATTTATTGCACTTACCATCAATCGCGCCATTAAAGGAAAGTGTTGACTTTAGTCTATCTCAGCAGTTATCACTCTCTGTTTCTATTGATTAGTCTTGTAAAATACCATCCACCATTGGTGAGTACTGTCAATGTAATCACCTTTAGAAAATATATATGGGTCAGCATGGATTGTGTGTACGAATTAAAGTATGTGTTTTAGATCAAATGTATTGTTTCATTCATATAGATGTGTGTTGAATTATTTTTCTATGTAAGCATGGTTACATGTCAACAATAATAATTTAAGGTGAAAAAGTGTATGGTTATCAATATATAATCAGTATGTTAGAACTTAAAATATATATTCTAAAAACATATGTGTTTTGACAGCATCAGATCTAGATCCATATCTAACGAATTCACCTATATCAGCAAACGGGGTCTGAAACGGTCTGGTGTCATTTGTGTTTCCATTTCTTGTTTTAGTGGACCTCTCAGTGTGTTCAAGATATTCTTCGCCTGTACTTGTTTTCATCAATTCAATATCTCCCAAACATAAATGGGTATGCTCCTGCCTTGTTCGCTTTTCGAAACGGTCTGGTGTCATTTGTGTTTCCATTTCTTGTTTTAGTGGACATCTCAGTGTGTTCAAGATATTCTTCGCCTGTACTTGTTTTCTTCAATTCAATATCTCCCAAACATAAATGGGTATGCTCCTGCCTTGTTCGCATCCTGACGTAAGGGTGTTGTTTACAAACATCGTGTTTATCAAAGCTCTCGAGTTTTATGTACATAACCATACATTTAATAAGAAATTAATAATGTTTGTGAAGGTAGTTGAATTATTTATTAATTGTGCATTTAAAATATCGTAATAACTAAATTTATTTTTGTAAATGTTTTTTGTAAAACATTAAAGTCTTTAAAGGAATTAATGGACTGATGTCTCCCAATCTGACGTCCAATTTGTCTGTGGGACATCCTTGCAATTCCCATGCACATAATTTGACACTAGCAAGCCTGTGACAATGGGACTGAATATCCCGTTGATATTAACAAACACGATTTGTAAATCAGGAAAACTTGCTTTTCAGTATATTGAGACTGAGCTATTCACGTATGTCGTTTATGCAACACGTCGTTTATGCAACACGTGCATCATGGGTCACCATGGGAACATCACGATTTGTCCTCAAATTTCAAAATGTGTAGGATTAAATTCCATATGTATATCCGTATATATATAGTTTGAACGAGTCTCAATGGAAAAATCCAAAAAAATCAATTGCTTTATTGTTTTATCATTGACATACTACTCTTATCTGAGTTCCAAGTCGACATTGGATCTTTAATCGATAATTGCATAAGACATGGCGTTGTATTCATTTGATTAGGTGTCTGGTCATCCTTTCATAAGCACGATATGCAATCATTCCTATTGTGTGTCTTCCCTCAAGCTTGTGGGTGTTTTGCAAAGATCAAAGATGATATTTCCCATGCATAAACAAACATGAAAGGTACTATTTCAAAGCAAGCACTAGCCCTTCTGGCGCAGTCTGGTAATGCTCCTTGTCGAAAACAAGATCTATTCCTCTGCCAAACATGATGAACTATAGACAACATGAGGCTGTATTCTGAAGGATTAATGAATGATAAAATCCCCATATTGTGAGAAACTAATCTGCAGAATACCCAGAAGCCTTCCGCCATTCTCAGATTAACATATGAATAAGACTAACAAAAGAATTTGACTCTCTAAGAATTTTCCAATTTATCATTGACAGTAACATGGGTAACATTTTCCTTCAATGCATCAAACCATTTTTACAAAAATTGAATAATCAATATACATATATACATATATACATATTGTACTTACAATTAATGCTCAATTAAGCAGGACAAAATATATTAGCTGATTGACCACTAAATCTTTATACTCAAACGCTTTCACAGACCACGATAACCCGTCAAAATATGTCCAGAAAAATGGCTTCTCTATTGGTATCAATCATTTAATGAGATTAGTTGAAAATATATACAAGTAGAGGACACCTACAGCCAAGTTATCAAGTCTTAAAATCATATGTTAAACATGTAAAATGTTTATCAAATTTAATTTAAATTTTCTGACCTGCTTCATGTTTGGTGCCTCAAGGTTTCTTTCCATAAGAAATGTAACAGAGACGCAGATAATGCGTTGTTCCTTCTCATTGCTTGTCACATTTGATAGCATTAATATTTGGCTCGATCGACCCACATGTTATCACTGACAAACCGTGCATGATGCGATGTCCGGGTGTTGAACTTACTAAAAATATTATTAATGCATTCGCTGATTTATTATTTTTCATAAAAGCGATTTTGCACACTGATCAAATCGTATGTTTTCTTTTACTCTTTTAAGTATATAAAGCGGTAAACTTGAAGAAATGACATGTTTGTTGTTAATTCGAAAAAAGTTCCGTTTTAGTTGACCCTAAATGAGAGGTCATTGGTTAACCAATCAAATCTGTGGAATGCGAGGTCATGTTGTTACGACACAGGTCAACGCAATACGACACACGTGTGTCGTACGAGATTAGTATGCCACCACTTGTACGTTACCTACGTGTGTAATAAATTTATCACACAATCTAATGGATAAATTATTTTATTAGCGGCAAGCAATGACGTTTTGCTTGGGAGTTGTTTCCCTTTATTCTATGCTATATAAGCATTGGCATGCATTTTTTGCGCTCTTTCTTGCCGCTCTTCAAACATTTAGCATTAATCATTATTGTAATGGTCGGACTATGTCCTTGCCACCTGGCAAGATGTGTATTAAATGAAGAGGGTCGAGTTGGTTACGGACAAGTATTGGCGAGATGAGAGCGGTTAGCAAACGGAGGCCGTGACAGATGAGAGGAACGCAGGGTTGTCACTCGACAGTGGTCAAGCGAAGGCGGCATCAGTGCAAGAAAGTACAAAAACCAGGTGAGCTGTATCAATTGATAATCCATTGATACCGATATTTCATTCTACAATTGTAAGAAAATTTTCCCCTGCCTCTATCATATTGTGACCCTCAATCTTTTATTCCGACGGCTCCATTCAGATTTTCATTACCCCCACAATGTGGCGTGTTGGACATCGGGCGGAATCACTAAATTTTGAATTGGAAATCTAACACACGTGTATTCGGCTACATTCATCCATATTTGACTTGTGTTAATCTTCTTCAATCTACGGGCTCGCATTAACAACACTTCAAAGAGACTCGTGTGCTACAAAGTATTACAGCTAGCCAAAGTGTTAACCCTTGGTGTGCCGCTGACGCAACTTGGTCAACAATTTTTAGCTTCATGAATTGACCGTTATTTCGTTGAAGCGCTGAAATTCAAGTGTTTTTAATTGGAGTAATCAGTAAGATTACATGTCTGAATTCAACCAAAGTGTTAACCCTTGGTTTGTAATGGCCAACATGAGCAACAACATTTTATTATGGCTAAGAAATTCAACTATAATTTACTACTATTTTGTCATGTGCGCGAATCATGAATTATCTTCTACAAGTTTAATTTTCTGTCATTGACTGCAAAATGTGCACAATTATCAAGCGCTGGACTACTAAAATCCTTTCCTTGTCATTTTCAAGATTTGATACAATGTTTAACCTTCAAAATGGGTTATTATGGAATTTTTGATATGTTTTGACAATGTTTCTCTACAATAAAGGAATATCTGCCAAGAAGCATTTTGATACTAAATGGTATCTTGGGACTTCAATTTTATTGATAAAGTTTCAACGCTTTTTACATTCAGTCAGATGTGATTGACTTTCTTGACTCGATCCCTTTTGACTTTAACTTTTTGACTTTAACCCGGTCAAATGTGATACAATTGGTTCCTGGCCTGATTCACCTTGGACATCTCTGTGCTAGGATATAGGCAATGTGTCGGACTGTTCATATCATGATTTGAATTAACCCTTTGACATTGAGTCAAATGTGTTGTCAAGTTTTATTGCTTCAGTCTAAAAGCAAGGAAGTAAGCCAATTTACTTTGAGTATTTACCCTTCAACTAAAGATGACTGAAATTTTGTCAACTTTCTGTCCCGATTGAGTGTGTTGGACCCTTGGACTGCAGTTGTGTTGAATATTGATGTTCTAATACTGCAAAGTAACTTGTGGACTGCAAATATGAATCTATGCATTGATCATGTTTCAACCCTTTGACTGACAGTCACATGTGATACAACTTGAAAATAATGAAAAGGGGCATTTAAACTGTCTGACATTTACTAGGGTAAAAACCAACTTGCTTAAGGCTACAAGTTTTACAATTTTGTCTGATTAAGTTTCAGATGTCAAACAAATAATTTCTGCTTTGATATGAGCTCTTTCTCATGCAGTGGGATGTCAAGTTTGTGTCCTTAAGGATTAACTCCTGAAATGCCATGGACTGTGAGGTTGTGTAACTTAATATTTAATTGATAATTTATATCATTTGGATTGCCATAACAGACTCTCCAGCAACTTGTGGATGCCTTGTAAGATATTAACCCTTGGACTGCCATGGACTGTGATGTGATGCAACTGATTATGTCATGCCTCATGATAAGTATTAATCCTTGAACTGCACAAGTCTCAGATTTGAAACAACGTTTAATTACTTCATCAAGGTTGACTGCCAAGGATTAAGATGTCATGCAATGTATAAATGACTTACAAGTTTTAAATCTAGGGCTGTGATCTCATCAACATGTATTGTATACAACTTGATACGCTTTAACCCTTGAGCTGCCATACACTCAATGTGAAACAACTGTTAAGACGTGATAAACTTTAACACATGGACTGCCAGGGACTTTAATGTGAAGCAAAACCCTAGCGCTGCCAAAGACGCTTCATATATTGATTCATGTTAACCCTTGGACTAACAGAGACTGACGTTCGGCTGTTGAAACTTGGTTAGGACTTAAGAAGTTTTGTTATTGCATAGACTGATGTGAAACAACCTTTTTACAACTTGTTGAAGGTCAACCCATGGTCTGTCATAGAATCGAATATCTTGTGCATTATTTGTGACTTGACACTATTAACCCATCCTGTATAACTTTTGACCCTTTGGATGTCAAAGACTTTGATGTCGTACAATAGATATGTTTCAATGACAAAAGATAATCATTCTTCAATGTGATTACCGGTATTGACAGAACACTGTACCAAGTCATACTGTTTTGATGAACTGTCAATGTGAAACATTTTACAGCGATTATCATTTAACTTTAACCTGATTTATTTCCTAATCTTGATCTGTTTTACCTACTGATGGAAAATCGAGCAAGTGTGAGCAGTGAGGTCTAAGTTTTAGATACTCTCCATGAAAGAATTCGAGATGGAATACAGGATAGTCATGCGTTGCAAGTGTGGAGTACTTAAAACTGTGGAAGAAAGTAAATGATAAATTTACTCCATTTACTCAAATCATTTACATGAATATCTACTGGTTCAAGATGTGCTTTCAAGATATTGATTCTGGTCAACAGATACCTATTTCAACTTCCTGGGTAAATAGATATCAACTTAAACTTTTGAATGGAAAAAGTACAACTTAACAGACAGGATTCAAACAAGAGAAGATGAAGAAAAGTGGACGCTTTGACAATTGATTGCCTTTCACTTAAACACTCAGGATTTCCATCATGCAGCAGTTGCCATTGTTGTAAGTAATAAGTTCTTGTATTCTCCTCATGCATTTGGTGGGTCTTCTTGTATAGACAAGAAGTTGTGGCGGTAAGTCTGGGGTCCAAATGCTTTTCTTCCTTCATATTGCTTAGCTGAGTAGTAATAGGCTATGTGAACCCCTACCTATTTCACTCTATAATGTTGGTCAGTGTGAAACTCCTACCGGCATTTAAGTAAAATGTTTAATGTACACTGATTGTGTACTTGCTTTGTTGGTTTGTATGGATATGTGAATCCCTACCTGCTGTCCCGTTAATGGTTGGTCAGTCAGTGTGTAACTCCTACTGGCTTAACTGTTAATGAGTTGAGATACACTGCTTGTGTACTTGGTTTGTTGGTTTGTATCAGGATATGTGACCCCCTACCTGCTGTCCCGTTAATGGTTGGTCAGTCAGTGTGTAGCTCCTACTGGCTAAACTGTTAATGTGTTGTGATACACTGCTTGTGTATTTTGCTGCTCGGGTTGTCCAGTTACCGTTTGGTAGGCACCCTGTGTTTATGGTCCCCAGACAACAACCGAGTGTCAATATGAATAAACTGCGCCCATTTATATCCACCAAATAATTGTTGTGTTATTTATTGATTGTTAGCATAATAATGCGTTATAAACATGATGGCACATTCAATATGATAATTAGTTGATATACATGTAACCTGAGAGTATTTAATCTATGCGACTAAGGTTTCATATTAGACTGTTTTATTTTAACAGATTTAGTTGAGACGCACCTCTTTTTTTCCCAAGATGACATTGTTGTACCCAGTTCCAATGCTCCTTAAGTTTTTTAGTCATCTTAGAAAAAGAGATCACAATCAATAACAAGTATGGAAGTATATAGAGATTATCACACACTAGCATCCTTTTTTCAATCGAGTAATTTTATAACTATGTATTTTGTTTTTGTCCTGTCTGTCTGTCTGTCTGTCTGTCAGTCTGTTTGTCACAAAAAAAACTTTAACCTTGCTCATAGCTTTTGATTGCTTGGGGTAGACCTTTAATATTTTCATGAACTTCTATCATGATAAGACCTTTCAGATGAGGTAATAAGTTATTACCTCGTGACCTTGACCATGGCGCAGCAAGCATTTTTCGAAAACTTGAGCGTTGGTCATAACTTGTGCTTGGATAGAGATAGACATTTCAGGTACATATTGACCAAAATCAATTATACATTTACATGTACAATTTACTAATGTCCGGAGGCATCAGTGCTTAACAAACATATATTGTTATTTTACGAATTTCATTGTTTTGTACTTAGCTTTATTAGTTGTCTGATCGATTGCAGAACTATTCATCTAGATCTTTATACAATTTGCACATATATTTTACCTTATTGTGAGAGATGAAGTGCTTAATTACAGAAAATAGTAATATTCATTTTATGGGATTAAAAGGATTTCGGACCATTGCAGAAAATACGTACATTCATTCTTACTAAATCCTTTTGGTTGAAGGGAGGGGTTGGGTTTGGTCAAAAACTGTCTCAAGAGACGTCTACTAATGGTCTGGATAATGGGATGTTTCAGTTGTATGTCACTTGTTGATGTACTGTTAAGCTGAGAATCTGAAAATTAAATCTGCAAGTAAAGACACGAATATGTAGTTGTGTTGATAAATAAGTTAATACAATTTGCTTCTAAATCTAAAAAAGTGTATTGTGTTTATTTGGGATGTCAACCTACTAAAGAAGGATAATGTATACGACTCTCTTGAACAAATATCCTGTGCCAGTCAACGTTTCGTTCTTCTTCAAAATCAGAGCAAGAATTTTATTCTTTAAAGCGATACTAACTAGGACTGCCGCGGCAGTACTAAGGTCTTCAAGACTTCCTCTTTGATATTCAATGCATTTTTGTCTAAAAGGTAAACAGAAACTTACACATTATCATAATAATCAAATTTCACATGATATTCAATGTAAAAAAGTTTGCAAAAGATTCATCATGGCCGCCAACATGGAATGTATCAGGTTCTACCTGCTTGTAGCTGTCAAAAATTAAATAAAACATTTCCTAATGTTTTTTTTTACAATGAGCTACGTTTTTTTCAAACATACATGTATCAGAAACATTCAAAAAGATTGACCATAGTTAAAAGGTCCAAATTTCAATGATTAATCTGAATTTAATGAAAATTGTCCAGGATTGAATGTTCTTTTGGCTTTATAATGATATATAGAACAATGATTTATTGTCTGTCGTTGATTGGTTACTATTTTTCATACCCACCAACGCACCACTTTTCAAAATTGAAAGTTTGACCCTTCCTCGTGACCAGAAGTGACTGTTTGCCAGCGATTTAATTTTATTCTTCTAACACGAAGATCTTGCTAATGTCTAACTCTCATGCAATGATTATAATAAACATATCTGCTCTTCAGTATTGCAATTTTGAGCAAACTTTGCAAAAATGCAGAACAAAAGTAGTTCGAATTTTTAAATGTCAAACATGTTATAGGTCTCAGCTACATTATGTCTAAGTTTAAGATTTCTGGTATCAGAAGTTGCCAAGTGGTGATTCCTAAAAAGTCAATGGGGTCGTACCTTTGTCAAAAAGTCCTTTAAAAGTCAAGATGGCGGCCAAACCATGTTACCTACAAATGTTTCATGTTTACTTTTTTTTCAACATTTGTTATTAAACAAAATTCAAGCCTCAAAGTGCATATGAACAAATAAACAATGTTAATTTTGCCCAAAAGCTTCGCGAGTCTATTCCTTAGCTAGGGCTATCAGCATGTCAAGTTTCGTTGAATTTGAAGCAGCCGATTTTGCTGTAGCTCGTGCACAAAAGATGTACAAATAATAACAAGGAAGAAGAAGAAAAGAACTTGATAAATCGGATAATAACAAAAGGTCCGAAAGCTTAAGAAAACAGTTTAATCAGTAACAGCTTCCTGGGTCTTAGGCCAACCTCAATAGATTACTAAAAAGCAATGTTGTCAATGATGACATGTAAAGTAAAGTATCATGATTTGTAAAATTATCAGGATATGGCATAAAAACATAATCAATTTCCAATAATTTTATTTTGTAACACATGCAAAATGATTGCCAAATGCATTCATAGTACAAATTGTATCACTAATGAATGAATAAATGATATTAATGAGTGCGAAAACCACTTGGTTAGTAATCACGATCTATCCCCCAACGTGTGAGAGTGTATCTCCAAGGCATAGGTGATAGCTTCAACACATCCAAATTTCAGTTCTTTGTGTATTCCTTGAGATTTGATTTTGTTTGATTATTTTGTTATAGTTTGAATCTATATTAATGATTTTGTGTAGCAGATGTTATCATCGTAAGGTGACATGAATAACACAGTGACTTGACGAAAAACATGATACTACAGGAGTGAACTGAGGTAAACATATGTACGACATATCACAAATAACATAATAACAGTTTGAAAAAATATTTTTGGGATGGGATGGCATAACAAAACAATATTCTAGTTTGTCAATGATGGTTAGTATATATAAAATATGTGATACTTCTTTGGATAGAAATATTTGCAATTTGATAAAGGAATAGAAAAAAGAACATGTTTATCATAGTATGATGTGTATCAGTGACACATTATCTTAAGATGTTATTTCTTAGAAAGTAATCATGTCTCAAGTAATTAGCATAAAAGGCTTTTGGTGATATTGATTAGTTATTGTAGAAAGCAGTCGGTTTTGTATTTCAGAAAAAACTGTTCTATATCCACAGAATCACAACTTAATTATAAATAGCTAAAGTATCACATATATTAAGATCAAGTCATGCTTAAAGGTTTATAGATACCCAGAGATAAAACATATCTAAAAAGATTTGATTTTTGTAAATAAAAGTATGTGTAAAACATACCATTTGTTTAAACTCGTGAGTGACTTAGTATCAAACTCACTTTCCTCGTTTCATGCTTAATCAAGAACTCGTTTCAAGTAATAGTATTAAAATGACGGTCGTTCTATATCCTCTATAAATTTGTTTCTTTCTGTCTGTTATGCAAGCGGCTACATCATAATTAAGAACATGCGTTGGCTTTAATAGCCTTCATTATTAGATAGACTGCGTGAAGGAAGTCATGTTCAGTTATGGTTTTGTTATTGATAAGAAAAGTTATTTCAAAATAAACACTTTCTTTAGTTATGAAATTCAAGCCTAGGTATTTAATTATCTTAAGATATATTAGATAAATATCTTCATTTCGATGTAAAGCATTTTTATAAACATCAGAAAAAGAATTGATAATAATAGCAAAATCGTATGTTATTGTCTAGTTGACATTGTCATCACATCAAAAGTCAAAATAATTGATTATTCAAACATATATCCATGCAGTTTTATTTAAATTCAGTATATTGATATGAACGAGATTCCCTAAAGTAATTAGATGATTAAATGAATAGGTTTTCCTTTTTGTCATAAAACGAGATTTTTTCCAAGTTGAGAGGTCAATATGATTCTTCTTCGTTTCTGTGGCAATATAAAATGCGTACAAGATGTTACGAGTTTTGTCATGTGGTGCAAGGCTATTCTATGGTGTTGACATGATTTGGTTATGTTTCAATCATTGCGACATATGAAGTGTATAGGATCATATCAGATTGTGCAATAGCAACATAAAATTGCTAGACAGTATAATGTGTGTTGTTCTCACGAGAGTTCTTGCGTAAGCTTCTTTAAAATGCTAAAGGCGAGTTGATAAAATTAGTCTGCATCAGTGCAAAATCCTTTTTTCCTACATCGTTTTTAAAAGATGATTGGAAACAGGCATGGGAAACTTTGTACTTGATATACATAAGACATTTTGTTTAGCACATGCCGTTCCCTTTCAACGAACAATGTTGCTTTGGCCAACACTGTAACTTATATAAAGTGTAATCGTTAGAATGTTTTTGCATACTAAAATCGTTTTGTTCATTTTGTTTATTTTTTTAAAAGATAATTGGAAACAGGCATGGGCAATTTTGTAGTTGATATACAAAAGACATGTTGTTAACCATAATATGCCGTTTCGTTCAAACCAATAATGTTGCTTTGACCAACACTGTAACTTATATGAAGTGTAGTCGTAAGTTTGTAGATGAAGATGTCTGAGCTTAATGATGTTGGCGTGACTTAGCTACAGAAAACTGAAGACGAACCCCCAATTTATTTTTACTTGTAATAACATCAAAATTAGCTACTGTAGAAAAAAAATTATTTTGGCTAAGAAGGTAAAAAATGACAACTGGATATATACGACCGAATCCAGTTTTTGTTGCATTGCGACATAATCATATCTTGAATTTTTTGCATTTTTCAAACACGTCAGTTACCTCAAAAGAATATGAACTTCTACGCATCTATAACGATAATGCATTATTACTTTCATATCAAGACATTCTAGAAGGGTACAAAACTACCAATGCAATAACATCATTACTGTTAGAGATATATGCTATTTAGGTAGTGAACAAATGTAACATTGTTATACTTTGGGTCACACTATCTTCCATAGAACCAATTCTTGTACTTTTTCGGGCCAATGAGGGTTAACTTATAACTGTTGTATTTTTACATTTTTATAATTTTTTATAAATATAAATAGTCAAATGTTACATTTCCATGTATCTATATGGAGACAAATGAGCTCAACGGGAGAGATAAAATGTCCCTAACGGTTTCTTGCATTATAAATTGCAGTAAATGTTGTCTTCTTACCGGTGCTATTTCAAGTAACCTAAAGCAAGAATTCTGGTAATTACAGGAGATCTTACAAAATTGAGCAATCATGTTGATCTTGCACAATTTGACAGCTATCTTTATACGCCGTTAATTAAATAATGAAAACACTTTAGCAATAAATATAAAAGCAATGCATTACTTCACATTACAAAACCATAAACATCTTGAACCCAATCAATTTCACCATGGAAACGAGAAATGTCAGTTTTTGCACTCAACTAGGAAGTAACCCATTGACATAAACAAAAACAACAAAAACATTTAATCAACTTGATACGAATTTTTTTTACCTGTGTTTGTTTATTTTTGTTTCCCTGTTAATGTTTGAATATAAAACTCGAGGATTTATGTATAAATAATTTAATAAGATTTAAGATGTAGTTAATTAAAATAAGTATATTTCTCCTTTTTCTGATGGTTTCAAAATTGGTTGAGATCAAAATGTACTCTTTGATCTTTGTTTAGATTGTTGGGTAATCAGATTTGTATTCCACATCTATATAAAGAGGTTATTTCGAATATACTCTTAACAGATCCTAATCTGAACATCTGTTGCTGGTGAACAGAGTCTGACAGATATATAGATTTAGATCTCATTGTGTGGCCATTGGAGATCACACATGTAACCTCGATGGAGCTGTGTTGATGAAAAATGCGTAGATTAATCAAAAGCAATTTGAAGTACTACGGGCATAACTGTAAATGAATGAAATACAAAATTTGATTTTACAATTGATAGTAAGTCTTTCAGATGGTATACCTGTTTGGGTGGATAACACTAGACTCCTGTAGTTCGTATATTTAAGATAAATAAATATGCATAGTGAGTTTTTAAAAGATACATAATATTGCTATAAATTTATGAAAGAAGTTGACTAACATTACACATGTATTGATATTAAAGGATAATTATGCTTAGGATTCTCAACACAGAGTGGCGCTTTACAGTTAATATTTCATACATCAACTTACGATCACAATAAATTTGTTTTATCAATGAGAAGCCTGTTTCCAAATAACATCACACATTCATGTAAAATGTTACCATTTTGTTTTGCTTTGTTGCGTTAAGGGTAAGTTGCTTATGCAAGCCATGTTCCCTGATAGCTATGCGAAACATTCTCCTAGCAAAAACTAAGTAACACTTGTTTTGTGATTGAAATGAGGTTGGCATTAGAAAACAAATCATCTTCTCTGCGGGAAGCGGGCAGCTGTTGCTGATGGGAGACACTTGAAGCAACTTGATCTGCAGTGATCAATATCTCTTGCGTTCTGCCATGCCCATGTTGATGATAAAATGGAATCAAAAGAAAACAAAGTAGAATGTCACAATGTAATCAGTTTTGCGTGTTCTAAATTATTGACAGCTCATCTTTGATGTCCCCTTTAAATATTACTCTTACTTTGATTTGAAAAGGTCAATTGCAAAGATATTGAAGGTATGTTGATATATTCCTCTAGTGTTAGGAATGAAATCTGTTCTCTATCTTTACAGACTTATGAACGCTTAAATCTATTTATGAGATCAAACTACATATACATGTAAAAGATATACGAGTCAATTCTTGGATAATGGAGGGTTTTAAGTATTTTTTTTTTTTTTATTGTCTAAAGATCATGACTGTGTTGTCTTCAATGCCACAATGAGTCTATCTCACTCACATTTCTTTTCTTGTTATGATCCATGGGAATCAATTAAAAGAGTGGGCGATGATAATTACCAGACTATAGCCAAAGGCTTGAAAGTGTACATCATAATTTTGATTTTGCATTTTAATTACTTCACTTTGATCATTACACAAAACACGTAGCCTAAAGGTACACAAATCATATATAATCAATATTACATGGCGTGATGTTCAGAAGAATAGAAGCAATTTTAAGATCTGATTTAGATCTGTTGGTAGATAAGAGGAGGTGTTTGTGTTTCCAGATTGGAGTTGATGGGTGTTTTATCATTGATAATGGATAGCTTTGTTAAGAGACGTTGAAAGCTGATCATTTTAGTGTTGATGTTCCTCTAAGTAAAAAACTAAATTCCAAGTTGAAAAATGACCTCAGCGTTGTTTTAAAAGTAAGATATATAGCTCCGAGCAACAAAAGTTGTACTTTTGGTTGTCACTCAGCAATTTAGTACATGATATGGTAAAAATGTTTAACCACTACATAAGCACTACATTCTAGGTATTACTTCCCCTATCGGATGGTCAGGTCACGTGATGACGACTCCCAAGTTACCGACGTGATGGCAGAAAAAAAAGGACAAAAATAGACCAATTTTATTCTGGAGGGTGCAGATCCATTGATGTTCTAAGAAAACTAAAAGGATTCCAACAAAGAACCATTTACAGGATAATCATAAGATTCCAAGTTACCGGCATGCGGGAGCGTAAGCCTGGATCTGAACGGCCAACAAAATGGATGGAATGACTGACGTAGACTGGTACAAATGGCCCAGTGCATCCAACAATATCTGCAAAACATATTGCCAAGTTGGATAATGCCCTCGGAAGCAGTAAAGTATTTGAATTGACTGTCAGAAAAAATCTTGAGCAGAGATTGAGTTTTGTCAGTTCTAGAAAAGTGTTCTCGAAACTGAGTGTGATATCACTTTTTCAAGTCAGTGAAAATATATCAAAGATGATGACGTCATGTACACAATGGTTTGACGTCACTTCTACATGTACAAGCAATGCGACGTCATCGCCGTCGCTAAGTTACGATCAACAATGGTATGACCTCGCCAGAAAACTCTTGAGTCAAGACCTTTTGAACGTAAATTACCACATTTTCGACCACAGAGACATATAATAAAAAAAATATATTTTGTTTTGAGTGTGATATCACTTATCACTTATATAACCCTACACAGTAAACCTGTGCCAACTGACTTCCAGAGCTTGGAGCTCCTGGACTTATCACTATGCGTTCATGGTGTCTCGGTTAGAATGGTAGCCGTGTACAGGCCGCCAGCATCACAAAAACACAATGTGAAACAGTCTACTGTGATTAGTGAAATAGCCCATCTTATAGAATTAGTAACATGTACAAATACCTCTGTCATTCTGGCAAGGGACTTTAACATTCACGTGGACTCTCCCGGTGATAGCCTAGCTGCACAGCTTGAAGATGTCCTGTATGCATCTGGTTTACAGCAGCATGTGAGCGGGCCCACCCACCGCAGTGGTCACACTCTTGATTTAATAATCACAAAATCAGAAGATGATATTGTGTCTTCGATCTAGGTGCTAGACCACGACATTTCTGACCATTTTAGCATCTTTTGTCATCTTAGCTTACAAAAACCTGGCCCTTTAAGAAAGAAGTTAGTGTACAGAAAGACCAGAAATATCAATACAGAAGCTTTTCAGCGCGACCTGCAAGGCAACCTACATTGTAGACAACTTGCAAACTCTGATCTGTGTGGTGACGCTACCTCTGCAGAAACTGATGTCGTAAATGCTACCTTTACTTCCCTAAATGATGCGTTGGTCAAAACACTGGACTCACACGCTCCAGAGAAAACGGCTCATGTTGTCATCAGGCCAAACTCTCCCTGGATGAATGGAGACATCATGGAGTTAAAGCATAAACGACGCAAAGCTGAAAAGGTTTGGAGGACATGCAAATTAGAAGTCCATAAACAGATATTCAGACAATGTCGTAATGATGTTACCTCAATGCTCAAACAAGCCAGACTGTCCCACATTCAGCAGAAAGTAATGGATAGCAAGGGTAACCCAAAACAACTCTTCTCAATTGTGAAATCACTCACTGAACTTCCCCCCAATCAACATAAGACTAAATCCAAAGATGAGTCAACAGAGCAAGCTGAATCCCTAGAGGACTTCTTTTCCCAGAAGATTGACAAGATTGTAGAACATATAGAATCCAAACATCCAGGACATGATCCTTTGAATTGTGACACGAAGTTCGATGGAAAACACCTGTCTGCATTCAAACCAGTATCGCAAAATGATGTGAACACATTGATTCAAGCGGCTGCAAATAAGACATGCTCTTTGGATGCAATCCCAACGTGGCTTCTAAAGAATTGCTCTCACGTCATGATATCTGCAGTGTGTTCCTTGTTCAACCTGTCCCTGAAGTGTGGTTATGTTCTGGAGTGCTTCAAACACGCTGTGATTACTCCCGTGCTGAAGAAACAATCATTGGATTCCTCGGTGTTCAGTAACTTTCGGCCGGTGTCAAACCTACCCTTCCTGTCCAAAGTGTTGGAGAAAGTCATTTTGTCACAGCTGCAGTCCCACGTCACTGAGCATGGTCTGAATGAGATCTATCAGTCCGCTTACAAGAAGGGCCACTCCACCGAGACTGCACTTGTATGTGTACAGAATGACATCCTGCGAGCCTTGGATAGAAGGGAGGTGGTGCTCCTGGTTATGTTAGATTTGTCAGCTGCCTTTGATTCTATTAGCCATGACATTCTGCTGTCAAGACTTAAAAACACATTTGGCATCAGCGATACAGCACTCTCATGGATCGAATCCTACTTAAGGAACAGGTCAATGTGTGTTCAGGTGGACAAAGTCTCATCATCAACCAGATCAGTCAAACATGGTGTTCCACAGGGCTCTGTGTTGGGCCCGGTGTTGTTCTCACTCTATATCCAACCACGGTACAACAGTAATTCAACACCTCCAGCGCACACAGAATAAAGCAGCCCGCATGATCACCCGCACGAAGCCTTCAGAACACATCACCCCAATCCTGCACCAACTCCACTGGCTCCCCGTGAAAGATCGTATTACATTCAAGAAACTCCTCCTGACCTACTCCACTCTGAACAACCAGTCGTTCCCGCAATACCTCAAAGACCTACTGTCATACTACCAGCCTCCTAGATCCCTCAGATCGTCCTCAAAGTTCCAGCTCTCTGCGCCAACTACAAACTCAAAACTTGCTGATCATGCCTTCTCAGTTGCCGCTCCAAAACTCTGGAATTCCCTTCCACTGCAAATCAGATCTGCTGACTCTGTCTCATCCTTCAAAAGACTTTTAAAAACACACCTTTTCTCTCTCAGCTCTACCTATTAATGCGCCGTTGAGCAGGCCTGGCATGGAAACTAGGCGCTATAGAAATCAATTATTATATATATATATATATATCTCATCTCGTGACGGAGTAAAGCCTATTTTTTAACTCGTGGCTGCGCCACTCGTGAAAACACTGGCTGTACCTCGTCACTCGATGAGAGATAAGTGATATCACACTCAAAACAAAAGATTTCCTCTATGTCCCTGTAATTGACCAGATGTCACTAACGCTAAACCCATTTGAAAGTATCTGGCAGTTGGTTAGCGACCGAGTTAAAAGACATTAAGACATGGTCAATAATAAATTACACATTTCAAAATTATGGATTAAGATTGCCAGGAAAATTAAATTGTATGATATCAAAAACAAGACTCCTTATTCATAAATGTAGCAAACATTAATTCAATATTATATCTAATGGGTATAAGATAGTCCCTGTAATTTGCATGTATATATTCTAATATACAACACTACACCTAAGGTGAGAGAAATATGATATAAGAAAACTCAGTTACATAACAATTTTCTCTTCATCGATCATTAAGTCCTTGCCACTTCAAATAGTCGTTTCTTAACATTGTACAAAGCCAAGAGACCTTATGATGTTCAATCATTTTGGTGTTGCACAAGTTAAAACCTATCTTCACAACTCGCTGGTCACAGTGATTGAGACATAACCCAATCACTTCAACTCCAACGAGCAGGTGATGTAAGGATTGAACTGTAATGAACTGCATGACAAACACAACTTCGCTCGTCGTAACACTGATTCACGTTGACGTCTAGATCGAGAAAGAGCTGGAAAAATTGAGAATGAATACTTCTCACTGCAATGAAGAACAACATAAAAGCTTAATTTTTAAAAATGTCAGTTTTGTTTCTTAATTCAATTTTCACTTTCCATATTTGAAAAAGAATATTCTTGTTACTTGTTTCGTACAATTCAAGCTTCTATTCATTTAATTATTTATCTTTTTCATTTAATTATTTATCTTTAGAAATATTGTTTATGCACATCAGTTCCAAGGAAATAAGTCAGAAGGCATTGTAAATGATGATTTAAACATAGATTCTTACATGTTTCTTGTTGGCTATCAACGCCGGTTTGCCTTCAACTGACTTAAAATTATTCTAACGAGGTTTTAGAGCACTATTTAATCAAAACCTTATAAACTGAATCTAATCTTTGCAACTACAAAACTGTTAGTGCAATGTCAACATGAGTATACAAGTATCTGCATGTGGCAAAATTATATGTCTACACAAACATATCATTCCACTCGACAGTGCCATACATATCTTTCTTTTGGTCGTCTTTCTCAACAACCAGAGAAATAAGATTACTGGCCGTTTTTACGAGCTGTATCTCATCTATCACAAGTTTTCTGGGGCAAGAGGACGATTGGTTTATATATCTTTGACAGTGAAATCCATTAAAAGATTTAGGAAAAGGTTTCTCTATGAAAACCATTTCAGAGACGAGATATGTTTGAGAAATATATGTAGGTCGAATGGAATGAATGTGCTTGGTTGAACATTTAAAAGTTATTGTAAATTATTCGATCAAACAAATTACAAATAAAATATATCAAAAGCAGATCCCAAATTAAAATTGATTCAAGGAAAACTAACACTTCCTGACAAAAGCCCTGTTTATACGGCGAGCGTTTGCACATGAGTAAATCATTACACATATGCAAATTTGCTCATATGAGTAAAATTCGCCGTATGGACGCATTTGCACATATGTATATTTTACTACCGTAAGCAAATTTTTCACTACCGTAAGCAAATTTGCACCTTGTCAGGAGCAGGTGTAAATGCAATACTACCGTGAGTAAATGTCCAATTTTGTACTACCTTAAGTAAATCTTGCTGTATGAACGTGTAGCAACTTTACTCAGGGTTAGCAAATTTCTTTTTTTTTTTCATTCCTGGTAAATTGTACAGCATGAATAGGGAATGGGAACTGTAGGTAGTTAACATAATACAATATCAGGATTTACAAAAAAAAGATAGAGTAAACAACTAGAGCATTCACACACTTTCATACACATTATACACAGGCTAGAAGCTATGTAGACAATTATAGTAGAATAAAATTAGAGAAGATTTTCATGAAAAGCCCATTTCTAATAGATTTGATATGTTTTGATTTGCAAAAGTGTCAATTTGTTTCTATCTGATAGTAAAATTTTACCTCGTTTAGAAAATGTTTAATGTGTGGTAGACTGTTTTGCATTTTACATCTATATGTGTGGAATTTAGCTAGTAAAAGTATCAAATCCAAGATATTATCACTTTTAAAATGTTGAGAATATCCAAAAAGGATTAAGTCTACAGTAAGATCTATATTACGTGCATGTTGACACTTTGATTCAATCAATTCTCAAAATTTGTTTCTGGTCCAGCCTTGCAAAAAGTACATAAATTAATGTAAACCATGTCCTTTCAGAATATTTCTAAGAATGCATTAACAGGTAGAATTCTATGGAGCAATCTGAGCTAGTTTGGGATAATTTTATCTGCTTTAACAAAAAGGCTTGGCCAGTTTACAGTGATTAAGAGTTGTTCTTCCCATTTTTCAATGGCTTTCAGATTGAGTTATGACATAATAGTATTTCTTTGAACCTTTTTTGGAAGCAACGAGATTACTTATAGAAATATTTGTATCATTTGTTATTTCCAAGTTTGAATCCTTTTAAATACCCAATTGTGTCAGGTATTTATTCACTGATCTTATAATTCCATAAAATTCCAGGACGTTTATATTGAAGTTAGCAAATTTCGCCTAAATCTGACATCAACCCTTTTTAAGAGTTTTATCGCAATTGCAACCTTTTTTCAAGATCTAGAGGCTTTTCCACTTGTGTGAACTTAGCGATAGATCGTCTTTTAGTTTCTCGCAGATCTTATGCATAGTTTCTCTCCTCATTCTGAAGTCACTCTGAATCTTTAAAATGTTTCAAAACATCATCTTCAAACCACTTGCTTGATCGCAGCTTTCTTCGACATTTCCTACAATTGGCCAGGCTAAATATTAGACAAGCACTAACGTAAATTGGATATTTACTGTGTCTCAGGAAAGTTTCCAGTCTTACCCTCTCTATGATTATTTGTGAATGATATGTATCGTAAGCACTGAAAATCCAACTGCTCAGGCGACATAAAATCCCTTTGTACGCATAGCAAAATAATTTTACACACGTGTGTGTATATATGTAACAGTCAAAGTCTACAATCAATCAATGTGTACAAAGACTGAAATAATCAGTCAATGTGTACATTGCCTAACGAGCCTAGTCATTGTGTACATTGCCTGAAAATGTCAGGCATTGTGTACATTGACTGACTAATTAAGCAAATTAGTGTAGAGATTGACTGATTGTTAAACAGTGATCATTGAGAAGAAAGGATTAGCCCAGGATTCAGTCTGTGATCGCCCTGGCTTCTTTTAAGTAACAGGCTTGACATTGACTGATTGTAGACTGCCTGGTTGGAGTAAGACAAGGAGAAAATTTGTCTCCGGTTTATTTTCCTTGTTTTTGAATGATTTAGAAACATTCCTAATGTCAAAAGATTGTCCAAGTTTGTTAGTTAACTCTGAAACAATAGATTCCATGTTAGAAATTGTCTCTCAAACTGTTTGTTCTTTTATACGCCGATGACACTATCCTTTTAGCTTCTTCAAAAACAAATCTACAAAAAGCCATTAATCATTTTGAATCATTTTGTTTTTTGGGGTAACAAAAATGATGTGGCTAAAGATATCTTTCTCAATGGTATTCCCCTAGAATACGTTAACGAGTATAAGTACCTTGGTGTTATTTTTTAAAGGAAATGCAGTTTTAAAGTATCCATTACAAATCTTTGTCAACAGGCTACTAAAGCAATGTATTTTGTATTACGTAAAAGCCAAACCTTTAATTTATCAATCCAGTGTCGGCTGTATCTCTTTGATACAATGGTAAAACCTATCTTACTGTATGGTTGTGAAATATGGGGTTTTGTTGGTCTTAATCAAAATGAAAATGTACATATTTGTTTTATGAGAAAACTGTTACCCGTTAAAAAGACTACCCCATTGTATATGCTTTATGGAGAACTTGGTAGAGTTCCTCTCTCTGTTGATGTTAAAACCCGCATGTTGACCTTCTGGTCAAAATTAATTACTGACAAAGCCAGCAAAATATCTTATATTACATATTCAATTGTATATAACCTCTATAATAATGGAACTTACACTTATCGTTTGTTGTCATGTATCCATAATATCCTTATTGGACTAAGCTATATATGGTTATCACAGTCTCCTGTTACATCTTCCTGGCTCAAACTCACTGCCCTCTCTATTTTAACCGATAATGCTAAACAAACGTGGAGGTCTCAGGTGGAAAACTCGAAAAAAGGTTTATATTCTCTTGAAACCGCAACTTGAACTTTAAACATACCTAATGTCCCTTCCCCAAAATAAAGCTATCCCATTACTACTGTTTCGAACCTCTTGCCACCATTTACCGATTGAAAAAGGAAGATGGAATAAGATACCTAAGTCTGAAAGAAAATGTAAATTGTGTTGTATGAATGATGTTGGAGATGAGTTCCATTATATATTTAGATGTGAATATTTTACTTTAGAAAGAACCTTGTTCATACCTTTACATTTCTCAAAGAGACCAACTATGCTTAAACTTCAAAATCTGTTCATGTGTAAAAAGGTATCTTTATTAAAAAAACTTAGCAAATTTTGTAAAATCATAATGCAAACTGTAAAATCTTCCGGCTAATCACTTATACGCTTGTATGATGCATTTACTGTATTGTTGTACCTCATATGCCGAGAATATCGGCCTGAGTGTAATAAAGTTCTGTTCTGTTCTGACTGTAACATATATACTACCCTGAGCAAATTTGCATATATGCAAAGGCCGCCGTTAAAAGAAGGAAAAGTAAATTAATACCAAAATAAGTAAAACATTATTCAGGAGATTCGTACAATGAAATTTATTTTTAAAAACTGAGTTATAAATTATGTGAAAAAATATTGATCTTTAAGGCCCACAGTGTTTAAAGATTGGATGTTTTTAAAATCCCATCAAAGCAACATCACTCTAATTACTATAATAACATTATCTCAAGTGTTTCAAATAGTACGACTTTCGATAACAAGGAGTTAAATGGATGATAAACTTCTTTACATATGTAATTTATATGAATATTATTATAATATATAATTTACTATTTGTATCAAACTATGAAACCAATCAAAAAAACTTCTTTATTGTAGACAGTAGCAATGTTGTGGTATCGATTCTTATACCGTCCGTTTTCAAGCATATTGGAAATCTACCATGAAGATTCAAAATTTTATAGCTGTTTTATGGTCTCACCTACGTTCAAACCACATTTTTATGATGGGCGATTCTCCCCGATGATACACACTGTCATAGAAACGACCTTCATGACGTGAGTCGACAAGCATACAGTCACAATACGCTTCGGAAGTTGCTTTGTCTGAATACTAACTAAAAGTCTTTCATCATTGTACTACCCATACTTTTATATAAGTAGAGTTCAATTCGTATCAATATCATGCATGTTTATGTCCAGGAAGTTGTGTAATTTTAAGGGAAAGACTAAATGCAGATCAAAACTTTTTGTTCGTATCAATATCATGCATGTTTATGTCCAGGAAGTTGTGTAATTTTAAGGGAAAGACTAAATGCAGATCAAAACTTTTTGTTTACTTAATAAAAGCGACGAAAAAAAAATATTTTTGCCTGTCATGGATATGAAACACTCTTTTTTTAAATAAACAATCTAGCATTGCTTAGAAAGCAGATGTTAACAGACATGAATACATTTTCAAATCTTGTTTTCGAAGAATGTCCTTGACGCGCCATGTATCATATTCATTAAAATAGACTAAGTAAACTAGTGTCCAAAAAAAACGATACCAAACATATGGCAAGATAACTCAACCCACTGCAGATTGATACGACTATAACATAGTTTTATCATTTCTTCAGTAGTCAACTCACCTCTATGCAATTTCGATTTATGCACCCCATGTGCTTTTGCAGAGACACAAAATCAAAAGTATCTTTTCCTGAAGAACGAAAATGTGTATACTTCTTTACAAGACATATGCCTGTTAGGCACACTTAAATTCGACTCTGTCAGGTAATAGAATTTTGTTTCGGAGGACGTTGAAAACTTGGTATCGTTTCTTTTGGACACTAGTTTACTTCACAACCCTCGTTAATGTTATTGTATTGAGGTTGGCATTTAAAATCATATCACTTTCTCTGTGTGAACCGAGCAGCTGTTTCTGATAGAACACTTCTCCTTGATCCGCAGTGATCAATATCTCAAACTCATTTCGATAAGGACATTTTTCTCAGGAATCAAAGAATAACAAATTAAATTGTCACAAAAGGGTAAGATCAAATGTCCCAAATCATTGCTTCAGCGTTGTGTTATCGATTTCATCGACAAATAGCAAAATATGATATAAAACTGTGATTGATATTACAAATTGCTTTTAGAAAATGTATTAAGGACAGCCACCTTGCTCTTTTTAAACTGAAACATGAACACTGAACATAATAATAATATTGATATATGTTACTTATTTATTTTTCTTGTACGCAAACAATAGTCTTCCATGCCGTTATGACTTTTACCTTGAACAGGTATCAAATCAAAATATTCATTTTAGGATGCTGGAGGTGTCAGAATGCCTTTGTCATCTCAATCATATTATAGCTCTTTCCCCATGCACATTATAGCATAGTGCCTAATGGGCTAACACGTTAACACGTGAGTTGTATGGGGAATTTGGTAGATACCCACTTGCTAACACTATCAAATTAAGAATTATTTCTTTTTGGTGTCGACTTTTGACAGGAAAATCTTCCAAATTATCTTTCATAATTTTTTAATTGATTTTTAATGATAAACTTTTTGGGAAAAGTAAACATATATGGATAATGAATATTGAACGCATTTTTGACGAAATGGGATTAAGCTATATTTGGAATTCCCAAAATTTTGAAAATATCAGTAATCTAAAAAGAGTGGTAAAATATAAACTTGAAGATGTATATAAGCAAGTGTGGCTCTCTTTTGTTGAGCATTCTTCAAAAGGTATTATATATAGCTCCTTATCTGATTTAGACCTCAGATTAAGTAGATAATTATATATTTTAGATGAAAGGAATTCTAAAGCATAACTATATTTCATTACTTCAAATCATAACTTACCCATTGGAACAGGTCGCTGGAGTAATATCCAAAAGCATAACAGAATTTATAAACATTGTATTTGTTATGAAATTGGCGACGAATTCCATTATTTATTCATTTGTTCTCATTTCATAAATTCAAGAGTTAAATATATCAAGTCGTATTTCTATACTAGACCAAACTATTTTAAAATGAAGACACTATTTAACAGCAAAAAGATAGGTACTTTAAGAACATAAGCCATGTTTTGTAATATCATTATTAATACCTTTAAAACTTGTCGTTACTGGTAATTACTAGAAAGAAAATTTTTCAACCAGATACCCTACTGTTTTGCTTATTTACACCATGTACTGTAATAATAGTGTTATTCGCATTTTGTAGATATATATCGTAAATCTATCTGTTTTTATTTGAATGTATGTAACATAATCTGTATCATCATATGCCGCTGCCTGCGGCCTGATTTGTAATTAAGTTCAGTTCAGTTCAGTGCAGAGACGTCATTCGGTGTTTCCGCCCTGTGAACATGTATGTCCTCGTTCTAATGGTCATTAATAACAGACAGACAGACAGACAGATTCTTTATTAGACCAATCGGTCAAAAAATACAATTTGGTAAATCAACAATTTCTCAGCATGGTGAACAGAATACATATTTTTAATGATAGTTAGTATATATAGCAAAGCCCAAGAAATGCTATGGTTTAACATATTATTTAAATGACTTCAGTACAAGATACACATATTTCGCTAAATTAAAATTAACACTTTTACAATCACTATTTAGAAGTTCTTGGAATGTAAACAAACTAGGACGTCTATGGTAGTAGCTAGGTATATAAATATTCCTGACGTTATTGAAAGTAGGACATATCAATAATACATGAAACTCGTCTTCTACTTCGTTCGAGCAGTATCTACATATTCGTTGAGCAAGTTCTAATCTATTCTGGGCCCATCTACCCTTCTCTATCATTAACAAATGAGAACTCAACCTAAATCGTGTAAGAGCAATTCTAAATTTCTTGTTGGTAATATCATCTAAATACATTTCAAACTTGAGACAGTCCTTTATAATAAGATAACAACGAGTATCACTTAAACTGCTAAGCTGGTGATGCCACTGTTGGGAATGTACATCAATAACTCTTTGCTTAAATTCTATTAAAAAGCCATTTGGATTAATTAAAAATTGGTTCAACCACACATACCCATATCCATAATTAAAAAGTAATTTCTTAACAAGTGTTACCCATGTCTCTATACTAGGATTTGTTTCTGCGAGATCCAGAAGATACTTATATATTAACACTATATGTCTATTTGGGTTAGATAAAATAATCTTAATCCAATATTTCAATATTCTAACTAAACGTGTACAAATTAAGGGCAGAGTCCCCGTTTCACCATATACATAGCATGATGGCGTACTTCTTTTAACAAATAAAATAGATTTCAAGAATTTAAGATGTACACGCTCAATTACTTGTGCTTCTCTAAAACCCCAAACTTCACACCCATAGCACAATATTGGTTTAATAATTGTTTCAAAGAGTTGATATTGTAAACTTACAGATAAATGTTGATTATTGTTAAATACCTTATAAAGTGAAAACAACGCTTTTGTGCCTTGTTCTGATAGTGTCTTAACACCCTCAGAAAAACTACCAGTAGAGCTAAAGACTAATCCTAGATACTTAAAACAATTTACTACTTCAACTTCAACTCCTTTGTAAAACCAACATTCTTTCTTAGATCGCCTACCCCCTTTCCTGAAAATCATTACCTTGGTCTTATCAACATTAACCTCTAGGCCCCATTTGTCACAATACTCGGACAAAGCAGACAAACCATCCTGTAAACCCTGTATGCTTTCACTAAACAAAACCATATCGTCTGCAAATAGAAGTAACAGTAAATGAACATGTGAAATAAAAACACCAAGATCTGTCAAATGTGAGAAATCATTAACGACATCGTTTATAAATAATGCAAAAAGAATAGGTGATAAATTTTCACCTTGACGTACTCCAAAATTAGAATTAAAAAAGGCGGAGTATGATTTATCAGCCATTCTTACACATGACTTGACCTCTTCGTACATACTACGAAGCAGACGTAAAATATTTGAACTAATTCCAACGTGGAGTAACTTATACCACAATGCCTGTCTATTAATCAAATCAAAAGCTTTTCGGAAATCAACGAAACTACAATATAACTTATTCTTTTTCGTCAAAGTAATATTAATCAAATTATGAAGTACGAATAAACAATCAACAGTGCTGTAGCCAGCTCTAAATCCCGCTTGCTCTTCAATGATAACATCGTTATCACTGCACCAAGAATGCAATCTAGTATTTAATATACTGGTGAATAATTTACTAAAACACGATAAAAGGGTGACGCCCCTATAATTGTCAGCTATTGCTAAACCGCCCTTCTTATGAATCGGTATTATTATACCATTTGTCCATCCTCGAGGGAAATATCCACAATCAAGTATTTTTGTAAATAATAAAGATAATGTCTGAGGCAACCGTTCACCTCCAAATTTGAAAAATTCATTTATCAGAGTATCAATTCCAGCAGATTTATCGTTTCTTAGCTTAACAAAATGTAAGATAATCACATATCAGGCTTTTACTTCAAGGAGTAATTTGAGTACTCAATTTACATCGTAGACATATATTTATCATACACGCTTGTCAATTTTAAATTGTTTTTCTTAAAATTGTTCAAACCTTAGATACCTTATGTACTCCAATCGATTAGGTGGTGCACAAGTGAAAATCTTTCATTACAGTTCACTTGCCACTTTGATTGAAATATAACCTAATCACTTCAACACCAACGAGCAAGTGATGTAAGAACAGAACTGTAATACAGAGCATGGCAAGAAATGGCACTCATTTCACAGTGTCATCTTATTTCAAAATGGTCAATAAATAAGAATATTCCTTTTCGAAATAACCAAAATTAGCTTTGGCATATGTTGGGTGAATTTTGCAAAGCGTGTTGACAAATCCGTTACAAATGCAACACTTTTCTGTATTTCTTACTTTGATTGCATGTATGCCCTTCATTCAATATGTTAACTGACATACATTTAAAAGTTTTTAGTTACTTGTTTTTCAAAAATAACAAAGGAATTACACACTTAAAGATATAACACAATTGACCATTGAAATTGAAAATAGTCAAGACTACAATTCAAAGTGATCTTAGATGATAGAGACATAAACGTATAACATCTACTGGAATTGTTCCATATCCTTTTTGCCATAAGTTCGTTTGAAGGAGGGAACAAATGCCTTACTAAAGATAGAGTCGACTCCCTTGAAATTTTAAAGTGGCATTGCGCACCATCTACATCAATCTAGTTTCTACTAGGTCAATTCTGAGTAGATTGTCGCACTTGAAAATGTCAATAGTCCTATTGGAGTGATATAATGCAAGTAAAACATATTTGGGACTTTGTAATATTGGATGTTTCATTGTGTTTTTAAGATAGATTGAATTGAAATTATTCAATAATTGTTTTGTTGTATTTTATGGTTAGCTAGGGGACATTTCCTTATTATACATTTTATTCGTAACACAATGGGTGAGTGATATATAGAGATTGGTCCCCTTACATTTACTTAAGACAGATGCCTAAGACATCATAGCACATACCTGTTTTCAAAAATTGGAAGAAATTATTTAATATAACAGTTAAACGTTACCACAACAAAACGGAAAAAGAAACAATAAGATTGATAAATGGCCTCTTAGTTATTCATTCAATATTGAAATTGTTATTATCATCGAAAGTAATATTTATACATGCATACTCAACATAATGAGCATACATTTGGAGCATCTTCTGAAATATAAATACCTTTACAGTCAGATGTTGTCATTTCTGTTATAAGTTCATTGATAAAGAAGGTGAATAGCAACGGGCTTAACATGCAACCTTGTCTTGTTCCCTGAAAACATTGGCAAAAAATTTGTTAGACCACTGGAAGTTCGAACAAGATTAAAGTTTTGAATACATGCAAAAAATACATTGAAAAGGTCAATGAAGAAGCAGTGAAATCGTCCACCCGACTTTGAGAGGTATTTTCTAATCATTCCATAAAGAGTAAATGTGTTGTCCACAGTTGCGTACCCCTATCTAAAACCAGCTTGATTTTCATATATGACATTGTTGTCAGATGCCCATTTCTGTAACCTTTCGTTCAGTATTTTTGTAAAAACTTTCCCTAAAGTTGATAGAAGTGAAATCCCTCTGTAATTGTTTACTTCATTCCGTGATCCATTCTTATGTAGAGGACATATAATGGCTTTACACCACTCGTCAGGAAAGTGTCCAGATTCAATAATTATATTGAAGACTATCAAAAGTACCACCGATATCACTTCAGCTGAATGACGCAGTATTTCTGACGGAATGCCATCACAACCGGGCGACTTGTTCTGTTTTAGTTCTCGAATTGTTCCGGTTATTTCGGTGAAAGTAAAAGGTGCATTCAGGAAATGCGGCGTTTTATCGTCACAATCAATACACTGCACGTCATGAGTTGATAAGAAATCATTTACTTCTTCTTCCATCGACGTTTCGTTTTCTTCAGTATTTAATAAAGTCTGAGAATGGTTCAGCCACTCATTTGCACTTATGGAGTTATTGGTAGTTTTAGTCGTTAATTCTTACTATGCCTTTCTTTCCGTCTTTTCCCTCATCCTTTCGATCCCTTTCTCCCTTATCTATCTACTCTCTTTTGGATGGCAACATCCACGTGTTTAATAACTGAAATATTGTTCAAAACACGTTAAACACCACCTCACTCACTCACTCTTTATTTCCTTCCACAAGTCATCTGTGTTATTCTTAATTGAGTTAAGGTTCTTTGATAAGTTTCTTTCATAATCTTCTTTTTTGTTTCTACAAACATCTCTGAAAAGCGATTTTGATCTTTTGTAATCTTGAATATCCTGTTGGCTATTGGTTATCCGGAGTTTATCCAGAGCACAGTATTTTTCTCTTTTAGCTGTCTCACAGTCACTATCGCACCATGCAGGTTGAGTCCGTATGTGCTGGTCACGTGACGCTTGTCGTCTGCTCATGCATCCAGCAGCTCTCCAGTAGAACTGGTTAATCATCTGTACAGCATCATCTATGTCCATGTCAATATGATATACAATTTTTAATTAATCAGTTCTGTTGCAGTATTATCTCTGATTAACCCCTGAAACTTGTCGAGATATCTAGAATCCCACTTGTATTTGGTGTAAAAAGTAGTGTTGGATGATATCATTGTCCGTTGTAGTCGCACATTTTGTTACAAACTCACATACAACTTGGAAATGATCCAAATCATCCAAATCGCCAACCTTAAAATCATTTATCACTGGAAAAAAAGATGAACTAACAATCATATAATCAACAACGCTTTGTCCATTGTTTGAAACACATGTAAAATCCCCCAAATGATCACCCTCAAACCTTCCATTGGCAATATGCAAAGAGTGTGTGATACATATGTTCAACAAACGTCAACCAAAATTATTGACTTCTAAGTCTCTGTTGCTTCTCTTGATTCTCATTTATTGAACTATAAAAAAGTAGGAAATTTATTTACAAAGCCTGTTTGATTTAGTAAAGGGACAGGGACAAAGAGACAGGACATATTAGATAAAAGCAACCATATCTAAGGAAATAACCATATGCCAAATGCTACAATAGAGGTTACGAGTTACGATCCGATACTTCCTACTTTACATGTATGAGCTAAATTGAATGCAAAAAATACCAAGTCTTAACTCGTTATACAAGTACTCGTCAAGTTTCCAAAACTCAGGACTCATAAAGACTGCCCAATGTACCTACATGTCTCACAAAGAAAACTTGAACACAATCAATGGATTTGAAAAGGTCAGGTCTGTCCTCGTTATGATCAGATCCGATGATTAGGCTGTGGTAACCATGAATAGCTCTTTCTTGACAACAGATCGGAACAACCCTTTCTTTTTAGCAACTTGTACAGCATTGGATTACTTGAGAATGTCAAGTTGATGGAAAAAATTCCATGTCTGCATTATGTTAAACCATCTTGTAGTCTTTTAGATAGGAATTTTGCAATGTCGTCAAAATCAGCTAAGTTGATACATTACAATTTAAAAATTAAGTCCCTAAACTGTCAATGTCAAATTAGGAAGAAACAAAATTTGATATCATTATCGAATTTAATCATGAAAACGCAATTTATTAACATTGTGTCATGACGCTATAGCTAACGATGTTCCCCAATAACATTACAGAAAGATTAGAACATTATTAGAAAGACCAAAATTACATGTAGATTAGAAAAACACCATTTTATGTTTGATTTCATGTTTGACTGACAATTTTTAACAAAATTCACATTGCAAAAGTTAATGGCTCATTTTACTCGGGTATCAATTTTACAGACTTTTTCTATGATCATAAAAGGGAATTAGATAAATTAGATAGGCAATTTTCTTGCTATTATATGTGGCCTTGGGTTTAGCACATATTGCAAAGGCAAATAAACTGTAGAAAAAATAACAGCATAACCACATGTGACATTCTATATCTTACTGTACAACTGTGAATGTTCTTGACTTTTAAATCTCTTGTATTGTTTTAATGTGCAATTGATCAAACTCTTTTTTCTCCATCCTATGAAATTTATCTTGGGTGAACTTGAATCATAGCTTGTAAATGCCTAATATAACGAATGGCTGGGCCTCCTTTTACAAAGCCCTAAGGTGATCGTAAGTCACTAAAGTAGCCTTAGTGAAATGTTAAAGAATGGGAGTTACGGTTAACATTAGTTAAGGTTGCTTTGTGAAAGGATACCCTGGGCTATTTTAGCTAAATCAATTTCTGGCAAATTATATCACTTTATATATCAGTCTTATCCTAATTGTAGTTTATAGACAGGGGAAATCATTTAGATCATAAATAGAGCTTGTGTATGTGATATTTTTTACATTTAATTGCTATATAACACTATCTTTTTTGTTAAATATCGTGAGATAAAATACAATTTATATACAATCATATACATAAAATCTAATTTGTTTCTGTATGTTTTATCATAACTCAAGCCTCTTGTGACCTTCAAGTCTTTTGCCTGGTGCTATCGGGTCATATCACATATATAACATCTATTTTGGTATACATTCCCGGGAGCTAAATTTTTAGATTCTCTCGCTCAGTTCATCCAGTAAGGCTTCGGTAATAATTGAGATCAACCCAAGGCTGTACATCCTCCTTATATATAATAAGCCAACTAAATTATCCGCAAATTTTGTGATTGTTCAGATATCATTTTAGCTTATAATGGAGGCCCGTAAGGATATCTCTATCCTTGCAGTAATTTGGTTTATAGCTGCGTATCTTAAGTTTGTTCACTTGCTTGTGTATCGTAGTGCAAATATCGTTTAAATTGGGTTTCATTTTGACGTCCATAAAATAACTCCAGGAGCACATACAAGGGACAACCAATTATCCATTAGTACAATAATCATTGCCACGACATATTTCGCGATCGTCTTATCACTGGTCCTGAATTTAGATACTTGGCATTGTTAAATAGACAGATGGGGTCATATTTGTGAAATTCAGATTTTCTTTTCTTTTCAATTTAAATATTCTATATAAACATTGTAAGAAAGAAATCAGTACAATTACATTGCATTAATGCAAATGAACAAATATGACTTAGGTCTAACGCTATTTGATAAAATAAAATCTTCATTGGCTGAAATGATCACTAAGCAGCTCTGTACCTATCAACAATTATAAATTAACTGGTATTTTGACAAACTGCTTTCGCTTTCCGAAAAAAATTTTGTTCATCTCGGTCAACATTTTAAAGAGGCAGTAGCAAGTTTTTTTGGAAATATCATATTTTCCATTTTTCACTGATAGTTGTACGTTAATGCTAAACGTATTACTTTGATAGTGTCAAAAATGTCATTACACATACCAATCAACCATAGTCAGAGAACAAATTATAAAGATTCACAAAAAGTCCATTGGTGGCAATTTTGTGTGAACACTTTTAATTCATATCGTGTAAGAAAAAGGATTTGCATGGCTGAATCCTACATTATATATTTGATTTATTACTGCCTCATGTAGTTTAAATACATTGTCTTTCAATTTGAATCAGTTATTTTCATTTTCCTGTGCACCTTATATACACCCTAAAAACGTTCTACTGCCCCTTTAAAGCATACATCCTGTTAATTATGGCAGAGAAGTAATCATACAAGTGTAATAGAAATTAACTACTTACGGCCCTTTCTGTAAATAATGCTATGCTTAGATGGCCTTTGCACATTCCTTTCAATTTCAATGCTTATTCAAAACTTATGCTGTTTAATATGAAAATGCAGTTGTCCTCTCAGGTGGGTGTTACACAATACCTGAAATATAAATGTTTGGTTAATCTAGTTAATGTAGTATTCATTGCATCCCTGCACCCGGAGATGGATGTTGTCAACTGTTTGATGACCATAGCAAGGTTACAGAGCTATTCTTATCTCAGTACTGGTTCAAGTTCCTAAAGGTTTTATGTAAGCTGTTCCTGGTGTCGTTATTCTCTTTCAAGCAGATAACACAACAAACATCGATTCTCCCTTTCTAGCCCGCAAACTTTGTTTGTTACAACGGAGGTTAAGTAATGACTTTATGACTGTGGAGTACATAAAAAATCCAAAATAAAAAATTTGCTTTACTCAATAACCATCACTATGAGACCATTAGAGTACCTACCATTAGCTCTTCTCTGATACATAATCAACACATCATTCGAACCACTTAGAAGCCACCAAGGTGCTCAACAGAAAGTAGATGCGGATGTCAACATGTAACAAGATACATGTAGTTCTCATAAACTTCAAATTGCTGACGCTGTTGGCGCTTCAGAGTAAAACTGTTCAATTTGTAAGTTACTAAATTTTCAGGGGGCATCCTTTACACAATTTTCCTTTGTTTGATATCTTTGTTTTCAACTTGAGGATTGCCTTTTTGTAGATGCCTTGATGTTCTTGATGTATTATTTTCCTATTGTACATTGTTCAAAATTTCAATAGATTGATTGCCATATTAGATTAAGTCGAAAAAGCAAAAATGAACAAAACATAATAACTATTGACACTTTGGGTCCCCAGAATACCAGTGTATACGTCATTTGAATAGTAGTTATTCCTAATTAATAGATTAATTACTTAACTAAGAATTACCATAATTAAGATAATTAAACAATATCAAAGCTATCTTAAATCTATGTAACCCTTTTTCCTTTGAAAACATTCATTCACTACATACAACGTAAACGATGAGTATATATTGCTGTGAAGGAATTTTATAATTCGAAAGGGAAAGGATTTCATTTAAATCAGATATCAGGGAATGGTACAGGTAAAATAAGATAAGTAAAACAGTAATACCTTGCCATAAGCTTGATGCCAGTTTAAATAAAAGTACCGAGGGTACAGAAGCTCACTTTGAAATGAATGAGGTGGTAATATGGTTTAATTGTGTAACTATCTTTTATATGATAATTGATTATGGCTGCCATCATGTTTTTAGGAGAATGTAGCAATTTGTGTATTTGGCTTTGTGTATTTGGAGAAGCATAGTGTGCTGAGCATGTAAACCTGAACTCTGGCTAAGCCCTTATGTTTGGTATTTAAAGACTTAACCGGAGAGAACATGCATTGTTGTGAAAAATATATATAATTTCACAAAACATAGTTAGCTTATATCCTAAATTGATTTTGTGTCAAGAAGAACTTCTGTTAGATAAAGAAATGGTACAAATATGAGTAAAACACAGGAACTGGAACCTGATGCAAAATAACTCCTTCCACATCAACTTATCATGTAGATTGCTAAACACAAAGCTTATTGTTGACAAGTTTTGTGTAAGTTGTTATTCTCAAAACTGAAACGTCTACCTTTCTGTGCGGAATCACTATAGGTATAACATACTACAATTTAAAAACTGATATCTAGATTGGTTTAGGAGAAGTAGTCTTTTTCATGAAATCTAAATGAAAATTCAATATGGCTGCCATATTGCTCAACTATAGAATCTTTCCAAATACAAAATGTTGCTCTTCATACAATCACAGAAAATTACCTCAATGTTTCTGCCTAAAGCAACTATCTGGTCACATCAACAGCTATTTCGGTTAACAAGCCCTATAGGTCTAGCATGACATCTCGGCAGGTTGATCCGATAAGCCCCTGGCTCCGGTAATAATTGAGCATCACCCAAAGGCTGCACATTTTCCTTATGTATAATAAGCCAATCTTATTATCCATAAATTGTAAGACTTTTCAGATATCAGATGTCATCTTTCGTGTCGACATTTCTATCCTTGCAGAGCTTTCCAATTTTTACATCTCCAAATTTTAAGAAACTTTCTTAGAGATTCAATAAAATTTATTTCAACTTAATTCAAATCGGTTGAATTGATTTTTCACAGTTTTTGGTTAATTATTAAGTCACAGCAATTACATGATAACTTATTATATGACTTTAATGTCTAAATATTTGATTGTTGGGGCAATGCGAAATATTGGAAAGAACTATAGCATCAAATTAAATTTCTAGCCTGTAAATTGTTGACAATAATTGCATTGGGCTTTTTTTTGGAGATATTTCTTGCTGACAAAAGGAATTCCACTTTTAATTTCGTGTTACAAGCCTAAGGTTGCAATCAAATGACGGGTATTTACTAAGTCCAAATGCTTGGCTGAAATTACCGACAAAAGTGAATAAGCCTGCCAATGCTTAATAAATAAAATAATTTCATCAGAGTTTGACAGTAAAAGTATTCACAAACAACATGTGTCATAGTCTACTACCTTGCTAATTCTGATGTCATAATCTTCCAATAGGTTTTCCAAATACGCGATCCTATTCCAAAATACTCATCAGTTTTACTTAGCATTCCATATAACATACTTTATGGTGGTCATAAACACCTCAATGAAGACCTAATAAAGATATTACAATGCTTAGCAAGTATTGCTTTTATTAAGACAATCCCTTGTATCCACATGACATACCAAGACAACTGTAACACCATCAATACATCACATAAGGTCAAGTCTGTCATAGTCAGGATCAGATATATGTTAAGGTAATCATGTATAGATCTGTCTCGACAGCAAATCGGAAGACGCTACACTTCAGATCACCCAGCCCATCTGCAGCAGCATATAACATGAGATCATCAAGATAAGAGGAATCATTCAAACTGTCAGAAAACACGAAAAATATTCAATATTCTGGAGAAGGGTCTTTCATTTTAATAAGGTTTAGACATGTTAACTATTCGAGTACTTTGCTATGAATAACCATTTAAAATTTCATTCGATGAAACTGACTTTATGAAACATGATTATGCCTTAATCAATCGATCATTGCTATTACATGATTTTTACATTTTAAGTACTAGTTTAATACATATCATAGTAATAAATGATAATTTATACATAAATATGTCCAGTGGTATATGTTTTTCAGCATCAGTTGCAAAAAATCTGAGAGATAGTTTTCATCAATGATATTAGCAACATTTAGCCATATCTTAAATATCAATATTGATCAATACACTTCAATTTCATTAACAATGATTGAAAATAGCTGCAATACATCTCTAGATGTCAAATTACTGACCAATGTCATAAGTGTGCCTTTAACTTCATTTTCTGCTTTATCTGTTCCTGATCTGTTATTATGAGATAATTTCTTTCAACAGAGTATGTGCCCTTGTCAGTTATGGACAAATATCCCAAACCCATTGCAGCACTTGATTAGTGTATAATTATCTACTGTCTGGAGATCTTACCATACCGTATGATTGACAGGATAGTGAATTGCTGTGATGAGGAATAAAGACTACAACCAGACACATGTCATTTGTGAATCACTATGTTCGATTAAGGTATAGGTTCAACATCATTAGTGACATAAACGAAGAATTGTATAAATGTATATGATTACTAGTGAAAACAAAACATAAAATTGCATTAGCACAGAGAGACTGTGATATAGAACTACTGAAACTATCATCAATTTCTCCAAACAGAGGTAGCTCATGTCTTATGATGCTGACCCAGTCTCTATTTAAATATTACCCATTCACGATTTCGCAGGTTTAATTAGTGGCAACAAATTTAGCAAGAATTTAAGCAAATGAAAACAGTTCTCGCATGAGAGAGTGGTTCTTGACGCTTGGACTTTTGCCATGATTAAGCAAATTGATGCCTTATAACAGCGTCGTGGATTTAAGAGCAAAGTTGCACCTTTCTATCCCGCACACTGGCCTCAATAAAAAGAGTTTGGATCAATATTTCTTTACTTGTTATTTCTCTGTTCGAAAAGAATGCAGTCATCATATTTTAAACTCTCCAACAAGAAACGTAATTCTAATGAAAAAAAAACCCAAAGGAATTCTTAATTTGTAAAAAGGCTCAAGTATTCATTATATGAAAATGTCACTTTCTTGTCAACTTCACTAGAATCTGTGTCGAAACGTCGAGTTTCTGAATATTCATCAAATAAAAGAAGACGATTTTTCTTATTTGAAAATGTCTTTGTTTAAAATTGGATAGAATAAAAACTCGCCTAACCCATCTCGTTGTTTTCAGATCAAATGCTGTGCTAATAAAACAGGTAAGACTCTTCAAACTAGGTACCTATATCTTTTTAAATGATCTAGCTATAAAGATATTGAGATTTCTGTAATGTAACTAAAGATAATCAACATTTTAAGCGATATACACCAATATATAACCCCTTCAATTATCAAATTATCATTATTTATTTTAAATCCTCCATGACTTAATAATATCTACATAACTACAAGCCATAACTCAATATTGTATGGAACATTGTTTCATGAAATCGAAAAGTGTATATAAGTGACATATATGCCGTCTATAAGTCAGTTTTCCAACTGAGTAAAATCCTTCATTAACCAAACCATTAATCTGTTTATTTCCTTCCTTATTTAATATCCCAATAGTCTAAATCTCGAGAGAACAGCTTTATAGTAATAATCGGTTATATGGCTTGAATTAAATTGGCGTTCTTATAGAGTATCCCGTGACATCCTTTCTCCTCTATTGACACTTTAGGAAAACTGAATATGTATTCAAACACGGGACTTAAATAGAGACAATTTTGTATTTCAAATTTTTCTTCGAATTGGTATATGATAAATACAGAGATATTCCATATTCAGTTACGATTTTTTTTCAAAAGGTTATAACAAGAATCTTTTCATCTGCAAACTAAAATACTACCATCTGTTCTTTCTAAATAATGACAATGTAACTGCTTAATCAACTGTATAGCATTTTCGTTTTGAATTTCTTATAACATAATGGCATTAAATCAGATTACTGAACATGACCTTTAAAACAAATTCGGGACATCATGACCTTGATTTAGTTCTTTCTATCAACTATTAAAACATTTAGTTTTCCTTTACTTTTGCTATCACGTAAAGTCGTTTTCTATGTAGGTATAGCCCCTTTACATGATGACACTTCAGGATTTAACACGACAAGCTCACTGTCTGTCTGGATCAGACTTCGTTGTTTTCCTGGCAACGGTTCCAATAAGTTCTCCATGTGCAGTTTGAAAGGAGATCTAGAAATTACCTCGTCTAGGAACTGACAATTTACCTGGCGGCAAGCAAATATCATAATTTGAGGAATAAGATTGCTGTATTTGTCCTCAGTCTTGTGAAGTTTCTCAAAATCTTGCTAAGCCAATGCCTGATATTTGAGAGATATACATGTTTCTTCAAACGTAGTCTACATTCGCTCTCTTCTGAAAAAAAGGTTTTAAGAGCATTTCTGTCCAAACGCATCGCAAACTGATATCAAAACTCTCAAACCCTACTTCCCGTCAATGTTTAAGTTTGGCATACATGTAGGTTTTAGGCTTTTACAATAAGAGATTTGAATAAAATGAGATTTTACCAGTTGTAAAAAAAATTAGAGAACAGATTTTAGTCAATTTTGAAAGAAAAATCATACAACACAAGCTTCAATGTGAGTTTTAAAATTTTATTGAAATAGTAAATGTTTTAATATAGGGGCAAAAGAGAATTCATGACATTTTTTTCTATGAAACTGCTTAGCTCCTGAAAACAAAACCTAATACGTACTATCACTTTGATCCTTTTTATCCCACCGGTATGTAATACCGTGGGATATAGTCATCGCCCTGTCCGTCTGTATGTCCGTCCGTCCGTCCGTCCGTCCGTAATCATTTCGTTTCCGGAGCAGAACTCAAAAACCGGTCCACATATCTTTCTGAAACTTTACATGTGTATTGCCCACCTACTGAAGTGGTGCCTTTTGATAATTTCAAATTTCTGAAAATTTTATTTTTTATTATTTCCATGGAAACGGCTCTTATATGGACTCTGTTCATGAAAGGTTTAGTTTCCGGAGCAGAACTCAAAAACCAGTCCACATATCTTTCTGAAACTTGACATGTGTATTGCCCACCTACTGAAGTGGTGCCTTTTGATATTTTCAAATTTCTGAAAATTTAATTTTTTATTATTTCCATGGAAACGGCTCTTATATGGACTCTGTTCATGAAAGGTTTAGTTTCCGGAGCAGAACTCAAAAACCAGTCCACATATCTTTCTGAAACTTGACATGTGTATTGCCCACCTACTGAAGTGGTGCCTTTTGATATTTTCAAATTTCTGAAAATTTTATTTTTTATTATTTCCATGGAAACGACTCTTATTTGGACTCTGTTCATGAAAGGTTTCGTTTCCGGAGCAGAACTCAAAAACCGGTTCACATATCTTTCTGAACCTTTACATGTGTATTGCCCACCTACTGAAGTGGTGCCTTTTTGATATTTTCAAATTTCTGAAAATTTTATTTTTTATTATTTCCATGGAAACGGCTCTTATATGGACTCTGTTCATGAAAGGTTTAGTTTCCGGAGCAGAACTCAAAAACCGGTTCACATATCTTTCTGAAACTTTACATGTATATTGTCCACCTACTGAAGTGGTCCCTTTTGATATTTTCAAATTTCTGAAAATTTTATTTTTTATTATTTCCATGGAAACGGCTCTTATTTGGACTCTGTTCATGAAAGGTTTCATATATATAAAACCGGTCCACATATCTTTCTTAAACTTAACATGTGTATTGCCCACCTACTGAAGTGGTGCCTTTTGATATTTTCACATTTCTGAAAATTTAATTTTTTATTATTTCCATGGAAACGGCTCTTATATGGACTCTGTTCATGAAAGGTTTCGTTTCCGGAGCAGAACTCAAAAACCGGTCCACATATCTTTCTTTAACTTTACATGTGTATTGCCCACCTACTGAAGTGGTGTCTTTTGATATTTTCACATTTCTGAAAATTTTATTTTTTATTATTTCCATGGAAACGGCTCTTATTTGGACTCTGTTCATGAAAGGTTTCGTTTTATATATATTAGCTTATATTAAATTGAAAAATTTACAATTATCTTTCAAAGGTTTACATCTTACGATCATGTGGAACCGGTGGGATATGTCATCTTCTGATGACTCTTGTTATTGCTAGCAGAGAGAATTGGAATTTGATGTGAAACTAAAAAGATCTTTTCTATTACATTACACGACTATACTTAACATTTCCAAAATACCTTTTAACATATCAATTTCTTTCATGTTAGATAAGATTTTAAATCTAATGGATGCATCATTTGCTTGAAAACCGTTCTTTGGACTCGTAAGAGGTGGGTCATTATCAATAGTATCGAATGACCGTGTCTTGAGTTTAAGACACACATATACTGCTTCCTTAATCTTCTTATGAACTCATCTCAATACTTCACCCAATGGACTCACTCTGGAATTACAAGTCAACAATATTGTTAAAATTCTTAGCAATCTGTAGGGCACAAAACGAGAATTGCTAACTTTAACAATTATAATAATGGTATCGAAAGGTGTTCCAAAATATGATAGCTTATGATAGCTTATGTTATTATATATATAACACTTTTCTTTACTGATATGCCACATATAAATGCCTATAAAAAAGCTAAGACAAAATTTTAAATTATAGCACAGAAGGAGAAAATTCTAATAACCAAACCCTAGTTTGACGCCTCATCACCTCATCACCTCATCACCTTATTACCACCACTAAATCAACAATATGTAAAAAGAGAAAACTGCACATGATATCATAACATAGATATTCGTTTTTCATTTTACAGTTCTTGAGTTAAGAAATGAATTCAATTGCCTTTTTAAAAATGTATTATCAAAGTTTGTAAAGGTATTTTTTACCCATTCTTTGTATATTAAACAAGTATTAGCTTCTGACCAAACATATATTGAACACATGTAGTTTACATCAGATATATTGGAATGTCTAATGAAATAAGGGAAATCCAAGGACACAAATAAAGATGACGTAAACAATTCTGGGTTTGTTTATTCCTGCAGAAACAAATAAGTACAAGTTTAAGAGGGTTGTACACTTCAAAATTACCTACTTTGTCGTTGAAAAAAATCAGAATAAAAATTAGAATATTGTTTAATGATCTTACTAGCGAAATATTAAGTTCCAGACCATATGATACATCAACTTTAGATCACAATTTAGTTGCTTTATCAATGAAAAGCCTTTTTCAAATATAACATCAAACATTCATGTAAAAGGTAACCATTTTGTTGTTTTCGTCTTGTTGCCTTAAGGGTAAGAGGCATGCAAGCCATGTTCCCTGATAGTTATGAGAAACATTCTCCTGGCAAAACTTAAGTAACACTTTTTTTGTGATTGAAATGGGGTTGCATTAGAAAACAAATCATCTTCTCTGCAGGAAGCGGACAGCTGTTGCTGACGGGAGACACTTGAAGCTACTTGATCTGCAGTGATCAATATCTCTTGTGTTCTGCCATGCCCACGTTGATGATAAAAATGGGAATCAAAGGATAACAAAGGTGAATGTCACAATGTAATCAGTTTTGCCTGTCCTAAATTATTGTCAGCTAATCTTTAATGGCCTTTGAAAATGTTACTCTTTCTTTAATTTGAAAAGGTCAATCAAACAAGAATTGAATAAAAGTTTATATTTACATCTAGTGTCAAATCAAATCACTTAAATCTTTTTATGAGAGCAAAATGTCCAATTCAAACTTTGTAAAGGATCTAAAAGATAAATTCTTGAATATTGGAGGCTTGTATGGCTTGCTTTTTTATTTTGATTGTCTGAAGATCAAATCTCAAAGATCATAGGTTGTCTTCAATGCCTCGATAAGTCTGTCTTACTCATATTTCTGTTTTAATGATCCATAGGAATCAATTACAAAGTGTGTGCAATGATAATTACTAGACTATGTACAGCAGAAGGCGTTATTGCTGCTTTAAAGCGAACATCATATGTTTAATTTTGCACTGCAATTACTTCACTTTGTTCTTTACACAAAAAACATAGCCTCAAGGTACACAAATTACCTCAAATATTACATGGCGTGTTGAAAGGAATAGAAGCAATTTTATCTAGCTCATGCAACACATTTTCCCTTAGGCAAACATACATGTGCTTATCTGTTTTGGAGGTATTGGTAGACAAGAGGTGTTTCTGTTTTCAGAGTGTAAATGATGGGTGTTTTATCATCGATAATGGAGAGCAGTATAGCTTTGTTAAGGACAGTTGAAAGTTCATCATTCTAATGTTGATATTCCTCTCAGGAAAAAAGTCAGTTCAAGTGGGACAATGACCTGATCATTGTTTTAATAGTTAGATATAGTTCCAAACCACATAAGTTAAACTTTTGGTCGTCGCTCAGTAATTTCCAACATGCTATGGTAATAGTGTTTACCCACTTTGTTAGCACTACCTTCTAGAAAATACCTCCCCTGTCATTTCGTCTGGTCACGTGATGACGACTCCCTAGTTACCGATGTGACAACACAAAAAAGGACACAAGTAAACTTCTCCAATTGTATATAGGAGGGTGCAGATCTATTTACTAACTACGAAAAGTAACAGGATTCCAATGAAATACCCTTTTATCTGATTATTACAAGATACAAAGCCACTGACAGTTAAAATGTGATGTTAACAGACGAAACAAAGTTATTGTTTTTCAGGATAAAAAACAAAACGTTCCTGCAGGACAAACATTTGGAAAAAAGGCCCTCAGTTTTCAGTGATGGTTTGGTTGGGATCTGAAAGTGAGGCATAAAGCCGTTTGTGAAAATTCAAGGTCGCATTGTTTCAGCTAAATACTGTAACACCACACAAGAACGACTCATAGATTCTAGCATTTGGAGAAGTGGCATTCAATTTGGGCTCCATCACAACAATGCACGTGCGCACATGTCCGTGCATACGCGTATGTGTTAGTGTGATGTCATCGTAATTGATTTTCCTGCCAGACTTCACAAGAGCTAAACTTTAAAAATGTCTGACAGATCTTTAAGGACCAAGTTGAAAACTTAGAACTAAAATACATTAACACATGGAAGAGTGTCATTCAGCGAACATGGAAAAGTCTACCTCAGGAACTGATAGTGAATAATTTATATTCTATGCTGCAGCGCATTCATATCAATAGAGAAAGATCAAGTCATGAAATGATTATCTAGCCTTTGTTCCAATTAGCCGAGTTTGTAGCCTAGAACTGGAGATGCCTGATTTGTCTCATTGTCTCATCAGAGGTTAATGTTAATTCAGTTCAAAGAGGCGTGTCATGTACTGTTGTGAACACTTAAAAACGCATGGCTGAATCTAAATTCGAATGATACAAGTCATCTCAAGATTTGTTTATTAGTTCTAGACATAGAATGAGCAAAAGAAATATATTTCCAATGTGTAATATCGTTCCTACCTTTCGGCAATCAGAGAATAAAAGAAAGAAATCTTTTTTGGCAATCTTATCATTATTTATTGTGGGGACAAAAACAATGAGGCAAATAAATGATAAATGATTTACGCTTATCTCAACTGTATCAGCAAATATATATATATATATATATGTACCAACCAACTGAGGTTGATTAAACCACTTCAAAAGAATCAATCGTTCAAATAAGTTACACATTTCAGAATTTGGTATTAGGATTCAGTATGATATAAACATAATCAACATTAGTTATTGATAAACGTAGCAAACATAAATTCAATATTCATATCTAATCGGAATAAGATAGTCCATGTAATTTGCATGCATATATTCTAATATAAAACACTTTATCTATAGTAAGAGAAATAAATTATATGAAAACTGGTCATATCAGTAAAAAGATGATATGGTATCATAAGCTACATAACGATTCTCTCGTCATCGATTATTATGCCCTTGTCACTTCAAATGATCGTTTCTAAACATTGTATAAAGTCAAGAGACCTTATGATGTCCAATCATTTTGGTGTTGCACAAGTTAAAACCTATCTTCACAACTCGCTGGTCACAGTGATTGAGACATAACCCAATCACTTCAACTCCAACAAGCAACTGATGTAAGGATGGAACTGTATTGAACTGCATAACAAACACAACTTCGCTTGTCATAACACTAATTCACATGAAAAAACCTTGACGTCTAGATCGAGAAAGGAAATCTATATTAAACAAAAGTTCTGATATCCTGTAAGGTCACTGTCATGCTAAACAGACAGCAATTTAGAATTCATTCTAACCATCAATCATCATCAGATCACTTTTTATGTAACATAAAAAACAGAAATACCAAAATATAAGGTAAAGTAAAACCACAGTTTAGTTTCTTCTGAAATGGTAAGCGCTGCCATGTATGGCGCCTGTTTTTGAGAATCTGGCTGAAACTCGGTACATCAACAACCATCTCGAACTTTAAATGCATCTGCTAACCCAACCAACAGAGGGAATTTGGCACCAAAGGTACACCTATACACAACACCACGTGTCATAGTCTACTACCTTGCTAATGCTAATCTTCCCACACATGATCTCACAACACATGATCAGTTTTACTAAGGATTCCGTATCAGAGTTCATATGGAGGTCATAAATACCTCAAGACCTTATAAATATATTACAACACTAAGCAATTATTGCTTTTATAAAGACAATCCCTCGTATCGATATGACTTACCAAGACAACTGTAACACCATCAATACATCACATAAGGTCAAGCCTGTCATAGTCAGGATCAGATATATGTTTAGGTGATCATGTATAGATCTGTCTCGACAGCAAATCGGAAGACGCAATACTTCAGATCACCCAGCCCATCAGCAGCATATAACCTGCGATCATCGAGATAAGAAGAAACCGTCAAACTATCGGAAACACAAACAAGTCTTCAAGAGTCTGGAGAAGATTTTTTAATTTTAATTGAGTTAAGCCTTGTTAGCTATTTGAGTACTTACATATGCATAACCAGTTTGAAAATTCAATCGATGAAACTGACTTTATTGAACATGATGATGCCATGATCAATCGATCATTGCTATTACAAGATATTTACATTTTAAGTACTCGATTAATACATATCATAGTAATAAATAATAATTTATACATATACATGTAGATGTGTAGTGGTACATGTCTTTCATCATCAGTTGAGAAATATATCTGAAAGATAGTTTTCATGAATAATATAAGCAATATTGAGCCATATCTTAAATAACTATCAATATTCGTCAATACACTTCATTTTCATTAACAGTGATTAAAATAGCTTCAATACATCCTTAGATGTCAAATCACTGACCAATGCCATACATGTAATTGGACTGTGACATTTTGTGCTTTATCTGTTCCTGATCTGTTATTATTAGATAATTTCTTTCATCAGAGTATGTGCCCTTGTCAGTTATAGACAAATATCCCAAACCTGTTGGTTTCCATTTAGGGTCATTGAAATTACCTGCAATGCAACCAACCACTTCATTTCCTGTTTTACCTGTTCCTACTCAGTTATCATAAGATGGTTTCTATTCGTCAGAATATGTGCCCTTGTCTGTTTTGGACAAGTATTCCAAACCCATTGCAACACTTATCATACCGTATGATTGATAGGATAGCGAATTATTGTGATGAGGAATAAATACTACAACCACACACATGTCATTGTGAAACGATTTGTTGGATTAAGATAATGGTTTAACATCATCAGCCTCAAAGACGAAGACTTGTGTAAACATCAACACTAAAATGTCATATTATCTTTTTCATCACAAGTTACAAGAAAACTTAATAAAAATAACCTGAGCAAAGAGAGACTGTGATATAGAGCCTCTGAAACTGTCATCTCTTCTCCCCATTGAGGTAGCTCAAGTCTTTCAATGCTGATCCCACCTCTGTTTAAATATTGCCCGTTTACAGGGGTTTGGTTTACCTTGTGTCAACAAATTACACCACAAAGGAAAATTTCTGAGCAAATGAAACTATGCCCAGTGTTGAAGTCCGGCATGTGTGTAGGCCATTCTATAAGGCTTTTTCAATTTTAGATTTTAATAAAATGTGATTTTACCAGTTGTATGTTTTTTCTTAATGATTTTAAGTCAATTTGAAGAAACGTCCTATTGTTCGTACACTACGAGATACATCTTCCTAAACAGCCTTCCATTTGATATTTTTCATTCTATTGAAATAGTAAATGATTCCATACGCAGGAGCAAAAACAAATCATCACCTTTTACATTTTCTACTATTTACTCCTAAGCTTCCGAATGCAACACCTAATATGGGCTAATAGTTTGCTTTTGAATATCTTATATAATGGCATTAAATCAGATAACTGAACAAGACCTTGAAAACAAATTTGGAACATCATAACGCTGATTAATACCCATGGTTCATTCTATCTATAAGTTGGTATAGTTTTCCTTCACGTTAACTATCAAGTAAAGTCGTTTCTTATGTAGGTTTAGTCCCTTTGCATGATGACATTTCAGGATTTAAAACGACAAGCTCACTGTCTGTCTGGATGAGACTTCGTTGTTTGCCTGGCAACGGTTCCAATAAGTTTTCCATGTGCAGTCTGAAAGGATATCTAGTAATTACCTTATTTAGGAACTGGCAATTTAAGTGGCGGCAAGTGAATCTCATAATTTGACTAATAAGATTGCTGTATTTGTCCTCAGTCTTGTGAAGTTTCTCAAAATTTCGCAAAACCAATGCCTGGTATTTGAGAGAAATACATGTTTCTTCAAACGTAGTTTATATTCGCTCTCTTCTGAAAAAAGTTTTTAAGAACATTTCTGACTAAACGCATCGCAAACTGATAACTCTCAGACCATACTTACCGTCCTCAATGTTTAAGTTTGGTATACATGAAGGTTTTAGGCTTTTACAATTAGATATTTGAATAAAATGAGATTTCAACAGTTTAAGAAAAGATTTTAGTCAATTCTGAGAGAAACGTCCCAACGTTGGTACACATATTCCCCATACAACACAAGCTACAATTTGAGTTTTAAAATTCTATTGAAATAGTAAATGTTTCAGCATAGGAGCAAAAGAGAATTCATGACATATTTACTATGAAACTGCTAAGGTCCTGAAAACAAAACCTAATATGCACTATCACTTTAATCCTTTTTATTGCTAGCAGTGGGACTTGGAATTTGATGTGAAATCAAAAAGATCTTTTCTATCACATTACATGACTATACTTTACATTTCCAAAATACCTTTTAACATATCAATTTCTTTCATGTTAGATAAGATTTTAAATCTAATGGATGCATCATTTGCTTGAAAACGGCTCTTGGACTCGTAAGAGGTGGGTTAATATTAATAGTATCTAATGACCGTGCCTTGAGTTCAAGACACACATATACTGCTTCCTTAATCTTCTTATGAACTCATCTCAATATTTCGCCCAATGGACTCACTCTGGAATTACAAGTCAACAATATTGTTAAAATTCTTAGCAATCTGAAGGGCACAAAACAAGGATTGCTAACTATAAGAATTATTATCATGGTACCGATAGGTGTTCCAAAATATGATAGCTTAAGTTATTGTACATATAAGACTTTTCTTTAATGATATGCAACATCTAAATGCCTATACAAAATCTAAAACGAATTTTTAAAATGGCACAGAAGGAGAAAATTCAAATAACCAAACCCCATTTTCACGCTTCATAACCACCATTAAATCAACAATATGTAAAAAGAGAAAACTGCACATGATATCACAACATAGAGATTCGTTTTTCATTTGACAGTACTTGAGTTGACAAATCAATTCAATTGCCTTTATAAAAATGTATCATCAAAGTTTGTACACATTCTTTGTATATTTAACAAGTATTAGCTTCAAAATATTGAACATACATGTATGTAGTTTACATCAGATATATTGGAATGTCCAATGACATAAGGGAAATCCAAGGACACAAATAAAGATGACGTATACGATTCTGGGTTTGTTTATTGCTGCAGCAAGTTTAAGAGGGTCGTATACTTCAAAATTAACTACTTTGTCTTTGACAAAAATCAGAATCAGAATAAGAATTAGAATATTGCTTAATGATCTTACTACCGAAATATATAGTTCGAGACCATTTTATACATCAACTTGACATCAAAAGTTGTTTTATCAAAGAGAAGCTTGTTTCCAAATAACATCAAACATTCATGTACAAGGTTACTATTTTGTTTTGTTGCGCTAAGGGTAAGAGGCATGCAAGCCATGTTCCCTGATAGCTATGCGAAACATTCTCCTGGCAAAAACTAAGAAACACTTGTTTTGTGATTGAAATGAGGTTGGCATTAGAAAACAAATCATCTTCTCTGCGGGAAGCGGACAGCTGTTGCTGATGGGAGACACTTGAAGCTACTTGATGGATCAATATCTCTTGCGTTCTCCCATGCCCATGTTGATGATAAAAATGGTAATCAAAGGATAACAGAGTTGAATTTCACAATGTAATCAGTTTTGCCTGTCCTAAATTATTGTCAGCTAATCTTTGATGGCCTTTATAATGTTACTCTTACTTTGATTTGAAAAGGTCAATCAAACAAGAATTGAATGTAAGTTGATATGTACATCTAGTGTTAGAAATCAAATCACTTACATCTTTTTACGAGAGCAAAATACATATCCAATTCAAGCTTTGTAAAGGATCTAGAGGATACATTCTTGAATATTGGAGGGCTTGTATGGCTTGCTATTTTATTTTTATTGTCTGAAGATCAAATCCCAAAGATCATGGGTTGTCTTCAATGCCTTGATGTCTCTCTTACTCATATTTCTGTTTTAATGATCCATAGGAATCAAATTCAAAGTGTGTGCAATGATAATTAGCAGACTATGTACAGCGGAAGGCGTTATTGCTGCTTTAAAGCGTACATCATATGTTTAATTTTGCACTGCAATTACTTCACTTTGATATTTACACAAAACACATAGCCTCAAGGTACACAAATTACTACAAATATTACATGGCGTGTTCAAAGGAAACACATTTCCAAACATACATGTGCTTATCTGATTTAGATGTGTTGATAGATGAAGGTGTTTCTGTTTCCAGAGTGTAAATGATGGGTGTTTTATAATCAATAATGGAGAGCAGTATACCTTTGTTAAGGAAAGTTGAAAGTTCAACATTCTAGTGTTGATATTCCTCTCAGAAAAAAACTCAGTTCAAGTGGGACAATGACCTGATCATTGTTTTAATAATTAGATATAGTTCCAAAACACAAAAGTTAAACTTTTGGTTGTCACTTTAGCAATTTCCAACATGCTATGGTAATAGTGTTTACCCACTTTGTTAGCACTACCTTCTAGGAAATACCCCCCTGTCGTTTGGTCTGGTCACGTGATGACGACTCCCTGGCTGCGTTCGTTTTGACTCACTCGAGTGTGATCTTGCGCATGCTCGGATGCCACTAAGAGCGAACGACTTATATGCTCTACTGAGTGTCGCACTTGGTTGCCTGGCTGTAAACAATATTGCCGAAAAATTGAATTTTTCACAAACAATTTATCATTAAATTTCATGGTCTCCAAAATCACAGATATGTTATAGTTTTCCTTTAACGAAATCTAAACCTCACATTGGCATGTTGCTGATGTGTTAAAACAGATTTTTATTTAAGTAAGTATGCCTGTGGTATGTTATAAACACCATGTCAATTGACGTTGGCCTACTTCCGTTACTCTCACGACCTCCCTCCCCGATTTAGCAGGAGGAACATTGAGTGACTTTAGAGTGCACACGAGAGTGACACTATGGTCGTTCGATTAGGAATTTCATCGCTCGTGCGACACACATTGTGTAAAACGAACGCAGCCCCTAGTTACTGATGTGACAACACCAAAAAGGACACAAGTAAACTTCTCCCATTGTATATAGGAGGGTGAAGATCTATTTACTAACTAAGAAATTTAACAGGATTCCAATGAAATACCCTTTTATCTGATTATTACAAGATACAAAGCCACTGACAGTTAAAATGTGATGTTCACAGACGAAACAAAGTTATTGTTTTTCAGGATAAAAGACAAAACGTTTCTGCAGGACAAACATTTGTTTTCAGAGATGGTTTGATTGGGATCTGAAAGTTAGGCATAACGCCGTTTGTGAAAACTCAAGGTCGCATTGTTTCAGCTTAATACTGTAACAACACACAAGAAGGACTCATAGATTCTAGCATTTGGAGAAGTAGCATTCCATTTGGGCTCCATCACAACAATGCACGTGTGCACATGTCCGTGCATACGCGTAGGTGGATGCGTTAGTGTGATGTCACCAAATTGCTTTTCTGCACAAAGCTAAACTTAAAAATGTCTGACAGATCGTTAAGGACTAAGTTGAAAACTTAGAACTTAAAGACATTAACACATGGAAGAGCGTCATTCAGCCTCAGGAACTGATAGTGAATATTATAGATGCTATGCTGCAGCGCATTCATACCAATAGAGGAAGATCGAGTCATGAAATGCTTATATAGCCTCTGTTTCAATTAGCCGAGTTTGTGGGCTAGAACTGGGGATGCCTGATTTGTCTCATTGTCTCATCAGAAGTTAATGTTAATTCAGTTCAATGTGACGTGTCATATACTGTTATGAAGGATCAAAAACGCATGACTTAGTCTTAATTCTAAGGAAACAAGGAATCTAAAGATTAAGTTATTAGTTATAGACATAAAATAAGCAATACAAACATATTTCCAGTTTGAAATATCGATCTTCCCACTCCTTAATCAGTGAATAAAAGAAAGAAATATGTTTTAGCAATCTGATTATTATCTATGTAGGGACAAACCAATGAGGCAAATAAATGATAACGGATTTAACGTTTATCTCAACTATATCAGCAATTTATATATATGTGTAAGTGATGTATAATATTGTATATACATACATTATTGTTATATTGTATACTGTTGAATTTTGTTTGGTCAATGTTTTAGTTTGGCGTCCTAAAACATATTAATCCCATCTATGTACAAACTAACTGAGGTTGATAAAACAACATCAAAGTACCAACCATTCATATTAGTTACACATTTCAGAACTATTGATAAGGATTCAATATGATATCAACATTTATCAACACTAGTTGGTTCATGTAATTTGCATGCATATATTCTAATATATAACACTACACCTATGGTGAGAGAAATATCATATAAGAAACGCACAGCACAACGGTTAAATGATATCATATAACCATTTTTGCTTCATCGATCATTACGTCCTTGCCACTTCAAATAGTCGCATCTTAACATTGTACAAAACCAAGAGACCTTATGATGTCCAATCATTTTGGTGTTGCACAAGTTAAAACCTATCTTCACAAGTCGCTGGTCACAGTGATTGAGACATAACCCAATCACTTCAACTCCAACGAGCAAGTGATGTAAGGATGGAACTGTCATGAACTGCATGACAATCACAACTTCGTTCGTCGTAACACTGATTCACGTGACTTTGGAAATAACGTTTACGTCTAGATCGAGAAAGAGCTGAGAATTGAGAAATGAATACTTCTCACTGCGTTGAAGAACAACATAACTGCTTAATATAAAAAAATCTTAGTTTTGTTTCTTAATTCAATTTTCACTTTCCATATTGAAAAAAGAATAATCTTGTTACTTGTTTTGTACAATTCGAGCTTCTATTCATTAGAGTATTTATCTTTAGAAACATTGTTTACGTAGCATGCAAATCAGTTCCAAGGAAATAAGTCAGAATGCATTACAAATGATGATTTAAACATAGATAATTACACGTTTCTTGTTGGCTATCAACGCTGGTTTGCCTTCAATTAATTGAAATAATTCTTACGAGGTTTTAGAGCATTATTTAATCAAAATCTTATAAACTGAATCTTATCTTTGCAAGTGTTAAATGTTAGTGCAATGTCAACATGAGTTCCAAGTATCTGCATGTGGCAAAATCTGATCTGTCTGCACAAACATATCATTCCACTGGACAGTGTCATACATATCTTTGTTATGGTCGTTCTCAACAACCATAGAAATAAGATTACAGGCCGTTTTACGAGCTGTATCTCATCTTTCACAAGTATTTCTGGGTCAAGAGGACGATTGGTTTAAATATCTTTGACAGTGAACAATTTCAGAAACGAGATATGTTTGAGAAATATATGTAGGTCGAATGAATGAATGTGCTTGGTTAAACATTTAAAAGTTATTGTAAATTATTCGATCAAACAAATTACAAATAAAATATATCAAAACAGATCCCAAATTAAAATCGATTCGAGGAAAACAAACAATTCCTGACTTAGAAAAATGAAAAGAAGGAAAAGTAAATTAATACCAAAATAAGTGAAACATTATTCAGGAGGTTCGTACAATGAAAATTATGTTAAAAAGGAGAGTTATGAATTACTTGAAAAAAATATTAATCTTTAAGGCCCACAGTGCTTAAACATTAGATGTTTTTAAAATTCCAACAAAGGAACATCGATCTTATTACTATAATAACATTATCTTAAGTGTTTCAAATAGTACAACTTTCGATAAAAAGGAGACAAGGAGTGTAATGGATGGTCAACTTCTTTATTGTAGACAGTAGCAACGTTGTGGTTTTGATCCTTATACCGTTTTCAAGCATATTGGTATTTCTACCATGATCGGCGATTCTCCGCCATGATACACACTGTCATAGAAACGAACTTCATGACACGAGTCGACATGCATACAGTCACAAAAGGCTTCGGGAGTTGCCTTGTCTGAATACTAACTAAAAAAGTCTTTTATCATTGTACTACCCGTACTTTTTTATAAGTAGAGTTTTATTCGCAATAATATCATGAATGTTTATGTCCAGGAAGTAGTGTCATTTTAAGGGAAAGCTGACTGCAGATCAAGACTCTTTGTCACTTATTAAAAGCCACGAAAAAGAAAATTTCGTTTTGCCTGTCATTGATATGAACCACTCTTATTTTAAATAAACAATCTAGCCTTGCTTAGAAAGCTAGTGTTTCCCCCAGGTTGAAAAAAAGGCAGGGTAAATGCCTTTTGAAAAGGGCACAATTTCACGTAAAAGGGCACATACATACAAGTTTAATTGTGAAATGAAAATGGTAAAGCATTAAACATAAGTATCTGCAAATATAAACATTTAAATATACTTGTAATTTTATTTCTGTTTTGTATTTAGGATTAAATGCGATGTTTTACCTAATATAGAAGGACAAATGATTTAAAACACCTGGAATTAACTCATAATGCGATCATTAAGCTGTATCCACCCCCAACACTCTGTCAGTAATCCCCATATTGTTCCTGTAACTAGCTAAACATGTGGTCAGCAGACCGTGTGTCCTGTTGAAACAATGGATTGATCTTACTGTGTCTGGAAAAGGTAACTTGAATTTTTGTAGCTAGCAAAAATGCCATTACATTTTAGAAAAGGGCAGGGCGGAACAGAAAAAGGGCAGGGCGCACCCTGAGAAGGGCAGGGCGCTGCGCCCTGCTAAATATGCCCAGGGGAAACATTAAAAGCAGATGTTAAAGGACATGAATACATTATCAAATCTTGCCTCAAGTCCTTGACACGCCATGTATCATATTCACTAAAATAGACTATCCCGTTAAGTACTTCACAACCCTCGTTATTGTTATTGTATTGAAGTGGGCATTTAAAACCATATCACTTTCTCTGAGCATCTGTTTCTGATAGAACACTTCTTGATCCGCAGTGATCAATATCTCAAACTCATTTTTATAAAGAACAACGAATTAAATTGTTACAAAAGGGTAAGATCAAATGTCCCATATTATTGCTTCAGCGTTGTGTTATCCATTTAATCGAAAAAATAGCAAAATATGATATAAAACTGTGATTGATATTGCAAAATTGCCTTTAGAAAATGTATTAGGGACAGCCACCTTGGTCTTTTTCAACTGAAACATGAACATTAAAACATAATGATAATTATTGATATTTGTTGTTTATCCAGTATCATTATCAAATTAAAATATTCATTTTAGAATGCATGAAGTGTCGGAATGTCCTTGTCATCTGCATCGTTATATAGCTCTTTTCTCGATGCACATTATAGCATGGTGCCCAAAAATGGGGTTACATTTCAACAAGTGAGTGCAGAGATGTCATTGGGTGTTTCCGCCCTGTGAACATGTATGTCCTCGTTCTCAAGGACACTAATAACAAAAGGTAAGAGAATCACATATTTGGCTATTACTAGTCATGTGAGTAATTCATTCACATCGCAGACATTTATTTCTCAAACACGCTTCTCAAATTCAAATTGTTTTTCTTAAGATTTGTCAAAACCAAGAGACCTTATGATATCCAATCGATTTGGTGTTGCACAGATTCAAATCTACCCTAACAGTTCGCTTGCCACTTTGATTGAAATATAACCTAATCGCTTTACCATCAACGAGCAAGTGATGTAAGAACGTTAACAGAACTGTAATACAGAGCATGGCAAGAAATGACACTCATTTCAATGGCCCTGAAGTTAACAGTGTCATTTAATTTCAAAATGGTCAATAAAGAAGTATATTCCTTTCCGAAATAACCAAAATTAGGTGGACTTTGCAAACCGTGTTGACAACTCGGTAACAATTGCAACATCTTTCTGTATTTCTAACTTTGATTCTATTTATGCTCTTCATTCATTTTGTGAACTGACATACATTTCAAAGTTTTTAGTTGCTTGTTTTATCAAAAATAACAACGGAGTTACATAGTTAACTTCAAAGATAAAACACAATTGACTATACAATAAAATGAAAATAGTATCTTGAGGTTGAATTTTCAATTGAAGACAGTAATTAACATTTTGACTTATAAAAGCAGTACTGCTGTTTCTTGTTCTCCTTATTATATCATATATAGTATTGGCCTTTTCCTGGTCAATAATTCCGCCACTAGAAGACAGATTCCCATTAACTTGAATTAAATCTAAATACTGTTCCATAAACCAAGTTTCTGTTTTCTTTTATACTGGTTCAATCTATTAGCTCATCAAGCCTGTCAGGCCCAAAGGGCTCATGGCATGGATTGGTGCTCGGCGTCCGTCCATCTGTCCGCCAGGCTGTCCTAGAATGGATTTTTCATTGAGTTTTCAAGTATCAACATTTCGGAAAGATAAATTTACATTTTACATGAGTCAACAGATGCATGCAAAACATTTGAAATAAATTATATTTCAACGAAAACAATTACAAAACTTACTGGTAGTCAAAAGGAAGACAAGTGATACAAAATGAGGATTTAACAGTTTCGTGAAAAAGAAAAGGGCAGCTTTTTCCAATTTGACATATTTTAAATTTCATTTCCTTTACCATACACAAGTTGACTATCGAATTAAAGACAAGAAATAAAAACATTTAATAACCTGGTAGACAAAAATAACTACTTCAAAAAGTGTAATGAAATTATCTTTGTAGTTAGAAAATGCATGTTGAGAAGGTTGACAATTTCGTTGAACTGAATTTATGATGAAAAGGAAAATTATACAAATGATTAATAGAAAAGGGCCAACAACGATCTTTATTCCTGCAAAATATGCTGATATTAAAGAATTGATAAGGACAATATTAATGGATGAAAACGTCATTATTTTTTATATTAAAGTAAAAGTAAGGACGAAATTTATGGATGAAAACTTCATACGAATAAAATAGTTAATAGGTATTGTCCTTATTTGACTTTCAACTTCTAAAATGCTGCTCAAAGAAGTATAATTGTATTGCCAACAATAATATTTGTTCACTGTTTCCTCATAGGTTTTGCCAAAGCATTTTCATTTTTTTAAATATAAGTGTTGGTATTCCATTGGACCCTAACAAAGACATGCTTTAACAACTGTTATGTTAAGGTGGAAATATTGCGAATGTACAAGACGTATGTAAATAAAAAATTGATTTTCACTCATAAGCCTCACATAACTTCTCCTACAATTAAACTTAAGATTTAAAACTATTGCCTTTCGGCCATCGTTTAAAATTCAAAACGAGCCCTGAAAAATTATCCGGATGTTATCTTGTCTTAAGATAAAACTCTTATGGACCTCATAACATAGAATGACTAAGTACTGTTTCCATAGACAAGTTCATGGCCCAAAGCAGCCAGAGTATTGCAGAGCCTACATATATCAGTTGTACCAGTCAACATATAACGCTGCTATGTATACTTTTCCTATTGCACAACATTGTTGTAAGTGGTTGCTATTTTTTTTGTAATATCATCACTCTATGAAACAAATGGTTTCTTAACTTCATTGGTCAGAGAATATGATCATCATGTCTTCTAAAAAAGCAGATATCAAACATCAACAACATTTCGGTCCACATCGTCTGTAACCAGATTATAACATTCTCTCGTCACGTAGGTATGATTAGCCCGTTGCTTGCAAATTGGGTATAATTAAGAGGCAGCCACAGTCATCTTGCCATTTTGTCCATGAAGTATTTTTTAAAACATTGTAAGACAAATAGTTAACCTTCCTTTAGTGATCTTAGTCAGCTTCTGTCTCCTGTTTATAGTGACGCTTTCCCTTCCTCAATGCACCACCTAAAGGGAGACATAGTGTCTAAACAAAGCCAGATTTATGAATAAAAAATCATACATGTAAAATTTTGAACCACTTTTTATTTCAGAAACCCAGTTACAGATTGTGGCTTCCCTGAGGGTAGTAGAAACCGAAGTAAAATATAAAAAGAACAAATATTTCAACATTTGACAGTTTGTAAATGAAGGAAACATCATTCTTCGATTTTCTGCTCTCGGAAGTGCCTAAAGGTCGGTATAATCCTTCCCAATAGGTTATTCTGAGAGCAGAAAACGTCAAAGCAGCCTCAAAGCAGCCTCCACATAAAACCCCTTACCTGTAGAATGAAAGTCGATCTTAAGTCATCAGTAAAAACATAAAAAAAAAATTAAGGTCGTTTCAAGGGACTGGCATCATAAAGACATCTTTTAAAACTCATATATTGAACTACGAAAAAAGTAGGAAATTTATTACTTATTTTATTTATAATTTAGTAAGCTTGATTTAGTAAAAAGGACAGGGATAAAAAGACACAGGTCATATTAGATTAAAGCAACCGTGTCTAAGAACACAACCATATGCCAAATGCTACAATAGAGGCTGGTCACATCAGTTTTGGAACATTTGCGAAAGTTTAAAACATCTAATATGTACTAGTAAAACATCTCAAACGAGTTCAGGTGTTCAATCACTAAGGTATATTACCATCATGAATTCGTAAGTTACGACCACATATATGAGCTAAAATGAAAGCAAAAACTACCAAGTCTTACACAGGTACTCGTCAAATTGTCCATATAGACCGCCCAATGTACCTACATGTCTCATAAAGACAACTGGAACACAATCAATGGATTTGAAAACGTCATGTCTGCCATCTTCATGATCAGATCCGATGATTAGGCTGTGGTAACCATGTATAGCCCTTTCTTGACAGCAGATCGGAACAACCCTTTCTTTTTAGCATCTAGTACATCATCGGATAACTTGAGAATGTCAATATGATGAGAAACTTTCCACTGTCACACACATTCTGACACATCTGCATTATGTTAAACCATCTTGTAGTCTTTTAAAGGGGCAGTAGCACGTTTTTAGGGGGAATATAAGGTGATGTCGGGAAAATGAAAAGTAATGGTTCCAATTGAAAGACAATTTATATAAACATTAATATAATATAAACTAAATGGAGGAGTAATAATTCAAATCTCTAACGTAAAGTTTAGCAATGCGATTCCTTTTTCTTACACAAAAGGAATTAAAGGTGTTCACACAAAATGGCCGCCAATGGATTTTATGTTAATCTTCATATTTTGTCCTCTGACTATGTATGATTGTCTTGTGTTATGAGATTTTTGACACTGTCAAAATAATACATTAAGCATTAACTTACAATTATCAGTGGAAATTTTAAAATATATAATTATAAAAAAACGTGCTACTGGCCGTTTAATAGGAATTTTGCATTGTTGCCAAAATAAGCTAAATTGATGCACTACAATTTAAATTGAGTCCCTAAACCAACATTAACGTCAAAATAGAAAGAAAAAAGATACTATCAACTTTTATCATGACAAAAACGTTATAAACTTTGTTATGTCGTATCATGATGCTATAGCTAATAATGTTAACCAATGACAGTACAAGAATTGTCTTGTTAAACACGTACTAGAAATGTCCAAACTTAGATAAGAAATGTCATTTGTATGACTATATGTTTGCATTGACTTTTGTAACAAATTTCACATTGCAAAAGTTAATTGCTCGTTTTACTAAGGTATCATCTTCATAGACGTATTCTATGAGCATAAAAGATACCTAGATAAAATGTCCTGCTAATATATGTGGCCTTGGGTGTATCACATATGGCGAAGGCTAATACACTGTGAATAAAACAATAACAGCATTTATATCAGCTTCCAACCGTATCTGATATATGATGCCTGGTGCTATCGGGTCATATCACATATAACATCTATTTTGGTTTACACTCCCTGGAGCTAAATGTTTTACATTCTATCGCCGAGTTCATCCAGTAAGCCTGTGGCTTCGGTAATAATTGAGATCAACCCAAGGCTGTACATCCTCCTTATATGTAAAAAGCCAACTAAATTATCCACAAATTTTGTGAATTCAGATATCATTTTAGCTTATAAAGGAAGCCTGTAAGGACATATCTATCCTTGCAGTAATTCAGTTTAGATAGCTCTTAATTTACAAAAATTACTGCCATATACTGCCAAGAAAATAACTACTTACAGTCCTCTCTGTAAATAATGCCATTCCCAGATGACCTTTGCACAGTCCTTTCGATTCCAATGTTTGTTCAATACTTATGCCTCTTGATATGAAAATGCAGTGCTCTGAGGTAGTTTTTACACAATAAAAAGATAAATGATAATGTATTTATATAAAATGCCAACAATTTGGGAGAGAAAAACAAATCCTTAACCTGAAGGTATTTGCTAAATGTTTCCAACTTGACTGAAATGGTGATTTAATAATAAATATTAAATTGACTGAATCAAATAACCCTAGATATTAAAGACAAATGATAACACATACATTATGTCAGACGTGATAATTATACATTCACATAATAAGCATAAACTATTTAACAAAAACTAATCCCAGATCTACCATGGTGTTTTAAAAAAATAACATGATTAAAATGATGAAAATAACAATAAGCAATATCAAAATAGTTTATTTGCTGCAACCAATATGCAAATTGCAAGTATAAGTTGAGCCAAATGCTTTTATTGTTTATATCATGATATAATTAGCAAGCATCTAGGATAAACTGTAACTTCAGTGTTTTGCAAATAATCATAATCAGTACTGCCATTTCATATGAAGGAATTTGTTAGGACTTTTTTTATAAATGCATGTATTGTATAATGATTTGTTGTGATATGCCTGCAATACAATTGACATCAATATTGCCAGAAAACCATTACAAGATAATAGATTTCCTACTGCCATTTGTTCTGAACTTCCTATTTTGCATTAACCTTATATCTTTTGCCAAACATGTTTTTGTTCTTTTTAAAAGTTGAATACAACAAAAGCAATAGATATGTGGACATAAAATGTGCGTACATGTATATCATATCAATCACATGCTATTGATGCCATACAAGCAACATTTGCCAAGAAAGATTCTTCCGAAAGTTTTGAGCCCACACATTCTTAATGAGTCACAAATACTGAATCTTATTACAGTCAGTTTATCACATTAACAATATTACCTATCATCTCTGGAGAAAACCTATGTTTGAGCAATTACTATGTTACTGGTGTTGTTCTCTTTAAAGCTGATGACACAACAAACATCGATTCTCCCTTTTTTAGCCCGCAAACATTTTTTGTTACATCGGAGATTAAGTGAGGATATTTGCTTTACTCAATAACCATCACTATTAGACTATTCAAGGACCTACCATTACCTATTCTCTGATATATAATGTCATGTCACACATCATTCGAACCACTTAGAAGCCACCAAGCTGCTCCACAGGAAGCAGATGCGGATGTCAACATGTACATTGATACATGAAGTTCTCAACTTCAAACTGCTGACACTGTTGGCACTTCAGGGTAAAACTGGTTATCTTATAAGTTATTCAATTTACAGGGGCCATCCTTACACAATTTTTCTTTGTTTGACATTTTTGTTTTCAACTTTTTCTTTTCCTATTATACATTGATCAAAATCTCAATAGATTTATTGCCCTATTAGATAAAGTCGAAAAAGCAAAAATGAACAAAACACAATACTATTGACAAACACTTTGGGACTCCAGAATACCAGTGTATATGTCATTTGAATAGTAGCTATTCCTAATTAATAGATTAAATACTTAATTAAGATTGATTATAATTAAGATAATAAAACAATATCATAGCTATCTAAAATCTATGTAACCCTTTTACTTTGAAAACATTCATTCACTACATATAACGTAAACGATGAGTATACATGTATATCTCTGTGAAGGAATTTAACAATTCAAAAGGGAAAGGATTTCATTTAAATCAGATATCAGGGAATGGTACAGGTGAAATTTGGTTCAAAATACAAATGTAAGATAAGTAAAACAGTAATACCTTGCCATTAGCTTGATGCCAGTTTATAAATCGATATCTATTTTGCATACAAATTAGATTATATATTCCTAAAGTAAAGATTCACTTTTTGTAACCGTTGCTTGAGTGAACAAATCAGAATGATTTGATCATTTAATCTTATCTTACTTTACTAACATTTATGATCTTATAAACATGTTTCATAGGCACAAGAAAAACATTTAATCATAAGTCTTTTATACTTAATACTTTTTCAAATTTTATTCTTTTTTTCACATTCTCTATTTTCTATCTGATCTATCTATTATATACTGTATGCATACACTAGTGTATGAAAAGTCACATTCCACAAGAAATACATTTCTAATCACCACAACATTTAAATTGATCTTGTGTATGCCCCTTTACTATTGCTCTATTACGACTACGGCTACAATCTTACCATGTACAAAACGTTGCTCTCTAAGCCTCTTCAGTGAATCACAGAAAATGACCTCAACGTTTCTGCCTGAAGCAACTATCTGGTCACATCAACAACTATTTTGGTCAACAAGCATGTAGATCTAGGATTACATCATCTCGTCAGGTTGATCTGATAAGCCCCTGGCTCCGGTTATAATTGAGCATCAACCAGAGGCTGCACATTCTCCTTACGTGTAATAAGCCAATCTTATTATCAATAAATTGTCAGACTTTTCAGATATCAGTTGTCATCTTTTTTGTCAACATTTCTATCCTTGCAGAGCTTTCCAATTTTTACATCTCCAAATTTTAAGAAGCTTTCTAAATTCAATAAACTTTATTTAAAATCGGTTGAATTGATTTCTGACAGTTTTTCGTTATTCATTAAGTCACAGCAATTACATAAAAAATTATGATATGACTTTAATGTCAAAATGTTTGAATGTTGAGGCAATGCGAACTATAGCATCAAATTAAATTTCTAGCCTGTAAATTGTTGACAATAACTGCAGGGGAGATATTTCTTGCTGACAAAAGGAATTCCACTTTTAATTTCGTGTTACAAGCCTAAGGTTGCAATCAAATGACAAGTATTTACTAAGTCAAATGCTTGGCTGAAATTACTGACAAAAGTGAATAAGACTGCCGATGCTGGCTTGAAGCAAATAAATTAATTTCATCATGATGTTAATATAAAGCATCCTTACAGCAAAATAAAACTTCTTATTATCACAAATGGAAAATTTATGCATGTTATCTAAAGAATTTGTTTTATAAGATTGTATCGTTTTTCTGGATTTTATCTCCATCAAAGGTAACATCCAACATAATTTCATAAAACCAAAAGTGGTCATAGGGGCAGATTTGGTCATGCTGATGAACAATATCTAGGATGGATTTCCTTTTATAATGAATGAAGAATATATTCAAAAGGTCACAGAAAATATGTAAGGCGCTTTATTGATAATATCTATTGAAATTAATCGATTATTGATAAAAGTAAATTTAAAAAAAACATCATAACTGTTACACTTTGTATAAAGAAAGAAGAATTGTTGCCTAAGAAACAAATAAGTACTCTGTATCGGACGTAGCATCATAACAAAAGTTGCAAAGTTTATTCTAAAACGGTTTTAGCATGTCCTTGGTATCGTGTGTGCCCACTCACGCATGAACTCGAATCTGCAGGGATTCATATTACAAAACATAAACACAATATTGTTCTGATTCAGATAATTGGACTACTCTATCTGGACGATTTTCATCCATATGGTAAACAAAACATCCGGTATGACCAAGATCACTGAAACCTTGGAGATGGATCATTCAGCATATGAAGTTTTTCCTTTCTGGATTTCGACCTCTTTGGATATTTATTTTTTGTCGGTTTTAAGAGTTTCATTTCTGGAACTCCAAAACTATTAGACCTACAATGTAGCTCATTGTAACCTAGTATATGGATCACTCCTCTAATGTAGTTGTGCGTTTTGGGTTAACAACTTACGGATCTATGTTTTTATTGTTTCCATGACATAATAACTAAGAATTCATTTCCATGGCAAAACTGAATCATTGAAACTTGGTACATGGATCAGTCAGCATATTAAAATGTGCCTTTTATGATTTTCATCGTATTGGGATATTTATTTCAGGTGGTTTCATTTGAAAACAACAGAATAATGGCTTTCATCAAAACTATATGACTATTGGGTATATGAATAGACAAAAGTTTGAAAATGTCATGAACGCAACACATATATCATGTTTTCCTCTTGGATATGCCAATCTTGTTTTCTTTCATAAATATACCATACAAATGAAATGATTAATGCTCAGTTAAAGGATGTTTATGTAATTTTATTTCGACCTTTTTTTCGACTTAGCACAAAGGTTATCATCGAAGGAATATGTGTGGAAGATAATTGACCACTGCAAGAATAATATACAAAAGGCTTGGTATCACTACCGTGTTAGTCGTACATGTATGGTGGACATGTTCAAACCAAGCATGTAAGGCGCCAAGCTTGTTCTAGTAGATCCCGTGCAACCGTCAAAATTGATAGGACTATGTGCTGCCATGCATGGCGTCTGTTCTTGGGAATCTGACAGTACATCGGTACATCAACAACCATCTCTGACTTAACATGCATCTGCTTATCCAACCAACACAGAGAATTTGACAGTAAAATTATTCTTATTCACAAACAACATGTGTCATATTTACCTTGCTAATTCTACCGTCATAATCTTCCATTAGGTTTTCCAAATACACAATTCTATTCCAAATTACTCATCAGTTTTAGTAAGCATTCCGTATAAGATACTATATGGTGGTCATAAATACCTCAAGACCTAATAAAGATATTACAACGCTAAGCAATTATTGCTTTTATTAAGACAATCCCTCATATCGATATGACTAACCAAGACAACTGTAACACCATCAATACATCACATAAGGTCAAGCCTGTCATAGTCAGGATCAGATATATGTTAAGGTAATCATGTATAGATCTGTCTCGACAGCAAATCGAAAGACCCTACAAGTATGCTTCAGCTCACCCAGCCCATCAGCAGCATATAACTTTAGATCGTCAAGATAAGAGGAACCCATCGAACTGTCAGAAATACAGACAAGTCTTCAATAGTCTGGAGAAGAGTCTTTCATTTTGATAGAGTTTAGCCTTGTTAGCAGTTTGAGTACTTACATATGCATCACCAGTTTGAAAATTCAATCAATGAAACCGACTTTATTGAACATGATTATGCCATGATCAATCGGTCATTGCAATTACAAGATTTTAACATTTTAAGTACTCGTTTATTAGATATCATAGTAATAAACAATTATTTATAGATGTCCAATGGTACATGTCTTTCATCATCAGTTGGGAAATAAATCTGAAAGAAAATCTTAATCGATAATATTTGCAATATTGACCCTTATTTTGGTTAAATTATCAATACACTTCATTTTCATTTATTTTGATTGAAATTACTGCAATTCAACCAACCACTTCATATCCTGTTTTAAAATTTCCTACTCAGTTGTCATAAGATGGTTTCTATTCGTTAGAGTAGGTGCCCTTGTCTGTTTTGGACAAGTATTCCAAATCCATTGCAACACTCGAGTAGTTTATAATTATCTACAGTCTGGAGATGTTATCAAACCGTACAATTGACAGGATAGCAAATAATTGTGATGAGGAATAAATACTAAAACCAGACACAGGTCATTTGTAAAACGATTTGTTGGATTAACGTAATGGTTTAACATCATCAGTGACATAAACGAAGAATTGTATAAATGCATATGATCACTAGTGAAAACAAAACATAACATTGCCTTAGCAATGATATAGAACTACTGAAACTATCATCAATTTCTCCACACAGAGGTAGCTCAACTCTTATAATGCTGACCCAGCCTCTTTTTAAATATTACCTATTCACGATTTGGCAACAAATTATACCACAAAGCAAGAATTTGAGCAAGTGAACACACTTCTAGCATAGAGAGAGTGGTTCTTGACGCTTGGACTTTTGCAACTGATTGATGCCTTATAACAGTGTTGTGGATTTAACAGCTAAGTTGCACCCAATCTGGTTTCTGCCTTCTATTACGCACACCCGCCTTATTGATAAAGGGATTGGATCAATATATCTTTACTTGTACTTTCTCTGTTCGAAGAGAATGCAATCATCATAGCTTAAACTCTCCAACAAGAAACGTAATTCTAATGTAAAAATAAACCAAAGGAATTCTTAATTTGAACATATGACTCTGGTATTCATTATATGAAAATGTCACTTTATTGTCAACTTCACCAGAATCTGTGTCGAAACGTCGAGTTTCTGAATATTCATCATATAAAAGCAGACAATTTTTCTTATTAGAAAATGAAAAATTGGATAGGATAAAAATTCGCCTAACACATCTCGTTGTTTTCAGATCAAATGCTGTGCTAATAAAACAGGTAAGACTCTTCAAACTAGGTACATATCTTTTTAAATTATCGAGCCCTATAGATATTGAGATTTCTGTAATGTAACTAAAAATAATCAACATTTTAAGCTATATACGCAAATATACAACCCCTTCAATTATAAACATATAAGATAGAGATTCCGGCCAAAATCTATTTTAAATCCTCCATGACTTAATATATCTGCATAACTAAAAGCCATAACTCAATATTGTATGGAACATAGTTTCATGAAATCGAAAAGTGTATATAAGTGAAATATATATCATCTATAAGTCAGTTTGCCAAATAAATAAAATCCTCCATTAACCAAATCATTAATCAGTTTATTTCCATCATTATTTAATATCCCAATAGTCTAAATCTCGAGAGAACAGTTTAATAGTATATATCTGTTATATGGCTTGAATTAAATTGGCGTCCTTACAGAGCATCCTGTGACATTCTTTCTCTCTATTGACACTTTAGGAAAACTGAATATGTATTCAAACACGGGACTCAAAATGAAACAATTTTGTATTTAAATTTTTCTGGGAATTGGTATATGATAAATACAGAGAAATTTTCAAAAGGTTATAACAAGAATCTTTTCATCTGCAAACTAAAATACTACCATCTGTTCTTTCTAAATAATGACAATGTAACTGCTTAATCAACTGTATAGCATTTTCGTTTTGAATTTCTTATAACATAAAAGCATTAAATCAGATTACTGAACAAGACCTTGAAAACAAATTCGGGACATCATGACCTTGATTTAGTTCTTTCTATCAACTATTAAAACATATAGTTTTCCTTTACTTTTGCTATCAAGTTAAGTTGTTTTCTATGTAGGTATAGTCCCTTTACATGATGACACTTCAGGATTTAATACGACAAGCTCACTGTCTTCGTTGTTTTCCTGGCAACAATTCCATTAAGTTCTCCATGTGCAGTCTGAAAGGAGATCTAGAAATTACCTCGTCTAGGAACTGACAATTTACCTGGTGGCAAGCAAATCTCATAATTTGACGAATAAGATTGCTGTATTTGTCCTCAGTCTTGTGAAGTTTCTCAAAATCTTGCTAAGCCAATGCCTACTATTTGAGAGAAATACATGTTTCTTCAAACGTAGTCTACATTGGCTCTCTTCTGAAAAAAAGGTTTTAAGAACATTTCTGTCTAAACGCATCGCAAACTGATATCAAAACTCTCAAACCCTACTTCCCGTCAATGTTTAAGTTTGGCATACATGTAGGTTTTAAGCTTTTACAATAAGAGATTTGAATAAAATGAGATTTTACCAGTTGTAAAAAAATTAGTGAACAGATTTTAGTAAATTTTGAAAGAAACATCATACAACACAAGCTTCAATGTGAGTTTTAATATTTTATTGAAATAGTAAATGTTTTAATATAGGGGCAAAAGAGAATTCATGAATTTTTTTTCTATGAAACTGCTTAGCTCCTGAAAACAGTACCTAATACGTACTATCACTTTTATCCTTTTTATTGCTAGCAGAGGGACTTGGAATTTGATGGGAAACTAAAAAGATCTTTTTTATTACATTACATGACTATACTTAACATTTCCAAAATACCTTTTAACATATCAATTTCTTTCATGTTAGATAAGATTTTAAATCTAATGGATGCATCATTTGCTTGAAAACCGTTCTTTGGACTCGTAAGAGGTGGGTTATTATCAATAGTATCAAATGACCGTGCCTTGAGTTTAACACACACATATACTGCTTCCTTAATCTTCTTATGAACTTATCTCAATACTTCACCCAATGGACTCACTCTGGAATTACAGGTTAACAATATTGTTAAAATTCTTAGCAATCTGTAGGGCACAAAACGAGAATTGCTAACTTTAACAATTATAATAATGGTATCGAAAGGTGTTCCAAAATATGTTATCTTACCTTACAGTAAAATACTCGGTTTTGATTGGCTGACGCTCGACTCGTTTTATCTCATGTACACCGCGAGTCTCAACTCCACTCCACTCATGTACCCCGCTGCCATAGCAACAGCTCCTCTCCGAGAAAAGGTGTCGCTTAGCATTAAGATGACGTTACAAAATGACGCACGTGGTGTCCAGAGTTTACATATGTTCGATCAGCTGTTTTTGTGATTATTAATCATAGATTTGTTTTCTAATCATTCTATGTTTTGTTTGGAACCAAATTCTGCATTGCATTGATTGCACATACTATAGGATTAAAATCAAATAAGTTTTAAGCATGTTTAGGGTATTTGTTTTACGTAACACGATTCATAACATTGCAGTCGGGTTGGACAACACCATTTTGTTTACATTTAGGGTCAAGGCCGTTCATGCGGTGATGGCTCATCCGTTAACGGCAGTCAAATTAAAATGGGTATATTGTCTTCTGACATGACGGTAAGATAATACGTTGTATGCTTCTCCCTCGGGTAATACGATCTGATGTACCATCTTTGTAGACATGTCAGCCCTCGCCTTGCGGCTCAGGCAACATTTCTACAAAGATGGTACATCAGACAGTATTACCCTTGTGAGAAGCAAACAACTTATAATAGCTTATGATAGCTTATGTAACTGTATATACACCACTTTTCTTTACTGATATGCCACATCTAAATGCCTATAAAAAAGCTAAGACAAATTTTAAATTATAGCACAGACGGAAAAAATTCTAATAACCAAACACCATTTTGACGCCTCATCACCTCATCACCTTATTACCACCACTAAATCAACAATATGTAAAAAGAGAAAACTGCACATGATATCATAACATAGATATTCGTTTTTCATTTTAGAGTTCTTGAGTTGACAACAGAAATTCAATTGCCTTTTTAAGAATGTATTATCAAAGTTTGTAAAGGTATTTTTTACCCATTCTTTGTATATTTAACAAGAATTAGCTTCTTACCAAACATATATTGAACACATGTAGTTAACATCAGATATATTGGAATGTCTAATGAAATAAGGGAAATCCAAAGACACAAATAAAGATGACGTAAACAATTCTGGGTTTGTTTATTCCTGCAGAAACAAATGAGTACAAGTTTAAGAGGGTTGTACACTTCAAAATTACCGACTTTGTCGTTGAAAAAAATCAGAATAAAAATTAGAATATTGTTTAATGATTTTACTAGCGAAATATTAAGTTCCAGACCATATGATACATCAACTTTAGATAAAAATTTAGTTGCTTTATCAATGAAAAGCCTTTTTCAAAATAACATCAAACATTCATGTAAAAGGTAACCATTTTGTTGTTTTTGTCTTGTTGCCTTAAGGGTAAGAGGCATGCAAGCCATGTTCCCTGATAGTTATGCGAAACATTCTCCTGGCAAAACTTAAGTAACACTTTTTTTGTGATTGAAATGAGGTTGGCATTAGAAACCAAATCATCTTCTCTGCACGAAGCGGACACCTGTTGCTGATGGAGACCCTTGAAGCTACTTGATCTGCAGTGATCAATATCTCTTGTGTTCTGCCATGCCCATGTTGATGATAAAAATGGGAATCAAAGGATACCAAAGTTGAATGTCACAATGTAATCAGTTTTCCCTGTCCTAAATTATTGTCAGCTAATCTTTTATGGCCTTTGAAAATGTTACTCTTACTTTCATTTGAAAAGGTCAATCAAACCAAATTGAATATAAGTTTATATTTACATCTAGTGTTAAATCAAATCACTTAAATCTTTTTATGAGAGCAAAATGTCCAATTCAAACTTTGTAAAGGATCTAAAAGATAAATTCTTGAATATTGGAGGCTTGTATGGCTTGCTTTTTTATTTTGATTGTCTGAAGATCAAATCTCAAAGATGATGCCAATGCCTCGATAAGTCTCTCTTACTCATATTTCTGTTTTAATGATCCATAGGAATCAATTGCAATGATAATTACCAGACTATGTACAGCAGAAGGCGTTATTGCTGCTTTAAAGCGAATATCATATGTTTGATTTTGCACTGCAATTGCTTCACTTTGTTCGTTACACAAAAAACATAGCCTCAAGGTACACAAATTACCTCAAATATTACATGGCGTGTTGAAAGGAATAGAAGCAATTTTATCTAGCTCATGCAACACATTTTCCCTTAGGCAAACATACATGTGCTTATCTGATTTAGATGTGTTGGTAGATAAGAGGAGTTTCTGTTTCCAGAGTGTAAATGATGGGTGTTTTATCATCGATAATGGAGAGCAGTATACCTTTGTTAAGGAAAGTTAAAAGTTCATCATTCTAGTGTTGATATTCCTCTCAGAAAAAAACTCAGTTCCAAGTGGGACAATGACCTCATCATTGTTTTAATAGTTAGATATAGTTCCAAACCACAAAAGTTAACCTTTTGGTTGTCACTCATTAATTTCCAAGATGCTATGGTAATAGTGTTTACCCACTTTGTTAGCACTACCTTCTAGGAAACACCTCCCCTGTCATTTGGTCTGGTCACGTGATGACGACTCCCTAGTTACTTATGTGACGACACCAAAAAGGACACAAGTAAACTTCTCCAATTGTATATAGGAGGGTGAAGATCTATTTCTAATTAAGAAAATTAACAGGATTCCAATGAAGTACCCTTTTACCTGATTATCACAAGATTAAAAGCCACTGACAGTTCAAATGTGACGAACAGACAAAACAAAATTCTTGTTTTTCAGGATCACAAAACAAAACGTTTGGAAAAAAGGCCCTCAGTTTTTAGTGTTGGTTTGGTCGGGTTCTGAATGTTAGGCATAACACCTTTCGTGAAAATTCAAGGTCGCATTGTTTCAGCTAAATACTGTAACATCACACAAGAAGGACTCATAGATTCTAGCAATTCGAAGGATACAAGTCATCTAAAGATCTGTTTATTAGTTCTAGACATAGAATGAGCAAAGAAATATATTTCCAATGTGCAATATCGTTCCTACCTTTCGGCAATCAGAGAATAAAAGAAAGAAACCTTTTTGGCAATCTCATCATTATTTATTGTGGGAACAAAAACAATGAGGCAAATAAATGATAAATGATTTTACGCTTATCTCAACCGTATCAGTAAATATATATATACATATATATGTACCAACCAACTGAGGTTGATTAAACCACTTCAAAAGAATCAATCATTCAAATAAGTTACACATTTCAGAATTTGGTATTAGGATTCAATATGATAAAAAAAAAATCAACATTAGTTATTGATAAACGTAGCAAACATAAATTCAATATTCATATCTAATCGGAATAAGATAGTCCATGTAATTTGCATGCATATATTCTAATATAAAACACTTTATCTATAGTAAGAGAAATAAATTATATGAAAACTGGTCATATCAGTAAAAAGATGATATGGTATCATCACCTACATAACAATTCTCTCATCATCGATAATTACGCCCTTGTCACTTCAAATGATCGTTTCTAAACATTGTATAAAGTCAAGAGACCTTATGATGTCCAATCATTTTGGTGATGCACAAGTTAAAATGTATCTTCACAAGTCGCTGGTCACAGTGATTGAAACATAACCCAATCACTTCAACTCCAACGAGCAAGTGATGTAAGGATGGAACTGTAATGAACTGCATAACAAACACAACTTTGCTTGTCGTTCCACTCATTCACGAGACCTTGGAAATGACCTTGACGTCTAGATCGAGAAAGAGCTGGGAAAATTGAGAAATGAGTACTTCTCACTGCAATGATGATCACCTTAAGGCTTAATTAAAAAAAAATCTTTGTTTTGTTTCTAAATTCAATTTTCACTTTCCATATTTACAAAAGAGCTATCAGAATGAATTGGAGACATATGCGGCATTTACGAAGTGATATGTCATATAAATGAATTTGAATTGCAACCAAAAAATATGAGTGCAATGTCAACATGAGTTACAAGTATCTGCATGTGGCAAAAATATCTGTCAAAGCAAACATATCATTCCACTCGACAGGGACATACATTTATTATGGACGTCTTTCTCAAAAACCAGATATATGAGATACTTAGCCGTTTTTACGAGCTGTATCTCATCTATCACAAGTATTTCTGGTTTATGTATCTTTAGCAGTGAAATCCATTAAAAAAATTAGGACAATGTGACTCTATGAAATCAATTTCAGAAACGAGATATGTTTGAGAAATATATGTAGGCCGAATGCAATGAGTGTGACTTGATTGAACATTTAAACTTAAATTCAAATTGATATTAATCAATAGACCAAATTGCAGGCAAACCATTACCAAACAAACTCCAAAATTAAATCGATTCAAAGAAAACTAATACTTCCCTCACTTGAAAATGTAAAAAGGCAAAAGTTAATTAATACCAAATTAAGTGAAAGATTATTCAGGAGGTTCGTAACTTGAAATAAATCAAACAAGGAGAGTTATAAATCTACTGTGGTATCGATCCTTATACCGGTTTTAGCATATTCACTGTAGTGTACCCGGTATGGAGGGGACTAATCAAAATGGCGGACGGGACAGGTCAACAGAGGTAGGTGTCTGCTTTCATTGCTCCCTTCTCCTGATCGTTGAGGCTTAGATGGTCACCTTTAACTTGGTAACCAGGCATAGAATCTTGAATACATTCCTGATGAGTTTTGGTTCTCAAACTGCAAGAAATTGGCGTATTTGAGATGTCAAGTTGATGTTTATCTCACTTTCATTTTCGAAACGGAGAGGAGACTTTAAATGCCTTTTTTCATGCCCTTAACGACCTTGAATCTCATACATATTGTCGCGCATATCAGTGTTTGGTTATGATTAAAAGTTTTTTGTGCAACTTGAACTGATTTATTGACAAAATAACAAATCAACATGGCAGCGAAGTGGACTCGCCGAATAATCTGTGGAGCGGACCCAGAAAGTCGGGTAGGAAGGGGACATTGTAGGATATGAAGGGGACACATTTAAATATGGAGGGGATATCACTTTCAAATTGTACTGTAGTTGAGACAATACCCATGGTAATACACAAACTCCTTTGTACAGTTAGCCAAATGAAATCCACAGAAGACGTAGTTTAGTTTCATAAGCATTATCATCAACCTTTTCATTTACAAATGATTGAAATAGAAGTTTCTCTTTTCTTTTGAAGAACTAACCTGGAGAACGTTTCCTTTGCTGCAGTTTTCAAATCACTGCAAAACAGCCGCAACACATTATAGTTCCAAATGATATCTTAGGCATCAATATATCCCATGATAGTAGAATTTGAACAAACAGTAGACCTTGAATGCTTCAAATGTTTTTTTCATGAAGTAAACTGTGTGATTATTCTCACATTTCCATTTCTTCACTTTCACTATCATACCTTTTTCCGGGTATATTTTATTTCAAATATTTTCGTTAGACATGTTTTTTGTATCTTGAATCTTTCAAAAGTCCCCATGTTCACTTGACCTTATATCTGCGGCAAGAAGTTAATGAAAGCAGTCAACATAAACGTTGATGGGAACACGTGATTTTGGAATAAACAAATAATAAATAATAATGTTGATTGAGCGGGGATCTATTAAATCCTATTAAGTTCATTTCTTAAAACAAAAAGATACAATTCTAAACTCACAATATTTTGATCGATTTAAGTCAAACAGCCTATAGACATGTTAACGATCAGTTCATATAACACAGCAAACTGAAATAACTATGTACTTTATGGATATTATTTAAGATATAAAGATAGATTTTATTGCGAATAAAGGTGAATAACGTTGAGGTCATGTTATCTTATGAAATTGACGCTCTAGCTATATATTTAATTTAATCGCCTACCTAATTACCTACCCTGCAGTTTGAAATAATTATCAGGTTTTGACATGCAACATGTTTATCAGCATCATTTAAATCTCAATCAAAATCCGCGTTTACAAAAATGACAAACCGTTTGTATCAAAACCACTGCAAAATAATTTTCTTTATGGTTTGTCATACAATAATTCACTCAATTATTATCACAAAATAAGCCACCTTAGTTCATTTAATTATGAAGATACCTGAAAAACTCTTTTGAACGAAAGTTTGATACAAAGAGGTCATTCTTATTAAACATATACATTGTAAGACCAAAAGTTAACCTTCCTTTAGTGACCTTTGTTATTTTAAACCTAAGTCAGCTTCTGTCTCTTATTTATAGTGACGCTTTCTCTTCGTCGATACACCACTAAGAAGGGAGCCATATCCTCTAAATGAAGCCAGATTTTGGAATAAAAAATCATAACTGTAAAATTTAGCTTTTTTCAAATATTTTCTATTTTTTGGTCCACTTTTTATTTCAAAAACCCTGTTGCAGATTGTGGCTTCCCTGATGGTAGTAGAAACTGAAGTAAAATACAAGAAGAAAAAATATTTCAACATTTGACAGTTTATAAATGGAGGAAACATTACTCTTCGATGTTCTGGTCTCAGAAGTGTCTAAAGGTTTGTACACTCCCTCCCTATAGGTTATTCTGAGAGCAGAAAACGTCAAATTTGCCTTCACATAAAACCCCTTACCTCTAGAATTAAAGTCAATTTTAAGTCATCAGCAAAAACGTAATAATGTCGTTTCAAGGGACTGAAAGACATCTTTTAAAACTCATATATTGAACAACGAAAAAAGTAGAAAAATTCATTTACTAAGCTTGATTTAGTAAAAACGGACAGGGACAAAAAGACACACAACATTTTAGATAAAAGCAACCATATCTTAGAACACAACCATGAGCCAAATGGTACAAAAGAGGCTGGTCATATTAGTTTTAGAACATTTGACAAAGGTGTAAAAACATCAAAATATGTACTTAAGTACTCATGGAAACAGAAAGAAAATATAAATGCCTGCTGAAGCCTACGTCTCTCTCAGCAATGCGTGTGACAATAAACCTGCAACGCTCTTTTTACCTGAATTTGCAGTTGCCACAGCAACTCTGCATTTGACAACAGAAGTTATGAATGAACTCATAAGAATAGTAGTTTGTAACACGGTTTTTTTTCTGTAAACTCAAAGGAAACCATTTTCGTTTTCAACTATTTTATGAATTTTTAAATCATATGAGTTATGAATAGTAGAGGACATAAGATATAAATTTATTGTACATAAAAAACAATGTATTTTAACGGATGGTACTGAGATTACAGATAATTAACATACTATAGCTTGCATCAGAAACGTACATTTCGACTTCAAAATAATTTCGAGGCGTGAAAATGACACGTTTTTCTCTCCTGCAAATTCATATATTTCGGGGGATTTTACAAAAATTGTCTGAAACAAAAGTTGGGAAAAAAACATTGTGAATTAATATTTAGAATAAATGATATCCAGTTAGTTCCAAATAAAGAAATTATCGACAAAAAGCCTTTTATTTCTATTTCCGTGAGTACTATAGTAAAACATCTCAAACGACTTCAGGTGTTCAATCTCTAAGGCATATTACCATCATGAATTCGTAAGTTACGACCACATATATGAGCTAAAATGAATGCAAAAACTACCAAGTCTTAACTGGTTACACAAGTACTTGTCAAGTTGTCCGAAACTAAGGACTCATATAGACCGCCCAATGTACCTACATGTCTCATAAAGACAACTGGAACACAATCAATGGATTTGAAAAGGTCAGGTCTGCCATCTTCATGATCAGATCCGATGATTAGGCTGTGGTAACCATGAATAGCTCTTTCTTGACAACAGATCGGAACAACCCTTTCTTTTTAGCAACTTGTACATCATCAGATTACTTGAGAATGTCAATTTGATGAAAAAAATTCCACTGTCAGACACATACTGACATGTCTGCATTATGTTAAACCATCTTGTAGTCTTTTAGATAGGAATTTTGCAATGTCGTCAAAATCAGCTAAGTTGATACATAACAATTTTAAAATTAAGTCCCTAAACTGTCAATGTCAAATTAGGAAGAAACAAAATTTGATATCATTATCGACTTTTATCATGAAAACGCATTTTAAAATTTGTTAACATTGTATCATGATGCAATAGCTAACGATGCTCCCCAATAACATTACAGGAATTGTTTTGTTAAACATGTATTAGAAAGGGCCAAAATTACATGTAGATTAGCAAAACGCCATTTATGTTTGATTTTATGTTTGATTGACATTTTTTTACAAAAGTGTGCTCATTTTACTGAGGTAGCAGCTTCACAGACTTATTCTATGATCATGAAAGGGAATTAGATAAATTGTCAATGTTCTTGCTAGTATACATGTATGTGGCCTCGGGTTTAGCACATATTGCGAAGGCAAATAAACTGTAGGAAAAAGTAACAGCTTTTATATCAGCTTCCAACCATATGTGATATTCTATATCTTACTGTACAATTGTGAATGTTTTGACTTCACTTTTAAATCTCTTGTATTGTTTTAATGTGCAATGGATCAAACTTTGTTTCTCCAGCCTACGCAATTTTATCTTGGGTGAACTTGAATCATAGCTTGTAAATGCCTAATATAAAGAATGGCTGGGCCTCCTTTCACAAAGCCCTAAGGTGATCGTAAGTCACTAAAGAAGCCTAGGGCAATGTTAAAGAATGGGAGTTACAGTTAACCTTAGTTAAGGTTGCTTTGTGAAAGGATAGTAAAATCAATTTCTGGCAAATTATATCATTTTATATATCAGTCTGATCCTAATCATAGATTTATAGACATGGGAAAACATTTATATCACATAAAGCTTGTGTGTGATATATTTTTTTACATTTAATTGATATATAACACTATCTTTTTTATCAAACATCATGAGATAAAAAACAATTTATATACACTCATATACTTAAATTTGAATATGTTTCTGTATGTTTTATCATAACTCAAGCCCCTTCTAATTCGTGTATAATTGAAACATGACCATCAAGTCTTTTGCCTGGTGCTGTCGGGTCATATCAGATATATAACATCTATTTTGGTTAACACTCCCTGGAGCAATATGTATTACATTCTATCGCTGAGTTCATCCAGTAAGCCTGTGTCGTCGGTAATCATTGAGATCAACCCAAGGCTGTACATCCTCCTTATATGTAATTAGCTAACTAAATTATCCACACATTTTGTGATTGTTCAGTTATCATTTTAGTTTAGAAAGGAGGCCCGTAAGGACATTTCGATCCTTGCAGTAATTTAGTTTAGATAGCTCTTAATTTACAAAAAATAAATCTCATTGATCACTAAGTATGTTTTTGTACCTATCAGTAATTATAAATAACCTGGCGTTTTGACAAACTGCTGTCCCTTTCAGAAAAAGTGTTTTTCATCTCGGTCAACAGTTTAAAGGACATTAGAAAGGTTTTTGAAAAAGTTAAATTTCAATTTTTCACTGATAATTGTACGTTAATGATAATTGTCAAAAATCGGACTACACAAACCAATCATCCAGATAACAAATTATAAAGATCCACATACAGTTCATTGGCAGCAATTTTTCATAGGCACAAGAAAAAAAAACATTTAATCTTTTATACATTGTTTTTGTTAAATTGTTATTCTTTTTTATCTGATCTCTCTATTATATACTGTAAGCATACAGTAGTGTATGAAAAGTCACATTCCACAAGAAATACATTTCTCATAAAACACCACAACATTTAAATTGATCTTGTATCTGTCCTTTTTACTATTGCTCTATAACGACTACATCCATAGAATCTTTCCAAAAACAAAATGTTTCTCTTCAAACATTTTTATACAATCATAGAAAATTACCTCAACGTTCCTGCCTGAAGCAACTATCTGGTCACATCAACAACTATTTCGGTAAACAAGCCTGTAGGTCTAGGATTACATCATCTCAGCAGGTTGATCCGATAAGCCCCTGGCTCCGGTAATAATTGAGCATCAACCAGAGGCTGCACATTCTCCTTACGTGTAATAAGCCAATCTTATTATCAATAAATTGTCAGACTTTTCAGATATCAGTTGTCATCTTTCGTGTCGACATTTCTGTCCTTGCGGAGCTTTCCCATTTTGACATCTCCAAATTTTAAGAAGCTTTCTTAGAGATTCAATAAACTTTATTTCAAATCGGTTGAATTGATTTTTGACAGTTTTTGTCATTCGATTAGTCACAGCAGGTACATATGATATAACCTTAAGGTATAATTGTTTGATCGTGGGAGCAATGCTAAAATAGTGGAAAAGAACTATAGCATCAAATTAAATTTCTAGCATGTAAAGAGTTGACAATAACTGCAGGGGAGATATTTCTTGCTGACAACAGCAATTACACTTTTAACTTCATGTTACAATCCTAAGGTTGCAATCAAATGACGAGTATTTGTTAAGTTAAATGCTTGGCTGAAATTACTGACAAAGGTTAATTAGACTGCCCATGCTGGCTTGAAGCAAAGGAATAAATTTCATCATGATATTGATATGAAGAATCCCTACGGCAAAATAAAACTACTTATAACCTCAAATAAAAAATTAATGGATGTTATCTAAAGAGATTATTTAGAAAATTGTATCGTTTTCATGTTATTTATTTCCATCAAATGTAACGTCTAACATGATTTCACAAAACCAGGTCAGGAGTGCAGACTTACATGTAGTCATGCTAATGGACAATTCTCAGGATAAATTTTATATGGATGAAGGGGATTTTCAAAAGGTCACAGAAAATATGAAAGGAGCTTTATTAATAACATTTATTTTGATTAATCAATTATTGATAAAATTAAATGTTTAAATAAACACCATAACTGTTACACTCTGTATAAGAGAAAGAAGCATTGTTTCCTTAGAAACAAATAGGTATTTTGTATCGGACTAGCGTCATTAAAAGTTGCACAGTTTTAGTTGAGCATGATAGCGTGTGAAGTCACTCGATTCACACTAGAACCCGACTTTGCAGGGGCTCATTTTACAAAACATATATCAAATATAATATCATTTTGATTCAGATAACCGAACGACTCTCTATACAGACGGTATTCATAATTACCAAAACATCTGGTTAAACAAGGCTCGACATCTGTAGCCAAGATCACTGAAACTAAAGACATAGATCATTCATCATGTAAAGTTATTTCTTATGGGATTTAAGATTTCTTGGGACATTTATTTTCTGACGGTCATACACTTCTGACTAAATAATACAAGATGACCATGAAGAAAACACCTCTTAATTCAGATTTACAATGAACTCTATATTAAACTAAAGTTCTGATATCCTGTAAGGTCACTGTCATGCTAAACAGACAGCAATTTAGGATTCATTCTAACAATCAATCATCAATCAATCAATCAGATCACTGTTTATGTTACATACAAACAGAAATGCTAAATTATTGGTTTACGTAACAGAGGGAATTTGGCACCAAAAGTACACCTATTCACAACAGCATACTGCATACAGCATAACAGTCATAATCTACTACCATGCTAATGCTTATCTTCCTACACATGATCATGTTTTGAAAAACATCAGTTTACTATGGATTCCGTATCAGGTTTCATATAGAGGTCATAAATACCTCAAGACCTTATAAAAATATACAACACTAAGCACTTATTGCTATATTAAGACAATCCCTCGTATCGACATGGCTTATCAAGACAACTGTAACACAACCAATACATACCATACGGTCAAGCCTTTCATAGTCGGGATCAGATATAAGGTAATCATGTATAGATCTGTCTCGACAGCATATCGAAAGACCCTACATGTATGCTTCAGATCACCCAGCCCATCAGCAGCATATAGCTTGAGATCGTCACGATAAGAGGAACTCATCGAACTGTCAGAACACAGACAAGTCTTCAATAGTCTGAAGAATACTCTTACATTTTGATAGAGTTTAGAAATGTTAGCTATTCGAGAACTTACATATGCATAACCAGTTTGAAAATTCAATCAATGAAACTGACTTTATTGAACATGATTATGCCATGATCAATCAATCATTGCTATTACAAGATTTTTACATTTTCAGTACTCGTTTAATGGATATCATAGTAATAAATAATGATTTATACATATAGATGTCCAGTTGTGTATGTCTTTCAGCATCATTTGCGAAATAAATCTGAAAGATAGTTTTCATCAATAATTTTTGCAATATGGAGCCATATCTTAAATAGCTATCAATATTGGTCAATACACTTCATTTTCATTAACAGTGATTAAGATAGCTGCAATACATCTCTAGATGTAAAATTACTGACTAATGCCATAAGTGTGACTTTAACTTCATTTTCTATTTTATCTGTTCCTGATTTGTTATTATGAGACAATTTCTTTCATCAGAATATGTGTCCTTGTCAGTTATAGAAAAATATCCCAAACCCATTGCAACACTTGAGTAGTGTATAATTATCTACTGTCTGGAGATCTTATCATACCTTATGATTGACAGGATAGTGAATTGCTGTGATGAGGAATAAAGACTACAACCAGACACATGTCATTTGTGAAACGCTTTGTTAGATAAAGGTATTGGTTCAACATCATCAGTCTCAAAGAAGAAAACGTCATTTGTACCTTTATCTATTTCATCACAAGTGACAAGAAAACTTAATAAAAATAACCTGAGCATAGAGAGACTGTGTTATAAACCTTCTGAAACTGTCATTTCTTTCTCCCCATTGAGGTGGTTAAAATCTTACAATGCTGATCCAACCTCTTATTAAAGTTTGCCCGTTTATGGGGGTTTGGTTTACCTTGTGGCGACAAATTACACCACAAAGGAAAATTTCTGAGCAAATGAAAACACTTCTCGCTTTTAAGAGTGTGTGCACTTTTGCCATGATTAAGCAAATTGATGCCTTATAACAGTGTAACAGCTTACCTGCACCCAGTCAGGTTTTCCCCATCTTCCGCACGCATCGGGCGAGATATGCATTTACAAGAAATTCATATTCACCCTTGCGACAACTCGACGGGAAATTTGTGACAGGAAGTAGCCTGATTATTGAGCTATGGTGTAGGCCAATTAAAAGCGAGGATATATTTCAATTGAGCACACAAAACTCTAATAAAACGATGCGATGTCTAAATAGAAACTGAGAGATACAGCCTTATTCTACGCAGTATTTTGGTGACCTATATTCACGCATCGTTTTTATGAATGTTGTCACAACGCAACTAAGGGATTAATTTCTCTTCGAGTTCGAGTTGGACTGACGCAAGGGATGTAACTCTGTTTGTCCTTCAGGGGGCGCTGATAGAGTCACAACTTTCCCGTCGAGTTGTCGCAAGGGTGAATATGAATTTCTTGTAAATGCATATCTCGCCCGATGCGTGCGGAAGATTGGTTTCCCCCTTCTATCCCGCACACTGGCCTTAATAAAAAGAGTTTGGATCAATATTTCTTTACTTGTGCTTTCTGTGTTCGAAGAGAATGCAATCATCATATTTTATACTCTCGAACAAGAAAATTAATTCTAATGTAAAAAAAACAAAGGAATTTTTAATTTGTATATAAGGCTTAAGTATTCATTATATGAAAGAGTTACTTTCTTGACTACTTCACTAGAATATGTGTTGAAACGTTGCTTATTTACAGTTTCTAATTAATCAGCAACTCGACTTCAAGAATCCAAATAATAGAAGATAACAGTTCTTATTTGGACATGTCTTAATTTAGATCTAATGCCAAACTTGTAATTAATCAACCAAAACGTAAAACAGGTAAGTTTATAAGCTTTGTTCAACAACATAATGTTCAAAATACTAAAACTTAATGTTACGATATCACATTCAAAAGTTGTTTGAACAGATAATCAACAGTTTTAGCGATTTGCAACAATAAACAACCCTTTTAACTATAAGAGTATAAGATAAACATTAACGACAAGTCTGTTTCTTCATTACTTAAATGTAACAACTAAAAGAGCAGCAACTTTCTGTCGATGTGTTTTTGTAAGGTTATAGCTGCATAACTAATAGGCATAACTCAATTTTGTATGGAACAACGTTTCATCAAATTGAAAAGTTTTATAAATGACAAATAAGACGTCTACAAGTTCTTTACCTACAGAACAAATTCTTTATTAACCAAATAATTCTTCTCTTTATTACCATCGTTTTTTAATATACTCTCAATCACGGGAGAACAGCTTGATAGTACAGTGTTCTAATAGAGTATCCCATGACAGCCTTTCTTATGGAAATGAAGAAATGTTCACTCCATGTAAGAACTTTATAACTTCATCCATGGGCGTTATTTTCTACTTCTTTTGACATTTTATGAAAATTGAATACGCATTCGCACACGGGATTGAAAATATAACGAGAAATTGATATTCTAATTTCTTAGGGAAATTTTAAAAGATAAATACAGGAGATATTCTATATTCGGTTTAATTTATCAAGTTAAGAATTTTTTTCAAAAGTTTATAACAAGAATATTCTCATCGTTTACAAGATTATCTCACTAACTAAAACTGCTGACTAAAATACTACTGTCTGCTGTTTCTTTATAATGATAATGTAACTGCTTAATCAACTGTTTAGCATTTTCGTTTATCAATTCCTTGTAACGTGAAGCCATGAAATCATATAACTGAAGATTACCTTGTCAATAAATTCGAGACATCATGACATTGATGTATTCCGAACGTCCTTATTTTTTATCAAATTATATAGTTTTCCTTCACTTTTACTATCAAGTAAAGTCGTTTTCTATGTAGGTATAGTCCCTTTACATGATGACACTTCAGGATTTACAAGACAAGCTCACTGTCTGTCTGGATTAGACTTCGTTGTTTGCCTGGCAACAGTTCCAATAAGTTCTCCATGTGCGGTCTGAAAAGTCTGAATCTAGTAATTACTCAGTCTTTATACTGGCAATTAAACTTTCAGCAAGCAAATTTCTTATGATTCTCCTAAGCCATGTGACCTTTCTCAAAATATCGCTAACCGAAGGTCTGTGATTTAAGAGAAAGACCTTCACAGAGTCTGTACTGGCTTTCTTCTGAAATATGTTTTTGAGTACATTTCTGCTTAATTGCATCGCAGACTGTAGTATCTTTTCAATCATACAACGACCCTTAAAGGGGCAGTAGCACGTTTTTTGATAATTTTTAATTTTAAAATTTTCACTGATAATTGTAAGTTAATGCTACATGTATTATTTTGACAGTGTCAAAAATCTCATTACACCAGCCAATCATCCATAGTCAGAGAACAAAGTATGAAGATTCACATAAAATCCATTGGCGGCCATTTTGTGTGAACACCTTTAATTCATTTTGTGTACGAAAAAGGAATTGCATGGCTAAACTTTACGTTATATATTTGAATTATTACTGCTCTATTTAGTTTAAATACAAATTGTCTTTCAATGAGAACCATTCATTTTTATTTTCCTGACATCACCTTATGTTCCCCCTAAAAACATGCTACTGCCCCTTTAAAGCTTACTTCCAGGCCTCGAAAGGATGCGTAATGTTGAAGTACGGCATATGTGCAGGCCATTCTATAAGGCTTTTTCAATTTCAAATTTTAATAAAATGTGATTTTACCAGATTTTTCTTAATGATTTTAAGTAAACTTTGAAGAAACGTCCTATCGTTCGTAAGCTATATACATTGTACTAAACAACCTTCCATGTGATATTTTCAAATGTGATATTAAAACATATAGTTTTCCTTCACTTTAACTATCACGTAAAGTCGTTTTCTATGTAGGTATAGTCCCTTTACATGATGACATTTCAGGATTTAACACGACAAGCTCACTGTCTGTCTGGATTAGACTTCGTTGTTTGCCTGGCAACAGTTCCAATAAGTTCTCCATGTGCGGTCTGAGAGGAGATCTAGTAATTCCCTTGTCTAGGAACTGGCAATTTACCTGGCGGCAAGCAAATCTCATAATTTGACTAATAAGATTGCTTTATTTTTTCCAAGTCTTGTGAAGTTTCTCAAAATATCGCAAACCCAATGCCTGGTACTTGAGAGATATACATGTTTCTTCAAACGTAGTCTATATTGGCTCTATTCTTAAAAACGTTTTTAAGAACAATTCTGCCTAAACACATCGCAAACTGATACCACAAGCCTCAAACCTACTTCCAATCCTCGAGAGGATATGATATGTTTAAGTTTGGCATACGTGTCGGTGTTAGGCTTTTAAAAAGAAGATTTGAATAACCTGAGATTTTACCTGTAGTGCGTTTCTTTAATAAAAGATTTTAGTCAATTAAAGAAACGCCACAACCAATGTGAACTTCCTCAAAATATCGCTAACTCAATGCCTGGTATTTGAGAGAAATACCTTCAAACGGAGTCTATATATATTGGCTCTCTTCTGAAAAAAGGTTTTGAGTACATTTCTGCATACTTGCATTGCAAACTTAGGTTTATTTACAATTATACCACAACCCTTCAAGCCTAATCCAGGCCTCTAAAGGGTGCGCATATTTGAAGTATGGTATGTGTGTAGGTCATTCTATTAGGCTTTTACAATTTTAAAATTGAATAAAATGTAATTTTACAGTTATATGATATTTTTTAATGAGTTTAAGTAAATTTTGAAAGAGTCGTACATTATATTCATCATACTACACACCCTTCCATGTGATATTTTTCATGTTTTTGGAATAGTAAATGATTCTATTCGTAGGGGGGGGGGGGGGATATTCATTGCCTTTTACATGTTTCACTATTTACTGCTTTGCTTCTTAATGCAACACCTAATACGTGCTAATACTTTGATCCTTTCTAGTGCAATCAAAGGGACTTGAAATGGCTGTGATATAGAAAGCCCTTTTACTACATTACATGATTATATCTTACACTTTCAAAAATACTTGTTAACAGTACAATTTCATATAGTCTGAAATGGAATCTTAAAATCTAATGGATGTAACATGTGCTTGGTAAAGGCTCTCTGGAGTTCTAAGAGCTGGGTTATCAGTAATAGTATCTAATGACCGTGTGCTGAGTCCAAGACACACATATACTACTTCATTTAATCTTCTTATGAAATCATCTCAATATTTCCCCTAATGGACTTCTCTGGAATTAATAGTTCTACTATATTGTTATCGATCTAGAGGAGATGAGGCGACAATCACCAGCTCTAACAAATTAGAATTATCGTGGGGGAAATCCGTAAAAAAATCCGTAAAAATGAAGACATGCAAATGATGTCATACCAACAGGGCTTAGTTTTCATAGTTACAGTCTTTGAGTTAACAACTCAATTTAATCGCGTTTTTATCAGACATGGAATGTGTTGTTGATAATGATGTTTCTTTATGTGTATTAGACTAAAATTACAATCATTTCGAAATTTAGGTAATATTTAATTGGACATTTTTGTTGATATTGTGAACTCACAGAGAACTATTCGAAGATTTTATACATAGTTTATATATCCTCAGTCATATATCAAAACGGGACATTCACAGCATGTTCTTGATATTTTATGAACGCATCAAAAGTGAATTTGATATTCCATATAAGAAAGATAGACAACATTGATACTTTTGTTCAGTCAAGAAACTGATCTATTGTAGAGAGAAAATTAAGCTATTTTTGGTGAGAAAATATCACAATTATTATGATATGAATAGAATGATTCATTGGTAATAATAGATTAATTCTGTCTACACATACTGAAATGGCATTTCCTCTGTTTTTACCCTGGCGAAACAACTTTGGTGTCCATTATTTTTATATAAAATCCGTATCCTTATTTTAATTCTATTTACGTGCAAATCGAACACTTGAGAAAAAAGACACGAAAAGCGTGCAATTCTGACATATTTCGAATTATATAAATTCATCAACTGAAACGTTTCAAACAAAACTTTGCTATTTATTTCCCTGCAGAGGATTATATTAAATATCATTCAAAACATTATTCATGAGAGCAAAAAGTTTGTCAAACAAGTCCAATTATATTATGACTTGTGTCTCTCAGTGTGTCAAGGTCCAACATGTGTTTTAGGGGATTGAGATCTGAACTATTGGCTGGCACGGAACCTCATGTTATGTATGAAACATAAGCTCTTAGGTTTACTGTCCTGGGATTTGCATCCATAAATATCGATATTGAAGTAAGAATGGATGTCATAATGTTGGATAACATTCTTGTCCATTAATCTTTCCTTGAATGTTAAAAAGCTCCATCTTGCAAGACATGGAATGTAACAACATAACATTATTAATCATGTTTCAATGGGAACCGTCTAAATAATTTGCGTGGCAAAAGCATTACACGTTAGCTTCAACACATACCCTTGTTTGTAGAAGCAAGGACATACATATATCATCCATCAAACGCAATGAAACCCGACTCTCAGCAGAAACATAATCGCCCCGAAGTATTGTTCAAACTAACCCGTTGCTAGCAAAAAAAATGAGCTGTTCAGTCTAGTTTGAAAGATATGTTTGTGCTGTATAATAACTTCAGTTGATTTCAGAGAGTATTGTAGGCCTCTCTAAAACCAAAACTGAGTGTCATGGTAGGCACCTTGAATCAGGTATCGGTTTCTTTCTAGGTCTACCAGGAGATCATAAAGCCATAAGATAATACGCCTTGTTCGTAAATTATGAAATATTGTTGCCCTATCATGTGTTCAAATTGTGTGAGGAACGGCCTTCCTCATGTCAATAATTTGCCAATGTCGAAGCGCCATGTCAAAAATGGAAATGGAAATTCAATTCATATTGACATGTGTTTTAAATGAAAAAGGAAATATCCTTTTCAACGTATTGTGGGTATGCCACTTTACGTACAGCGTGCATACTGAACGCGCACCAAAGCACATCATGATCATATCAACTTTAGATTTCAAATTTGTACAGCTCACTTTAAGAGTCAACTTAGTTTATTTGATAAGATTTACTCAATGAATTTTATTATGTTAATTTATCTAAGAACCAATGCTATTAAAAGCACTAAACATAGTAATTATCTCGAAATACGTATTTCAAATCATATGATAATGAATTTTATGCGTTACGATAGAAAATATCAATGAAAATATCGCATAATAAACCAATAACAAAATGCATGTCTGGTATTTATGATAATTCCCGATCGGTTTCACAATTGTCAGTGATAATAATGGGGTCCGATGACATAGTCATGATATGACGTCATACATCAAGAGGCGCATAAATCTAGACATTCGATGCGTACTCACAGATTGGTGACATCATTTCATGACATCAATTACATATATAATGAAAGCAGTTTGTTAATATTTGAATTGCATAGTTAGGTGACATTAATGTTTTTAATTGTGGCTTGAATTGAGCTATCTGACATCCTCTGACTTTCATTTTCGACACCTGTCTTGTTTCTGACATCAAAGCGCCAAACCGAAACAGTATCAAAAGCAAAATTGATTCCAATATTTCAGTCTGATCGTCAATCTCTCCCCACAAAGGCAGATCAAGTCATGAAATGTTCAAACAGCCTCTGTCATATTACGACGAGTTTGTGGGATAGAATGGGAGACGCCTGATTGGAGACAATCAAAGTTAGTTGTGCAATCAGCGACGTTGTTCTTACATCATCATTTAGGCTACTAAATGATGACAAAGGCATTGTGATATGACCCACCCTTTCCATGTGAGAAACGTTGTCATTTGACAAAGAAATTCAAATGGATTGTGGTGCAATTATTTTCCGCCAGGGGAAACTGCCGGAACCAGGGAATTCGACGTAATATAACAGAGACTGTATCAACATCTCTTGACTTATCTGCCTCTGTGGGGAGAGAATGTATAATAGTGTTTATATATATATAAAATACATAACTTTCATGCGCTGAGGTATTAAGTATATATAAAATGGGACACTATACAAGTGTTTCCTGGATTCTTTTGAGTAGTATATATCCCCCGTAATGTAATACTCGTCACAACCACTGCATTTTATAACTTTTTCTCAAATTTTAAGATGCGCATGTCAGGTTTGTCCGTATATAGCATAAGTGGCCACTTATGTTTGCATTTTAACTTTATATCTTTGGTATTTGGTAGAAATAGCATGTTTATAAAATTGTGACTCGAAATAGTTTTGGAATGAGATATATACATAAAAAAATCTCAACCAAAATTCATGAATTATTTATGTGCAATCTACTACTGTCCAACGCAAGTAAACAACATACATTTAATAACAACATGAAAAATATCTTGTTACCATTCACGCTGCAAAGTTGAAACAAACATTTCCTTTTTTGTATATTATATCTATGTTGAATATAAACTAAAAGTTGTATCCCACCAAATCAAATATCTAAATTGCATATTAGTGTTGAACATGAGCAATATTGTACGTAAATATATAACCCTTGCCTTATTCTATCAACAATTACATTTTATCAAATGTACACACAATTTTTAATCAACCAAATTACAGTCAGTGATGAATAAACAACTATTAAATCAGTTTCACATTTATTACTTTTATTAGAGCAATATGACTCGAAACTATATGTTTATGACTACATTGACTGGTGTTCGTTGGAATCTGCGGTACGGACAAATAATGAGGTCGTAGTATATTTGTAGAAGGTTTTAAGTTCTACACATCCCAGTTTAAAGACAAGTACAGTTTGTGACACATGTGGTCTACACCATACAGACAGAGTAGATAAAACGTGAGAGAGTAGACAGGTGGAGGCAGAACCAGGGATAGAAGGTTACTCAGCACAATGGCGGGCACTGGCTTGTTGATTCTTCTTTTCTGTACTACCACTGTGCTTGCAGATGTGCGCTTCGACGGGTAGGTGTCAGTCGGTTGCAATATCGGACACATTCGGACATACAGTCATATAATAATCGTAAATGTATCAGTTACTATATGTCATGTCGTGTACCTAATAACCCAAGGGCTTGATGTGCATTGTATTTTAATACTGGTTTTAAAATTAGGTGTCATTTCTTCAAGAATTTGAACTGGACAATTTCTTAACGGATTGATCTATAGTTAAAAATGTTTTGACCGATTCGTAAATTGATCGTATAAACACTACATAAATAATTAAGGAACAAGTATGTGGTATGCCAGAAGAAAACAATTTGGCATCATCGAGCACATGTACGACAAATGTCGGCAAAAATAGGCAATATTGCTAACGTCATGATATTCTTCAAAGTATTTTACATAACGTATTTCGAAATGAACCTTTTTAACGATGGTCTATGGTTTATTTTTGTTTTTGTTTTTTTATTATAAAAGCATCGCTGCAAACATTGTTAATAACTACATGATTTTATTGACATCAACTTTCCCTACTCACGTATTTTTTGCATAGATTCATCAAGCATTGTTTTTACCTCAGCAGCTTCTAGAAAAACACAGTTCGGAATCAAGTTATCCATTCCCTTCGCACCGAGATACATCAAGTCATTAAACCTGTTCTAACCTCTCTTTGAATAAGACGACTTTCTTGGTTTCTGGCAGGTTCTCCGAGCGGCAGAATGTGCACCAGCAACCGTTTTAAAATTTCAGCAAATTAAAACACTAATCGCATGTTAAAGGTGGCTTTTGTCACGCTGCCTTTGCCATGAATCAGTAGACATTGTAGATAACGTTGTATCGGCGTCGCTTATTGCATAATTAACATTGATTTGTCCAATGTCATACTTCGTCCTTTTCAACTAACAACCTCTGATTATTTAAATAGTGGTTTGATCGACATTTAATGATTCTGTCGAGAGAGAATGCGACTATCTTCAAATTATACGATACGAACACTTGCGAGTAATATGAGATGATTGCTTAATTATGCATTATATCAATACTAGGATAACCGTCATACTGATTAAATAATCTCTACATCTTTCAGACACCGAGTCCTGAAGGTTATCCCAAAAAGCCAGGAGGAATTTGATAAAGTGGTGAAGATACAGGATGAGGCAGAGAAACATTTGGTGAGAACATCTTGCTCTTGTATCTCAAAGGGTCCCTCTTAATTGTCTCATCGCAATTTTCTTACACATGGATCTATCTAAAATTGTCACAGAATTGTTATTCATTTCCGTGTCAATCATGTTTTTCTGGCTCGTGAGAAGACGCTACGCTTCCCAGCCTGCATATTCATTTTGAAGTTTAAGATTGTTATTATAATTGCACTTTTTTCTTAGAAGCTCAGGTTGTCCAGTGAATCGTATCCAGTCAGTCATAAAAAGAGTTCCTTACACTTGTACATGTGCATTTATCATTTATGTACATTTGTCTGTACGAAAAACACGCGATTTCAGCAAGTACCTACGATATATATCTTGCCTAAATTGCACGAAATATATATACCCTGACCTAGAGGTTGAACGGTTAACATTATGTTGGTTAGAGGACACTTAACATGGATGTTGTTAAGATCCAAGTTGTTATTACAAGATGAAGTTATGACATTGAACAGAAGGATTTTACGCCTCTATCTATCTATCTATTTGCCTGCTGACCACTTGAAGCTATTTGCAAAACAATGTATTAAAAGGCACCTGTCATTCATGCCTACTACAGTGGGTTTTTCGTTTTAATGTACCTATATATATATATACCTGCTTACTGACTTACCCTCATACTAACTAATGTATTCGATGTCATTTATCTCGTTTATGTAGGAGCATACTAGTTCCATTGTTACCCCTTGTATTGTTGAAAATGGCTTTTCAAATAACTCTTCATCTGCTTTCAACTTCACAATAAATTGTGTTGTTATCTGTTGTTCCCTTATTCTTTCTTATCGTGAAACGTTCACATTGTTACTTTTAGTGTCTTTGGGTTATCACATAACGCAGTATGGTATGCGTCCGGTGATGTGGTCAATGAAGATATGTTATACATGTGTGGCACTGCAGTTTTGATCAATTTACGTCACGATATTGCTCTCGATGAAACCTTTCCTGAGTGCCATATAGAAAATATTGTCCTTTTTTCATACGCCTTTTTATACACAAAAACACATTATTCCTCTCAATATTTATGTTACCATGATAACCATCTATACATAAATATTCGTTTGAATTAGAAAATGAACTCCGTGGTTATTCGACCGAAGTGAATATTCATATTGCATATGTACATTATGTTTATTAATACAACATAGGATTGTTATCTAAAATTACCAATATGTGACGGCATTACAAAGTCACAGAACAATTGAAATCAATTTAGTGAACGCTTTCGTAAAATGCATCGTAATTTAAACAAATTATTAAATTAATTTTAAATTTAATTTATCTAATTAACAGATTATTTAAGAGCGGTCTGAAGGAAAAGTTTGATAAAAGTCAATTTTCAAAACATTGAAATAGAGATATCTTTTATAAAGTGAGCGTTAACGGTATATCCGTTACAACGTTAACATTATTGATGATGACAAATTTGATAAAAGAAATATTTCATCAACATTCTTAAATTCATGTAGCCTGAATGTAATACCTAAAAATACTATATTTATGTATCAAAGGAGTCATATTTCTTTCACCTTGAGGAATAACACTAACTGTATCATTGCTCACACCACAGATCGACATCTGGAAGCTATGTACGGGGGTAGGGAAACCCTTCATGTTTCGGGTCCCACCAGAAAACTACGAGTCCACGGTTACCCTTCTCCAGGCTCAACAACTACACTATGTTGTAACCATCAACGATGTCCAGCTGGCAGCTGAGAGGCAGAGGAGCGGAGCGTCAGGAATTACCCTCAATGCTATAGACTTCGACTATGGCAGATACCACGATTTCGACGAGGTACTTACTCAAACTGAGATGCAGGTCTTATAGCCGCCATTTTTCAGCATAGATAAATGGAAATGTTTGTTTTAAGTTACTCACGATACTTTTCGAAAGTGACACTACATTTCGTTATCGGGTGTTTAACAATTTAGAAATGAGGTCATCATGCTTTAGTGAACTGCAATCATCCTATCTTATGAACATATATTTGAAATCATAACAGTCAAATTTTACTATAGATGCCCAAATTGAGTATTTTATCATAATGAACATATTATCAAACCATTCTTATTTTACAATGAACCTATACATCATTTACATAAAATATCTACATTTAAATTAGTATATTTAAGTTGGTATATACATATTTACTGAAGAAGGTTGTACTTCTACTTTCAATTGTAACTTAATTTATTTACTGATTAATTAAGGTAAAGCAAATCATGGAACTTTTATCTCCTCATTCGATTTTTCACAACTGTATACATGTATATTAAATGATACAGTCCATAAGTCGTGTATGACTCCTGCTTTTAAGTGTTGCGATATATTGCATTGAACAGGTAAACCAATGGATTGATGATATGGCGGCAGAATATCCCGCAAACATCGAGATCTTTACCGCATCCAAAACGTTTGAAGATAGAACAGTCCGTGGTCTCAAGGTACGTCACCCTACAATAATGTTACTGATTATCATAGATGCAGACACTGCAATATTTCAACAACACAGTACACACTGTAAGAGGTAACTTCATTTGTAGAGTACCTGACAAAAGAAAGTATATTGCATTTATCAATTTAGATAAAACAAAGAAAGAGTAGACAATAATGTGAAACTTGATTTATTCTATCACTGTGCAAAGCAGGTTTTAATTTACACGTTATAAGCAGTACCTAAGACGTCAAACAAGTCTGGTGTAAGATTTTTGTAATTTAAATCAATATGTGATAAAATGACGATGACCGTTATTAAAACTTCACAACATTCTTTAATGGACGATGTCAAAGGTCGGATACGTCGGCATTCCTTAGCCAGTGCCTGTTGAAGTTCCAGCAATTCTATTTAGGCTAAAACTCATATTGCCGTTTACGTATCAAGCATAATTATAATCAACACTAACCCATTACAGCACTTGGTGCTGATTTGAAACGCAACCGGGTCTGTCGAGACTAAATTGTTAATTCCATGCTGGTAAATACATGCCGGGCTTCGTATTTCGTGATTCGTACTTCTCTTCTATTCTCAACACTATCGACATGTTTATTGCGATTTAACCCTGTTTCTGTCGTTAAATTAAGGCCAGTGGTTCCTAAGGTGAAAGCTACCGTTTTAACAATCTTGAAATTGTTAGGAGAGTGGCTCTAAACATTCTTGCAACGTTTTTGTTCATATTGTGTGGCCCTCACATTTACGTTGCCCTCTCACGTTGCTCCTAGGTTAAACAAGGCAATCTTGTGATATGTTAAGGTCTAAAAGTACATTTTGCTTGGAACAAAGAACCATGTTTTACCACTTTCTCCTATCGATGACATTACCGTTTTGTTTCAGATATCCATGGGTGGTAATGGCACTAGACCAGGTATGTGGTACCAGGGTGGAATCCATGCTAGAGAATGGATATCTCCGGCTACTGTTATGTACATAACTGGAGAGGTACGGCATTTATTGTTAATCTTTATTGTTTATTGTATTGGAACAAATATTCAATTGTGGAAGATCCTCATCATGATGGTTGGATGTGCTTTTTGTTGAACATTATGCTCAACAAAGAACTGTATATTGACGCCTTCGGTTTTAAGTCAGAAGCTATAGTATCAAATCATGAAATCAGATATTTTTTAATATGTTATAATATGGTTTTAAAGATATAATACAAAATAAATCTGACGGAAAGAAGATTATCATACTGACGCATGGTAACAACATAGCAATAGAAATAATTCGTCATTGCCTTGAATTTTAAAAATTATACTAGCAACACATGATCTTCAGCGCCGTTGAGCAGGAAAACTTCTGGAAATAGGCGCTATACAAATTCATTATCATTATCATTATCATTATCATTATTTTATATTTAGTTGATGGACAAGTACAGTGTGAGAGCGGATGTGAAGGAGGTCCTGGACGGATATGATCTCTACGTGGTACCAGTCCTCAACGCTGATGGGTACAGCTTCACCTGGTCAGAGGTACAACATTCTAGACCGTGGCTGGAGCATGATTCAGTCCACTCTTAGTTACCCAGATTGTAATGGTCGGATACTCTTCAGTGTATGCTGAGGAAGTATGACACTATCAATTACTTTGATAATCAGAAGCATCAGCATGTTTCAGGTTGTCATGTTAATCATTATCTAGCGGTAATTTCTATTTGGTAATTCATGATACAAAGTTATAAACAAATTCATTGGAACCTTTTTTTTTCTGTTTTAGGTCGTAAACCTGATTGAATTTACAACGAATCAGATACGTGGCTTGTCATTTAGGGTTTGGATAACCAACATGTCTGTTAAACTGTTATGTTTTATTTTTTAATTTTGAAAGATCGTTAAACCTTTTGATTGTTATCAGAATCGCATGTGGAGAAAGACTCGCACCTCACATGGACTGTGTAAAGGAGTAGACCCTAACCGCAACTACGACTACCAGTGGGGAGGTATGATAGACATAATGAATAGGAAATTCCCTTAATTGCTGTGGTAGTTACTTTTCTAGAATAAGAGCAAATATATATGAGATGTTGAGTTCAAGTTCAGCAATCAAATGTTTTCTTAGGTACAAAATTTCTAAATGTTTTGAATTTTCAATTCATTTTATTTTCAACTGATTACCGGTAATCTTCAGCTCTATTGAAAGCGGAAAGTCTCCGTTTTGTGCTAGAAAGACAAACCGTGTGTTAGGCATACGAAATGTTACAAATGATGTTATTTGAGCGAGAAGAACTTACTGGTGCAGTAAAGCATTCATTATAGGCTTATAGATTCTGTATGGCTACATTTCGACATTTGAACGATGTGCCGGCTTCAATCCCTTTTCCAAATCATTTCTTTTAGAGGCATTTTAAATAACAATAATAAAGAGAAATATAGTCGCAAGCGACGACAAACGGATTCAGCGCTGTATGGTGTTAATGTTATTCACAAAGGTAATGCTTTCAGTCAAAAGCTTCTTGGTAATAGTCTTTTATTGAGGAGTAACCCATTTTGCAAACATACACTTATCAAATGCATTTAAAACGCATGCAGGGTTGACAATATTCAAAGGTCCGTAACTCAATGTAAATAAAAAATCAGAATTTTCTTTTCATTTTTAAAAAAATCTATAGACTTTTGGCTTTCATATGATATATAGAACAATGTGTTATCTTACGTCGTTGATTTGCTACGATGTTTTAAACATACCCATCGAAACACCACATTTCCAAAATGCAAACTTTGACCTCTGCTCCTGACCGGAAATGACTGTTCGCGAGCGATTTTATTTCTTTATCCTAAAGACCTTGCCAATGTCTAGGTCTCATGCAAAAATCATCAAATTCTATGGTCGGGTTTTTGAGTTATCTGCCCTTGAATATTGCAAAATGTGCAAACTTTGAAGATTTTTATAAAAAAAACTATTTCGATTTTTTAAATTTTGAAACAAACTTGTTATAGGCCAATGTCTCAGCTACATCATGTGTAAGTTTCAACTTTCTAGTATCAGCAGTTGCCGAGTGGTGATTCCTGAAATGTGCCTGGGGTCGGACTTTTGAAAAAAATGCAGAAAATTCAAGATGGCGGCCAAACCACGTGACCTACGAATTTGCAATGATTTCGTTTTTTGCAGCATTTTTGATTGCGCACATTTTAAAAAAAAAATTAGGTCTCTAAGTGCATTTTGAAAAAAAAATCAATGTTAAATTTTCGATTTTGGAATCGAACTGGACCTTTAACGTATGGGCCGAATTGTCCAAAAAGCTTATTGTGGCCATTCCTCAACAAGGTCTACCAGCCTGTGAAATTTTGCTTTGATAGCATCAGCCGTTTTGGCTGAAAGTTGTACACAAAAATCGTGGAATAATAATAATAATAAAAAAAAAAAAAAATAAAATAAACACGCCAATAACAATAAGGATTCAGCCTTATGGCTGAATCCTTAAATATATGGATGTCATATACTATCTCTCTTCATTGTTATCCAAATCAGACAGACAGACGCATCTGCATTAATTAAGCATTCAACATAATATCAATTTACGTCAACATTTATGACGTTTTTCACGCTTTGACAAGTCTAATAAAAAAAATATGAAAATAACCCAATGTCTCCTAGAGTCAGCCGTTCATCAGCGACGAACTTCAAGGAAAACTCATTGTTTAAGATTGCCATAACGTTGTCGTCTATAGAGTCAAGCGGATCAAGCAGCGACCCGTGTTCCGAAACATTCCGAGGACCCGCCCCCTTCTCCGAGCCGGTCATCAAGGGTGTCACTGACTTCATCATCAATAGCGGGGTGACATTCAAGGGGTACATTGACTTCCACAGCTTCTCTGAGGTTTGGATGACTGCCTGGGGCTACACTTCATCACTCCCCACAGACTTTACTCAACAGGTACCCGATTTAATTCAGATCATTGATTTGTAATGAAAGTGTATCACCGTATGGTCGGTTAATGTGTTTCCCTTTTTTTCAATTGTAAAATACGAGATAAGGTGAAGTAAATAATAAATAAGTTGATGATTTGTAGCAAAGCGTCGCATCACTAGTTTACGTCCAAAAAATGAATATGACTTTTTATCCAAGTTCCCATCGACGTTATATATATATACTCCTCGCGAACAAGGATATTTGTCAACAAAAAATGTTTATCATTCTTAGAAGGGAATTCATTGAGAATACTTTTGGTAGAAATATATCTACAACACATGACCTTTTATCAGACCACATCACAATGGACTACAACCACCAACAAATATGCAAATGTGATGACAGCCATGTGTTTCATATTTCAAATGTTGCTTAATATTGTAACGTTCATACTTTTATGTAGCTATTCTTAGTTTGGTTTGCATTCGTTGTAAGCGATTCGATATTCCAACAAGCCGAAATATCGGTTCAGATAATTCCCAATTCCCTGTGCTCTATTGCAGGATGCCTCTTCTAAAGCAGCTACTGAAGCGATAAAAGCAGTTTACGGAACAGAGTACGAGCACGGAACAATCGCAAATGTGCTTTGTAAGTATCGGGGGAAATATCTATTTCGATCGATTGGGGGACTGTATCTGTTTTACAACGCCATGTGTGGGCCTTTTGATAACGACTGAATAATAACAAGACTTAGTCATTTAAATTACCTTCAGCATTATTGTTCCTAATTCAATTCGAATGAATTCATGAGGCTTCTGATCTTACCATTCCCTGTGTTTCCAATAGAAAGGTCTGTAATGCATTTCATTCATTGTATATTTGAGATGAAGAATGATTTTTTGTTTCATGATTATTTTGTTCACGGTATACCTGTTTGAAAGTAAGATTGCTTAAAAATTTAATGTATATGTGTTAAGTGTGTTTTACAATCCATTGATAATATAAGGTAAATCAATTTCAAAGGTATTTACCAAAACTCGTCATCAGAGCTAATAAACGAGAAATGTCCCTCGGATGCAGGTTATTATCGCCCTTCGCGGCATATATTATGTATTGAATAAGTCCCCAGTATGGAGCGATTAAGGCAAATAAGTTCGTGATGGCAAAGCCCGAGCAGAGTTCATAACGATAACGCATGGCAATCGGGTTAATGTTAGACTTATACTCCCACGGAACACTGGCTATAGATACAATGATATACAAACTCATGTTTCACTGATACTCATGTCGGATATGATGTCACTTTACGGACCGAAACAAATGGCATGTTTACAATACCATTTTTCTTGAGGTTTCAAAACTAAAGACTTGATTTAAGACATCTCATAGATTGAAGACATATAGAATATTTCATCTAAATATAAATAATCAGACAAAATTGTCTATCAAGTAGGTTATGAAAGAACCGACCTACGCAGATGGCGGTTACAATATAAACTAGTGTCCAAAAAAAACGCTACCATAAAATTGGTAAGATAACTCAACCCACTGCAGATTGATACGACTAAAACATAGTTTTATCATTTCTTCAGTAGATAACTCACCTCTATGCAAAATTTCAAAATAGTATCTTTTCATGCGAGAAACACGCATTTGAAAAAAACATCGATTCGGAATCTCCTTAACTAGGCGAGATAGCAGAGAGAAATTGGACACTTTTGCTTGTTTTAAAACGTTCTAGAGCAGTGACGCGTCAACGAATTTATGTCAAATAAAGTGCATTATATCGACAAAATTGTTTTCTTACCTTAATCCCATACTTTAAAAAAAATTAAGTGAAATAACAAAAGTTTTGTGCATGAAACACCCCGTGTGCGTTTGAACAAACACAAAATCAAAAGATTCTTTTTCTAAAGAATGATAATGTGCATATTTCTTCACAAGACATATGTCTGATAGATACACTTAAAATCGACTCTGTCAGGTTATAGAATTTTGTTTTGGACGACGTTGAAAACTTGGTAGCGTTTCTTTTGGACACTAGTTTATAGGCTATATATAAACTATAGATTTAAACATAACCTTCAACTTAAACTTCCAAAGGAATGTAAGATAGCATATCCCTCCTCAAACGATAAATTATAAGAATTCATGTTAAAGACAAACTGTTCGCTGACTTTGACTTTTGAACATCTAATTTTGCCAACTGAAATTGTATAAGCCATAAGCCGTCTCAACCCTGTATAGTTAAACGCTGAACCCTACGCTCCGACTACTTAATCAATGCGACAGCGCTGATGGAGCCATTGTAGTGTGGATGGTTTTTTATTTTACGATTGCTTCATTTCCTATCCATTCACGTTATCAGTCAAATCATAAATTTATAGATTAGATAATACATTTTATCATATAATGGATAGTGTTCTCGGCATAATAAAGGCAACGGATAGAAATGATATCCGTTGGGGTCATATGCGGATAGAGATGCAAATTAGATGCAAATTAGATAGGTCATTGACGGAACTACTTTCCAGGTAAACAAACATGGCGACGCCCATTTCTGTCGGAGATCGCATAAGAATTGACAATCGGGGTCACGGTAAAGTTACAGGAATATTGACTGAAAGTTCGAATAAGAAGTCCTTCTATGTATTGATTGACGGTGCTGACTATGAAGCTAAGCTGAGTCCACGACGGATTACAAAAATACCGGCTCCGGTTCCTCGTCCTGAACAAAGTGACAGCTCAAAGGAGCAGACGAATTCAAGATTTCGGTCAGTACAAAACGAAGATATTGACGAATTTATTCTTTTGAATGAAAACAAAAACACTGCCAAAAAAACTGTGTACACTATGAATCTGATTTCAAGTTTCCTAAATTCTCAAAATGAATTTCGACCTATTGAAACGATCCCTCCAGGTGAGCTCAGCACTTTGATCTGCAAATTCCTTATCGGAATAAAGAAAAAAGATGGTTCAGATCCAGAACCCCTTACTCTCAGATCATATGTGTCAAGTATTGATCGTTATCTTAAAAGAAAAGATTATCTGGCCACTATTGCTCATTCTCCTGAATTTGGAAAGGTGAGGGACGTGTTGAAATCGCGTCAAATTGATCTGAAGAAGAAAGGTAAAGGAAACCTACCTCGAAGATCGGATCCTTTGTCTGATGACGAAGTAAATAAACTCTGGGAATCCGGACAGTTTGGATGTCATTCTCCGCACGCCATAATAAACACTTTGTGGTTCTTTAACACCGTTCACTTTGGGCTCAGGGGCGCCGATGAGCACAGATCTATGTGTTGGGGGGACGTGTCATTACACACCGACGCAAATGGACTTGAGTTCCTTTCGTTCAACGAAAAACAAAGCAAAACACGTCCAGGTACAAATCCGAAAGATATCCGTGATGTTACTCCCAAAATGTGGCAAAACTCAGATGATCCTACAAGATGTGTAGTAAGGATCTACAAGATCTATGCCTCCAAACGTCCGCGTGACTTCTGTGCACCGAGTGACCCTTTTTACGTTTCCACCAACACTTTAGGACTAAACACACAATACACAGATACAACCACTTGGTTTCGTCGTCAACCGATTGGGGACAGAAAACTATCCACTCTCATGAAAACCATGTCTTCCGTAGCTCTTGAATCCTCTAAACGTCTCACAAATCACAGTGCTAGGAAGTATTTGATTCAAAAATTGTCCGATCGTTACGTTCCACCAAATCAAATCATGCAACTTTCAGGCCACAAGAATATCCAGTCTATCAACAATTACAGCAAGTTGAATGAGCAACAACATCGGGATATTTCACGTGTGTTGTCTGACACCAGTGCTTCAGTTAATCCTGCGATGTGCCTTCCTCGCCAACAAGTCGGTATGTCACCTTGCATGTCAATGCAGCCATTGCCTCGTGCCGTTTCGTGCACTGCTACCCGTTCTGACAATCAAATGATAGTCAATGTTTCGGGGGGTGTCAACACTCTTTTTGGTGGCCCAGTTACAGGTGGTAACATCACTGTGAACATAGTTCCCGAGAAGAAATCTCCCCCAGCACCAAAACGACGACGACTTGCCATAATTGAGTCGGACAGTAGCCAGGAATCACTCGACTGAAGTCGGCCTAGTTGACGGACACTCTACGGTTTAATCTTGACGCATTACGACATTCAAATCCGCGCGTCGCCAAAGTGTTACATCAAAGTGAAATTGAATTGTTGTTAACCACTTGTTAGAATACAGCGTTGTGTTGCAGAATCGCTTGTTTGTTATTTTTCAAAAGAATTTTCAAAACTACGTTTATTACATCCAAATAAAACGTTTTAAAAGTTGGAACATTATGACCGCTTTCCCCCGATTGACATACTTTGCTGTGACCGGATCACTGACGTTGTGACGTCATAAAACATTGCGCGCATTCCAGGGAAAGTTTCAAAAGTGTTGGGTTACGAATGCTGCTAATATTCGAAATACTTTCTAATTATGACATTATATGATAAAGAGGTTATCATGCTCGTGTGTTTTGGGATGGTAAATATCCTGCATTAGGAATAAACACTATGTATTTAGCTCGCCAAGGCTCGCAAAATACAATGTTTATTCCTAATGCAGGATATTTACCATCCCAAAACACACTCTCATGATAACCTCTATATCCGCGGGCAGTATAAATAGTAAAGAATATTTGCTTCTCGTGATTGGCCAGCGGGACTTCTCCGCTTGGGCAAAAATTCGCGGGAAAACATTCTTTATTCTTTATACCTCCCGTTCTTATTAATTACATATTCAATCAATTTTTATTTCTTACAATTGTATCTGCAGAAGGAATAGGATCAAAGCATTTTCGTTAGGTGTTGTATATATTTCGCATATATTCTGTTTCAAATACAACTGTTTCCGCGTCATAGAAATAAGTGAAAATAACTGGCCTCTTTTAATAAAATATTCCCGACGTAAGTGATGTTTCATTTGATATGAGGCCATAATTATATGTTTTACTTCATTTCAGATGTCGCCAATGGGAACTCTGTTGATTGGGCATACGGGGCACGGGGTATAAAGTACGCCTGCACACCGGAGCTGAGAGACAAGGGACAGTTTGGCTTCCTGCTACCTGCAGACCAGATCATCCCGTGTGGGGAGGAAACCTTGGAGGGATTTCTGGCTTATGCAAAATATGTCCTTGATAATTAACATACACTAATGGACGTTTTAGTTTTTAAAATAATTAATAAATTTCTCAAGTATGTGTGATAATGTTGTGCTGCTGTGTACATTAAGTTGTTTTCCTTTACGAATACCCATGAGTTTTGCATCAAAGGCTATGTCGACACGTCGAAATGATGGTAAAATGTAAACATTTTGGTGTGTTGTAATAGACCAAAGGCTCAGTAAGGGAAAGATAACTGCAAGTTCATCAGTGATACAGGGAAATCGTGAAGAGAAAGAATCACTAAAAACAACAAAACAACTTTATTACATCTTCGTCAAGTTCGTCACGAATCACATGTTGTTCTTTATGTAATCCATGTAACCCAAAAGAGCCCGGATGGTCTCCTGGCCAGAGGGAACTATTTGATCAGGCGGAAGTAGAAAACCGTATTTCCCTGTGTCTCGCAGTTCAACTCCTACAGAGTATGTGATGTTAGCCACTCCATATGTCCAGTCCGCACTACTTCCAGAGGCAATGTCTTAAACAAATGATTATGATGAAAGGTCAGCATCTTGAAACGTTTGAAGGTGGTTTTGTATACATTAATGGCGGCGATCCTGCATTAGTGTCTGAATTATTTTCAGGTACCGAAACATTCAAAATTTTCATTAGCAAATATACGAAGATATGTCTTCAATATAATAACTAAAAACAATCTAAATAAGATGGTTAAACCGCATTTCATCATGGTATTTGCTAAGTTGCACGCGAAGAATTATGTACTAGTATATCTTTATTCCCGACTTGCGGAATTTGGAGTTATCGTTCCTGATTAGAGTTATCCGCCCTTGGGAACAGGTATGTGCACTCTCGACCCGTTGACGTTACCATCATGGGTATTGATTATTGCGTCATAAAAGACTGCAGTACATTCAGATTCCTCGAGATTTTTATACAGGTTTGACCTATCAGTTGACCTTATTAACGTAGTTACCCATTTATCGCAGCAAAACCATATCACTCTCAAATATTTACCAAGATTAGGCCTTATAGGTATATCTGATGCACAAGATCTAAATGAGGAAACGAATGTAGGCTACTGTAGATGCATATAAGATAGTTACTTTCTTCATATATTCTGGTAAAATTTATGTGCAAGTTTAAATAAAAATTCACAATGTTAATATTCAACTAATTTTATTGAAATGTACTTGAAAAATTATACACTCATTTTCAATACGACAGTAGGCCTACACTACATAACTTCAAAAAACTGACGCCGTCCTGTTAAATAGTTTGTTTCTTGGAAAATGTTATTTCGTACTTTTATATCAAAAATTTTAGAAATAAAATATATAGATAACACATATCGAGGAAAATTACTTATTTAGTCCTATACAATTGTCTCAAAAGTTAATTGTTTTTCTTAGATATATCTTACTAAACTTTTTTTTAAATGTTATTTGGTTCATGTCGCTGTTTTTATGTAAATTGCGTTACGGATTTAAATTAGCTTGTTATATTATGTGCGGGAAACATGAGTAATTACGTTTTCTTGTGAGTTGTAAAAGTTCTGAAAAAGAAAATACGAGGAATTGTCACTGTTAACATAGTCCCTTGTGTTTCCGACATAAATATAATCCTATAATAAAAAGTACTCACGAAAATATATTAAAAAACCTCAGCGATTATTTCTTAACATGATAGAGAACTCCGATTTGAATGCTAAATATTCATTTACAATTTTTTTTTATGGACACATTTTGTTAAATTCCCTAAAAATAATAGTTTACAGGAGATCAAAACGTGTCATTGTTACACCTTGAAATAATTAAATCAAAATATATATGTTTCTGATGCAAGCTAAAGTTAGTAAATGAGCTCTAATCTCAATACAGTCACGTAAAATTTAACATCATGAAAAATATTTATCAACCGTTTTCCCGTTACTATAGGTTTTAAGGTGATAAAATTCTCGTTGTTTTGAAGAGTGTTTAATTCCTAAACACGTGTTACAAAATACTATTCCTACGAGTTAATTCATAGTTTTTGTTACCGTATGCGCAACGTGAACACGTGAACGTCCCATGTCAAATGCTATGCACGTTTGTTTTGTTTTGGTCATTATGTTAATTGTGGCGTAGAACTTCTTTCTTAATGTGTAGCAAATATGATTTTTTTTTGACAATTTTACCTGTAAAAGGCAATAGAAATGATATGTATGTGATGCATTTACAAGGCCTTCAACATTTGATTGAAAATGAATACATTTATTAATCGAGAAATACAAAAATAAATGCCAAAAAGCATGTCATATTGATTCCATGAGTACTATAGCAACAGGCGAATAGTTAGGGTTATTATCTACGTTTCTTGTAAATATTAAAAATAATTAAGTCCTTAAAAATATTTCTTGAGATCTAAAATGTTCAAAGGTGTTTTTTATAAACACGGAGAATATCGCCGAGATCGGAACGCTTGTAGGGCAAGAAATATAAATATAGAAACATGTTATTGACATAAAAGTGAAAATTACCGTACGAGTAATATGTAATTTCCGCTTTAGGTCTTCTAAGTATGTAAGAGAGGCCTATACTAAATGTTTAAAAACTGGAAGGTACTCGAGATAAGATAGTTCGTTAAGTTCTGTCCATTCTAAAGTTTTATTGTAAAATTGAAAATAGATAAACACAAACTCACATTGCTTCGAATTCAAAACCAATTTACTTTTTTTGAGCATGATCAAAAACGAAAGGTTATAAACGTCAAACATAAAAGTTCTGGTAAAACCAAAATAAAATACTCTTAAAAACATTACACTATAATTTCTTGTTCATTTTTCAGTGAGCAGAAGAGGTTCAAAGCGCGTGTAAATCTTTAACGATAGGCCTATAACAATGACAAATTTGGTGATGTAGCAGGCTGACACAACGTATTCGAAACAGTTTTTAAAGAATTTCAGGATACACTTTACTCCAATCAATTATGACCATATATTTCTATATTCTTTATCTTCAGTACACTAAAACATCTTCTATCGCCACTTTTTAATTGATTTGCAAAATTTATTTTGTACTTGTGATGATGGTGATCTAATTTGTTTCCATTCATTAACGCATTTTAAAGACTATTCCATTACTTAATATGTTCAATGTTCAACAATTTGATTGTTAAAATATCAGCATTGATTGCTTGAAAAATTTGTGTCGGGTAGATACGCGGTGGCCGTTAAAGGGACAGTCCTATCGGGTTATTTTTGTGGAAACGAACTGATTCAAGAGGAAGTAGTGATGCATTTTAAATTGTTAAATCTAGAAAAAGAAACCATCGCTTAATAATTAAAAGTGCGAAATAATCATGTAATAATAATATATAGCAGGGAAATATTCTTGAATTTCGTTTTCTCCAAAATTACGCCGAGAGGACTGTCCCTTAAGATACGCACTCACACAAAAGTTACCTTGTACCTTGTACTATCTAATCGGGTCAACATTTTTTAAGGGAATTCGACATTAAGACATTTTTTTTAAAATATGAAAATGTAAGTGTAGGCCTACTTAAACCCTGCCTGCATGCGTAGGCCTATATTCAGCCTACATTTCCCGTCAAAAAAGGGGGATACCCGTTGGAAAACAATATTCGAAAAAAAAATTCTACAAAGAATTGTCAATCAAACACTTTAACAATGACAGAAGGTTTTTTTTTAAAATCTTATTGTCTACTTTACTGGCATGACTGATGATTTATCTCTTAGAGAATTTGTAGGTGCGTTGAGTTTCCCGTCAGCACTGTTCATTACATATTTTGTTCTCTTAAATGAGCTGTGAAGTATTGGTTACGCATAAATCACGGAATAAACTGTTGTATTCATAAATAAATTTAGATACCTGTGACCGATTTGTTTGCCATCAATTAGCACATCATAAACATAAAATTTTATCAAAAAGATCTACTCGTTTATTGAATTAACTCAATTAAATACATATGAAATTATATATAATATTACAGACAAGATTTACATACTGAAGCATAAATGCATTCATAGACAATTACTGATAAATACCAAATAATCACATTTACACAAAGCAACTTGTGGTTTCGACAATTTCCTTTTTGTGCGGCCCGTGACGGTAACGTCAACGAGTCGAGACTCCACATACCTGCTACCAAGGGCGGATAACTCTAATCAGGAACGGTAACTCTAAATTCCGCAAGTACCGAATACTCACATATTATGTTGGCGATGGTTCCAAACTTAAACTTGGTTCCATGGACAGATTCAAGTGCAGCAACCGCAGCGGCAGAAGACGCGTTCTAAAACCAACAAACATGTCTATGAACAGATAGGTCTCGTATGTTGTAACCGGTCTCACTTTATCAATCGTCACTTAATATGTAAATAAGTTTACCTGTAAGTTTGTTACAAATCAACTCTGTATTTCATTATTATTAACAATTTACTGAAGGTTATTTATCATATCACAACACGACATCCACATTGGATATGTGTTAAATCGTTATTTGCATGAAGAACCTGATAAGTTTGAAATGAAAGATTTACATACGAGGTGAATGATCAACTAACGATAAAAGATAAAACTTTTGATCACACTTTATCATTGTATTTAGTTCCCTGTTCGTGTCACGTTTGCCTTGTCACCTGTGTTTGGAAGTCTTTAGGGAGGTCCTTGGTGTATCCCCAGGGGGTCATCCAGAGCTGTGAGTAGCTGTGGAAGTCGATGAAGCCCTTCAGACCGAGTGTGTGGTTCTGGATGTAGTTGGCGATACCGCTTACAACCTTCTCGGAAAAGGCGGAAGGACCACAATATGAGTCTGAACATGGGTCTTTGCTGGCTCCAGCCTCTGTAGTAGCAGACAATAAATAACATGTGTTTATCTGTTATCATATATACAGATTCACGCTACTACGTAATATTACATGATAAACATTATTTAGAATTAAAAGGCCACTTGGTAGAAACCTCGGTAGGAAAGCTGCCAACTAATTCCCGAAAGATAAATTATAAGTTATACCATTCAGAGGCAGGGTACATATTTCGTAGTATAACACCAAGCTCCCCATGTACCCCGCCTCTGAATGGTATAACGAATTTATCTTACCGAATGTATAAACAAAACGCATATAATATGAAGATAAAGAGTAAGAAAAATGTTAACTGCGTAAGTCCTTTTACTATAATTTGTTCAAAGCTACATATCGGTTGATCAAAAGTAACCAGCTTGATCATGTGTTCGAGGTAATATATATTGTACATTTCATGCTCAATCTCGCGCTTTTTTCATGCTTTTTATATATGTGCCGGGGTATAAATGATTTATCACCCCGCTCAAGAGGGTGATATCAGTATTTATCGAGGGTCACGTGGACCAATCAGAGATCGAGATTATCACATAAGGTAGGTTAACTGTTCTTACCACACCAATGGATATTCCAGTTCCTGTTAGGGTCGACCCCGACACACATGCTGCCCTTGTTCTTGCTCCTCGTCTTCCTCCACATCCGGTGCTGGAACACAAACATGCTCCTATCATATTGTAGTTTTCCCGAATGATGGTTAACCCCAAAATAAGGTAGCTTTAAAGGGACAGCAGCACGTTTTTTTATAATTTTATATTTCAAATTTGTCACTGATAATTGTAAGTTAATGCTAAATGTATTATTTTGATAGTGTTTAAACTTTCATCACATCCATAGTCAGAGGACAAAGTATGAGGATTCACATAAAATCATTGGCGGCCATTTTTGTGTGAAACCTTTAATTCATTTTGTGTAAAAAAAAAGAATTGCATGGCTAAACTTTTATTATATACTTGAATTATCACTGCTCCACTGGGTTTAAATACATTGTCTTTCAATTGGAACCTTTAATTTTAATTTTCCTCACATCACCTTATATTCCCAATAAAAACGTGCTACTGCCCCTTTAAAGCAGAAATATGTTCAATTATTTATTTCATTTTTCTAGTTATCGAGGCTCATTTAAATTTTTGCTGTATTCAAAAATATCACTTTATCCAAAATATTATGTTCAGCTAATTCCATTGAATCACAGTTTTTATATTACAAGCAGTCATATCAACCTTACGATTCTATTATAAATTACTATTTCCAAAAGGAACCTGTAACCTTTCAATCATTTCTTATTTAAATCATTTCTATGTCAGTGCTACCCGAGCAAATCAGTTAAATATTATGTATAAATATTCAAGTCACATTATTCCAGGTGTACTCATATCCATCCACGTTGACGACAGGGACGATGTAGATATCAAAGGTATTCAGTGCTGCAGTGACATCCGGGTCTTTGTTGTTTTGCTCCAGGAGCTAGCAAACATACCATTCATTGTTTTACATTTTCAAGAAGATGAGGAAAAACTATATCTTTAAATTTGGATTTTAATGAATTATCTAGACAAGTGACTCCGCGCTCATAAAAGTCAATCTTCTTTGAGAGAAGAAGAGGAAAGACAACATGCACACTTCATTTGAAAGAATTTAACGTTACAAATGTGGATAACGCCCACCAATCGTGAACTGAATTTGCCTTTGCTTTAACAATTGAAACTGTCAAGACGAAAAGTATACTACAATATTGTTTTATTTCTTCGAACAATGGTAGTCATTTTTCATGAAGTCACGAATAGGACCGGTTTCTTGAAATAACCTCCAAAATCAATAATAAGAACATTTTTAGTATGAGTTTGGGTTTTAAAAGTTTATGATAGCTTCGTTAAGTTGTGGTAAGAACAATAATATAAAAAATAGAGCCATTGACTCTGTAGCTCATCAGGCTTTACATTTTATTTTGCTTTAGGGTGTGGCCAATGTGGTTCTCCCCTTAGTAGGGGCCACAGGGTCACAAAATCTACAATCATTAATCCTCACTAGTCAAGGAGTCTGTACACAAAGTTTCAGCTTTCTAGGGTTTGTGTTTCTGGAGAAGAAGATGAAAATAGGTTTTAAGGATGTGGCCCTTGGCGAAGAAGTCGAAATTCCACAAAGTTTACGGACGGACGCCGGACACCATGCCATGCCATAAGCCCATCGGGCCTTTCAGGCCAGATGAGCTAAAAATGTTAACCTATAATGTTTATTTGTCCTACATATTTACCTGGTTGGTCATGTATATAACAGTAGCAGGAGATATCCATTCCCGAGCATGGATCCCTCCCTCCAGCCAGATACCGGGCTTGCCGGGTCGGGGGTTCACTGATATCTGAAAGAAGGGGTCAAGAACTTGTGAATATTTCTTTGAATTTTTGTCGTTATCTACATCAGAATGTGCTATTTCATGTTTCGACAAGAAGCAAAAAATCCACCAGAAAAGGTTCTTTGTTTATCCTCATTAATAATAAAATCAACATTAAAATATCAGGATTTCTCTTTTTAATAAACTTTCTATTGAGTGACGTTATCTTAGAATTTTAATGTACTTGTATACCGTAACTGGCACAGAAGCCGGAGCAAGTATCGTCAATAACGTGTTATTGTTTCACTGATATATTGTACAAACAGCACATATAATTTGGAAGATACTTGACATTGAGAAAGTTACCATTCTCTCAGTGACTTGCACATTTGTCAAATTGAGTTTTCACAAGGACACTCGATTTTATAAATATTTAATTGACAAACTCCATATGCATATGGAAGTAGTACAATGTAATAAACACTGCTTGTCATACCTGTAGAACCAATCTTTCATGGTGAAATATTATTAAAATATACATATCTTAACATGTTTCAAAACCATTAGTAAACCTTAGATTTTTAGAATTAGTCATTGTTTACTCTACCTTGATTCCTTTAAGTGGACGCCCCTCGTATGATTCTGTTATAGAAAACATCGTGGCAACTGTTGAATACATCTTCACTGTTGATTGCATCCAATCCATGATCTAAAGATGATTTAACCAAAGTAAGTACACACAGTTATCATGAATTAATGGCTATACACATGTGCAGACAACAATTGATTTTAAGGGGTATGTTTACTTTCCTACAAGTGGCAAAGGAGAAACGTGACTTCAACCAAACATTGCACCTATTATCAAGAAATTAAAATTGAACTAGATTGACATATGTTTATCTATTATCTTTACACTGTGATGAGAAATGCAATTTGCCCCTATCATAGCATATGGACAAGTTAAAAAATAAATTACTTTACTCCCTCCGTTTCCCATTGAAATCTGCAGTTATCTGTACGTAAGAAGGAAGTCTTAAGCTCAACCGAACGCCCCATTCCCTCTTTAAAATTCTATTATCTGCCATTTTCATTAACTCTCAAAACGAAACTTTATTTTACAGACTTTTTCTTGCATGTACAACGTGACAACAAATACCTCGTCCAGTTTATGGTACATGTCGTAGGAGAATGATCCATCTTTAGGATCTAACTCTTCGTTTCTCTTTAGGACATAGTCCGCGTAAGATTGGACGTCTGGAATGAGAACTGAGTGTGTCAACTTGAGGTCCTTCATGAGGGGTGCATCTTCAGGGCTGATGCGGAAGTCTAGAGGGGCATTCACGCCATGACAAGGGCGCCATATGTCCACCTGAAATGTGACATAGTCGTTAATTGCTGTTTCTAATATTTTGGGAAATAGGATTGGAATATCTACCTCAATTCACTTAACTGAATATGAACATGAAAAACTTGAGGTCCTTAATTAGGGATCATATTCAGAGGTAATGGAGGAGCATTCACGCTATGGCAGAGGCGCCAGGTGTCGACCTTAAATTTAGCTAAATTGAGCTTTAATCAATCCCATGTCCAGTTACAGTCTGCTGTTATTCTTGTATGTACCTAACCTTACGATATTAGGATACATCAGTGTCCAAACAGTATTTGCATAACTTAATAGTCAAAGGAGGGTATATTCCATTTTTGGATTTACTGCTCTCAAATACAAATGCGAATGAAAGGATAAAATGTGTATGTTTGGTTTCCGAATTTCAATTGAAATATGTTATCTATATAGAAATGTATATTGATTTTGTTTGTTTTGTTTTTTTGTCATAAAATTTAGCGTTTACATTTTAAAGTATCTGTTTCATAAATTGAATATCCCTCCCTTTTTCTGAATTGCATATTTTTAATTTTATTATATTATATTTTGTGTATCTTCGGTGTAAGTTGATACTTCATTTACACCATAATGACTACACCACACGAGACAAGAAGTGACAGAGTGGCAATCTAATGAAATGACAACAGGAGAGGTGCATTGTGACTTACTCCGTTTTATGAGTGATACATATACATTTATTATCAAAAAAGCATATGAAACGTCTACTCACCTTGTTTCTTTCCAAAACATCCTCGAAACTCTCTACCTCACGAAGTTCCGATTCTGTCTTCGGAATGACACGTATTACTTTGTGACTGTAACAGTATTGTGTTTGATAAGTATACATTTAATTTTGACATTTACATTATTTATATCACACAAGTTTGTAAAAATGAGGTCAGTGTGTTTTTTACTGTAAGCATAATTATCATTATGTACTGAAATTGCTGATTTTTAAAAAATAATTATTATGATTTACATTATGTCGAAAGGAAATGGAAAAGAAAGGGATATATTTACAGAACATCTCCAATGAACTAAAAACTCGTTCATAGACAAAAGAGACACCGATATGTATGAAAATACTTACCCAGAAAAGGTTACTTTTTGAGCATAGAAAAGCCCAACAGAACACAGAAAAAGACACAAGCGAAACATCTTGCCTTGTCGCCGTCCTATCAGTGATTGCCAACACGCCCCTTATCGCTTAAACAATACTCACGTGTTGATCATAAACTGTGAATGGTGTAAATATCACAACACGAGACCCATGTCATCCTATCTCAGTTAGACTTATTACAGTCGGGTATTTGCTGATCGGGTTGAAAGGTTAATATAAACAATTCACATATGTTAAACTTTGCATTGTATTCGACGCTTAATCGGATGGAGATCTAGGCTTAATACTGATTCTATATCGCAGTGTATACCATAGGACGTGGCTACATTATGCACTTAATTGGGCAAAAGCACTTTTTTGAAATTTTATGTTTTTTACATTTTCCCAAATCAAAAATGTATGCCAATTGATTATCTCCCCAGAGTCGAACTTCTGATTACTAAAACCTATAAGCTTACATCTCCGAGGTCTTTTGTACTTACGCGACTAAGAAGAGGCAAATCTTGAGAGTTTTGACCATAGACTTAGTCGTTGAGTCATAGGATATGGTGGTAAATATATTAAAGGTGTCATGCAATGAAAATATTCTCCAAAATCTTTCAATTATTTCGTTAATTGTTTGAATCATGTTCATTCTTTGTATGAGTGCTTTGAATATGGGCCTGAGGCCGAAAATACAATATGTGACAACAATCCATGACATTATTACATAACATGACAGGAAACAACGAGACACGACGCCACATACACGTCAAGACTTGACACGGAAACTAATTTGATCAATTCTGCTAACTAAAGGCTTGCACGAATATTCCATCCGCATTTCCCGAACTAAGGACGTGTCAATGCGTAAGTATTTTCATATAATTTTAATAATTGTTTCAAAAACAATGCCACAACCGCTGTTTATGTATTATTAGCGGTCTTGACGTTTATATTGCACATTTGACAAGCAAAATTAATACTAAATTCAAAGTGGTGGGCATTGTCCCGAATTGTTCGCACAATTCGCATATAACCACGACTGTGTTGCGTTCTGTGCACGCACTTGTTGCGATTATATGGTCCGCTGTAGTTACTGACAAATTAAATAATCCAAATAAACGAATGCTTGACATGGTGGAAACATTTAGTTATGCTTCGTGTAGGGCACTGCCCGCATTTGAGGAGTATATAAAACCTGGGGTACCTCATCTTAAATCAGTTAGTCCTCAACTTTTTTATAGTAAAAGCCATGATTTACTCACAAGTTGTCGCTTTTACTAACAAAGGTCAGAGGTCTTCCAAGAGATGATCTTCATAAGTGAATCACTTGAGGTTAAGCTACCAATTACACTTCGCTCCCTTGCAACTGACGCTACTTACTCAAGTGTACAGTGCACCTTCATGGTTCCTGTTGTAGAAAAGGGAATCTCCCGGCCGAGCATTGCTGAGACATCATTGATGTATTCGAGGCAAAGGTTCTAAGGTGTCAATGAAACCCCAAACGTTATACCTTGTTCAAATATATTTACTTATGATATGGAATGTCCCTTTCAATTTTCTATTCCACGGAAGACGAGCTTCAGGTGATCATGTTGAATGCATAGTGCTGGACAAAATGGAGCCATCTGTGGGGCTGTAGTCAGACCTAGTGGAGAGGACACCACGGGACATGTTTGATGAATACGTTGTCATGGCAGGGGTAGTCTGTCATCCAGATCCTAAAGAAAAATATTCAGAAAAGTATAGCAATTCTAGATCGAAGCATCTTCTGGGCTCCATTTTGTTATAATACATGATTTGTTAAAAATTGTTGAAAAATATACCTCTGAGACTAAATGTTAGTCTATGGCAGAGGGCGATGTTTCAGATGGAGGTATGTGGTCACATTCGTCTTTATGTTAAGCTGTTGAGAGAACTATGATCTAGCTAGGTTGCCAGAAGCAGCATCACTGCACACCAAACGCTGACAAGGCTGCAACTTAGCACTTCGTAGCAAATTATGTATTTTGCACTAAAACATATTTTCTTATGAAACCATTCTTTCGTCGATCATTGAATCCCAGAGAAATCAAAAAGATTAATGTGATCTTTAAATGATTGAAAAAATAACTCTAATGTTCTAAAATTTGATATCACAAGATGCACATCTGCAATATACACATTCCTTTTTAATCCAACTTTGGAACTCGCATCCACATTTATACATTATTTAAATGCATTATTAGTAGTGCATACTCAACTGGGAAGTTTAGTTAACAAAGGGATTTTTTCGTCAACGTTTACATTAACCCGCGGTCTTAGACTTAAACTTCGGCGAAATATATAACAAATTAATAGTTATAAAGTCGAATCATTCTCAAAGTGAATTATCAGTAAAAGTTTTAGAAAATATTATGTGCAGCTCTTTTTACTTTTTTAGATAAATCCATTGAAGCGTTCGTAATATCATTTACTCCTGGTTAATTTCGAGGCGCTACTCCTTGGCAATATTTAGAACAGTTTACTCATCCTTAAGATAAAATATAAGGATTTTCAATACTCGAATATCAAAAAGTCGAAGTTGGTAGCACTTAATTTTACGTAATTTTATTGGAATGTTTGAAATTTGCATACATACATGCCGAAAAGTCGAAAATTACCAATTTCTATTTTGGATGAAAATTGTCAGATTGTTTGATAATAGATCGCGCTTTTCTGTTTAGTGCACAGTCAGTTCGAGTTTGTTTTTAGGAGAAAGAATCAAAATTTGTGTCTGAAAAACCGATCGTATGTGTTTCTTAAGTGGTTACTTAACTAACCATAGTATGCTGATAATTAAATATCAAATACAGCCTTTTCTTATAATCATACTTTTCATCTGAATTATAATGGTCAGGCTTGACTTGTTTTTAATTATAGGTTGATGATGGATCAACCATGTTTTAACAGCTAAAGTCATATTTACATCACAGCAAAGCGATAGATCCAAACTCACATATCGATTTCCCTCTTGAGATCTTTACACGGAGTTAAACGGTAATGTAATAGCTTCAATGATTTTAATAATGCGCCAAGTGTTCCCTTTAAACACGTCAGTTATTAAAGTCAATGAAGATTGTATGATCTAAAACATATCTTGACGTACATTTCATAACAAACCTTTTGATGATCCGGAAACACAATATATAAGACATGCGCACAGAAACAAAGGAAGCGCCAGTAAAATCCAGCAAAAGACGTGAACGTTTTTCTGTAAGCGTTCTGAATACATATCAGCAACATTTCTTTCGTGAAAACGGAGTTTGGATAATGTTATCGACGAAGTTTTGCCTTTTCTAGAGAAAACAGCATTTTAAGTCTTTATTGTGTATATTTAATATTTGTTTATAATGTAATTTGGCTATTTATATTACGTAATACCGGTAGTATTTTTAGTTACTTATTTTTAGCAATTCAATTCAATCTCTTTTTTCCCATAGATGCGGTTTGCCCGTGAATAATGACTCCCTCCTCATCGTCATCATCATAGAACCTATTTTCAGAAAAAAAAAGATAACTTAATATGGTTCTGTCCGGCATCCGGTCTTGTATTATTAGCTATGGCCCATGATATCTGTCAGTGGCTGTCATTATATGTTCTACCTGTTTGGATAAAAGCTTTTACACAATGTTGTAATATTTACTTTTGACTTAATTAATCCAAATATTAGCGAGTACAGTTATCATTTGGTCTAAATAATGTTAAATATTGAAATAAAACCAGCAAAACGGAATTTCGAATTGGACAATCAACCATCAACCTGTTAAAGTATATGATCCTGTGATCGCTGATTGCTTTGTGTAATTACGTCTGCAAAAGGGTCTCACCTTGCGTGACAGGTTTGTTACCAATGTGATGTTTGGAGGAAGCTAACTCAAATATATGATATATGAAACTCAATCAACGTAATAAAGGAAGATGTAATTGATATTTATTGGATAGAGTAGACGTTCTAGATCGATTAAGTAACCGTTCTTTGATGTCATTAGCTAGTTCCCAACAGCTGGCGAGGTGCTTGACAGTGAAGGTTAAGGTTGAGTTGTCCAGAATAAGAACAAGTTAAGTACCCACGGAATTAGAAATGGAGTGCTTTTTGACCATTTATTTTATTTTGAACGAACCGGAAATTTGAATACTAAATATCGCTTCTCAATGGTTTTTCCAAACTTTTTTCCAGACAATTTTTGTAAAATCCCCTGAAATATAAGAGTTTACAAGGGAAGAAGACCTGTTATTTTCACGTCTCAAAATTTATCCAAAGTCGAAATGTATGTTTTTGATGCAAGCTATATATAGTACGTAAATGAGCTGTAGTTTCAGCACGTTGTTTAGAGTACAATATGAACCTATCGGTTTTCTCTACTATTTACACCTTATGTCATATCAAAATTTATGAAATAACTGAAAATAGTATGTGTTTTTCTTTTGTTTACAGAGCTAATGGCGTGATAATACCATTGCTCTTACGAGTTCATTCATGACTTTTGTTGTCTAAATATTAATGTTGTTTCCAAATGTGTTGCAAATATGCAAATTTTAACTGTAAAAAGGCAATATAGATTATTTTTTGGTAATGATTTCATTAGGCCGAGATGGAAAACCTTTATTTTTTCAACATCTTTAAGAATTTTAAGTATTTTTGTCGAGAATTAAAAAAATAAACGCCGACTTCCGTGAGGACCTCATGAACTTTTTCAGGTTGTGTAGTTACATCTTTACATTTGCTCACTATGTAATCTCTTAATTGATTAGATAGGATAACAAGATACACACTGTTAAAACCCATGCTTCATGCATTCTGTGGTCTCACAGTGAGTATTCCCTGTGTGCATGATGTCGTATCCTACATGATAGTAGGTATAGTATGTTTCAAGTCTGTTATGTAATTAAGAAAACATGTACATCATCCTCTTAACAAGCTGATTTTATAAAACGTGTAAATTATGTGATCATTCCTTCAGAGACTCAAATTATATGCCACTTGAAACTTAAATCTTATTAACATAAAGAAATTATTTTTATGTGTTCACCGTAAGGAAATGCAGCTCAGTCTATTACCATCTCTTTAAACCGGAGTTGTGTCCCTCAGGAATAACTGATACAACTCTGCATTAACGTAATATCGACTGAGTAAACGCAGATACGCAGAGGGAAATCAATGTTCAGCAGCTTATTCAATTTAACAAGACTGAGTCAGTCACATTTGCTGTAAAGCCAATCATACACAAAAATTGTTTTCAGCTGTTGATGTAGGTTTATGCAGCTGCAGTTTGTTAATATGGTGCAGTACGACTTGTTGTTGGTGTAAAAAAGTCTTAAATTAATATCGGTATTATTTTGAAATGTAAATGGTATGAAATCGATGAAAGCTAAAGGTTTGACATGCTCTCAAATCCTTTAAATTTGGCGCCATATGACAATTTATCAGACTTTGAGTTACAAATGTTATGCTCATTGGCACCACAAAGATAAGTCAACATTACAGCTGAAGTAAGAAGCTTGCATACTTTATAACAACTAAACACTGATCTAGGCAATGATCTGCATATACAAGTGTGATATTATTTTGGAAATGTAATTAGGAATCCCCATTCGAGATATTCACCTGTTCAATCAATTAACAAATGCACATGGATTTTGTTTAATTTATGTCGTAGCTGAAATTGTCATTTACTGTTCGTTGAAACCACCAAAAGTTTGTTATTTTTCTAATTGAACAAATGTTTTAAACAAGAGCCTTAAGGAGAGATAGCTTATCCCCGGGCCCGAATGAAGTAATTGAATGATCAGTTTTAGCATATATTTTGATATACTGATTGTGTGAATAGTAGGGCTGTGCAATATTATCGCAATACCAATATATTGCAATACAGATTGTTCAATACAATTATTGCAATATTACTTTCATTTAACAATATATTGCAATATTATCAAACAAACTAATATCAAGTCAAATTGATTACAAAATCTTGTTTTAAGCCACAGTAACATGTTAAACAAGCAAGAAAGTTCCTTTGGCGTACAAGAATATGTGTTGAGCTGTTGAAAAAATGAAACTAATCGTTTTTGAATGTGCATGTCATCAACATTTAATTCAAATTTTACCTCTCTGAGTGGTAGTCCATATTTCAAATGATTTGAAGTGCAGTGACTTAAATGTATTATGTTTAAAAGTGCATGAAAAAGTATGAAACGTTGCTCACAGAGTTCATGCAATATATTGCAATATTATCGCAATACATGAGCTGCATATCACAATATATTGCAATATGAACTTTTATGCAATATCCAGCCCTAGTGAATAGCGTTGTATGCATACATGCAGCTAATTTGGCTTGATATCTAATAACCATCATAAGACTATGATATGTTCTTTTTAAATAGTAAATGCTTTTGTTATGCCATCGTTAAGTTCCTCATGTTAATGTGAAGAGAGAGCAGAACAACAATCCTGTTTGATTGAATATGTTGTTTGATTTAAACATGTTGGTTCCTTGGTGAGACATTAAAGACATTTAAGAAATTAATGGTTATGTTGGAATGAAGAATTGCATTGAGTATAAACTCCCTGCAATTTGAAAACACCGAAAGGCACATTTGTAAAATGTTTCACTAGCCCTAAAGGTTTTCAAATTCTGCTCCGGAAACAATGTGATCACAGACAGACAGACGGACGGATAGTCAGAGCCAAGGACTGTATCCCCCGCATTATATGCCGGGGGATAATAAATGAATATTCTTTGTATTCATTCAGGACATCAAAGCTCACCGAAATTGGTGGCATTACCGAATCCAACCTCTTTTTTCACATTATCTGCAGTCCTTCTTAAAGGCAAGGCCTAGTTTCTCATGACAAAAACCTGACATTAAAAAAAAGTGTTTCGTAAGGACTGAAACCTATTTTGAAATCTTTGTGTAGCTTTTTGCTTTACTGCTCTACAATATGTGTGTGGAAAAGGCAACCACTTCCAGAACCCGATACATCATGGTCGAATTAAGATAGGAATATTGTATAACGTTATATGGTTGTTTTTATCAGAAACTCAACAGATCCTATCTCGTTTGTGTTCAAAAATATGATCGATGTTTCTTGTCCATATATAAGTCACCTTTCACTTTTTGCCTTCGTTTCATCTCAAATCATCTCATCGGTTTGGCTTAAACTGCACACATTCCTACACTCTTTCATCAGAATATCCTAATATCGTTAATGGACTCTCTAATCTTAAGAAAATTTTAATCTTAATATTTATGAAAATAATTAAATTGGCAATGTTGCTTGTAATAAACCTAATATGCCAAATTAAAAAATTCTTTTAGAAGCTATAGCTGATGTTAAACATTGATTCTATCACTAAATGTACATAGTTCCTCTGTAAGATAGAAGCAGTATCATTGCATAAAAGAAATTGGGGCTCCCCCAGGGCTTAACTTATACTTGAATGATTCTCCATGCGTGTCAATATACATGTATAGTATGTGTTTCTTGTAAATTAGTTACTCTAAATTTGCAAATTATCAATGCTTCAAAGTCTTACACAATCTAACCGTCGTCTTGTCAAAATATGTAATGCGAGTTTCGTACGTCGGTTCGATTCCCTCGAAAAGATTCTTGGTTTTAGTAAAGTGTAATCTAAAAAAAATAGGTCGACAGTTCCATGTTTGTTAATACATCAGTACGGCTGAATATAAAAACATTTTGATCATAATGTATTTTGATTAAGTGAAATGTTCCTAATGACATGGTTTGCTCTATAAGGAATTCACATTCAAGTAAACAGGTCTAAACTTCTTGCAATGCTTTTGTATCTAACATGATTATAGAAGAAGTCCGCGTTAAGATTGGTTAAGATTTTGATGGATGTATAACGTCCATTCGTATCACCATCTCATTCTTCTTGATTTGATTACGTAATGTTTTCTTTTTCGGTTTACTATCATGACCTCTTGTTTGTATTCATCCAGTGTGCTCAGAAAGTATCATGAACATAAAATAATTGAACGATATCCATGTCTCTAAGTGTCAAGAAATTTTGTTCCAACGATACCATTCGTTATCCTGTTTGCCTTCCTCAAGCATAATCATTAACTTAAATTTGGTTCAATAATCAAATAGAAGCATGTAGAAACTGATGTATAAACGAAATATATCTGGTAGTATAGCAGCAAATGCAACACTTCAATACATTTTTACTTTAAGTTTTGCTTTATTCGAACTAATTAGAATTCTGAGGATAAATATGTATCCACTGCATCCCTCATGGATTGTATGAATGGATTACATGTGCACATATGGTACACTCTGTACGTTATCTAAAAAACTGGTGTCTGGCATTGCAATGAAGTTTGCAACCTGATCCCGAGGCTTGGTTGGGTAATGACATACAAGTCATTGGCAGCATGTACCAGTTACTTCCTTACATCGATGGTTCAGTTCTTCAGCATGTGCTTGCTGCCTGGACACGGAGAATAAGGAATTATTTAGCTTAATCAACAGTTCATTTACGAAGGAAGACGTGAATAATTTCTCGCTCGGCTTATTGTAACACAGGAAAAGATATTGCTTTCTCTGGTTTGGGGCTGACATCCTCAAATATCACACACCCTTGCATGCTACCAAATTAGCATGCCACGTGTACTTTGTGTAATAGTTTTCGCTAATAGATCATTTTAAATTCCGCACTGCGATTTACTTCATCATGTGAATTGGTGCCCTTTGGGGTTTTCAACTTCTTGTATATAATTTTTGCCATTTCAATGATATATACATAGAATTTTAGAAATGTCTAGAACTCAAAACTCCTATTGCATAGATAATTAAAACTTTGTTGATATACATACAGAGGTAACATTCATTATGTGTAGTTGTGCTATTTTGGTTTTCAACTTCTTCGTTATTTTATGTTTTGCTGTTTCTATGGTAACACAAGTTATATTTTGGTTCCGGAAGAAGAACGCAAAAGAAGAAACTGAAACCAGCTGTATTGTTGAATAATTTAGTTGTATATAGTTTTTTTTTTGACCATCCAAAATTTTCAATAGATAGTAACAGTTACAGTAATCAATACTTACATAATACACATAATTCAGCAGTAAATGATACAATATTTACATATTCTGTCTACGTGTACCGAGTGTGTAGATTCTGATTAAAATGTATGAAGTCACACATGTACTTTTGAAGTTGACAAAACAAAAGTAAGCATTATGCTATATTCGTACGTAAACTTCACCGCCAATTAAGAATATATCCATTTAGAGCACAACAAGATTTCCACAACATAACAAGGAAAGAGCTGTTCTTCATAAACCAAGAGAAATGGGTTGTCTAGTGCGAAATTAACATCTAAAATCATCGACCAATAATAAGCAGTTCTTAAGTGAGCATCGAGTACTCGGTCAGATTCGTGTCAAAGAAATATTTCTTCGACATGGAAGCTAGTTAACTTCAAGGAAGATTGCCGGTGCCTCTCGGTAGCATCAAGTGCAAACTGATAGCGGGAATCAATATACTTTTCAACTTTAACGATTATCACAATCTTATGTTCGATTTTTTTTTAAAACATTGTAGCCGGGTTTAGTTCAAATAAGTTGCTTTTTGGATGACGATTTAATTCATTTAATTTTCTTGTCTGAAGCTTTCATTAAGAACAATACCGAGGAACTTTTTAATATCTATGAGCATATTTTGAAAGCTTTGAAGTATTAAGACCATCACCATGTGTTCCAATGTTTACAACGGTTTAATATGAATTACTTCTACATATAAAATATCTTCATCGCATATTTGAAGACAATTACAGACTTTTTATTATTCAAAAACCTCACTTTCCAATTAACATTAATTATAATGTCAATTAGACTGTTACAATGTCGCCTTCTCCGAGAGCCCATGTCGTTTTCATCATGTGGTGCACGTGCAAAGCGTGACCCACGCGCTGTACTACAGTACCGGCTCCTCAAATGCTGCTCAATCGATAGATTTTCAAGACATGAAGGTCCCAGGAGCAATTACCACAGAATATTTGCTTGCTTCTGAAAGCGTGATGCGTAATTAAGACAACAGAATTCAACGCATGTTTTACAATAAACATTTTTTTATTTTTTTATTAAAGTTTAATTTCTATATGTCGTTGTATCGGTCTTGGTATTATTAATTTATACGACTCTTATTGTTCGACATAGTTATTTGACTCGCCGCTACGCCACGCTCCTCGTTGTATAACCATTACGTAATTGGGTGCCGAAAATTAAAATTTTATCTGTAGCCAATCAAATCATCTTCTCGTTGAAATTTTATCGAGAACGTGGCGAGAAAATGATTTGATTGGCTATATCCCAAGTCGGGGGCGCGAGCGAATCTAGCTTCTGAGCCCAGGGTACAGATTAGAGGAGTTAGCGTAACGTTCGTACCTTGAGACACAATGTCTTTTAAAAAGATTTGGTTTGTTTCTGGAGCAAAACTCAAACAGGAGATCGCTACATCCAGGGAGTCCTTCAACCTGTTGTTTCATGTAATGATACTGTTATCTTTGTCAACAGTCACCGGAACTATCACATCCTATTAAAAACGGTGTGCAACACTTTTTACTATATATATATTACATATTCAAGCTGTGCTTTTGTTGTTTCAATTAACCACTTCACAGTTTAGCTGCCCAGTGTGTTTATCTCATGTGTTTTGTACTGACTGTTAGAATAATAAAAGTTATTTAAGATTTAATGTGTAATTTTCTCATATCGTTGACAAAGGCCTAAGTGAATCATTTCTCGACAGCATTAGAGCTTAAAGCATTATAGCATTACGAAGCAAGTTTTAAAGTTTTGCATATGGGCTCAGTATACTCAATCTTTCATTCACAAATAGAGCGTGAAATTGCTCTTCAAATAAGCTGCATACATGTACACAAACAGTGAAATCGAACGATCGTAAATGGACCCTGACTGTATTGATACGAGATTCTTCATCAGTGTCAAGCAAAGAGGCGCAATTTATTCTTCAAAATCCTTTAGGCAAGATTGGGGATATAACATTTATTAATGACATAGGATTATTATGGGCATATGAAATATACAAATGTTTCAAGTCTTTTCTGTTAATTTTTTTGGAATTGTGTTTGAAAGGGGAATATCTGTGTTTTTAACACAATATAATTTCTTGTGTTTTTCATCTATAAATCCGTAGCATGAAATTTCGTTAGGTTACTTGCAAGGTACTTGAAATTTCAAGTCCAAATACAAGAACAATGGTAAAAAAGTACAAAGTACATTCAAGTAAATGAAAAAAATGTACAGATGTACGTAGATATTTTGTACTTGACCCCAGTCCTGCTGTGTAGAGAGTCAAAGTGACTTGCTATACTGTCTTTCAGTGATGTTACATCACGTTTTTAAACTATGAATGTATGACATTTTTTGCGCCTACGTCGTTATACACTATTTCCCACTGTATATTATCAAAACGTTGACACATCATCAATACAGACGTTGACATTGTCGAAGTTGACAACTGTTGTGCAGCTTTAAAGCCGTCGTTATTGTTCATATACATGACAATGTCTCATCCAAAGCAATAAGGCCATTGATTCAGTCGGTAACACGTGTGAGTGGGATGGCGTAGGATTCATACCAACTGTCATGGCAGCACTTATCATTCAAAAGGTAATGAATTCTAATTTCACTATTTGGATTTGATATGGTTAAATTTTGACATCCATCATAAGTGGGAAGGATCATGTGATACCCAAATTTATGTACCCCGGTATGTCTATTGTTTGGTTTTCCGAAAGGTCAGTCAGATGGTCTCGTACTTACTACAGTCAAACGTAGAAGTTTGGGGGACTGTTTGAGTACATGTATATACTCTATTGTTCGTACAGCCATTACATTGTAGATGCTACTATTACAATTAATGACAGTAATGTTTGATACAGTTTTATCTAGACAGTGTCTTCATTTTCAGCATATTTCTCAACACTACTGCTTTGCTATGAACACCCCGAAACAAATACACCCGTACAGACGAATCGCTGTAGATCATTGCTTGTGTCAGGTGAAGTAGTTTTACCCATAGGATTGAAAATTAGTAGTGACCTGTTTCCAATATGAGCACATGTGCACATATCACTTTTGCCTAGCACCGATTGTTGTAGCGCGAGTTCCCGTACTTCCGCCTGTGACGTCATAAAATCATTGTTCGTGACGTCACAATAGTGTAGCATGTCATCGCAAGGGAAGCGGTTCCTTTTCTGGATATCTCTAAGAGAATGAAATGAGAAGTATGTGTGATAAAGAAATTATTTCCCTCGGACTTGTGTCATGTGACTTTTACAAAACTCGTGAAATTGTAATTTACCCTCGTTCTCGCATACACAAACTCACACTCGTTTCGTAAAATTCATATGACATACTCTCGCAGGTAGAATGTATATATATCCCATAGGATACCGGTACACTTGAACAATCCCCTGACATCTGTATGACGTCATAATGATTCGACACCACCATGTTCTTGAACAACAATGGTAGAATCTAGTTTTCCATTAGTTCATATCCGTCACAATGACATGACCTCACAACAAATTTACCAAACGTGCGACATTCAAATATATCAATCGCACTTACAAAGTTTTTTATACAAATGATATATGTATGATAAATAATCAACAAGTGATGTGTTTATACGGTTGAATAATAGAATATTAAACCTTTTAATGAAAAAGCGAATTGGAAAAAATGTTCGACATTCTTCATACATTTACTTAGGGCTATCAAGGGGGTCATAAAGGAAATAGTTGAACAAGAACTTTGCATTCTTTTTAAGAAGTTAACGCTTAATACGGAATACTTAACGTTATTTCTGTGTGTTTGTGGAGGGGGACCAGTCAATCAAAACCTAGTTACAACACATCCCAATAGTTCTCGTCGACATGCAGTCTAAGTAAACCTACCTTCAATATTATCCGTTTCACTCCTATACTGAGTCTAGAAAGGCCTAGTAGAGGGTCGCGTCAGCCGACCTTTCTGAGACCTATGACCCTCCAAAGTTATACGTGCGAAGGCAGACTATTGCGGCTTGGTAAGATGTGTTCTGGTTGGTCAATTCGATACGTTGGCTGACTCGAGTCTTTACTAAGCCTTTCTTCTTTGTCAACTCCCTATTAATGAGGCATGAAGGGGTTGGTGTTGTTCTAATTCCTTATAACTAAGTAAATATTTGGGTTTTTTTTAAATTCAATTCAACGATCTTGGCTTTTTGGTATTCGAATTCAATGTAAAAGCCACATCGTATATAAATGAAAAATGTGTTTTACCATTGTGTCATAAACTAAATGCAACAACAAATCATATTTTATATTTATTTCCTATAGTGGTATTTTTATATAGATTTCAATTTCAAACACCATTAGTTATGTCACAGGAAGTAAGTATCCATTTGACTGTCTGGACAGTTTCGTAGAAGGACTTCAGTTTGTAGGGTTTTTTCAAATCACAAATCACTTAGTCATATGGTCGTTCATTCTCCCCCCGCAGAGGCAGATCAAGTCATAAAATGTTGATACAGCCTCTGTTATATTACGCCTAGTTTGTGGGATAGAACGGTTGATGCCTGATTGGAGGCAATCAAAGTTAGTTGTGCAATCAGCGACGCTGTTCTAAGATCATCATTTTGGCTACTGAAGCATGGCAAAAGCATTGTTATATGAACCATACTTTCCATTCGAGAAGAGTTGTCATTTGATAAAACATTAAAATGGATTTTGGTGCAAAAAATTTTCGCCAGGGGAAATTGCCGGAACCCACGAATTTCGGCGTAATATAACAGAGGCTGTATCAATATTTCATGACTTGATCTGCCTCTGTGGGGTGAGAATGATGGTCGTTACGATCAATCCACAAGATCATCAAAAACAGTTTAAGACGTCTAACGCATATCTATTTTAAATATTTTTAACATAATCAATAGTCTACAATGAAATGTTAACACCATGACGACGCTCTTAATAAATTATTAAATTTCATTCTCTGATCTCATATCGCTACACAATTGATTTTGCAACTTATCGTGTTTGGACATATTTATTATTTACGGCAATTTATATTCACTAAAGTTGACATTGTAAAAATGAGTTGAATATTTAATTGCATTATCCGTTACGTATTTGTATGCACTATCTAAGAAATGTAACAATACTATTCGTGTTATGTCGCAACGTCAAAGACGTGGACTATAGTATGGCGTGTTTATACGTCTCTCATTGGAATTTTGACGGATTTCTAAAGTTCGTTGTGTTGAAGAATACGTTTAGTTTAGATAGGGAAGAAACATGCAAATACCTAAATCCTATATGCACTTACAAATGGTATGGACGTTAGTAATATCGGTATTGCCAATTACACTCCCAGGGAGCATAACAGACTATTGAAATGGTCGAGGCAGTTTATTGTTATCTTCACCCCATTAGTAAGAACAATCAATAAACCCCTTTTTCTTAATAATAAGTAGTGAAGTAAATAAATAAGCCTTTATTATAGCGGTGCGACAGATGCACTTGTGGAGCAGAGGAATTGCCAGATGGCTCGCAGCCGGTATCGACCGAGCAATATCAACACTGCCGTTACAGAGGCTTCAAGTCATTTTACTTGCATGGCAGATGAGCACATTATGTTTTACACCGTTTCGCTTCAAGGGCACCGGTAGCTTAGGTGGGCGAATGATTTATTGCTGTATGTCGACATGAATGGAACAGCAAGCGGTGATATTACACATGAAGGCCAAAACAAGGTATGTCTACAATTGAATTTGTCCCCGACGAATTTGCTTGTCCACGTGTATATAGACTATAATGACAATGTTTTCGTTGCTATGAGGTATATTGTTTTTCTCTTACCTAACCATTTTCTCTTTTTATTGTAATCACAAAACATTTTTTTAAATCAACGAAAGGCTGTAGTATTGGAAAAAAATTCCATCCAATGTTCAATATGCAATATATTTGGTGAAATGCACAATTCTGATGTTCAAAGCTCATGTTAATAAACCATACTTAGAAACTTAATACTGCTGTTAAATTTATGAGCAAATTATATTCTTGAAACATGCATCTTAAGGCACTCATCCTGGTTAGTCATGGTGCTTGTAGGTCTCATTAATATCAATAACTGTTGTTTCCTTGCACATACTTCTCCTTCTAGTACTATAGTCTTCTACCTTGAGGAATAGGTTAATTATGGAGACGCTTCTGGCTATAAGTGTTCTGTCAAGGGTTTAAATTGTAATATGTCAATATCAAACTCCAGCATATTCTCAATTAACTAACTTATCATGTATTAATAACGACCCAAGGTGTGTGTATCTCAGTCTTGACTAGAGTAATGCCCCTAACTAAAGGCCGACTAATGTAAATCATCACAAATCATTTGGAGCGACTCACGCGAGCTTGTTGAACAATCCATTTCATGTAAATTTTCATGAAATAAAAATGTTTAAACCATATTACATAAAAAAGAATTACAGTCAAACACCCTTAATGATAACGATGATATCGAAAATTTCAACAAATCATTTGATCAAGAAATAAGATAACTGAACAAGTCATCGTTTTTAAAACATAACGGAGAAAATATAAAACCGCTACAGTGTAAATGTCAAAACTGCAATTTGATATTTTCGCACAAGTATTTACGCGAACCTTTTGAATTATATACCGTAGCTTGAAGAACTTTAGACAATACGATGGCTTAACGATTAGTTTGTACTGATCAGCCTCGTGTTTTTCTTGTCAGCATGTTTCAAAGAATCGGCAGGCACTCCCAACAGGGTGCGATGTTCCGGTAATGCAATTCCTATTGTCTGTGAGAAGGATACATAGATTCCAGTGCACTTCATCTCACAAGGGAAATCATTTGAAAGAGATGACGTTTCCTAATAAATAAAATAAGCACGTCACTTTCACCGTTATCTATTGCTATTCTGAAACATTAAAATGCCTTTTCCGTCATAACCATATGGTTGTCACTAAATCAGTCATTGCCTTTGTAAGGTATGATATACTGCAGTCATTATATCAACTGGCGGTATCCAAACCTCTGAGTACAAGGTGTTCTCTACTTACAGTTATTGATTTATGTACGTTCGTTATCTATAGACCTTTGTAATTATTTTTTCCACTTCTCTATACATATATTTCCATTACCGCACGCGTACCGTGTCAAATAAAAACCAATAGAATGTAACATTTTTTACGTTTATTGACGAAATTGAAATTGACTTTTTATTAATCGTTGCATGAATATTATCATTATATTCAAATAGGTTTGTTATAACTCTCACAACACGTACAAAGTAGTTGTGATCAGTTGCATCGCACCGAAAAATACCCGATTACACCACCAATATAGATTATTATATATCATTAAACAAACTTTTACTACATGAAGCTAAACTTATATTTGTGAAAATCCATGAAAATATTGAACAATTAGTTTTGGCACAGGCGACTACATTCCTGTAACAGAAGTCTTTCTTCGTTTGCGTTACATATACCAAATACCAAAATCTGTTTAAACATCATGTGTATCTATATGCATTAAGACTGTGACAGTAAATATGAACTTTAGTGGAGCAAATGTAAAATGTAATAAGTTCTGATAGGCCTTACTGTCATATTTATAGAACACATTTTTATAATGTGTGAAAATTTGAAAGTTTGATATTTTTACTACACCAATTGACAATCATTTGTTATAATGATAGATTGGTCAATGTAATAAACATATCATTGCATCTTAATTAAAATTAATCCATAATAAAGGGTCAAGATATAAAAAAGAAGTGATTATTGTATGAAATGATATACCCTAAGCGCTTGGTATGGATATTTTCACGATCATTTAACCCAATTAGCATTAACAATTAAGCAGCTGTGTTTGTTTATCATGGATGACCTGGTTTAGATAGCACTAGATGTACCACCTTGTTGCAGACAGCTTAATGCAGCTGTTTATAGACATGATATGTCCATCGATAACGAAAGTAGCCGATGTCCACTCAATGCTTCGTCGTTAATAACATATCAAGTATCAACGTTAAAAACTTGAACGCATTCCTGTTATGAGTACTGACCTATTGGTGTTTAACCGCAACAATGCATGTGGATTTCTATCGCTGATGACGTAGAACGACCTACATTAAGACCTTTTTAACCAATGGTAAGCGCTAACGTTTATCAACGGCGCTGTTAAAGGGGCAGTAGCACGTTTTAGAAGGAATATAAGGTGATGTCAGGAAAATGAAAATAAAAGGTTCAAATTGAAAGACAATGTATTTTAACTAAATGAAGCAGTAATGAATTAAATATTTTATGTAAAGTTCAGCCATGGGATTCCTTTTTCTTACACAGAGTGAATTAAAAAATGGCCGTTAATGGTCTTTATGTGAATCTTCATAATTTGTTCTCTTACTATGGCTGATTGGTTTGTGTAATGAGATTTTTGACATTATCAAAATAATACATTTAGCATTAACATTCAATTATCAGTGAAAAATTGAAAATATACAATTTTCAAAACATGTGCTACTGCCACTTTAAACTGTATTTCTAACTAAATGAAATAGTTTTCATAACCAATGTTATTGGTTGGCTTTTCATTCATATATGTGTACCGTAATTGAAATATTCAGATTCGTCATAGAGACCTATTTGTTACAAACAACACTATGATCAAAATTTCAAACAATAGCTTTATAACCATGAAAAATGAATTGACTTTGACGTCGTCCAGATACATTTAATGTTCAACGACATATTTTTATTAAATCCTCCATACACAACACTCTCCATAGAACAAGGCCCGTAATCTGACGCTATTCCTAAAATGATAATTTCCCCTGAGATATCCTCCCAGTCTATATCGATATTTTTCTGCCTTGAAACAAGTAAAATAAACTAGAGAGTTTACACAAAACAAAACAAAAACATATTTATGAAGTGGATGCAGGTAATGAATCAGACACTTTTTGTCCCCTTGGGAAAATGATAAAGCTGTTTACTCTAAACACATCGTATCTCGGATTAGAATGAGACCTTTTCTCCAGTTTGGCTGGGAGAATTTGGTTGGGACACGCAATGTCAGTGAAGGACTGAGGGCTTGAAGTGAAATTGATTCAGTTTTCGGGTAATGAAGAAAGGACTGGCTATTAGTTTAAAGATTATGGACAGTTTACATGATATTCTAACATTCTAAATGTGTCCAATACTCTTTAGCGGTTGTTGTAAAGACACATGTACAAAATTTAGATACGTTAACTTTTTTAAATGAAAGAATAGATATTTTCGCTGATAAATGTACGTTAATGCTAAATGTATTATTTTGATAGTGTCAAAAATATCATTACACAAGCCAATCAGCCATAGTCAGAGGACAAAGTATGAGGATTCACATACATGTACAATCCATTGGCGGCCATTTTTTGTGAACACCTTTAATTCATTTTGTGTAAGAAAAAGGAATCGCATGGTTAAACTTTACATTATATATTTGAAATATTACTGCTTCATTTAGTTTAAAGACATTGTCTGTCAATTGGAACCATTAATTTTAATTTTCCTGACATCACCTTATATTCCCCCTAAAAACGTGCTACTGTCCCTTTAAGTATTAACATTTTACTTTGACTCCAACATTTTACCAACTAAACCAGCCATATAATTTGTAACGTCGACCAAATGTAATCAATCAAATGTAAACATTTTGCAATATCGAATTTTTCGTTTTTGTATTGATTATTGTTTGTGTTGAACTATATAAAACCAATTTCAAACTGGCTACAGTCGGCAGATACTCCAAGTGTTCAATAGAACTTCATTTACAGTCTGCGTGAAAGTGAAACCTTATAGAAAGGACCACGAAATTAAATTCGGCGTATCTGAACTTTGTCGTATCTAAAATAAAAAGCATCATACTTTCATGTAACATATAGTAGTATATATACAGTACATGTATATATATAGTATGTATACATCAGTAGCTATGCTTCAATGATTTTACTTGGTTAACCGACTGATTGCATTTACAAACGGTCAAGTTCTGATACACAACATTTAAGAATTGTCATTGCTACTGTTTCAAGTAACAGTACAGTTTAACTATTTGCTTTAAATTTCTTTTGTGTAAACATTTTGTTGGATTTTAAATGAAACTGTCATTAGAAAATCAACTTCATAGTTTATGCGTTTTAGAAAGACGTTATCATATATTTTAATTATGATAATTAGGATTATAATTTGTGCATCTAACTACATTGTTATTCCATCTGTCCAAAAAAATGGTTTGATGGCTGATCATTGTTTTCAATTCAAATCAACAATGTAGATAAGAATTTCAACATATTCATATAATGACTACAGCTACACAGTAGACCCTTGAAGCCAGTGTCTAGAAAGCTTTACATAAACGACTGATGATAATTTGATAAACAGACATTGTTCAGATAGATTTATGGTTCAGGAAAACATATCTCTAGTGTAACATCAATTACAGTAGCGTGAAATAATGCCTGAAATCTGATGCTCGTCCTCGTAATAATTTCCCTTGAGAACTTGTTTAAGTATATCAATTTGTGTACCGGCCTCAAGTCCAATACTACAAAGAATAACGTAATATATCATAAGAATATGCAAACTATAAGTCAATGCAGTGCAAGTCCCGTTTGTAAACATGATCAAACGGTACATTAAATAAATAAATATTCTTCTGACAAAGATGTTCTTACACGGCTAACACTCTTTGTTTTTGCTTTTGTTTGGTATATAGAAATGCTCATTTTCATTATCAGATCTTTTGAACTTGATCTTGAATGCGTATCTGAATATTGAAAACTTGGAGTTTCATTCTGACTTCATACCAGTTGAGAACATTACTTGCAGGTTTATCCTCAAAGCAATATTCGAGCAGAATGCCCTTCAAAGGATTGATATTCGTTCCGCTATAAAATGATTTGAATTGAGTTACCGGTAATTGTTTATACTAGGCTTCAATATCCACAACCAGTGTCAAAAGAATAGTTCATAATATTTGAAGTACAACATTTTGATTAAGACTTGCAGCTCTATCCTCACAGTCGCTACATGTATAAACAAGCATTCTGCCGATCGTACAGCTCCTTACTTTCCAAATGTTTAGGTACCCATCTGTACAGCTGTTTGAAGTCAAATGCAGTGTGGATGAAATGTCCTGTCTAAGGTCACAACACAGTTTATGACCCCGTTCACACCGGGATTTGAAACCTTGTTGTTGGCGTGACTGGAGGAAACACGCTTACCACTCAACCACTGTGTTACAACTTATAAACTTTTTAGTTACGTTTATTGACAAATTTTATATTTAAGGTCAGAAATCGTATTTTGATGTTTAATCAGTGCCATAAGGTATATAACCGTAGACATGTTTGACAACTTTTTGAAAGAACATACTTAATAAAAATCTATAGATAAAGTCTACAACACAATGAATTTTCATTTGTAACAGAAGTTTCATTAATTACATTAAACACTGAATTCTCTTAATGAGACCCGACGAGCATATTGGTGAAAGACATCAGTTTCGTTACATTCCAAAGTGCCCATATATCCCAATACAAACTTTATCGATTAAGCTAAAAAACATAAAAATACAGATAACGGCTGATTTTTGCCTCTGGGAATACGCCTCTTCACAAAGGTCTGCAAAACTACGAGTCGAACCTTTTTTGGGGTTTCTCTTTTGGCAATATATAGGACTATCTGTCTGTGACTCTGAAGGCAAATCCCTCACGTGAGGCTGTTGATCGTCAAGAGGAATCAGGAATGGAACATATAACTCCTCGAGATCCTAAGAGACAACCTTATAGTCTTGTGGTATCCTCACAGATTGACGTGCTCCTCTTGCATTATGCCATTGGTGCTAATAATAATAATATTAATAATAATAATAATAATGTGCGTACTTATATTGCGCCTTTTCAACGTCCTAAGACATGCTCAAGGCGCTACATTATTACCCCGAAGGAGTGTACTTTCACAGCTGCTACTAAGCGCTAATCACGACCACGTAGGTCAGTACATCCATTTTTCAGGTACCCATTTTAACAGGTGGGCGGACTGAGTGCAATGTAGATGAAGTGCCTTGCCCAGGGAAACAACACAGGATAAGAGACAAGTCAAAAATTTTTGGTGTCTCCACCGGGATTCGAACTCGGGTCTCTGGCGTGAGAGACCAGCATGCTAACCACTACACTACTGTGCTAATATGTCTTCTTTATCGTTCAAACATGGTAAACACACTTTTTCGTGATCCCAATGATTTCACTCCATGTATATTCCCAATTCTACAATGTTTATTGGATAAAATCTACTAAATGTTTATTTAATCATTTTACTTAGTATGGACAAGTAATGACATTCATATTACTAAGCAAAAAGTGCACTATTGTGTAAAGCACGTCCACCCAACTGTAATACGATTGCAATCTTAAACTTTGACTTTAAAAGGGCAGTAGCACGTTTTTAGGAGGAATATAAGGTGATGTCAGAAAAATGAAAATTAATGGTTCCACTTCAAAGACAATGTATTTAAACTAAATGGAGCAGTAGTAATTCAAATATATAACGAAAAGTTTAGCCATGCGATACCTTTTTCTTACACAAAATGAATTAAAGGTGTTCACAAAAAATGGCCGCCAATGGATTGTATGTGAATCTTCATACTTTGTCCTCTGACTATGGATGATTGACTTTTGTAATGATATTTTTGACACTGTCAAAATAATACATTTAACATTAACTTACAATTATCAGTGAAAAATTGTGAATGTAAAATTATCAAAAAACGTGCTACTGCCCTTTTAACCAGCAGACCTATCCAATCAGATTTTGTGAACTTGGTTGTTTTCTAGGCTGATTCTCGGGCCATATTATCTTGGCATGATAAATTATCAAAAAACGTGCTACTGCCCCTTTAACGCCAAATTAGGTGCAACATTTGGATAACGATTGCTTTAGGTAATCCGTCACAACTGTTGACATTGTAAGATCGACATATTAAACTCAATATGATGGATGATGCAGGCTCAGTTAAACCTCCGGTTCTTATAAATAACTATCTACTTTTAGACAACACATTCACGTATAATGCACATATCACGAGCATCAAACATTTTTAAACACTGATCGTAGAATAGTGTAAAGGCTATTGAAATTTCTCTTGAAAGACATGTACGAAGGAAGATGTCATATTTCTAGAATCGATTGGTTTGTGCAATATAACCTTACTATAGATATATTGTATTGACAGTATTGTTTAAAACATATGTGACGAAGTTTATATCATTTTGTTTTATTCCATCTTTTAGCAATCAACTATCGGTTGTACATGCAGTCTGCTTGACATTTCGATATATTTTAAGAGCTGTTTTTTGCATTTAGAATTAGATTGAATATCTAATATAAACTGTTATAAACTGCCGGAACCCACGGATGTCGGCGTAATATAACAGAGGCTAAATCAACATGACTTGATCTGCCTCTGTGGGGAGAGAATGGACTCAAAGGGACGTCCCAAGTTATTCTGCCAAAGTAAACGTACAATTACTCCTTAACAAATATGAATTGGCTTTCAGTTATCTCTATGGAGCAATAGGAAAATAAATGGTTGATGTTTATTTAGTCTACATCAGTAAGAGTTCTATTATGAAACACCGGAGGGAAATTATCTGAACACAATCGCGCAGTGAATCGTCTGTAGTTGCCTTTCACACTTTTTGTTGTCTTATTGGAATCAATTTCAACATACATAACCCTATAATGTCCATATATTGGATTAGCTATACACATTTCAGTTTTGGCATTTCTTCGTCAATCGAAAGTGGAAAGTCTGTTCTTTCGTAATTCAACGTTTTATTGTATTATTCAAAATTATGAATTCCATTTGACACAAATAATGTTATTATGACATTTTAATGCTATTATGTCATACGTTTATTTGATAATCTTTCAACGTTTATAGTTTTAGTATCCGTTGGTTAAATCAGTTTAGTCTTTTATCATATCATTTTCAGTCATAATATTTTCTGTAATTGCTGTAACGCTTGGTTAGTTCAACATCTCTGTTGTATGAACTTTAATTCAATGTTTGTTAAACTTATTTTCATAGCTTCATAATGTTTTTTCACAATATATCATTTTCACTCTGTTGATTATTGATATTGATTTACTGATGACGACTGACATTACATTTACTCTTAAAAACAGTTATTTTGTTCGAAGTCCATTCGGGTACATTTGAAAATAGTTTTTCCTCATTTTCAATGTTAAAATTTATCATATATGATCTATCTGCCATTCTCAAATATGTTTTAAAGACATTATGAGTGTTTCTCAAAAGGTTCCGGAAACAACGAATTTACGTACATTGTAAACTGACTGTCTTTGTTAGAAAAGTCTTTCAAATTATATTCACAGTTATCACTTCATTAGATTATTCTCAACGTTTGTAACTTTAGATTGTTTCCTCATTCCAGTTTTAAAAGTTTATGTCGTTGCTTCTAAAGATTCCTCTGAGAAAGTAGCCCGTACGTTATACCTTTAGGTTCATAAGTAATAATTCAGAATAAAATCGGAACAAAATTAAGATCACAGCCGAAATGATAACTTTTCCCATTACAAAGCATTGATTATATGAAGAAGTCAGCCAGGACTTAGACGCGCCACATATCCGCCCCCTTCCTCAATCATCACGTGTGTTAAGCATGCAGATCGATCATTAAACAGCAGTCTTCTAGACCAGGCAGCAGTATGGTCATTCCGTAAAGGCGAGGGTTGGTGGTCCAGGATACAACCCTGTCTCAAACTTGCTGGATAAACTTTCCATAGGTTGCGCTGTGGTCTACTGCTCTGATACCGGTAGGATATTATGGCTATGCATGTTTGTGCTGAAGAATAAGTAGGTAAATGACATTTTAATTTTCTGAAATTTTGTTGGTAGCTTATGTCTTTCAAATTCATTTTTTATTGTATTGACAGTTATCAATTTTCCTTGTATTTGTTGCTACATCATTATACAATATATGCTATGTGAGAAATTATTTATTACAGGGTATTCACAGTGCACATTCATTATATTGTTAATCAGATCTGCTAGAATTAATTCTTTGTGTTGCCAATGTTGGTTTTGTGGTTACTTTAATCGGTTACTATAAACAACCATGTATTCTACCGCATATTTGAATGTACTTATTTATATCTAAGTTTCTTTCTATTCCATTTATCTCACTTCATGATAACTATTCATTATTAAAAGCTCTGACGTAATCAATCTTTCTTTTTCCAAAAAGGTTATTTCCCCCGAGTTATCGATGAAAAAGTTATAATGTCATAAGCTGCATTCAAATGTCCAAGACGATAATCATACTGAGAAACCAATTTTGACCCAAAACAGTGATCAACTTAGATGGCATCCTGTCTCAGGGTACGATCGTTGCGCTAAATCCACTAATCTGCATCCTGTCTCAGGGTACGAACGTTACGCTGTACAGATTAGTCGAGTTAGCGTAACGTTCGCATCCTGAGACAGGCCAGATTAGTGGAGTTAGCGTAACGTTCATACCCTGAGACAGGATGCTTAGATGGACCATTATAATTGCCCTGAGTTCGTTGTAATACTAGATTTTTGCAAGAAAGTTCTGCAAGCATCAGCAGATTGAACTAATGATTCCCGTCATCAATCACGATCAATGTGAACTCCCTTGGCGTCTAAATACACTACAATTAGTCATATAGAGGCTATATGCAGTTGGGAGTGTACACACGCTGTGTTACATAAATGTATAACAATGTAGCATCATCACATGTACAATAGTATGTCATCTTGTATATTATCACAAATGACATAATTAGGCTGACTTTATCAATTGTTATCATTTTAACGGTAGCAATATTATTCAATTATTTGCAACTGTTGTTATGTCATACATCATCCTAACATAAAGCTTTATTGATTTGAGCAATACATCGGTTTTGTACTGTATACATTGTAGTGAATACGTGTTCCTTCACAATAGCCTGAATTGGTGACAAATAATATTAAATTCGGAACAAATACATAATACACTTGATTTATCACTATTACATGTACTTAAATATCGCAAAGGCATTCGAAATTAATTTTATTAACTTTTGAATGTGATAAATACGTTCCTTCTATTATCCGGTACGTTTATCAAAATGAGTCTTTGTAGTTATGGTATTTTATCAAAATCGACCTTTTCAGATTAATACATGTTTTACAATGTTGCTTCTCCGGCCCGAGATGTGAACTCTTTACAAGAGGTATTCGAATTAAATATGTACTATTTAATTTTCTTGCTCAGTTGATAAATATCGATCATTTCATCATTCAATTGATTGATATATAAATATTTTCTGAGATGATATATATATCAATCAATTATCATACAAATTATTGATATACAACTATCAAACAAAATTTTGCCAACATATAAACGATATGATATTAAATTTCATAATCACAATACATTTGGTCTTGTAAATTGTTACTTGTGCTTGTACATAGATGTATGAAGTAAGAATTTGCGCTATGATAAAATAGCAGTGTTGTCTTCAGGTACTTATTTTTTAATATTGGATTGCCAAAAAAATCTGTATTGTCGCCAAATATTTACAAGCCAACTAGCTAACAGCACGAGGTTAATTGCATTCATTACTAGTATACAGTCATTAACGGGATACATATGGCGGGTCACTGTTACCTACATTGCTAAGTCTGTATAATGTGAAAGTGGGCTCAAGTCTGATCTAACTGTACGTAATACTTACCTGGAACTAAACATGGCTGTCAGCGAGGTAGGTTTTACTTTAAACTGCAATTCAGCACGTTTGACTCTGAAATAGCATTTGATGATATCCGTTTAACACTTATTGTTTCTTAATGTAAAGAAGTTGCTGTTCATGGATTGATACAATTTTGGAGTTTTTTATAAAGTATTTATATATCATATTGACGTTTCGTGACATCCACGTATTGCACAGTGTATAACTATCGAATATGATCCCTTATGAGTGACTGGTAGATAGTATTTTAGCTTTAGACCATGGCTCCTTTGTTGTGAACCATGGTATAACTAACGCCAATTTCAGTTATACCACGGACGGAACTACTTTTTATGAGCAAGACTATGTCGTGATCACAAAACTTCTATTAGAAACAACAACAAAAATATGCATTTTATTACATATCACTGATTTTACAGATTAAACAGCCTTTTAGGCCATAAGCAGAAAAGCATGACATTTTTTTGTACATCTTTATTTCAAAATGTAGTTCACTGCCATTTACATGCATTTCGTTGGATCTCCTCCGTCGAGTTTCGGCATCCGTCATCTGTATTTAAGCCCTTCGTGTAATAGCATTGAGATGATTGCGCGGTGCTTCCCCGATACCTGTAAATGAAATGAACACCGAAATAAGGACCGTTGACTTTCATATCCTGATTCAGTTATGGAATGATAATATTTCAAACGCAGCTTTAACAATGTTTCCAGAAAGGTTACAATTGCGAACAGTATGAAACAGTTTTTATCTAAGCAGCGGCCAAATTGGATGTCCGCCATATGTCACCACTTACTAATAGTGTAATATGGCCTTCAAATAATGTCTAAACGACTATTGTTTCATGAAACGATTTGTGTTAATTACTTGTTTATCGTTTTAATATTCACAAGCATAACTCCTTTTCTAAGGCTGTTAAGCTGTTAATAAACGTTTATTGTCGTTTATGACAAAATCACAGCATGCTCATGCCGAAAGTGAAGCTGCACGTGCATCTCGTGAGGATGCGTCTTAACGCAAATTTCACGAGCTCTATCGTTTTGTTTTGATGTCAATTACTTGTGTGACACGGTCGCCGTCAGATAGTTTGCAATCATTTCAACAAAAATAATATCAACTGTTCATTTAACATAGCATTTGATAAATTACGGTCGTGGCCATGATCTAAGTAAATTAGACCATTCAGGCCTTGTTGTCTAATCGTTTAAACAACAGGCCCTCATGGTCTAACTATTACTTAGGTATATGGGTTATTTTATCGATCACATAATAGCTTTTTTTCATATGTTTTAAACATTATAACAACTTTATATAACACAAAACATAAAGTTAGCCATTTTAGGAGTACATGTATATTTACCTTTAAATGCCACTTGTGTACTTCATTGTCACGTTGTTGCGAATCTGGAGTTGCGTATTGTACCTTAAAACTGGCTAGATACTTAGCACAAAATTAAAAAAAAATATGTATAGTTGCTTAGTCATGTTTCATATTTTATAACCTAATTATGAAGATTTTATAACACTTGATAAGACCAGAATAAATTTGATAAGGATGGAGATTCACCGACATTCACCGAGTTATTGATTATATTCCGCTGATATCCTAATAGAAATTTCCATAAACATCTAGTAGACATACGTAGCTTAACGTTCTAACATATCTTTGATGCTGTGATGAAGTGCCGTAATTCTTTATCAGTTCAAAGCATAATGCTTACTCAAAAACGTATATCAAAATGATATAGAGGATACTAAACGACCTTCCATTTAAATGCTATTTTTATTAAACTAGTTAATGATTTTGTATAAAACGAGCGAAAGCGAGTTTGATACCAAATCATTCACGAGTTTAATAAAAGTAGTATTAAATGGAAGTAAGTTTAGTATTCTGTTTATTACTTGCCCTAAAAATCACGCAAACTTGCAGAAAGTGTGCTGAAACAAACAGTTCCGCTACTCGGCACCCATTGTGACGAAGCGCTAACATTGTGACGTTACAACAGCTCACTTCTGTGACGTCATACTTGCATTGTGATATTACATGTACATTAGTTTAATATTGCCGTATAAATATTACACTGCGGTATCTTACACGGGCGTGTAATAACACCCGATATGTAACTATTCGTCGTATATCCACTTACAGAAGATATGTTCAAATTTCAAAATGTGTCCCCTTCTTATTATTTTACTTACTTTATCTGTCCATTATATTCTAAATGGTGACATTTTGGTAAGTACATGTACATTTACTTTACAGAGTGACGTTAAAAATATGGTAATAATTATTCATAATAAGTCACGTGAATTAATGTCAATATGTCTTCCTTTTTTCGTTCTTTAATTAGTATGCCATTATACAACACGTACATATGGTGGCATTTGGTTTCAAGCAATATGGTAAACATCGCCTGATGTGCATGTGTGTGTGCATGTGGGCGTGGAGGGTATTTAAAACTTGACTTTCATTAAACTACATTATTTGATTTATTGTGTATATTACCAACTTCTCCAATAAATTCTGTTCTGTTTTGCTTTAAACAAGATGAAGCAACAACAAAAACATATGATTTAAATTGCTTTTTGGGGTATCTTGGGTTTGCAATACTGTCCCAATGCAATTTAATTTATTCTAAATATAAATATAGGTTTTGAACGTTACACACTACTTGTAAAAAGAAGTGTTTGATTCTATTTGCACGATGCAAAATGATATGTTAAGATAACTTCAACTTATACATGTATATATATATATTGCAAAATCTGTATGCGCTTTTGTGCATGTTCAGTTCTACTTCATAGAATACACGCCTTCTGTCCCTTGAATTGCAATGGGTTGTGATCAGTAGAACCTTTATTCAGCATTTTCTAAAAGTGGTACGATTTGGTGATTTTTCAAATTCAACTGTTTGTCACGTAAGTTTAATGTAATTTGGTGAGGTGAATCTTGAAATACCTCTTGTAAGAACAATCATCTTGACAAAAAAATTTTTTTTTAAACTGAATACAAGACTTGTTACTTTATGTCGTAACCAGTTTAACACAGAATAGGTTATTTCGGTCTAATATAGCGTCACTCTCACCGTCAAGGGGAGTTTCATGCCTTGGTGAAATAATGGCCTTTCTCTGTCAAGATTTAAGATATGTATGATATTTGTTTATACTGAAAAAAAAACAAAGATTCTTAACAATACATTTTCCATCCAGGAGAGGGCAATGTCTTGAAATGGTGAGAATGTAAATAGTCCCAATAAAAAAATTGACAAACAGGTATCCCGTATTCTTGAGAAAGTCTGTGGAAGACACGATTCACATGCACAAAATTGGAACCACTCAATTTCTAGACACGGTATTTGAAAAACAAACGTCATGGAAATAAAAGGTTGTACCGTATAAAATATTTCATAATCCTTGATATTTATATTACGAAAGCACTTGGAGATTTCCAGTATAAGAAAGTAAACGCCTATGACAATTTGGACGAGTTCACACACAATTTATTCAATTAATTGTTGTCAACTCAAATGTTTCCGAATCAAAAGCTTGACAAGAAGACCATGTTATAGCAATACACATGAAGCACATGGTTTTAAGATGTGAATGGTTGAATACTCCGACAAACTTCACGTGGCTCAACCACTCAACCACACATAGGGTGTATAGCATCAAATAAACGCCTACAATCCAGTTCAGTGTTAATAAACGCAGCGTGCTTTCTAGTAACAGCTGTGTGCTTACTTTGCGACATACAATGTGCTCTTACGTTTCATGGTCGAAATATGCATATAATGAAAATTAAGGACAATTTTATCAGAAATCAATTAAATAAAAAATATTTCAAGATAATAACGAAGGAATTAGCTAAAGTAGTAAGTTAAGTAGTAAGAATATAAGGTTATGTTCTCCTTGTGATATATTTGTACCTACTTCTTTTGATTAAATTGAGTCCATTTGAGATTAATCAGAGATAAATACCTTATAAAACCAGTTTCATTAAAGGGCATGCAGTTTATCCAACATTCATCATCAACCCCCTGCCCAGCCCCACTCCAATCTGCACATATGCTTGTACGTAATTCCCCCAATATGTGCAGTACTCCCCGCTATGTCACAGTGGTTGGTAAAGGGACTGTAGCTGTCACATTCGTGAAACCAAGGACTTTCATAGCTCTCAACGTCTTTGGTAAAACCTAGACCTGGAGTAACATATGCTATACTGTAAATGATGCATTTGAATGATTTCGAAAGAATACCTGCCTTCCTTCCAATTTACCCTCAAATGGAAGACGTGCGTACATTGTATATACATTTTTGTTATTTGTATTTTTAGTGAATCATGATTTTTCTTGTCAGAGAACCGCTTTGATATTTCATTTAGACATTACACTCACATTGGTTGATAGAAAGGTATGTTGACTATTCCCTAACCGGTCAGCGCTTATAGCGAAAATAAGTTGTTTCATGACCGATGTTTCGTACGATTGTTTTATTGAATCTGAAATCACTTTTTGATTAAGTTTATAAACGTTCCAATATTATATTGTTCTTTTAGCAAATTATCGAACAGATTTCATGCGTTATGGCAGTAAACTCGCTCTGCTATAGCCTCGTGTGTGCAAATAGTTTCCTTTATTACCAGGTCATTGTTAACCACATACATAAGTTCGTGCAGTAATCATTGAGGTGCTTTTGCTGTTTAATATGTTTATCACATTGACTCACGGCATATTTCGTCCATAAGAAGAAACGTCAGATAATGAATATTTCTCGATTTTTCTAACGTCATTTTATTCACCAAAATTTTGCAAAGACTGTACTTAAACTAAAACGCTTTTTATTTATTACTTTACATATTTTAGCCGACATTATTTAACATGATTCGAATATGATACATCATTAACACGAAAGTTATTGAAAAAGCAGATGTCGTTTCACTTTTTATTCAAGTTTTCTAAATCAATACTTATATAAACTTCAAGTCAGAAACTCGGTTTTTAGTCGGTAAAAAAGGCTGCACTGATAGGTCAAATCGTCATTTATTACATTGAGGGATGAAATAGGTAATCCATCGACAACAAACTTGATTGTTCATCAAATTTAAAAGAAAACTTAATAATTATAACATCTAGTGAAATAAATGCGTGTACAGACTAAGCCTACAATGTCAATAACCTTTCTTGGTTCCGAAGTAATCACAACTTTCATCATGTCGACAGCTTGTCAATGTCGAAACTCTCCGTTGAAATAGTCCATAAAACACATAACTAATGATATGATCAATAGATAATCTGTTTCACTAAACAATATAGCCAACTAAATCTCTTTGAGTATTGTAGAAAATAGTTAAATTATGGTTTGGTACACTGGATATTCTTCAAGTGTTAATATCGTTTTTATTCATTCATCTATTACACAAATGGAAATGTATCTTGCAATTATATTTTGAGGCCACATCCAACAGCTTTTTAGCATGTTACACGCAGGATATTGTGATAGCAAATCATGTTCTATGTTCTATTCCTTTCATTGCTTCTCCATATAGGCACCAAGGCAATATAAATACCCACTACAGTTTGTTTATGTTCACTTTATATCTGAGAGACATGTGATGTATTTGATTGTGAAACGTTTACAGTTGTTTGAATGAATTAATGTGTGGCTTTTTAATATTTTGGTAAAATATCTTTGTTTTATAAATGTAGGGGTCAGAATTAGAATTTACACTTTAACAACCCCTATACCACGTTCAAAGTGTTGTCAATATTTGAAACAATAGACACGATTATTGAATTTCACAAAGAGCATGACTGTCTGCCTTGTTGATGAAAATTTGTGTTATATTGAAATTAATTTTGAAATATTAAGATGAAATCGTTTTTTTTTTTAATTTGAAAAACACCTTTGAACGATGTTTTAACTCTTTTTCTTATCAGTATATACGACATCAAAATCTAAAAACATTTGTAATCGGAAATCTGACGTATGAGGAATTCAACTTAAGTATTTACATGTATTTTCTATTCCCTGTCAGTATTTGAATGTCATTGAAATTGAGGACAAAGTAATATGTTTATGAATCGTGACATCTAAACCCGAACTTTGTTTGCCTTACGCCTTTTATAGACGACATTTTTTCCTATTCTAGTGCCAAACTATAAATATCTCACTCAAAATAATGCAGTCTTTGATGGCTATTCTTAGCGACAAAGTAGTAAACGGGTAGAGTTGTTTTTCGAAACTTTTATAAAAAATGAGTGAGTGAGTGAGTTAACGCTTAACGCCGCTTGGGCAGTATTTCAACCATTAGCTGTTTGTATTTAAATGCAATCCAACAATTTAAACTTTCTAACAAAGATCTGTGAAACCATGTGTTTCGACATATAAGCACTCATTAAGAAAAATGTTTTTTTTATGTTTATTAAACATGTTCCTGTTGTGGGTTCAGATGCATTGAAGCATTATCCTTCAAATTCATATTTTAGGAAGTTTTCTTTTACCAACCTAAATACATAGAGTAGAATCGTTAAGTTACCCTTGTTTTTAGCTCTCGTTTACACGTCAAATGTGTTCCCTATGCAGGTGAACATAGAGACCTAGACAATATTCAAAATCAAAATTTGCTTTGGAATAAAACGTTCTTTTTAACAAGATATGTTCCGTTTGTAGGGTAAGGTAAAGCCTACATATTCTATGAATTCAAATATTGATTTGTATACAGCGCTATCTTACATGACATGTGCTTACTGAACATGTTTGTGAGTCTTAAGACAACATAAAACAAATTTTGATCTTAAATTCAGCGCATTTTTTTAAGGCACGTATTTTACAAATCATGCTTGTTGTCTAGGGAAAGATAGACACTAAAGACAACAACGCCATGTTAAAGAAATTTGAGAGATTCTTTGATTCCACCTCTAGACAATAAATTTGAATACCTGTAGGAGTTAACTAAACTAATGTTTCTCTTGCAGGGTAAGATGGCCGGTAGCAGCTTGGTAGAAGACCCGGGTATCCCGCTAGTCGGTCGCCGGAACGGGAAGTTCGCCAAGTACGTAGAGGAAGATACGATGAGCCAGTCAAGCGCCGGACACATGTCACCAATCCACAGCAAGTTCGACAACATCAGCTACAGACTGAGCAGAAGGAAGAAACTTCTCAACCGACGTCGGATGATTGTCAACCTGGAGTTCGCCCTTGCAATGATAGGCATCATACTCATGTTGATAGAAACAGAACTCTTCTTCAACCGAGTATACAAGAAGTCGGATTTGGGTTCTCTGATACTGAAGTCCTGTATCTCCATAAGCACCTTGTTTCTTCTAGTGTCTATTGTCGCCTACCATGTGGCCGGAATCCAAATAAATATGACTGATAATGGCCTCGATGATTGGAGGTTGGCCGTCACTCCTTCTCTGTATGTGAAGATAGCATTGGAGCTGGCTATTTGTGCTATTCATCCGTTTCCTGGTCGCATAGTCTTGGGCTACTCGGACACAGACGGGAACGACACTGAGGTGTCTATAGACGCGGTGCTGTCTATCCTGATGTTAATGAGACTCTACCTAGTGGCCCGGGTGCTGGTGGTTCACAGTCGACTGCTCACTGACACGTCAACACAGAGTCTAGGGGCCTTGAACAAGGTCAAAATCAACACCGTCTTTGTCTTCAAAGCACTGATGTCAGAGCGACCTGGTACGATGCTTATGGCAATCATGGCAATCATATTCGTGCTCAACAGTTGGGCAATGAGAACCTGCGAAGCATACTACCATCCTGATCACGAACACAGCGACATCCGGAATGCTATGTGGGTTATTGCGATAACCTTTCTGACAGTCGGGTATGGAGACATTACACCAAACAGCGACTGTGGCCGCTTCATAGCAGTCACCACAGGACTGATGGGGGTAGGAACAACCGCACTCTTGGTGGCAGTGCTGGCTCAGAAGCTGGAACAAACACGCGCAGAGAAGTACGTGCATAACTTCGCTACTCGCATACAGCTGGACAAGAAGCGCAAACACGCAGCCGCTGACGTCATCAAGAATGTAATGATGCTGTGGAAGCTGAAGAAACGCGGCAATGCTGACGACAGTCGACGTCTTCATGCATACGGCAAACTCCTGAAAGCGATACATTCTATGCGATCAGCCAAAAATGAGAGACTTATGGTCGGGGAGAATGCTGTGGGTGTAGTGGAGATTTCTAAGGGTGTGAGTGACGTTACTGACATTATTGAAAGCGTTCAGTCGGATCAAAGCCATGTCAAGAGCAAAGTGGAAGCTATGGAAGATCGCTTGGGCAAAATTGATAACAAACTGGACGCTATACATCAGGCCCTTCTGAGAAAATAGTCTATTTTGAATCCTTTGTTTTATTTGTTTTGGGGGTTTAGGTCTTACCAATATCAGTAGATATCAAGCGATGTTTTATTGTTGATAAACGTTAATATTAGATAAATATCACCAGATCTTATGAAACCATTTTCAAAATAAACATTACAACATACAGTATTGATATTGTAAACACAGTAGCATCGTACGTGCTTAAACATCATAGTTCTAAGAACGAGAGATAAAGGCAAATTCTTGTAGTATTGATATGCTATTACGGTCTAATAATGCAGTCGTATTAGTGGTTTCACAATTTCATAATTTTCACTCCAATTTAAGTTTAATCGTGTAAGTCCAAAATTGTGTTTTTCCTAAAATTAGTTTGAACAAAAGAAAACACAGCTTATGGTTGTTTGAAAACATGATCCATAATTGTATTAAAGACAAATTCATATGTAAAGATGAAAATATTTTTGTTGAAAGTCAAAGGTGCACTATCATAGAACAATATATATTCATTTAAACTCCCTCTATCCGTTATACCCCTGTCCTTTCTACATATAGATCACAGACACACCTCATTAGTTACAAAATTATACTTAAGATGAAATCTATCTATTGTTAAAAGAAACTTTATTTACAAGTTTCTAGCGTTATGCAATGTCTGTTGTGTTGTTTTAGATTAGATGTTGTTGGTTATTATATGTTTTCATTTCAATGACATAACACAAAGTGGTCACAAATATAAAAAAGCGATTTTTAAAATTAATTTTGTATGAAAGATTGAAACAAATTTCTGTAGACATATTATAGAACTTAAACGTGAAATTTGCGACCAAGAGCCACTTTTAGTCCCAATATTTAAATATAATTGACATCGATATTGCTATATTATTGGTATAGTATGCACAGAAGCATATATATGCTTCCACGGTTATGTCATGTGTTTATTTATTTCAATGTTATTTCTTCTGAAAATAGTACTGTATCAGCATTTTATCCACGACGTTTTGACATTGTTTCTACGGAAACACTAAGTCTTTATTTTCGAGGAACTGATGGATGGCTCACGCATGCGCACTGTGATATTATCATATTCTGCTTAAACAATCATCGCCATCAGCACTGGGCTTTAAGTAATAATGAATTACATGAATTGTATTTCTTGAGTGTTCAGTTTCATCACGTAAATGAATTCTATACTATCATCAGACTGCCTCAAGCCACATTGATGTCATACCTATTATCTTTGATTGATATAATTTATCGAGTAAATTGCACACTTTAAGCTGGCAAACGAATTCAACTAAGTTCATATTTATTTTAAAAGCAATCCTGGAGTATGATGATGTGGCTCTGGGTAATGGCGGACGTAAATAACTTCATATCTATTTTAAAAGCAATAGTTGAATCTTTCAATATGGCTCTGGTTGTGATAATTCTTTCACAATGACATAAAATTGGTGTCTTTGACACTTCGGAATCGGCTTTTATTTTCCTTTGATGATTGTTAAAGGCTTATATGTGATATTTGATTTGTAATGAAAGAAAAACGATGACATATTTTATTGACCTCGTCAAAATCGTTTTTCTGTATTTATGGGAAGCAGGGGCTTTATCGTTGACAACATTTGCTTCAAAGTGTCAACATTCCATGTTAGTTTGGTGTGTTGTTTTGATTTAATTGAGATAATTTTCAATTATTTGAATAACTTAAGTTTTAATTGTTATTTTAAAGTTAAAGTTATGATAAAGTGTTATTTTATTTGAATGAAACATATATGATGTGTGATGAATAAGTTGAAAATATGTGACAAATTGACAGAATATTTAATCTAAAGTGTTATTCATTTCTGTGTATTTATAAACTACATTGTAGCTTGAATATGCATCTAGTAGATTCTGAAAAGGTATTGACCATTATCCTCAACCTTGAAATATTCTATTGTTCTGATATTCATTGTTGATTTCTTTCTTAACAACTATACATACATGTACTATATTAATATCACTTTTGACGGAAATTCCGTATACTTCCTTCGACAAATCTTTACCTGACTTTTACCTGAAAGCATCAGTTCTGTGTAAATAGTTATGAACTATGTTATAGTTAGTACTATTTCCAATGGAAATGTCGTTTGATCGTTAATAAAATTGTTAATGTTGTGGTGTCTTTTAATGAAAAGGAAATCGGCATGCACGCATGATTTTAAGGCACAGTTTATTTCACAAATTACACATTTAATACATCAGGCTTAGGACCGAATGTCTACAAAAAGTCTAAAAGTATCGATATTAGTTGTAACATTTTAATTAAACCGTAAAGCTGCGTACCTAAAGTTTGCTCACTGACCTGCGCCTAGGGATCGATGTCTTTGAGGCATCGTAGCACTGCGAACAGGAAACGGATAATGTTAAAATTTCACTACAGAAGTTCAAATTAAAGCGACACAGAGTATGTTGATAGGATCACATACGTCAAATTTGAAATCGATGTTATTACATCGGGAACCACTAACTGTTACTAGAAAATTAATTTTAAAAAAAGTTAAAGGTCAATCAGTACATTAGAGCGAAAATACGGCCATTCAAAGTCGGGATTTTGATGAAAACCGGACAATGTGGCTCAAGTGGCGCGCGCAAATTCGCCAAACTTAATTTTGAAACCTTGTCATAAGCTGACAGGAAGATATATATTCGATTCGATAGTGTTTATTAGGTATTGTAACTAATAGGTAGATTAATTGGATGCATAATTTCGAATATTAAACGTATTTGAGATGTTTTCTTGATTTTTCAATAAAATCGAGCATTTTAGAGATATTATGCATAAATGGATATATTTGCAAGTCCAGTGATGAGATATGAACTTCAATCAACAAATAGATATTTTGTAGCTTATCAAAACCAAATAAAATTTTAAGAAAGATACTCTGTCACTTTAATCTATCATATATTACAGTTTACCATGACAGTTTTGGCTTATCATTGAAGTGAATAGGGCTTAGAATTCCGAAATGTTGTGTGTGAAATACCTAACTACAAAGTCAAATACATGTACCAACAAGCAAGTTTGGACTACAAACCGCCCCGAACCCGAATCAGACGTCCTACTGCACGGTAAACCCAGGGATCTCAACATTCAAAGGCTCAGACGAAATGAGATGAGTTTTAAAACATATGCATTGGATGATTATAGCGAGATTTTATGGGTGTTTCTTTTTTCATTTTAACAGGGGTAAACAAGCTATCTAAAATGTGATGATTTTCCGGTACGTATAAGAAAGAGAAAGAACAAGAAAACAATAATAAATGACATCAAAAATCTTAGAACATTGGTTGACACCAGTAGCAAGCCACAGCAAGGCCTGCATTTGAGCAAAAATTTGTAAAAATATGCATTTTCAGTGGGTTTTGAATAATGTTACATAAACACTTAAAATTCCCGACTTCTATAGACTCTTTTTGCTAGTTTTATGATAAATGCATATCATTCTATAAATTTTGAGCAAAAACCATAAATCTTGGATAACGTTGGTTGATTCAAGTAGCAAGACAGCTTGGTATAGACTTAAGCAAAAGTTGGTAACAAAAAATATGCATTTTGAAGTGGCTTATAACGTTGTAACAAATATTGACTTACATTCCAGACTTCTATAGACTCTTTGCCCTAGTATATAAATGAAATCCATTGAATCGAACAACGGAAGAAAATTTATTTGAAAATGCATCAATTCTCATGAGATTTAGATAATTTGTAGAAAACAGCAAGCTCTTGCCCCCGGAACCAACCTGTCACCACAGCAGTAGAACATGTTCCTTAAAGAGACACAGAGTATGTTGATAGGATCATACAAGTCAAATTTTGAAATCGATGTTATTACATCGGGAACCACTAACTGTTACTGAAAATAACAAGTTAAAGGTCAATCAGTACATTGATCAAAATCCGGGCAATGTGGCTCGAGTGGCGCGCGCAAATTCGCCAAACGTAATTTTGAAACCTTGTCATAAGCTGACAGGAAGATATATTCGATAGTCTTTATTAGGTATTGTATCTAATAGGTAGATTAATTGGCTGCATAATTTCGAATATTAAACGTATTGGAGATGTTTTCTTGATTTTTCCATAAAATCAAGCATTTTAGAGATATTATGCATAAAGTGATATATTTGCAAGTCCAGTGATCAGATATGAACTTCAATCAGCATATTAGATATTTTGTAGCCTATCAAAACCAAATAAAATTTTAAGAACGATACTCTGTGTCACTTTAAAAAGCTATTTTCATCAAATTGGGTCAAATTTGTACAACAACAAGGTCCTGCTTCTGGAACCAACCAGGATATTCTAGATTCATAGTTTTAGCTCCCTATTCTATTAAAATATGGCGTCTTTTACAGAGACGGGAAGAACATTTTCTACTGCTGTAAACAATATCTTCTGAAGTTGGGACTTTGAATATATATTCCGGTATTCAAACGTATTTACAGGTTATAATTTAAGCTCCCCATTCGATTGAAATGAAGCGTCTTTTACAGAGTCGGGAATAAATTCAAGGTCCCCACTTCAAAAATTATTTTTACAGCAGTAGAACATTATCTTTTGAAAGGCAAAAAAAAAATCACCAAATTTGGGTTAAATGTTGACAAAATGATAGATTTTGCTTCTGGAACCAACTTCCCTTTGTATAATTTTAGCTCCCCATTAATTCGAAATAAGGCGTCTTTTACAGAGTCGAGAATAAATTCAAAGTCCCCACTTCAGAACACGATTTTTACAGCAGTAGAAAGTTTCCTTCCAGACTCTGTAAAAGACGCGAACTGCGGTTTCATTTGCAAAACAATTTGAGCTGACACCAAAGTTTGCTAGATAGTTCTATATAAATAGGAAAATAATTTACCAAGATGATATTGCCTTACAAGATTACAGAGACGGCTGCACCTAAGAATATTTCTACTTAGATTTTAGTATGTTAAAGCGCATGCCGATAGCAAACAGTTGTTGTTAATCTCAGACTGAAGACAACTATGTAAAAGGTTAAACACATTCCTCAAGGGACCTCGAACATGCATACTGGTCAAAATATGTGTAACAGAAGTGGTTTGGAAACCACCTCCACCGGATTCGAACCCGGGACCTCCGGGTTGAGAGTCCTACACTCTACCTGTTCGGCCAAAGAGATATCATCCTAGCCAAAGCCAGTAGGAATGCTTATATCTCACCCTGTCACATATGTATTATTAGTAGCTGTCATTTCTGATGAGCCCATATGGTCATATAATATCATTTTAAGATACACATAAGAATTTCATAACAGGTTAATTGGATCGATGAACATGATAGTGTAGTAGAAGGTCGCGTCAGCCCACGTATCGAATTGACCAATCAGAACTCAGCTTCCCAATTCACAATAGTCTGCCTTCGCGCGTATAAAGTTGGAGGGTCATAGGTCGCAGGAAGGTCGGCTGACGCGACCCTCTACTAGACCTTGCTAGACTCAGTATCGGAGTGAAACGGGTAATATTGAGGCTAGGTTTACTTAGACTGTTTTTTCTTTCTGTTATCTTCGTAATTGGATATGTACATATCATTATAATGTCATTCCGTCAATCAGTTCCTCTGAACACTTTGATATAAATCCTGTTAATCATATGTAAACATTAGAGAGTCTCATGTAGTGAAAATGGAAGAATGAGTTTTTTTAAATCCAACGTGAGAGAAACAGTGAGAGTTACAGATGGTTATGATAAAGACACGATTAGTGTTGATAAGACATGAACTGAAGTACAGTTATGATCATCTTCCTCTCTGTAATCGTTGGTGCTTTTAGAGGTAAGTTTATGTAGTTTCAGTTTGTTCTAATTTAATGCAAATCGTTGAGAAAAGAATCGATTAAATGAGGAAAAATTTATTGTTATGCATTTTGGTCTGTAGTCTTTGTAGTATCAATAAGAATTAAAAGAATAAGTAAATTCTTCTTATAATTTACTTTAACGGACACGTTAATCTATCAAGAAATTCTTCTGCTTTTAGGAGTCGTAAAACATATTGTCTTTAAAACAATTGAGAATCAGTCAATGATTATCAATCTTGTAAAAGGAAAGACAAAATGCTAATTAGTAGCTTAGAAATAGTAATAATTACCCGAGGAGGATGTGAAACAGAGTTAATGTTACTGGGCAGTTCGAAATGTCATATGATGGTAATACTTTCAATAAGCATCTATTCCACATTTTCTCCCCATCGAGGCAGCTCAGTCGTATCCGACCTTGCTACGACTGAGCTGTTCTGTGGAAAGAGGATGATAAATAATTCCATTTTTTTTCAACTGCTTAAAACATAAAAAAACACTCTCCGTACTTGCAATGATCTCACATCAATTGTTCTCGACATCCAAGGACGAAAAACGCAAACTGAAACAATAAAGATAAAAGGGTGATATTATGTGCACATATGATTACATGTAATTTTTCACAGTTCATCATATTGTTAACGGGAAACCTTTATCTCTTCAGCAACACAAGCTGTTGACTATGCCTCTCCAGCGGTTTTCAGCCCTATATTTTACATCAACACTCATGGAGATCTTCATGGGTTAAAGACTTCGGATGAAGCGAAACACCATTGGTTAACAAAAGGAATCGACCAGGGCAGACAGGGTGCGGGTAACTTCCATAGTCAGCAGTATTTGAAACGGTAAGTATACGACATGAAAGAAAACGTGTAAACGTTAGTAGTGAAATGATCGCAAGAAACCAATAAGCAGACTCTGTAGACGTTTAAGTAAAGGTACTATGGTTCAATTGTATTCAGGACGCTTTTTAGAGAATGGTACTTTTATCCAGGGATTGGTGGTATTGCACAGAGAGAGAAGATATTACCTTTCAAGCAATATGTTACTGTGAAACCTGCGGGCGTCCTCTATCGAACCATGTTTGTGGGGCAGGATTCCATTGCTCTACTGCACCTAACAAACGCTGTTCGCAATCAGAAGCAATGTTTGATGTAAATGTACCTCTGTAGTAAAGAACGTTGATAAGGGTTACAGTTAAGGATAAGGATGCAGCACTGCATAATGTTAACACTCTTTCAACGGAAAAGTTCTATTCTTACACATGTAGCGAGAAATTGTTAAGTTTAAACGTCATAGCTGGCATGCCTTTAAGAATTTGTTGTGACATCAAGTATGCAATGCCTTGGATTGACTCTGTAGTACATTACAGGTACCATGACCTCTCCAAAACCTTCGGAACCAACTACAAACTGGCTATTCAGCATTACCTTGAAAACGGCATCAAGGAGCACCGTCTGGGGTATCTGGAAGGCGGGGATGGGAATCGGTACACAATATCCAACGGGAAGGATCTCTTCCTGAGCTCCTCCAGAAGGACGGCGGGAGCTATAGACAGTCTGGTCTGGAACAACAAGGAGTTCATCAATGCATGGGACCATGGTCGAGAGCTGCAGTTAGCCATCAATGCCCAGCCTCATGGCGAATGCTTCAACCCTACAGAAGCTGGAGGATCAACTGACGGTCTCGGGGATTCAACCAAGTCTCATCTGCAGTCCATTACAGTCCACGGGAAGGAAATGAAGACGAGTGTGAGCTACTTATATCATGTATATCATTTCCCCCGTGACGATGTGGAAGCGGATTATGGGTGTGGGCTCCGTCCGTAAACTCAAATTTGACAATTTATTTCATAAACTATTTAAGATATGATTTTTTTTCCAGTGTAACTAAAGGGTACGAGTACCTTGACGGAGGTCGAACGTCTAAAGCAGACATTTATTATGGAACTTATTCCTTGATTTTGGACTCTTTGGAAATGTTCGGAGCTATAATGAAAATTAATTTGGCGGGGCATGTTGATGACTATGTCTGCGTGTTACAACAAGAAACCATTGATGACATCCCTAAATTGATAACGTTAAACAGGCTTAGGTTAATTGAATGTATTCACTCAAACATTAATTCGTCAATGAATCACATTAATATCTGTCTTTTAGGTTTTGCCTGCTTTTTGGGAACGACATAACCACCCGTGCCATCATCAATCACACCCCGTAAACACCGTGGACACATATGAACACATCTTCTCCAAAGAGGTTAGTATAGGATGCGCTGGTTTGGACACGTGTATCAAGTTTACGTCCCACTTCCAAATAGCAGGTCACTGGCCCAATTATGAGTACATAAACTTCGAGGCGCCAACAGGATACCTGGTTGGAGAATTCAAGAACATTATGAACTTCAATCCTGGCAATGGTCAGATCCAGCCTCACACCTCAAACAACATGCCGCCCGTGATGGTGTCTGGAGACCACGGGTACGCTATGGGGGTCTATGCACCAGACGGGCAAGATACTGACTACAAGCTTTACTATGCCACGTGGAACTTTAGGGGACCCATTGCAAACAAGAGCAACAAATGGAATGTCGTTTTCAGGAAAAAGCCATTCAAGCAAAATAGTTCCCATACCCTTACATACGTAGCTTACATCTGTGTTGGAACTCCCGATATGGTTTCCGAGTGTCTCCGTAAAGTCATCCACACCTACCCAAAAGTGTAAAAATCTTGTTATGATTCGTATTAAATGCATTTCCCAATAAATTCAGTTTTCTTTCGTGTCTGTTTTATGACCCAGTCATACACTGTTTAAACTATGTGTCACTACTAATTTCACAGACAAAAAAACCCACAAATAATGCTGTACTTTCATCAACTTTGCTTTTATTTGAAAAGGGTCACCCGCATTGATATATATCAACAGATTTACGTAGATTGGTTTTCAGACTCAACAATAATGGTAAGCAAGCCTTTTCAATTCGTAGCGCCATTCACAGGGACGTGTTATGACGAAAACAACAGATTAAGAAGCTTGTTCAGTCGACGATCCACCACATACTACATTCTACGATCCAGCACATACTACATTCTACAACACATACTGCTGAATCCCTTATGCTGAAAACATCAGGTTTTAGGCCTTTGTCTCAGGTATAAGAAAATTACACATTAAGTGTTTAATAACTTCACAAACACTAACAGTCAGTACGAACATTCTTAAAAAATTATACGAGGCAGCTTAACTATCAATGGGTTTATTGAAACAACAACAGCACAGTTTGAAACTAAGCTTGAACTTAGAAGAGTTGAATATTATTACAATCGGACCCTTTTACTTTTACTTTTTGTTTGAAAATATATGATATATATCATTCTGAAATTATCGTAATAGATAAAATAGTTTAGCTCCCAATATATATCATTCTGAAATTATCGTAATAGATAAAATAGTTTAGCACCCAACTACTATGAGTTAGCAACTTGCAAGTAATTGCGATTTTTTTTTATATTGGTTTGTGATGTATTCTTCAATAAGGTGGTGTAGAAGAACAAGTTCCAATGCATAGAAGTAGTGAACTTCTTTCCTGAATGAACTTGTTATCGTTCACCGAACCAGCTTCAAAAATGCCCCTTAGACAAGATATGACTTTGCTGAAGTCCTGTTATACATTTAAGATTTTCAACCACTTTGATCAAACGAACGCATTTTATAGGAAAACAGCACACAAGACAATTTATTGGCCGATTATTGGTATGAAGCGTTCATAAAATATTTCTTTTAGGTCTTTGTTCAAATTTGTCTCCATACATGTACATGATAATTTCTACTTTTCCTTCTTTTGTTCGTTTTATATACATGTCATAACAATTCTTTGCCTGCAACGTTTTGAAATATTGACATATATCTTTATTTAGTTCTAAACGTTTATCTGTATTTAACTCCTTCGTTAATATATAAAATGTTTGTATTTATGCTGCGGGTTTGTAGTTCTTTAATAAACATCTAATTCTAGAACTACATTATTTTTAAAACTCATTCAATAATTATGCGAACAAATTTTTTTATTAGATTTCTGAACGACTGTAAAACTAATTTTACGACAGAGTTTAAACTGTAGATTCCAGTTTATTGGAATGTAAAGCGGTCACATGACCGAGTGTCGTCCAATCAGAGGACGACATATCGTTTCAATATCTTAGTCTCAATTTATGTCATAACCAAATAATTTATTTGATTTTCAAAAAAAAAACATAGTAATGCATGTATTAAACTAACAATTGACCTTGAAAACTTTGAAACATGTACATGAACATGATTGAATATCCAAAGCTTTTAATTTTGTAGATTATATTTTCGCTTTTTGATTTCAATAATTTTCGGTTAATGTCTTCTATTTTTATCTGTTCATATTCATAATCATAGTTGGGTTATACGCATATTGTCAGCATGAAATAAAAAATGTACGTTCATGATTCCAGAGTAAATGAAGGAGCATTTTATAGAATATATTTATTAAAGTTCAAATGACAGTCATGATGTGCGCATGAAAAAAATTAATTTCATGGGGTAATAATATAGCACCTTAGAAGATTTTTAAATCCACAGTTATCTATTGGGTTTATTCTACATTCTACATGTTTATACTTAAGACTCCCAATGAGATATCTCATTGTATATCCATTTTATGGTAACAATGACTGGTGTTATTGCTCATAATGGTCATTCGTTAGAATGTCATATACTTATCTCGATCAATAAATGTTACTAAATGATTCACTATATAAGTTTATGTCAGTGATCACATTGAAGGTGAACTATCAACCAGTTCAACCTCCGTCTCCTCTTTGTCCCGTTTAGCTCCGTTTATATTTCTCTTGTCTCTTTTCCTCTTGAAAATCATATCTCGTATCTTATGAGCATTACCATTCGTAACTTTAGCGTCACCCACTGGCTCCGACCTTGACACTTCGTCATAGTCCTGGTCTGTACACTTGAGGTAGATGTTGTAGAAGAGGGCTATAACGAAGAGAGGGATGGGAGTCATCACAGCTGAAGCTACAGGACCAACAGCAGCCAGGTCCCCGTCTGGAGCAGGGAGTGCGGTCAGCAGCATAATGTAGGCCACCATCGTGTTCTGGACACCAGTCTCTATAGCTATTGTCTTCACTCTGCACCACTTCTGTCTGAATATCAAACCAGCCAGTCCACCAAGGATGTACCCAACGTAAGGCAGCAAACACCCTGCCAGAAAAGTGGACGGAGTGAAAAGTCTGAATATGTACAGGTTTGCATAGATGCCAAAGCCTAGCACTATAGTGATAGTGACGAAGGAGACTGGCTTGAGAACCTTCATTATTTTAGCAGCAACCTTGGGGAACTTGTACTTGATGAAGATGCCCACGAAGAGCGGGAGGATGACCATGGCGAGGGTCTGCACGATGTCCAGGTAGGGGATAGAGATCTGGATCTTGTCGTCTTGAAACTGCTGGCCCAGCGTGAAGATCCATACTGGTATCATGCCTGCAAACAGAACAGATAGTAGTTAGGTGGCAGTCAGATATATAATCCCTTGCCGGATAACGGTGTTAGTAGCTCCACCGAAACGTCGTAGTACTTAAGCAGGTTTTTATCCAATAAGTTAACCTTATTTTAAACATCTGTCTATTCATACCCACGATGTTATGTCCATACAGCTGCATATACCTGCGGATTCTAGTACGAATGTAATGTAATTTGGAATGTATTTGTGGCATTCTAGCATTTCAAAAACAAAACTGATCATGTTGCAATTTCACTACATAAGTCAACATTCACTTAGCATTAACATATTCGTATGTCATACATAACAGTAAACCGTAACTATTTTGGCAGGTCAATGAAGTGACCAGGTGACGAAATGTCGAAAACACCATTTCTTATGTTTCTCTTCGTAAATTCTTCGTAAATGATCTACTGCTGTTGGCATAAGTCATATTTGTTCCTTTGTCAATGTCAGTGTTATGGTGATGGTGTCTTTCTCAGGGAGTCTAATCAGTCTATATGGAATATTTAAATCGAAAATTGAGAAAATCGGAATTTCAAAATAGGGCCCCATGTGTCTTTTTTTCGTTGTCAAATTTTAAAATCCTGTAGCAGTGACCAGACAATGCAAAGAAATGATTCGAAAATGGTTATTAACACATGGACAATTGGGTATTCTTTGTCAGTGTTGCTGGAGTTATTTGATTGGCGTACAAACGTAACTCAAATAACATGATATTTGCACTAAGATACACTACAAGTGAACAAACTTGAGGTACGAAGCTGTACTGTATGTGTTACTACATGCCTGTCGGTACAGGTATGGAAATAAAACTTCAACAAGGAAGTGCACAAGCTTTAACCATGTCACAAAATGTAATAAACCATATATTTGACCAACTCTTGACTCCTTCTAATATGGTTCTAAAAGTATGGGGTTTATTTTCAATTTTGAAAAATATGGCAGTTGATGATTATCTATATGCATTCAGTGATGTATGAGTTCAGTAGCAATCACTTACCACATTTATCGACAGGCTGGAGTAACTTAGAATTCAGCAAGCGATAATAAAGTAATATAAAAATGTGCAAGAGAATATTAGAGAAGTCAAATCAGTTTTTAAATTCGATAAGATGGATGGTTTTTGCAGAGAAAACACGGTGACAATTTTGAATCATGGATTATTTGTAAACGTAGCTGATTGTTATTTAGATTAATGTGAACAAGGTTTCTTATGATTGTTATTTTTATAAGATCACTATGACTTAAAATGGAGAAATTATATCGTTGTACATCCTTATTAGAAAAAATAGTTTAAACCATAAAACTTAACTTAAATGTTATTGAAAACCTAAACATCATATTGCCACACAGGTATGTCACATACCTTCAAAAGAAGGTTCTGGTTCATTTTACGTTTAATTAATTCTACGATTCTCTGAGAGGAAAACTAAATTTCCATTAGCAATACCGTCGAAAACATGGTTTTTCGAACCCTTTAAAACATTCTTATAATATTTATGCAACGCAAAATATGACACAGTTTTTCAGATTCAACCTCCTCGCACTAAACTGGTTTTTAACATTGTATGATATCGTATTGCAGACAGGACTCACGTTGCTCTCAAGCCCCAAATCAACCCCACATCCCTTTTCCCTCTAAACGCCCTACCCCCTAAACCCCCTACCCCCTAAACCCTACCCTCCCCCGTCATCATCAGTATCTCGTTCTTCACTCTATTGTCAGCTCATTTCTATACCTTCATTCAAACCCCCTGGTCCTCTGACTCGGGTTTCCACCATCTTTTGTCCATGTCGTATGAATATCTTAGTGAACACCAAACATTCTTGTCTCGATGATCATGTATACTGGATGACTTTATGTTTTTAACACTGTGTAGATCATATACATCATAAAAGTACACATTGAAAACGTAACAAAAAAAACAAGATGATGAATGAATATTTAAATGGGTATTACATGGAAGGAGTTATTAACCTCTTTAGGCGTAGTGATGTAGTGCTGACGTTAGAAAGATAAAAGACCTTTGTTAAATAGGAGTTCTTTTTCCTTATAATATATTCTAAATATTAAATTTTATAGAGTTTCTCCGCAGTATAGTACAACAGTAACTACAATTTTTAATCAAGCATGAAACTATCAGGATGAACGGTAGGTCCCCTATACTCACCAAGTGCTGCAATGTTGCTGATGGTTGTCATGGTGACAGAGAGGGAGACATCCCCACCCAGGAGGTAGGTGTAGATGTTGCTGGGGCCACCCCCGGGGCAGATCCCACTGCAGAAGATACCCAGACCCACAGCCGGGCCGTCGAACTTTATCATCTTCGCAACCGCAAAGGCAACCTGAAATTACATAAATGTTACCATTTTTTCATAATTGTAAACGCAACGTTAAAGGGGCAGTAGCACGTTTTTTGATAATTTTATATTTTAAATATTTCACTGATAATTGTAAGTAAATGCTAAATGTATCATATTGACAGTGTCACCAATCTCATTATACAAGCCAATCACCCATAGTCAGAGGACAAAGTATGAGGCTTCACATAAAATCCATTGGCGGCCATTTTTGTGTGAACACCTTTAATTCATTTTTGTAAGAAAAATGAATCTCATGGCTGAACTTTACGTTATATATTTGAATTATTACTGCTTCATTTAGTTTGAATACATTGTCTTTCAATTGGAACTATTTATTTCCATTTTCCTGACATCACCTTATATTCCCCCTAAAAACGTGCTACTGCCCCTTTAATGAAAATGTTTATGTGATATTTTGTACTGATATAAGGTGCTTATATTTTATTTATTCAGAAAATATTTAGTTTTTATCAAAACCGGTACTATTTTATTAGTTTTTATCTAACGGCTACATTCAAATCTGTTTAATCCTTTTAAAGCCATGATTCAATTACGTTGTCATGCATTGAGTACCGGTGACATATGATATACTTGCGTTATAAATAATGTTATCATGCATAACCTCCCAGTTCCATATAATAAAATAATGTTATCATGCATTACGTTCCAATTGCATATCTTTAAAAAATGGTATCATGCATTACGGTTCAGTTTTAATTATGATATCCTGATTTTTACTTCCAGTTGCACAACATATGATTCGATAGTGTTCTTTCGACATGTATCATAGTGGCATTTGAGTCAATCATGAATTTGACAAAGCATGTTTCAATATAACTTAACTAATAAGACATGCGAGTCAAGTTGTTTACTGCATGTAGCATTTTTTTTTTAAATCTAAAATTTTTACAAAGTGTTGCATGAAGTATATGAATATGAGTGACAATTGCACTGATATGGTACATTGCTCTATTGTTACATGTCATCCAGCTTTATAAGGTCCGTAATAATTGATATCTTTCACGTAACACAATAATGTGATGGATAATATGGATATGCTATACGTACCAGAGGCATACAGAGATACTGACAGACGAAGCCGATGGCTGGTGCAATGGGCTTCTTGAGGACGGAGAGCACGACATCAATCTCCATCTTGCAGCCCATTCCTATAGTGCTGATGACAAGGAAGAAGAACACCAGGATACGGAATATCTTGTCTATCGGTCTCGGCTCTCTCGTCACAACGATAAGATACTTCTTGGTGTAGAAATCGTCACCAATCGACGTCGTACCGTTGGCAATGGTGCTGATGTTAAATTTGTTGGTGCCAGAGTCTCCATGGTCTGTGAGTAAGGTTCTATTGGAATCATCTGTTTCCAGGATCAACCAGGCCCTGCCTATGAGTCCAGCTTGAAGTTGGACAGGGATCACTCCTGTATGAAGAGTGCCAGTTTGGGATGTATAACTCGATGTGTGGTTGGAATCTCTGCACGATATGTTGTACTGTCCAGATTCTACCAGCTGTACCACGCCATTCCCATTGATACGGAGTCGTAGTTTGTACACCTTGTTTGTGGAGTCGCATGCGATTGTGTATGTAACATTGATCGCAGTTTGTTTGTCCATGAAAATAGACACAGTGGCAGGACTCACTTCGAACATGAAATCAGTATGTGTATCATTTCCCGTGATATTAAAAGATGTAGAGTTTCCGATCAAGCTCGGTAGATACCCGTGATCGAGGGAACTGTCTGTTTGTAACGTCACAGCAATAACCGCCATTACGACGACGGTCCTTAAAAGATGAAACATATCCAAACGTGGTTGTGACCAGATGGTTAACACGTGCTGTGCAGAACCAAGAAAACAGTGTTTGTAAACAGCGTCAGTCCCTCAGTGGGAGCGAGCTCGGATATTCTAGTAGGTCAAACAGCCGGCGTAAAATCTTTAGCAGGTGAAGTGGTTTTACTCTGTGGATTCTATAGCAAATCTATGAAAGCGTAGAAAGTTGGTCACATAGTTGTCACACGCGATGCGAGGAGTACGCTTATACCCAGTACATAAACTTGTCACGTCAAAATCAACGTGGGACAGGGACAGTTGGAACTCCATACACGGAACTTTGAACTCCCCACACACGGGTCGCTGGATGCGTAAACACTCGTCTTATTGTGGGGCCTAAACCCTTAAAGGTCAAGGTTGTCTGCTTTCTTCTCTGCATCGATAGGGGCTTGTGGCTTAATCCCAGCGTTGATAGCTATTGTTCCATATTTAGGTACGTCTTTTTCAAAAGGTGTAATTCAAGGCAGACAGACAGACAAATAATTTAAGGACTATTGTGGTTACACGGTAAAAGTGTTATTTTGAAATATCAAATTAATGATATATTCATGTTATCTTGTTATTTATACCTTTGCTTAAATCTATTATACCACCCAAATCTGTATTCCATAGAAGATATCGCTTTTGGAAGATCAAGCTTTTATTGTTAGGATAAAAGTAAAACGTCTGCAAGTCTCGGATATTTGTTACTTATATCATCTGTTGATATATTAATAGAAGACATGTGGTGAGATTCTCTATGTATCATACTCAATCGAAATAAATTTATACCAACGTGTTTTATTAGGCTGTCGATCACATCGAAGTGGTCATTTTATCATTGTTGTGACTCCTTAAAATACAGCTGTCGGCAAGCCAACATTTTCTGTATACAATCGTAACACTATGTAGTTAATACGTAAGCTTACCCTTATGGTAGTTTTAAATACTATATTCAAATTAGTTTGTTCGTTTTTTTAAAACACAAAGTAAATTTGGTACATATCGGTTTAATTAATCATTCAATTTGTAAACATACAGAGCATGTGATCTAAAATGTGCTACCAGAAACACAAACTATCATATTCCGATATTGTAAACAGAACCCTTTGACTGCTACACAAGTTTGTAGTATTAAAGTTCAACTCGATATACAACCTGACATTGACATACATATTCCCTTTATATATACTGTTTAATTTTCTTCTCATCAACATGATGACTCTCCCAAAGTTATTATGATGAATACAAAATAATATCAAGCATACGTTTTTTTCGGTAGTTTTTTATTGTTTATTTCAAATACGTGTCATGCTAACTATCCCTTTTGTCTCGATAGTAACCTTCTACTGAAGCAGCTGTTGTTCTTCGACACGTGTCCCTCCGTCAACCATTAAATCGTTTTATCTTCAACTGCACAACATTCAGTATTCTAATCATCAATTTAAGATGCAATTTAGAAGTAAAATATCGTGTATTTTTATTTGGCATGTTTCAAATATAACTCAATATAGATAGCAGTTTATTGTAAATTATGTCTATTTCTTTCAGTGAGCAGCGTATATATTGAACAATATGTTTTCCAAGACTTTCATTGGCTAGATCAGCTTTGCTCTTAGTAACATATAAGATAAATTACTATTTAATGTTTGTCATTCAAGCCTTTCTGTATAATGTTGACATACACTAGAAAGTTAACGTTTTTGGTTTGTTATCATTTGTACTGACTATGACATACCGTCTTGTTTTAACAAGGAAATCGCAACCATGGGGTTATTCTTAAACTTATGAAAGTTTGAATCATATTTATATTTTGTGAATAATATCAGACTTCTTACGTATGTAGAATTTGTATATGCATAATAGTATTACCGTCGAAGTGTAGTACATGGAATTCATGTTGAAGTTTGATTAATTATCATGTCCACATTATACACTAAACAAAATAGAATAAATATTTAGTCTTTTGAAATTAAAGAATCTTAAACTTTGATATTTTTAAACACGCAGAGGACCACCTGTTTGTGTATTTGTTTATTCGATACTTGTTTACTGTATTTATTCGTGCTTGTATATGTGTTTGAACAACTTGTTAACGTGCTTCGCCTTATCAATCTTAAAACATTCACCAAATCGAGTCGACGAGTTTGCAAACATCACACTTAGACTGTCAGGTGTATATTCAATGTATTGCAGTAACTGCAGGATGATGAGGAAGATTTAGTAGCGACCTTTACGTCAAGAAAGAAGATATCACCCTCTTTCAGATAAACTTCATGCACATAGGCTGAACATGCACGTGTTGTACTCTGCTTTATATGTCAGAGATATCGGTTGTATTGCCTAGGAAATAACATCCAGTGCATTGAAATTAAGTTGCACGTGTTTACAATAAAGAAGGGGCCACCTGAAAGAAAGGGGAGGGAAGTGCACCCCTTGGCTTACTCCTAACTGGACTGTTCATCGTCAGTTTAAGACAAGTTGTTTATATGTTTGTATTATTTGAGGTGGTCGAGTACATTTCTGTCAAATTCAACGATTATTTCTTTAACAGAAATCATTTGCTAGACACTTGTGTAACCAGTTGCAAACCGCTGGTCCGGAAAGCTAAGTCACAAATTAACATATAGGATAACTAATAATAACAAACGCCTCGTTTTATCCCTTGACTGAAATGGCAGGGATGTGACATGTTAACATCTGCTAGCATTGTTAAAAGTTTGTTAATAGTATGGATGATGAATAACCGTTAAGTCAACAAATTAAATCATACTGAAATTTGTAAAATTAATTTTTGTTTTTAAAGCATTAGATCTCAAATGCCGTTTGTCCTTTGTTTTCAACTGCCATTGCTCTGTGGTTCACTTATGACAATGATTAATAATCCATGTTAAAATAAACTTGCTAGCGACAAGGCATACCTTCTTTATCATTCAGGAACTGACTTGTACTCATATATGTGAGTGAAAACAAGACGTTTATGGCGCGGTCATGCATCATATCCGACATTTTGTTATTCTTTATCCTAATATTTGACATTCTTCTGATTGAAAGAAGTTGTATTTTCGGTTGGTGTATTTTATAATGAAAACATACTATAGCAACATCAACAAGAAGCAATACGAATGCAAAATTGATGGCTTATAGTTTTTAAGTATATAAAGCTAAATAGATTTAACGTGTAATGGCTAAATGTTTAATACAAGTTAAACATCTTTCATATTTTAGAACAATGAACAATCTCTAGCTAACATAATCGCTAAAATGTGTTGCAAAGTTAATTAATACAACCAACAGCCTAGTTATTGTTGAGTACGTAAAGTATTACATGACAGTACAATGGATTACCATCTTTCAACTGTTACGATAAATTTCACCTATATGCTTGTGTGAGTCTAAGACAATAAGCTTGATAACTGTGTTTGTACTCTCTCAGACCAGTGGCTCTCCTATGACTGGGTCATGTAAACACCTCTGACCGAACCTCTGAAGGACACTCTACGACCTGTTGCTGCCCAGTGTGACCCACCACTTGGTCAGCTGATAGCATTGTGTATTATCGAAGCTTGACCTCTGACCTGATTAAAATGGAATGTAGTAACTTTATCATTATATACTAAACAAAATAAGATAGCGATGTTTTAGTTTTTATGATTCTTATCTCATCAGCCTACACGCAAAGTATTATATTGATAGTCATGGTTTTAGAATTTGCAACGGCTTATTCATAATTTGTTTGTCAAGTTTATACAGTTATGAAAATGTATTGACGCTTCAACAACTCTAAATTTGCTTGTGAATCTCACATAGTGAATAACTTTAAAACTTCATTTAATATGATTTACCGTATTCCGTATTGCAGCAGGTGTTTTTTTACTGTGTAGAACCGTTTACACTGTCTTTTGTTATTGGCATCATATGTATGAGGTTGCCAACATACATCTAGAGATTTAATATAAAAAGAAACAAGGATAAGCATTTGTAAAACATATTTCATAGGCTATATTTTGAGTCTTATTATAAATCATCTGTCATTCATTGTTGTTTCTTACATCCCTTGGGCGGTTATATTCCTTCCTATAGGTTTTAACTCGTAACTACCTCTATGTTGCAAAGCAACGCCTTCACTTGAGATACTGAGGATCCATGGCACTTGATGTCTGTATTCTTATTTTCCCTATACATTAATATCAATTTTGTTATGAAATAGTTTTTAATGTGAGGAATCAAGTTTTAAGTTCTAAAACCCTAAGCAGGAGAGTATTTAAGTTGTCCAAATATCAAATTCTTATCAGGACATATTAAACCCGAAAAATACATCATAAAGGCGTTTATAATTAATTGCATATAGATAAATTAAGTTGAAAGCATTGCAGAGTATTCCACGCGACTGTAAGCCAAACAAGCCTGGGCTTATGGCATAACCTTTGCTCGGTCTACGCCCTCACGATGTTATATTCCATAACCCCTCAGTATCGGGTTATTTTTCATTACTTATTTCAGTCAGTCTATATGGATATGATGCAGCTCAATGTATACTAAGAACATTAGATCTCTTATTTGAGATATATGTTAGAAGCTGCAAATTAAAAAAAGGACGGGTGTTTATTGATAACACCTTATTTATTCCGAGGGAATGTCGTATCGATATGGTCGGTTTATTGTATAAATTTCTAGCATAACCATTGGTGATTCATAGTAAAGTACATTTATCAGAGTGCCCTTGTAATAAATATGTTGTTATTCATAGATACGTTTTCTTACATCGGGTTATTTTTAAGTGAAACAAACACTATTCTGGGAAACTATTTCTTTAATAAAACAAATAGGGGGATCACAACTTCATCATTATAAAAAATCTATTTCACATATGACTCGAACATATACAAACAAACAATGCTCTATATGTACATTTTCTATAAAGACAAAATATACACTATTTATACTGTACATCAATTAATCCATATATACACATGTATTTACTCAATAAATTATAATTATATGTGTTGTCTTCAGTATAGTTAATTGGTATAGTTTTTATTTGTACTTAATGTTATAAAGACAATAAGTAATCACAAAAAGGAATAAGTTATTTTTGCCAATATATACACGACACATCTTTATGGTGAAATGGTTTGTTCCCATTATACGATAATCTGAGACGGTCTCTAAGTTGACCGGAATATTTCAAAACTTGGTCAACATCATCTAATATATTCAAATACTCCATAAAAATGGAAAACGCTATTGAATCTATATCTCATAATAATCTTCGAACTCCACATGTTGATGTAACCTAACACACTACTTAAATTAAGATATCAATGGTGTTGTCTCGCTATGAAAATGTTATGTTCAAACGTCATAGTTAAAGAGAAGAAATGTAATAAAACTTGACAGCCTTTTCTCCAGGTTTATCAGACTTGTCGTTGCCTTTTAGTGAACATCGAAAGTGTTGCTCATTTTGATTCACTGAATTTGTGTGTTCATCAATGATGTCTGTAAATATGACGTCACCACTTTGTAAGACTCGACCAATCAAATATCGTTGAGAAACACCATCACGTGACATGTCCATCTCTCGTCTAGCCAATGAGAACTCGATTCCTTTCCCAGAGTTGATGAAATCGTAACCTAAAGAGGAAATTACAAATTTCTTTAAAAAAACTTCGACAAAGATTGATCAAACACTTATTTCTTTTTCCACTTGAAATATCTAAACAACATTATCACTTCATTTCAAAATGGTATATGAAAGGAAAACAAGGTTGATGTTATATAATGTTTTATGTAAAAGTTTAAATGACATAGGAATTGCACATCAAGTTTAATGATATTTATTATCCAATACAACATAAGTTTACAAAGCAGAAAAACTTTAAAAATACCCACCTCGGATTTCTCCGCCAATTTCCGTGAGACCTGTTTGTGAAGTTCCGGAACACTTCGAGAAGTCTACTGTCATGCGTACTCTTCGACCTTTCTTTAATGATGACCGCAGGAAACCAAACGATTTTATCCGTTTCATGTTCGTAAAGGGATCGGTGGAGAACTTAATGTCACCAGTTCTGAAATAGAAATAGAAAACTTAGTATTTTGATTTAATTTCATTATGAACTAAATAATCATTCAGTCAGCAATCAATATTGTTCAAAATAAATTGCATCCTGCCAATCAAATCATTTTCTCGTTGAAATTTTATCGAGAAGGTGGCGAGAAAATGATTTGATTGGCCACATCAAAGTCGGACCGCGCGAGCGAATCTAGCTTCTGAGCCCAGGGTACAGATTAGTGGAGTTAGAATAACGTTCGTTCCCTGAGACAGGATGTATAAATTGTTTCAAGGTGATATTTTCGTATCATTTCCATAGTTTAATGGTTTCTGATCAAAGTTTAACTTAGAAAAATAAAGCACACCATGAAAATATAATCTTTTTTGCCGTGATAGGCATTTCAAAAATAATAAACATAAATATTGAAATGTTATTTCTTTTCAATTTTGTCCAATTTTGTCAAATATGTCACTGATTATTAAAAACATCATGTTATCGAAAGAATTTTTTTATTCAACATGTATTGGAGTCAGATCCTATGCACTGTTGCATTATAAAAAAACACTGAACGTCTGTCAATGTTGTGCTAGTCCCCAGTTATACAAGTAAAGGTCAGCGCCCCCAGTCTGTCATACCACGCACACCGGATGTCGTACTTCCACAAGCGGAAACAGCTCAATGCGAAAAGAACTCCGTTCACACAACACATTTAATGAATCAAATTGGTAACGTGAAAATAAAATTTGGTTATTTAAAGGCCATGTTTTTTCTTTATTCGATTTTTTTCCTTAAGACATAATGACAGACAACACATTTAATGAATCAATTTAGGAATGTAAGAAATCTGTTTATTAAAAGGCCATCTTAATTCTCAAGTATTCAATTAAGAAACTTATTAAAATATCTTATATAAATTAGAAATATTTATTCAAGTTATTTATTTACCAGTTCGGTGAAAAGATTTCTGGTTTTTAAAATATCTCTTTTCCTACTATTTTACGTTTTTGTTCAAAGTATTTCTTTCTCGTTTTGATGACTATCTATTCTGTTATTTGGTAAAATTACTCAATAAAATGTGAAACATTGTTAACGTTTTTTAAACATTTAATTTCTCGATAATATCTCATTTTGAATATGCAACATAGGGAAACTTATTGTTAAAACTGCTTGAGAAGGCAACAGAGTTATCACTAAAAGATAAAAGGACCTTTTACCAGATATGTTATTTTTATCAATGGAATGATGATTTTTTTAAATATAGAACTTAAAACTTACGGCACTTCAATATTCAAAATTCAATAATTTATAAATTACTCACTGTATGTACAACTGGCTTAAAATTGTTTACAATATACTGAATAAGTAAAGAGAACTATATAAATACTCAGAGGTATACAATTTTGTCATTTCAAGACTTAAATTTTTGAGATTATTTTGCAGACGCTGCCTGATTAAAATTGAATTTTGTCTTTATGAGTTCTAGATTCGAAATGTACTTAATAATAAAGGGTTAGAAGATAATCTTGCAAATACAGGTTTGTTTACTCAATAACCTCCCTGAAAATGTAGATTGTTGTCTTTTTGACCCTGTTCCTCTTAGTCATGACTTGGTAAACACATGTATTCTTTTTAAACTGAGAGAAATTTCTTTCTCTTGTTCACTATAGATATTATATGTATATTAGATTACTTACTGTGCGTCGTAGTCATAGAGACGACAACTTGCCGCATACGACACCGGAACTCGGTCGGGCTTCATCATGCGCATGCGTACTATCACTTTGCCATTTCTGAAGACTGTGATTTCTCTTACAGCATTTTCATATCCTGTGAAAAAATAAAACAGCTGTTATAGGAATGTTTTGAAACCCCTTTGATCAATATCAATAATATCTTTTTGTAAATTTGACCTTGAAAATAAAGTTCATGTGAATGTTAGATATACTTAGTTCTGAGCTCCGTTTGTATGAAAAAGATCCTATCGAGAAATCTCATGTCAACTAAGCATGAATTAGGCTGTGAATCCTCAGGAATTTTACCAGGGATCAGGAGAACCCTAACTTCCATTCCTTGAGTTCACACTATGGTAAACTCAGTTACCTAAAACGACCTTAATGAATTGTGACAGGCGATACAAAGCATTAACTAAAGCTTCAAGATACTATGACAAAGCTCACATAAGAACTCACCCCGAGAACTCTGTTGAAACTTCCTCTGTGTAAATTTGATGAACTCCCTCCGTCTACCTCGCCTCTGAATAATGTGTTCAAACACATCGATAGAGTCACCGAACGATGTCCTCTCGATCTTGGCCTGAGAGGGCAGCATACACCCGGACAGCTCCATGATGAAGTAGACAGCCCGACCGGAAGTGAGCGCATCTTGCAGACTCCGGAAGTTGGTGAGCGTCCATGCGCTGTTGGCTGTCGGGATACTGTCCAGATATGTCCTCGACTTGGACTGCTTCTTGCTCTTCTTGAACTTCCGGGTCCGCCGGCGTCTGTAGCTTCTGCCTTCTGACGGGAGGTCATTCTGGATCTTGCTGAGATGTCTTGAGGTCCTAACCGGTGCTGGTGTCGACATGGGTGTGTAACTGAAGTAACAAGGTACACTCATGTGTATCAGCTAGATGTCGTTGTGTAATCAAACCGCATCTAATTTGTAAAGTGTTTGTTCAATAAATGCAAACCAACGAATGATGCACCAATGGCTTTGATTAAGGCAATTTTCAATCTTTCAAGCATCTCATTTCAACGCTTCTTTTCCAAACGTGAACATTCAGGTGGTTACGCTTATACAAAACACTTTTATTTATATATCATCTGTTTGTGCGATTAACGATTCATTTATTTACAGATAAATCAAGCTTTTTGATAATTTATCGTCTAAAGACAGATATTGACTGTTTGTGCAACTACACAAAAGATTACAATAAAAAGGATGGGTGCGCAATGTCTGATAACATTTTATGACCACTTCCTTATTCATGCAATATGATTTAATGTATCGCGCATTTGATAATTAAAAAAACATTTTGCAACGCTAATTGGTATTATCTTATACCAGAGCACAAGTGCTAGGTAATTTATCATATCCTACCTATTTCCGGTAAATTTCTTGATTTTTACAAGGTTGTATGGTAGTTCAATTTCCATGACTTTGGAGCCGTCTTTAACCTTGTACCATCCTTCGTGTGTGGTGAGCATTTTGGATGTCAATGTAGTGGACACCGAGATCCTCACCTGAAAATAATTCAAATTGTCTCAACATATGCCTTATCGTTAACGTGACATTGAAGTCATTTACCATATATTAAAACATTTTCTGTTTCGTGATATTATACAATTACGCTATTTACAAATACCATCATGATGCCATTCTCTACTTGCTGTTTATTCTTAATCCTCATTTCCTGTCCCTCGTTTTTCAAAGGAATGCAATTTATAACAAATTTAGTCTTTCATCCCTAAAACAATGACATTTCTCTTTTTTGTCTCTTACCCCATACCATGAGGGATATTACCTAATGACCTTTAACTATTGGAGTGCTTTGTTAAAAGTTCTGTTGAACATACTTCCGGGACCTTTATCACCTAAGCTCGCTCCAATTTGACCTTCAGGAAAGGTCATGAAGGGATTTAATAAGGGACATATCGTGGTGGCTGCAGTGAAATTATTATTTCAATTATTCGTATTAACTTGCACAGGAAACATGAAGGAGTGGTCCCGTACTTCATCATGCGGGGATTAAATGTTAAGCGAGGAGTTCAGTCCGGTGTCTGTTGTATCGAGTTCACACAATTGATTCCAATTGGCTATTGATATGGCAAATTAAGTTCATGCTTGTACAAAGCATATTAGACCAGATATGATTTTGTTTACCCACATATTGAAAGTAAATACTAATACCCTGATGAATGCGGAATGTTATGACTATCAAATTGTGTAGTTAATAGCAACAATCAACTTAATCTGATTTTGACAATCGTGAAAGAGCATTTTTTATTTGATCAATTTAAAATAACGAGAACAAAACGATAATCATGTAATGTTTCAATGATTATTTGGAAATTACAAGTTAAATGCACTGTTGAAAGCGTAACTAAATTGTAAACTACCTCGCAAACATACATTTTCATACAGTGTAATTTGCGTTTTCTTAAAAAATAAAAATAGAATAAGATGAATAACATAATTTACCGATTATTTTAATTGTAATCATGTAACGATTGCAAACGGTATTGTTTCATTCGAGGGAACGAATTTTTCGTTCTATGAAAATCAAATGCGTCGTTATGTTTTTAGATAAACGCCTTAATCAGTTATAAGTATCTCAGTTAAAATTATCAAACCATTTTTACAGTCATTTTGAAGTAAAATCAGTTCTATCATATGATAGTATGATAACTTACGCTAAGCGATTCACATACATTTGATAACATAAGCTCAAAACATTAAGTCATAAACATCTTACAACTTTTATATCTACTTTTGTATATTGATAAATAACCTAAGCTTGAATTTATCATAATAATCATACTGACTATTGTTTATGTAAACCTAAAATACAATTACAATTAAAAGTATCTCAGCTAAAATTATAAAACCATTTTTAAAGTCATTTTTAAGTAAAATCAGTTCTATCATGTGACAGTATGATTAACTTAACATTAAGCGATAATGATACATTAAAGACCCTCAGCTCAAAACAGTTGTAAAATTCAATCTTTAACACAATACTGGTTTAAAATCTGGTTTCTATAGTGAAACTTATCCTTGAATTAATCCTAAAAAATAAACTATGTAAACCTCAATTTTCGTCTTTAATGTTAATTGTCCAGTACCGCTGTATGTAAATGTATACAATTGGTAAAAGAACTCACAGGCTCCCTCCTGACGCTACCTATACAGCCCCTCCCTGTGGCTCCCACAAACGTCTTCTTCTTCAGCTTCCTCCAGAACAGGTCACACCCACTCTGGGTCACTAGCGAGGATAGATTGAGGCTCTTGAACAACGTGAGATCCTTTGATAGTTTGGGTATCACAGAATTGTCCGCGAATGTAAATATTCTCAGTCTGATAGCTCTCTGGTTCTCGTCCACGGAGAAGCTCTCAAGGCGTTGTCTGTAGGGCACATTGTCACTGCCACTGAACTGCTCCACGAAGACGTTGAAGGAGTGACCCAAGAAGGTCACGTCTACTGGTCTAATGATGGTCTTCATGAGCATGTGGCCTCGGGACGGTTCCACCTTCTGTCCGGCTTCTGCCATGTACTGCTTAGCGTTACTGTAGATTCCTGGCAGAATCTCTGATAAGGTTTGCAAGTCATTTTCTAGTGAAACACCACACACAAGCCCGGTTGCTGCTGCTAAGAATACAAGAATCTGCCACACATTGAGACAGCCCGTGTGATCCATTTTTTGGTGTTCTTTGTGAGAGATCCAGGCGCACACTGCAAAGTTCAGATCTGTTCTTGCCTTGCTGGTGACGCTTTGGCATTTATAGCGGTTCACATCCTCCCGTCGAGGGCCATTTCCTTGCCGTATCAATGAAGGTTGAAAATACTCCAATTATTAACTCTTACACATCCTCTCAAGCCCATTCACAAAATAGTACGTATATCCATATGTGGAGGAGAGATCGTCACGTCACTGCAGACATCCGCTCAGCGTCTCAGGTTCTGTGCTTTCTTTTTGTATGAATGAAGTCAGGAAATACAACCAACCTACACCGCAAGACTTGAAAACTGAATATAACATACACGTTCTATATATTGAATTTTAAACACCATATTCCAATGATAACAAAAAAAACTGGAACTATTCGTGCATTTTATATTGTTATTTCATCAAATTAGAAATACTCACTTGAATAATCAATTGGTATTCAAAAGACAAATAGGTTCCCGAACAAAAGGTTTATTTGTTTTGGTGTAATGCGGGTGGACGGTTTAAGCTTTATCCATGATAACATTTACACAGTGTATTATTTAGCGATTAGGTTCCAGCACTTTAAGCGTGATGTATGGCGGGTATTGACAAAGTCGACAAAGCCCATATAGGATAACGTAGACGGACGAAATAATTTGTGAGATAGATCTTGTATAGTTGTATTTATGAGTCAGCCTCATCATGAAATGTATTTTCTTTTCATACAAATGAAAACAACGACATACAGAATATTGAAATATTTAAAATTTTATCTTTATTTAATCCTTTTTCTTCATTTGTTTGTTAACAAATACAATGACAAAATCTATTTTGTGTTATTGTACACGAGGTTACTATGACGACCAAATGATTCGACAACGGGTTTTATATATACAAGTATACTGCCAATTTACGACAAACAGTATAAGACGGAAATCTTGTCAAAATCCCTATTAAATTTGCAACTACATAGATTATTAGATTAAAATTTGATATAAGAAGATATTGTAAGTAAATCTGTTATCGGCTTTTGCTGTCATCTCATTCTGAAAACATTCAAACCGCGATAAATAATATAATTATGAACATGTACCTTGGAGCATATGAATTATTAATTCCTATTTTAAGTAAAGAAATATACTTAACATTCAAAACATTAAATCAACGTTAACTGACGTACTTGATATCAATTAAATTTGCGGTAATATTTCGCTTTCATGGAAAGAGTATTTATTATGCTTTCTAACAATCTTGTGTTTCAATTTAGCGCTATGATTTAAACATTCTCTCACCAGTTCTTCAAAGTAAAAAATGTCAAAATTTGGAAAAGATAATTGTTTTAAACACATAATTAATTACAAAGTATTTAACTACTCTTCTACAAAGTATTTTAAATATTATTGTCATAACTAATAACAGTGTTATAATTTCATCATGCTATCTCAAAGCTTAAGAAAAACGTGTCAATGCTAGTTTTAAAGGGGCAGTAGCACTTTTTTTGATAATTCTATATTTTACAATTTTCACTGATAATTGTAAGTTAATGCCTCATGTATTATTTTGACAGTGACAAAAAATTCATTAAACAGGCCAATCATCCATAGTCAGAGGATTCACATAAAATCCATTGGCGGTCATTTTGTGTAAACACCTTTAATTCATTTTGTGTAAGAAAAGGAAAAGCATGGCTAAAGTTTATGTTATACTTTTGAATTATTACTGCTTCTTTTAGTTTAAATACATTTTCTTTCAATTGAACCAAACATTTTCATTTTCCTGACATCACCTTATATTCCTCATAAAACGTGCTACTGCCCCTTTAAACTGTATCTCAATGGAATGCTTTACTTTTCTTAACGTTACTGTGTTCTCATGTTTAATTATAATGACACAGCATGTCAGCTATATTCTGGGATACTTATTCTAGATTTTCCATTTCCAACATATATTAATTTACTAAACCTACGTTCATTTAAGTTGAAATGGAAAAAAGCCTAAGCATCATATGTATTAAATTAACGACCTGTATTAGTATCGATCATTTGAAATAACATGTTTCAGTAAGCTAGCATAGTTGTAATGTTTCTAAAAGAGACCGATTAAGGTTTCAAAGACAAATGCATGCGTAGACCCTAACTAATCAATTCCGTATATAGATCTATTGCGTAGTTCCGTGCAAACCCATATATGTAAAATGATTTTTTTCAGGAAACTACATTGTAATTAATTTGCTTTATTTTGAAACTCCAAACTAGAAATCGGGAGAGAGTTTTCATTCATTGGTTATTACGTGTATTGTAACATGCGACCAAATCTCCAGAACGCAATACCAAGGTCGGGATCTTTCGTAACTTTACGTAAAACTACGACATTTCGGCGGAAACAGAGATCAGCAAGATTTTGTGTTCTTTGATAGCGGACACCACACGCACGCGACACAAGTATTCGTAGAGGCTACATCACGCCCTGGTAGGAAACACATGGCTCCATAATGGCGTTGTGGTTTGTGTTTTTATGTCATCAAGTCTTTTTTTTTATTTGATCAAGGCATTTATTCTCTTTCTGTTGTTTTTTTTAAATTAAACATAAGCAAAATATATAATTAAAAATGAACTTGGTTTACAAAATGCTTGTACAGATAATGCAAAGAACAATTAAAATATTACATTTGTTCACTATCTAATTAGAATAAATTTCATAATGGCGATTACGGATATTAATTACCAGCCGGTTTGGTGAGAGATAAATGGTTTCAGGTTAATAATTATAAACTTTTGACAGGGTAGTCATTAATATCATTTTTTGTCACTAATAAGATGTTTACTTAGACTAAAATTAAGTCTTTGAAATATTTTAAATAATTACTGTACCGTCATTTATGTTATTTTATTTCTTTGGGCTTTTAATTTTCAGTATTCAGTCAATCTATACTTGCAGATATAGGATCTAGACTATATAAAAGGCTCCTTTTTAATACACAGTCATGAAGCAGGACTAATGTTTACTCTTTGAATCGAAAAGTGAAAAATGTGAATTGTGAACTTTAAACAATATCTCGTTTCTAGAGCCACTTCTCTTCTTAAAACCTCCAATACATTTGTACCTTTTTTGGAATTATTTAACATTTTCTGGCAATATGAAATATATCAACGGCTCAATCGCAGGTTTGGAAACGCTCTCCGACTGGCGTTTCACGATGACAATCCAACGCATCCTGTCTCAGGGTACGAACATAACGTTAACTCCACTAATCTGTACCCTGGGTTCAGAACCTTGATTCGCTCGCGCGGACCGACTTGGGATATAGCCAATCAAATCATTTTCTCGTTGAAATTTTATCGTGAAGGTGGCGAGAAAATGATTTGATTGGCTTTATCCCAAGGAAGCCCGCGCGAGCGAATCTAGCTTCTGAGCCCAGGGTACCGATTAGTGGAGTTAACGGAACGTTCGTACCCTGAGACAGGATGATCCAACGTGACTTTACTCTCAGGCTCTTAGAGACACCTGTATTCCGCCTCTGAACATTATGTGTTAACTTCCATAGAATAACTGGAGCGTAGTAAATTAAAAATTGAGTAGCATCAGTTCGGTAGTACTGGCGAAGTAATAGCTATTTGCTGAGAGGTTTCTTTCCTTAATGACATACACTCTTTGATACACTTCAGTCCTGACATCCAGGAGCTAATTAACTCTCAAAGTTTCTAGAAATACTCTGATTTTATATGAGACAATATGTCCACCCTTCCTGCTGTTCTGAAATCATTAAAAGTGACTTCTATACATAGAATTTGTCGATACGTTTATTCTGATTGTGTTTATCATGTAAAAATTAGTTTGATTAAAGGGGCAGTAGCACGTTTTTAGGGGGAATATAAGGTGATGTCAGGAAAAGGAAAATTAATGGTTCCAATTGAAATACAATGTATTTAAACTAAATTGGGCAGTAATAATTCAAATATATAATGTAAAGTTAAACCATGCGATTCCTTTTTCTTACACACAATGAATTAAAGTTGTTCACACAAAATGGCCGCCAATGGATTGTATGTGAATCTTCATACTTTGTCTTCTGATTTTGAATGATTGGCTTGTGTTGTGATATTTTTGGCACTGTCAAAATAATATATTTAACATTAACTTACAATTATTAGTGAAAATTGTAAAATATAAAATTATCAAAAAACGTGCTACTGCCTCTTTAAAGAAGTTTAAAATGTTTCTTATAATTAGATTCAAGTGAATTGTACAGTAAGAGGGCAACATTAGTTTAACCGTTATTTGAATGTCTCTATTTTAAAAAATACCTTTCGGGGGGAAATTGTGTGGCATAAGAAGAAAACACAAACCTTAGAAGATATTTAAGTGAAATATACACCTGTAAATATATTCGATAAATATAAAAAAGCACAGATATTCATTTCTGTCGATGTAACCAATGATCTGGAGTTAAGTAATATGCAATATGTGTATTTTGGAAAATATGTACGTACGATTTGTTGTTTACTCATAATTAAATCAAAACAAATATATATATACATATATTAAATTCTGTCGATTTTACTAATGATCCGGAGTCAAGAAATCTGCAGCATATCTTTTTCGGAAAATATCAATCTAAATAAATTTAGATCAACAGGTTTTATATTAGGTCATACTGTTCAAGTAAAAAATCTCTTGATCTAAACTTATTTAGATTGGGTAAAAATGTACGTACGACTTGGTGTTCAATCATAATTAAACAACTTGACTATGAACAAGAATTAAGAGTTTTCAAAATAACAACAGTTAAATGCCTAATTGCCCTTACTGGTGCAAGGGTTCAAATATTTCACCATTTATGGACTCAAGTGATTAATTCACTCAATTAGGGCCAAATGAACCATAAGCCGAATGTTTGTTTTGAAGGAATAAAGTTTGCCTTGGATGTTAACGCATAATGAAAGCCAAAACATTGAAAGTAAACCACATACGTAACAGGAAAAAGTACTTAACCCTACTCATAATATATTTACAGTGTATTATTTGCTGCTTAAAACTCACTGTGACATGTTATCGTGTGGCGTTAAGTGATCATTTATTCAAGATGAATTTCCTGATATGTGGTTTCGTTAAACAAATAATGATGTGTACAATAACAAGGTTTAACTGAATCACACAGATTTTTGTCTGGTGAAATTGATTGATGAATTTATGGTCTAAAACTTAAATGGATAACATTTTGGAAAAAGCTAAAAATACGAAAAATAAAAATAACACTATCCTTTCCCCAACCCTTTCAAACAAAATCACAACATAGTTAAAATAATTATTGACCATGTTTGATATGTTTAGAATAACCATGTCATGTCATATACGTACAGAACAGTAGGACAATCTTGTCTAGACTTTCACATTCTCTCCTCACAGAGGCAGAACAATCATGTTGATTTAGCCTCTGTTATATTACGCCGATTTTTCGGGATAGAATGGGAGATGCCTGATTGGAGGCAATCAAAGTTAGTTGTGCAATCAGCGCCGCTGTTCTTAAATCATCGTTTTGGCTACTAAATCAAGGCAAAAGCATTGTGATATGAACCACCTTTTCCATGCGAGAAGCGTTGTCATTTGATAAAGAAATTCAAATGGATTGTGATGCGGGTTTTTTCCGCCAGGGGAAACTGCCGGAACTCACGGATTTCGGAATAGAACAGAGGCTAAATCAACATGATTTGATCTGCCTCTGTGGGGAGAGAATGAGATTTTCAGTGAGACTCCTGAATATGGTGTGAATTTCTAAATCGAAAAACATGTTTTTCTTAAACCCGCTTAACTGTCAATGTGCGGTCTCTTTCATCCCGGAAAGTATTCGATCACTTATTTATATCAAACTTTGAATCTTCAACTTTAACGGCCGTATACTCCTTCATATACGTACGTAACCCTATTTGTATCAAATCAAAAATAATCTTCATTTGTTTTTTCTTTTTGAGGTACAGGTACAAACTACAAAGAAAGTGCCATTGTACATAGCAACATTTACATATAGGCGAATTTTGCATACATGCAAGTATGCACAGATTATATCAAGTTTCAAATTACAATGGTAACAAAGGCATATAAACATATATGAAATTAGTGTTTGAATAGTAAATGGTAGAATGACAAAAATTTCATATATTTTGAGTAGTTGCAATTCGAAAAACAGTTGTATTTGTCAATGTTATATAGTTTCTTCAGATCATTTTGAATGTATGTGAAGTTTGGTTTGGTCAAAAATAATCTGTCTTTTAAGATATATGTGAACAACCCACATGTGAAGGGGCTTTAGTATATTGCTGGATTTCGATAACAAACAAAACGCTTCTTCTTTAATAAATCACTGTTTCCCAACTTCCTATAATGGCAATCAAGCAGCATTTTACTTGCATCTTTCATGTTCTATATATACATGTACATGTAATATATATATATGTAAAATGTCTTTGTAACATATTGTTTTCTTTGTAACTATTATTTTACAAAAACGATTTGTGTAAAGAAACTACTAGACCACAGAGTCACTTAACGATACCGTGATCATCAAAATATCAAAATTTAAAATCATTGATGGACAAACCGACTGACTAACATTAATGGATAACTAATGCTGAAGTTACGAAATTGAATTGAATTTAAATGAAAATGATTTATTTGCGTAAATAGGGAGCTCTCAATCGAGTATTAGGGCTGATGACAAAAGCACACATCAAATGAGCATATAAGGCCTTTGGAATTGAAATTGAAATTCTGATCACGTGAAAATCACGTATGTTAATCTGAAGGATATTGAAATAAGTATATTTCAATCAGTGTTATTACTGCAACCTTTGTTTTATGTTTTTGTTTTATGTTGTTGTCAGGTTATATGAAGGAAGGGTGATGTGTTAAAATCTCAAACGTTACGATTCCTGGGGCAACATTTTCGAAGCTTTCTTAGTGCTAAAATAGTCGTAAGTGCTACGTCAATCTTAGCACTAAGGGACCTTCGAAAATCCAGACCCTGATTCCTATGAACATGGTTGGTTGACGACGTCATATGTTGTCCTATAGGCCTACTACTTATGAATGTATATATCGTGTAACTATCATAATGGAAATGTCGTGCCATTCTTTGTTGGTCATTCCTGCTCAACCCTTTCAAATGGCCTCAATGTTTGAGCATTTCGTTCTTGTCATGAAATGCATGTCACCTCTCATGTTGTTTGTGAACGCCTCAACGGGTTAAAGGGAGTCTGCAACCTAGCTCGTGAAACCTAATTGACCATCGTTAATGAGAGCGTCCAGACGGGTAAGTGGGGTCACATAACACAAACCTGGTACTGGCTTTTTGCTGTAAGCGGTTCGTAACAAAACGATTTGGTCCCTACCTAGCATTTTCGACTCTTTCGGGGCCCTGCTAGTAAAACTCTGGAAGTTAAAAATTCAGGGTTGCAGACCCCCTTTAAGCTTTCCAATTTCGTCGGTTTCGCGTTTTGTTTGCAATTTCACTGGATGTATGTATTGTAGACGATGTCCATATTCCGCCATTTGTAATGTTACAGGCATTTGCATGGTCATTTGACTGTCGACCAGATTTGTTGTGTTCAAATGTTTTCAGCAAGGGGCGAGTCAACAGGAAACTCTCGAGGCTGGAGTAGGAGCGCTTAGACTGGAGCGCTAACAATCATCAGAGGTGTAAAGTACCTTCTGGTTGCACGTTCATTGGAGATTTCTTAGTGATTGGCTGACTTATTCTTACTTCTTTACCTAAAAAAAGCGTGACATCATACGATAGTTCTTTCACGATCAATCTCTGATGTATCCGACTTTTATCTGAAAACCTCATTGTGAAAAGGGCCAATTAATCTCAAACATTTAAATGTCACAAACTCATGTAACGCATAATTGCATCAAAATGTAAATGCATAAATTAGTGATGTATGGTCTTTGAAAACAAATTCAAATTTGATTGGAGCATTTTCCTACTGAAAAGATCCTAATCTCCATTATACAGCTCACGGAAAACAATCTACATCAGTTAAAAATCATTGTACATCAGGGGTCGAAATTAGTCCCATTGCTGTACTAGCCATTCGTGCATTCCTGAGAGTACCAGCCTTAACACATTCCAACTAGCCAAATACATCTACATAATCAAAAGAACTAAAAATCTAACTAGTCCTTCGGAGTACCAGTCATTGCATTTTACTAGCCTAGCATCTTTTTCGCTAGCCATTGGCTACCGGGCTAGTGCTAATTTCGAACCCTGTGTAACAGTAACATATTGTTATGTCAAATTAAACGTTTTTGTCAGGACATTGAAGTGACCAGAGGTCAAAATGTCCTAATTGTCCACAGAGTCCGCTGATTCTTTTCTCAGAAGATTGATATCTATATTATTTTATCGGAATGTTTAAAAATCAGATTTTGAAAAAAATTTATGATGCCTTTTTCATCATGCAAAAATTCAACGTCTTGCATCAGAGACTGACCGATCCAAAACATTTGTTACAGAATGATTATTTAACACATAAACACTTGCAGATGAACCGTTCTCAGTTTTGCTGAAGCTTTTTAATTGACGTTCAAACTAAATCCAGATAACATGATATTTATACTAAGATCCAAAAACAAGTGAACAAACTTACGGTACGCATCTGTGTTGGGGACACTTTCAGAAAACCCTGGAAGAACAAATGTGATCAATGGCTTCCTTGACATGGAGTGTGAATAGCACATCCCATATTTCAGATTATGTACTCATTGACCTGATATCACCCAAATTGCTTACTTATACATTGAAAAGAATTCCGATCGTACCTCGATACTCTGAAAAAACCATCACAGTAAGGACACTCTCAGAAAATCCTTAACATCGTGTGTGCCACCACTCCCAGAATTTACTCATGGAAGTTCAATAAAAGACACCTGGTTGATGCCAATGAATTATATTTGGAGGAGAGATGGTCCTTTGTAAACCATCGGTACCGGATACAGACAGACAGACAGACAGACAGACAAAGTTTATTGCATTCAAGGCCTCCGGCCCGTATACAGGAGAGTTACAATTTCATGTTATAAATAGTAATACAAAGTTCACGATATATTACACAAACTAGTGTAGTATAGACCTAGATTTCAGAATTTCGCCACGAAGATCTTGTGCATACTTCATGTACATCGCTAGATTTATAATTGTTGAAGTATCATTACAAGTTATAATTGATACAAATGCTTCCAGTGGGGATATTGATAAGTATCTATCCGAAATGTATTGCATTCGTAAATCTGTATACCATGGACAAACAAAAGTAAAATGGACTTCATCCTCTTTTGCACTATTACATAACTGGCATATTCTTTCACACTTCGCAATGGACAATTTTCTTCCTTTATTAATAATTATATCCATCAAGCCTAGTCTATATGGTGTAAAAGTGATGCTGCTGCTTTTGAAGGTAAGAAATGTTATAAATAACGCTCTGGTTACAGTAGTGTCTTAAACGATTTATATAGGTCATAATGCGAACTTGTTTCTAGGGTTGAATGCCATTTTTGAAAAAACATATTGATTGAACGTTCACGGAATTCCTTCCAAAACATATTAAAATCACCAACACCTTGGTTTAACCAAACAAAACCACAACCATATTATAGGCAATTTTTGGAAGGCGACTTTCGTGCATTGTGAGGATCTTAAGCCAATATTTCAAACATCTTATTTGGGAATTTATATAGCGGGGATATCTTCCGCACTCGCTGTAGACCATACAATTAGGAGTAGTTGATCCAACACCTAAAAACTTGTTACAAGCCATAAGATGCAATTTCTCTAAACAGTCGAAGCGTTGAAAACCCCACACCTCCGATCCATATTGTAAAATTGGTTGTATTTGGGCATCAACGAGTTTGAAAAAAACATTCCGGAATAAGACCCCACAATCATTCGAAATAGATAAAATCGAAATAAAAGCCTTCTTTACTCTTAGACACAAATCATATTCATTGTATATGTAAATAATACACCAAAACACTTATAGTGGTTAACTATGTTCATGGATTTCCCCTGGAAAAAAACATTTCTCTTTCGATGCAATGGGGCCCCCTCTTCTAAATATTACAAAATTTGTTTTATCAAGATTAACTGACAATTTCCATTCCTTACTGTAACTTTCCAGAATTTTTAACTGGTTCTGCAAGCCAATAACTGTTTCAGAAATCAAAATAACGTCGTCTGCAAATAGAAGTATGAATAACTCTAACATGTCTGGAAACAATTGTACACCGTGTCTATACCATCATGCGCAACGTCGTAGTATAATTCATTAATAGAGAATGAAAATAATAATGGACTAGCAATACAGCCTTGTCTAAGCCGAGTACATCTTCCTACGCAGAGCCTAAAATGCCAGTTTCCAAACTGTCATTTTATGCCTTGCTGCAGAGACTTTACTTTTCTATGCTGCTTTAGTGCCCCTACAGACTAGAGAGCAAGCACAGAAAACTCAAGGCTATGCAGCAAGGCATAAAATGACAGTTTGGAAACTGGCCTTTTAGGCTCTGCGTAGGAAGATGAGCCGAGTAAGGCCCATGGGACAATCTAAGTAATCGGTTACATCTCTACCACATCTTACACACGATTTTACATTTGAATACATTGCTTTTATCATTTTGTACATTTTCCCCCTTGACGCCGGCTTTACGTAAACAATACCTAAGTTTATGTCTATTTACAGAGTCAAACGCTTTTTTAAAGTCTACAAAGGCTACATATAACTTATGTTTTCTACGTGATAAACATTTTTGAATAAGAGAGGATGCCTTTTTTCCAGGAAATTACGAATGCCTCTTGCTATGTGGACAAGATTGCCTGTTTGTAGATGGACGGCAGAGTAGAGAATATGTTTCGAAAACACGTATGCGGAAGAAGGTCAATTCGCTTATATATGTGAATACTTTAATCAACAGTTCTTTGTATGTATATAGCAACAAAGGAAATCTGCAGGGAAAGGTGATTCTTTCATTCCTTTAAAAGTTAATGATTGACGCAAGTGTTGGAATATGGGTCCAAAGGGTTAATATTAGTTTTGACACCGAAACTGTTCTTTTCAGATCTTAAATCATCCTGTCCTGACAACTTTGTCCTGTCGGTTTGTCTTCCACAACATTGTCTGTTGAGAGAGGTATTCTTTCACGGGTCATTTCTTGATCTTGTAGCCATCGTTGATCAGGTTTAAGAGCAGTTAGCAGTTTCTGAAAAAAAGAAGATGTAAACTTGGTGTTATAGAATTATCAAATCAATGATGAAATTGCATCTCCATGTAGTCCTTAAAGGGGCAGTAGCACGTTTTAAGGGGGAATATAATCTGATGTCAGGAAAATGAAAATTAATGGTTCCAATTGATAGACAATATATTTAAACTAAATGACGCACTAATAAGTTATATATATAACGTAAAGTTTAGCCGTGCGATTCCTATTTCTTACACAAAATGAATTAAAGGTGTTCACACAAAAATGGCCGCCAATGGATTATAAGTTAATCTTCATACTTTGTCCTCTGACTATGGCTGATTGGCTTGTGTAATGAGATTTTTGACACTGTCATAATAATACATTTAACATTAACTTACAATTATCAGTGAAAAATTCAAAATAAAAAATTATCAAAAAACGTGCTACTGCCCCTTTAAACAAAACTTAAACAAAACTATCACACATGTGCCATTTCTAGAAGTTACAAATGCATTATTAATATAGACTTAAAAAAAAATGAGCGCAATGAATTATTGATTACAATGAACAATTACATTTTCAATGCAATAATCACTTTTGAGTGAGCTTTTCAGGTTACAAATGTAGGATGCTTTACTGAAGTTTTAACAAGATTTTGTACTTGTTTAATGGAGACTCCGTGTGTTTTGTAGACTGTCCATACAAACAAAACCGGAACTGGTATGAGCTGCACCAGTGCGATAAGCCAGCCAATCGCATTAGCCCAGCCTGGGTATATGTAATCACCATATTTGGGAGGGCGGTATGTATAAAACGAGTAACTCAAAATAACCTGAAAATGAGAATAAATGAGAATTATTTCAGTATATTTTGTAAATTGCTTACGGTTTAAAAGGTCTGAGCATCTTCCAACGCATGGGTAAAATGCCAGTCATGGATTTCGACCCTTCGACTATTCTGGTTTGATGACATCGCTCTCTGTCGATAATGTGTTACCTCGAGTTATTTCCCTTATTATAACCAATCACTGACGCTCCTTTTTATCTGTATTGATTGACCTCGTTAAATCAAGTTTGCCAATTCTTCTAAAATAATTCTAAATCTCGGTGGTTTTCGGTTTTGAAATACTTGCACTGATTGATTAAACGTGAAAGTAAGTAAAATATATCGGTCTGTATTGCACAGTACTGTATTGTTGCTTCGTTCTCTCTAAACCTTTTTCAGTCGACTGACTTCGACAGAAAGACCGCCATGTTTTTCTCAGTTCGATGTAGTTTTGTAAAGGGATTTCTCATTGGAATATGCCTTTCCCTTAAAGTAAGCCAGAGAGCAAGCACAGAAAAATCAAGTGTCGAGAGCAAGACTTATATGAGTAAGTTTGGAAACCATTTTTGTAAGCTTTGTGAGGAAGATGTGGTCTGACTGGAATGGAGAATTACACTTTAGTACTATTTGTACTGCATTATGAATGTTTATACACTAGAGCTGAAACTTAAGACAACGTATGTAATTTATTTTTAATTATACAAAATGAATACAAACATGAGCCAAAATTCAGTAATTCATACTTACAGCAAACGAGAGAGGACAGACGAACTTCATCCCGATGATCATAAAGGGAGGTATTGTTTTATTCCACATCCTTATTGCATCTTCATTTAATCTATCCACTCCTTCAATATAACCATATTATTCGATATCAGGCTAAGAAATAATTGATGACAAAAAAGAAAATGAATATTAAAAACTCTACACCTTAAAACATACACATAGCTATAATGTTTTTCAATCTAAAGGAAATAAACCGTTCTGGGATGCAAAGCTGTTTGATTATACAAGATGCCAAGACTTCATATAAAAAGCCCGACTTCAAGTAATAGTCTTTATTTAAATTGCTCCAAACTTTCAACTTTACAACTTAAATCCATACCATACATTTTGGTTTACAGGAAATTCTTATTTGATCATGTAAAACACCCTTTACATTTTATTTTTAAGCAGGTTGAAAGTAAGTTTTGACTGCTAGAATGAGAATATTCCAAACCGTATATCCAGGTGATGACTGTGGTCTCACCAAAAGCTATCAGACCAATAGATGGGAAGGAACAGAACCAGTCAACCAGAGTGAACACGTACAGACCTCCCTGTGGAGCAGAGAGGTATCAGTTTGTACAGGTAAAATCTCAAGATAAGTACCATCTCAAGATTGTTCGAAATATTGTTCGAGATACTTGTTTCTTCAAAGGACAAATATGAGTTAAGAGTATCATTTACTAGTCTCTAATTCTCTCTAATCAGAGGTACATCAATGTCATGAACCAATCCTCGGATTATTAGACCAAATCCCTAGCTTCCGCTTGTTTCCCCTTACGGAAAATTTGTACCAAAAACCTTTTGAAAATATTCAGTCGGCGGTCAAACTGTTCGCATTGAAAGTATATTTCTCGCCACAAGGACAAGCTTTGATTGTATCCAACCAGATTCCATTTCTAGCCCACCAACTCGGCTAATTCCAAGAGGGACTAGATCAACATCTTTACTTTATCTAAGTCTGTGGGGAGAGAATGGTTACATCAACGATAAAGCTGATCACCTTTAACATGAACACATTGCAGCACAGGAAGGACGGCAACAGAACTGCAGCGTAAGCCGCCCACTGACGTTTCTGAAATTTGGGTTGAAGCTCCACTATTGCAGCCACAACTACCTCGCAACATGGCATCTACAAATAAAATTGGATAAATAGTATTAACTCAAAAGCGTTAAAGTCTTAAAGATCTATCTTCTTCATTTGGTTTTATTTGGCCAAATTTCAGTAGTCTCACAGTTTTTCTAATTGTTTTGTTATTTTTGCACATTAGCGGTTTTAAGTTCAATTAAATAGTCAATAAAAGCAATTGTTATATCTGGAGTGGTCAATAAATCAAATTAATCCAAATAGTCCAAGAACACCCAAATTCATTTTACAAAATAGGGGGGTACTTAATTAAGTTCTTTGTGTATAGATGTTCCAGGCATCTAATATATTTTGCCAAAATGGATTTCTTGATGAAACATATCTATGAATGTTAGCACCAAGTTTAAATAAATCCTCAACTGGAAAGCATCGCTGGTGTTCTTCTTTATGTATAAGAATGAAAACATTAAGATTGTCATTGAAATTATTTATATCTTCATCTGCGATGCCCTATTAAAATAATGGTTTAAACAAGACATCAGTCATCATCCAATACATGCCTTTCATTGAGAATTGTAACTTATCCATCATTAAATGAAATAAGTATGTTTATCATGATGCAAAATGAAGTCAATGGCATTTCTTTGAAATTGGTTTATATGGAAGTCCTTGTAACAAAATAGTTTTGTTACAAGTAAGGGTATTATGTTAACATCGTGAAAATAAACCGTAACAGAAATGCATCTTGAAGTCGTTCAATCTCTCTCCATTTCCGTCGCATGTATACTCTTCTCCTGCTTCTATGTCACTTGAACTTTCTTTTGGCTCGTATACGTAGGCAAAGCATCGCCCCTGTCATTTGAATATAACGATTGTGATCAGGATGACTAACATTCCATGGAAAGTGATACGTCACTCTCTAAATTGGACGAGTCCATTCTGCTGTGCTAATTTTGTAACAATTTCCAATAACAACAAACAACTGTGCACGCAGATGTTACAGTTCACATTGGTTATGGCGAAAACACATCCGGGTTCGAGGCAAACTGCATGATGTAGGATTATGCGCACATTATCGTTTTTTCATTGTCTTACAAACTCATAAATAGAAATTGCAAGATGATTAACTTAACTAACGATTTGTTGAAAGTTTGAGATATTTGGAGGATGTTTAGTATGTTTAATCGACGGTTAAACTTTAGGCTTTTACAATTAGCTTGTGTTGTTTTACATAACGAGGGCATACATCGAGGAAAACCCGTTCCTTCTAACACGTCACGAGGCAGTCACGCTTCAGCGCGTTTTATTCTGTTCGCCGGCCTCATTTGGCGGTGTATTTATAAAGTCGCAATTTAGCCGTTACTAGGTCGATTTCAGAAAAATTAAGTTGAGTCAATGTCAAATGGTTATCCCTATTTCATGAATCCCGAAAGTTGCCATATCGCATATCAGTCCATCTTTAAGGACAGTGGTACATTGTTTTGGTCTGGTAATTTTTACGCTTTCCTAACATAATGGCTACTGCATTGATGCTCAAACATGTAGAATAAAATAAAGTCACTACTTTTAATGTAATATGAGCTAGAAAATATGATATTTCATCCAACACTGAGCCTAAACTTTTGTCTAGCGGTATATTTCGTATGTCATTGAAATATAAACATAATATAACAAGTCGCGCGTCGTGCCAATAGATTTTGATATTCGTTTCAAAACCATTTTGTTTTTGGTAGACAATGGAAGATAATCCTGTTGGTATACAATGAGATATTTGCACAGATAAAAGTAGTTGTTTAAGACCTATAATAGATATCTTTCCTTACAAACAAAGTTGAGATTCAACAACGACTATCAATGTACAGTAACAATGCAGATTTGACTTCAAAACCTAGTGAGAAAACGAGGTTCGTTTAAAAGTTGTCATTGTACAATTGTTTTATTTCTATCAGTGTTCTCTTCTGTCCATCTTGTATACACAATGCAAATCATGTTTAATGTAAATATTAGAGAGAAGGTTTTTGATTTGTATCCAATTTATTGCCAATGAATAGAATATGTCTAAAACCTAAACCACCGAGAAAATGCGGAGGAACTTACCAAAGTGTCGAAGCCGAGAGTGATCAACATGATGAAGGTGAGAGCCGTCCACACTTGGGGGTAGGGGAGAGCCGCTATCGCTTCTGGGTACACTATGAAGCCCAGATCCATTCCTGGAACATATTCAATCCGTTCAGTTAAGGATAAACCTCATAAAATATGTGTCTCGTTAGATACCGTAAACATTCTTTGTAAAAAATCAATATACGTTTACAGTTGTTATGTTATATACATCTTATTATCTATGGTCAAGTATATATCTATATATATATGTTATAGATATACCCACTTTCCCGAGGTGTATCGCTCAATAACCTCCTGTTTGAATCGTGGATCTCCTAGGCGTAGCGACACCAATAGGCTCCTACTAGTTTCATTGTAATCTTCAGGGAGTACAAAACAGTTGTGTTTGTACAACTGTTTTGTACACCCTGAAGATTACAATGAAACTAGTAGGAGTCTATTGGTGTTGTGTGTGTTTTAACTTTTGAATATATATATTTATTTATACGGGCACCTGCTGTTTGAAAGGTGTCCACTGTCACTCCTCGTAGATAGGCAACGTGTCCGATGATGGCGAAGAACGCAAGGCCAAAGTAGACAGCACTTGCAACATCGATGACTGTGATGATAAATACATCCCTAGGAATTAAAAAAACATAGACATGAATACGTTTACGTCCTTGATTTAGCAATCACTTTGTATAGTGAAAGAAAATCTCTAGTAGTAGAAATAGTAGTAGTAGTAGTAGTAGCAGTGGTAGTAGTAGTAGTAGTAGTAGTAGTAGAAGTAGTAGTTGTAGTTGTAGTTGTAGTTGTAGTTGTAGTTGTAGTTCGAAGTTGTAGTTGTAACTGTAGTTGTAGCAGAACCAGTAGTAGTAGTAGTAGTAGTAGTAGTAGTAGTAGTAGAAAGATAACATCCAGAATAACAAAACCTTCAAGCTTAAAATTCATGAAAATCTCACCTCAAACAGTTATTTTTGAACTTGTTGTGCCCGGTCAAAGTTGGAACAGTTCCATATGCTAATCCGAGTGAGTATAGGGAGTAAGCACAGGCTTCTACCCATACCTAAAATATAAAAAGATTATTGACATTATACACATACAGACTGCTTAAACACTGTTTATATTAATGTAAATTTATCAACTTCTCTTTAAAGGAAAATTCCAACCTTTTAAAACAATGTATATTGATAAATCCTTCAACTTTGGCTGATAATTTTGAGCTAAATCACCAAATCTGCAATAAAAAGTTGGGAATAAATCAAGTTTACCGGCATCGATGGGGGACGCCATATTGTTATCTCGAACGGTAAACGAGAGCGAGAAACACCGGGAATATGACGTCAGCGACACACCACGAAATTAGGAGACGCCGTTAGATTCAATGGTGGGCGGTGACGGCCCGTCAAACATGAAACTGTAACAACGTTAACCGTCACGACTTCAGTAAAGACATGCCGGGTCGAGAATATTCTACTTCTATGATGCCTAAAGCAATAAATAAATATTTCTCACCAGCAGACTGCTGAAAACTTCAGGACAGGTTGGAAAAGATCTCCCATGTGCGGACGTCACAAGCTAGGTTTGAACACTGACTCTCACTGTCATTTTTTTACAATTTTTATAAACTAGAGACACCATACATAAGGTTAAAGTAAAGTGTTAAATGACTTTGCTGAAATAAGTGCATTTGTAAAAAAACTAAACGTAACATAGAATAATTTTTTATTAATCATATCACTCGAAATAAATAGACCTACTGACGTTATCTTGTCGAAGCGAATCCTAAAAAGCGAATCCGCGATGACGGTGGTATGGTTCGTTATCAAATGAAATTGTTTATATCAATCAAAACACGATTGAGTTATTTGAATTTCTATGTTGGCATGGACTTCACGTTTTGTCACGGGGATGGGCACTTTGCCCCGTGTGTTATAAAAAACATCTTTTTGGATAACATATTGGTGCAAAAGTTATTATTTTACATTTCTTAAACAAATAATGTAAAGGAGGACTATCATTTTCGTATCAACATACTGCTGTATTCAATAAAAATGAAATATACCATTTTACCAAAAGGGTGATGTTTTGTTAAAGAATAACGCCACGTATCGGATGCAAAAACATATTGTTCTGTTGTTTTTTAATTCATGAACATATAATTCATTGTATATTACTGTTCAACCCTAAACAATAAGCAATTTATGCCGTTCTGCCAAATTCGACACAAAATAGATGGTGTGATTTTTTAATTCGTCCATATAACCAATTCTATTCTTCTTTTCTTTTATTTATTACTGGTTTTGATAGTCAATTACCTACATTATTAACACTACGTAGTTAACAGAAATGTACATGTACCAGCCATAATGATATCTTGTCATTAAGAATGTTGAACATGTAGGTCAATGACATGTTATGAAATATTTTGAGCATCCTTGCCAATTTTTATGTTTATTCTATCCTTTATATTGGTTCGATAGTTGCCTTGCATTATCAAGATGATACCTTTTAATTAGTACTAGCTGATAAAAGGTGTGTAATATCTACTACATTGTGTGTTGTTTTTCACATGGGGCAAAGCGCCCAGGGGATTGGGCACTTTGCCCCAAACTACAGGGCAAATCGCGCCCCCTTAGTCAAAATACATTTACCTAAATATGTCCTTATGGCGAAATGGTAGATTATTAAAACATGTGCCATGTAACAGTCTATCGGATAAGTATTAGAGATTGTGTGCAAGTTGTATTCTGTACATGTCGGGGTGCCCACTAGACGCACTTACATGTAAGGGGGCGCGCTTTGCCCTGGTCTCCGCCTAGTATACTAAAACAATCAGTAAGAAGTGGTATGGTTCTTTAGCCATATGTATGACTTAGCAGTGCAAAAACACTGCCATCGTGAGTTGAATGAACCGGCCGAACAATTTTACTCACAGGTACCAAAGGCAGTTCAAGATTCGTGTGTAAACACTTCATTTGCCGTTGTTCAGTGTTCTTTACTTTAGGCTTGTTTTATAATAGTTTGGTTTAGAGACTGCAAGCCTATCTTCTAGTTTAGATCTCCGTTTATGCGCGTTGTAACGCAAGCTGCCATTGCAACTTAGCCTAAGGGAAGCAACTCTTGTCCCTAAGAGAGATAGACTCGCCCTCTTTGTTATGGAAGGTGATAGAACGTGTGTTCGAATCCTTCAAAGACACGTTGAAATGTTTTTAATTTGAAAATCATCGGGTTTTTTTATAGAATTTTGAAATGTTAAAACGTTGGAGTTGTGACTTAATAACGTGCACGGTATTTAAAGGCATTTATAAGGAGGAAATATATTTTGTCAATACACTGTCGCAGCCATTACACCGTTCATTTGCATATATTAATGCGCGCATCTTTTAAAACGATGTCAACAATCAAAATGGTATAATCAAGCATTTTCGTCGAATAAAATTTAAAATGACATTGTATGATAAAGAAGTTATCATGCTCGTGTGTTTTGGGATCGTAAATATCCTGCATTAGGAATAAACACTATGTATTTAGCTCGCCAAGGCTCGCAAAATACAATGTTTATTCCTGATGCAGGATATTTACGATCCCAAAACACACTCTCATGATAACCTCTATTTATTTTCTATGGTTTTTTTAGATAAATTCATATCGATAATAATACTGGACAAAACCGCATATTAGTCGTAGTTGCTTGTTGGATAATCTGTCCGACGACTGGGTCGTTCTGTTGGCACAACGATGTTTTATGTTAACAAAGTGCGCAGCGCACACATTCAGCAAGTCTGGTCAAATCATGGAAACTCCACTTCACAAAGATGTACGGAGTTTATAATGTAAGCTCCTTGCATCGATTTCTTGTGGTGTGTCGATGACGTCACATTTTGAAATAAAATGGCGACCCCGTTGGTGTGACTAACAGCCTTCTAATAGAGATTTTATGAACGCTTCGATCCAGCACTCGATAGAGGCAAGGGCATGTAACTCTAAATGGTTTTGGTGCTAGTAAAGTGTGTCTCCAAGACTGACTCGTCGTGTTGTCACTGCATGCGAAGATGGGCTTTGTACCTAATAAGAGAAGCATTTAACATTGGCTACGAGGATGGAAAGAAGAGTGTTTGTTTCTTTTCACATGAAACACAAAAACACAGGGTGACATTTAGAGATATTTGAGAAAATACGTGAAATTCAATCCTACTTTCAAAGCACATGGTATTTCCAATATGGCGGAAGGTGGCCAAGCAGAGCAACAGATAGAAGTTTTAGTGCATACTGACTCTAGAAGTTTACAAGCACAACCTTTTATTCCATCTTCAGATCAAATTTCAACTCGGAAATTATGGGAAGAATGGTTGGAATCAATTGAGAGGGAATTTAGATTTTTCAAAATCACAGATCCCACAGATAAGAAAGATGCCTTGATAATATTCGGAGGTAAAGAGATATCTAGACTTTCTAAAAGTTTGCCTGATCCACCAGGTGGTGCAAATGAATTTGAAAAGCTTAGAACCAAGTTGAACGGTTATTTCACTCCCAAACGAAACAAACACCATGCCAGGTACTTGTTTCTCAGAATGAAGCCACTCACAAATGAATCAATATGTACATATGCCTCTCGACTTCGTGAGAAGGCACAAGGGTGTGAATTTGATGCAAATTGCGATGAAAGAATTTTAGAACATATCATTCAAACAATTGATAACAAGACTCTTATCCAGAAAACAATTAATAAATCATGGACACTATCACAATTTTTAACAGAGGCTTCACAGGTGGAAGATGTTGCTCTTCAAGTCAACCAAATGAGGGAGGAACTAGACACCCCATCATCAGTTCATCAGGTATCACGGCGATCAAGAGGTAGATTTAAGAGACATTCCCAAACAAACAGTAGGCAATATCCTCAATGCACATACTGTGGTCTGACAAGCCATGCACCAGGTAGAAACTGTCCTGCTTATGGGAAAACATGTAGATCATGTGGAAAGTCGAATCACTTCCATTCCATGTGTAGGAAAAGCAGAACTAACAGAGAAGATTGTAAACTTTCTAACAAATCAGAGAACAGTAAGAAGAAAAACAAAGTCAAGAAAGTTTCGGAACAAGAGGTCTCAGATGCGAGTTCTGATGATTTATTTTTCAATCAAGTCTCAAAGCACTTAACAGTGAAAGTAGTGAAGAACATCAAAGATGACACTCAAAACAGTAAACTGATACCAGTGAAGATAGATGACGTGAATGTATTTGTTGAACCCGACACAGGCGCGGATGTCAACTTGATGGATGAACACCAGTTCAAGTCATTCACAAACCGTACTCAGAATCTACCAGTGCTCAGAGCAAGCAACTGCCAACTAACAGCACTCCAGAAGAAGATACAGGTGAAAGGTGAATTTAAGACAGTCATCAGAAACCAGACATGCGGCATTGAAACAACTGTTATTGTCATCAGAGGTCACATGAATTCTCCTCCACTGCTTGGTCGAGAATCTCTGACAAAACTTGGAATGATGAAGATATCTCCAGAAGGCACATTTCAGGAGAAGAATGACTTGAGAATAAAGAATATCACCTCAATAACAGAGAAATCTACTCAAGTTCAGAAGATACTGAGTGAATATAAGCATGTCTTTGAAGGCGTTGGAAGATTTCGAGATCCTGTAACCAAGAAAGAGATTACAGTCACACTACCTATGAGATCGGAAGCTGTTCCCATTGCGCAAAAAGCACGTCCAGTACCATACTACTTGAAGAAACCTTTGAAAGTATTGTTGGACAATGGCGTAAAGAACGACTTGTTTGAGAAGTGTGATGCAGATCACCCAATCACATGGTGCTCTCCTCTGGTAGTCCAGCCGAAACCTAGGTTTACATCAAAACATCCAGAAGAACTCACATCAGACATGATTAGAGCAAGCACTGATCTTCGGATTCCAAACAAGTATATGGAAAGATGTCGCATCATACAGGGACCAATTGTTGAGGATTTCACTCACAAGTTCCATGAATGTACAGTCTTTTCAAAAATGGATCTTCGACAGGGATATCAACAACTATCATTAGATGATGCATCAAGAGACGTTGTAACTTTCTCAACTCCCTGGGGAAACTACAGACCCAAGACGCTCCCTTTTGGCGCAAAGACTTCTCAAGATGTGTTTGATGAAACCATGTACAGAATCTTCGGAGACATCCCAATGTGTTTGAACAACAGAGATGACATACTCATTGGCGGTAGAGACATTCAGGAGCATGATGAAACACTCAGAATTGTACTCAAAAGAGCATCTGACTATGGCATAACCATGAACAGACAGAAGTGTCAATTTCAGGTCAAAGAAATTGAATTCTATGGATATGTTTTCACGGACGGAAAACTGAAGCCAGCTCCAAGCAAAGTTGAAGCAGTCAGGAAATGTGAGAGACCTAACTCAAAAGAGGAAGTAGGCAGTTTCCTGGGAATGATAGGATTTCTCTCGAAATTCATACCCCGATACTCAACACTGACCGCTCCCCTGAGAGAACTTACACAGAAAGATGTTAAGTTTAAGTGGGGACAAGAGCAAGAAGATGCATTTGAGAGTTTAAAACAGCAGATCACAGAAGATAGTACTGTAGCTTACTTCAATCCTCAGAGACCTATTACTGTTAGAGTTGAGGCAAGCTATCATGAGGGTTTATCTGCTGGCTTATTTCAGACAACTGAGAAAGGCCTCCAACCAGTACATTTCATCAGTAGAACCATGACACATACAGAAAAGAGGTACAGTCAGACTGAGAAGGATGCACTTGCAGTGAAATGGGCCAAGCAAAGATTCAGAATGTATCTACTTGGGGCTCCTAGATTCAAGATAGTGACTGCACATAAACCAATAATTCCTATGTTCAACAGGGCAAACATCAAATTGTCGCCAAGGATTGAAAAATGGGTAATGGAGATGCAGGATGCAGATTACGAGATGGTTTATGAGCCAGGCCGAGACGAGCAAGATCCACTAGATTTCCTGTCCAGACATCCACTGCCGGAGACAGGAAGTGACAGCACAGAGCGAGTCGTGAGACACGTAACAGAAACGGAGAATGCAGTTGTGATGAAGAGAATAGTAAAAGAGAACAGCAAAGATCCTCAGTTACAGAAGATTAAAGAAAGAGTGTTGCATGAAGACTGGGAGAAACACAAATCAGATCCTGATATTGCACCATTCTATCCAGTGAGAGAAGAGATAAGTGAAATAGGAGGACTAATGCTCAGACTCAACAGAATAATAGCACCAAGATGTCTGCAGAGAACCTTGATAAAAGCTGCACACAGTTTAGGACATCTAGGGACAACAAAGACGAAAAGAATGTTGAGAGAAAAATATTGGTTTCCCAGCATGGATTCCATGGTAGAGACTATTACAAAGCAGTGTTATGAGTGCCAGGTAGCAAACAAGGATCATCGCAAAGAACCAGTGAAATTGACTAACATTCCAAGAAAAGAATGGGACACTGTTTCAATGGACTTTGGTGGACCGTACCCTGACGGTCACTACAATCTTGTCGTCATAGACAAAAGAACCCGATATCCAGAAGTAGCAACGGTGATGTCAACATCAGTGTCATCCACAAAGAAACACCTGAGACGGATGTTCACGACACATGGTGTACCAAACAAAGTTGAAACGGACAACGGACCGCCGTTCAATTCAAGAGATTTCGCAGATTTTGCCAAAGAGGAAGGATTTACTCATCATAGAGTTACTCCACTACACCCAAGAGCAAACGGCGAAGCAGAAAGTTTTATGAAGGTACTCAACAAAACTGAACAGATCAGCCACTTGAACAAATCCAAAGAAGATCGCGAGACAATGTTAAACAACATGCTGATTGGATATCGTTCAACGCCACACCCAGCTACTGGCATATCACCATACAAAGCACTCATGAACAGAGAAGTGAGAATAAAGCTAGACTATGAAGATCTCACATTGTCAGCAGAGAGCAGTGATGTCATAGCAGAGAGAGATATGGACTATAAACTGAAGGCAAAAAGAAATTCAGAGAATAAGTTCACAAAGGAGCATAGCATGATCATTGGTGACTATGTACTTCTAAAGCAGCAGAAGAGAAATAAATGGAGTACATCTTATGAGCCGATGTTCTACGTTATCTTCAAGATACACGGATCTTCGATATCAGCCCGAAGGTTAAGTGACGGAAGAGAAATCACGAGAGATTCAAGTCACTTCAAGCAGGTGAACGCTGTTGTAGAGAATCTAAACTACAAGCAAACTGACACAGAGGACTGGAGGGAAAGACTGATGCAATCAACTGCAATCATCAACAATGAAGAGGAGTTAGCTGAACCGGTGGTAACTAATGAGCAGAGCAACGTCACAACCACACCACTGAGACGGCATCCAGCGACGGCAGCAACCTCACCAGCAACGCCGACTCCAACTCCACCAGTGGCGACATCAACTCCAACGGCAGCACGATCACTGACACCCAGACCAACACGAGTGAGACAGAAACCAGCCTATCTCAGTGACTATGTTACTTAATGTGTGATGAAAATACAAGAGACAAATGTGAATCTGAGATTAGAACCTGAGTAGAATTGATATTATGAACTTTAAATGTTTTAAATACTTACCTTATTTATTTATTTAAGAAAAGCATAAGTTGCTATTTATTTCAAGGACATTTAAAGAAAAGGAATAGTCTGAGATAATATTTCTGCATTCATTTAAAGAAATGATTCAAGTTGAATATCACAGACTTTAATTTTGTTTTATTTGAGAATTTTGAGTTGAATATGGTTAATGAATCCATCTGTAAAGAAAGGGAGAAATGGTGTGACTAACAGCCTTCTAATAGAGATTTTATGAACGCTTCGATCCAGCACTCGATAGAGGCAAGGGCATGTAACTCTAAATGGTTTTGGTGCTAGTAAAGTGTGTCTCCAAGACTGACTCGTCGTGTTGTCACTGCATGCGAAGATGGGCTTTGTACCTAATAAGAGAAGCATTTAACACCCGTCATCGCTCAAAGAAGAAGGTTTAAAATTCTGTAAATACTAAATTTATAAAATACTAAAAATTTAATAATTTGTGAGAATGTCCTCTAATAACTCAAACTTTTGCTAGAATTAAATTAAAATCGTACTGGAATTTTCACTGGCTCATTATAGCCAGCATGTCATCAGACTTTCGGACTTTTCGGGTTTGATGAGCTCAATACGTTTGTTAAATATCGATGCCTCATCATGAAGCTATACCAACCCTTGGTTCGAGTAACATTTTGAAGTCTGGGTTGATGTAGAAGATGATGCCGTCGGTTGAGCCGGGCAGGAGACACCCCCTGATGAGGAACACGGTGATCAGCGCGTAGGGCAGCAGGACCGTCACGTACACGATCTGCAATATGAGAATACCTTTTTGTGGACTTAAGAAGTACTGATACTAGCGAAAAGCTGCTCAGCTGAGCTCCGAAAGAAAACTTTGAAAATACTTGTTATTAGAACGAGAAGGTGTATAGAAACAAATATCAAGACATTGTAAGTAGATCAGGATCATTTCTGGAGTCAATCGAGGAGTCGGGAAGCGAGAGTGAGCGGATTGTCTGTCATGGACCCGATCGCCTCACAGGACTACGTACCTATCTGCAATATGAGAGTACCTTTTTGTGGTCTTTAGAAGTACGGCAATGATACTAGCTCGTATTGAATTGGTCGGAATAATGATAATAACCTGTATTGGGGGATCCAGAAGAGGATGGGAGGGTGTACACCCCACACAAGAGAGAAGCATTATGGTAGATGTTTCTTATCTATAATAATTTAATATATAACAATCGTGGTTTGCAGGGAATTTTAATTCGGTAAACCTATACACACATAACCGTAAATCCAAAGTTATGAATTCAATAGTAGTACTAATTATTAATACGACAAATATAGGGCACACCCAACCCAAACGAAAATCCTGTAATCGCGCCTTGCATGATGTTGCGGCACACAAGAAACAAGAAATGCAGGGGAGGTAACTCCAAACTATTCGAACGTTTCAAATATAAAGCGTTTTGCATGTGGGATTTATATTCAAGATTTTGACAATGGTTTCGATTTGAAAATGAAATGACAACGTGTAATCCTGCCCAATTGTGCTAATTAACTTAAATCGATTTTGTATATAGATGGTAGACTAACATCACATCACATCAAAGATATAATATCTGCCAGCTGATTTCGTCGAAAATGTTGAATATATGAATATGAAATGACATATCTTACAAATATTTCGTAAAAGACTATGTTGGTGTTATGTTGATGATTACTTATTCTACACAAGGAAATAGTTCGTTGATATTTCAACTTTTGGTCTTGATATTAACACCGGTCGTTATAAATAATCATCAGTTGAAAATCCACACAACTCTTCCTCGTTCGTCTAGACAACTTCTAAATACCTCTTAGAGAGAGTTGGACTTTTTTATTCTATTTGTCCAAAATAATTTACAAAGTAAACAATAATCCAAGTCTCCCATACAAATATATAGAAGTAAAAAGAAAATATTAATGAATTTGTAAAGAGATGGGGTATAAATCAACTGCTTAAAGTCGTGTAATGAATAAATTTTCCATTTGTGATTAATTTTTTAAATGTCATTCTTTTCATAAAAATGAATCTTTCTACAAAAACAATATGTGCCACATTTAGTTAATGAGTTTTGAATAGAGTTTCTAATTTTATCAGAAAAGGGGAAGTAATTTAAAGAAATTGAACTGCGAAATCTAAATAGATTTAACTCAACGGTTATTTTTCTTTCGTCTTACTGTTGACATGTATTAATAAATATGGAATTGTCTATCTAAATTTATTCAAATCGTTGACTACCAGACCTTTCCAGTGATCCGAATGCCCTTGAAGAGACAAAGGTAGACCAGGAGGTAGTTGCCAGCCAGACACAACACCAGGGGCCATCTTAACCCGCCCATGTGCTCCAAGCCATCCGTCAGCTCCAACACCTTCAACCTAACAACACAGAAGAAGAAGAAAAATGTTTATTAAAGTGTCACATAATGTACATAAAATCACAGTATAAATTGCATACATGTATATGAACTTAAAAATAAAATGTACATTATCCGGCCAATTTGACCTATGAGACATTAAAAGCAGTAAAACAGCATAGTATAAGCATATTACAGTAAAATTAACGAACACACACACACATTTTATCACAGCATTGTAACTACTAAAAAAACACATAATCAATGGTTTGGTATCGCTAATTATGCTAATCTAAATTACAGTTAATCAATAAGGTCCCTCAGTTATAGTATTTACATGTATATAATCCATTCCTGACTGTACCATAATGCTTGAAAATTATTCAAGTGTCATGCTTTCAGAATTAGTTCAACAAATACTCTATTATTCCTATATTATGCAAAAAAAAAGATATGGTATTACTCATAAGTAAGTAAGTAAGTAAATTCCAATCACCTCATCTTGTCCTTGTCATTGAAGACTTGTCATCGGTTATTCTCTTCAAGATTAGTTAATTTCTCGAAGGAAAAGATAAATATCTCACTTTACATTAATAGAGCATACCGGGAACTCACTTCCAAAATTCTTCGGCAGCAGTGGCACAGGAAGTCGAATTTAGACCTTCCTCGATGTATTGAGTGCCATTGGTCTCCACCACACATCCTTGGGCCTGTGATGAGTTATCGTGGAGTGTACTAGTGTATGTTCCCGATACACAGAGGGGTGTATTCCACGGGTTGCCACACGATGTCCAGGGAAGATCGGAGCGGAAGGTGTGGTACAGATAGTAGAGGAACCAGGCGAACTGACTTGAGTAGTAGGTGGCGTAAAATAGGGACAGCAGCACCATCCCTACACCCAGACCTGCAGATGAGAAGTGAAGTGTAGACTACTGGCTTGTACACTAATATCTGTTTGAGTCGTCTTGCAACATTCTTGCTACTCATTTTTTAGCTTAGGGTCGTGAGGAGGGGAGGGGCTATATCTAGCAAAGCAGTCCGTCAGACTGAAACGGGTAACACATACATGACATAAGTTGACAGCACTATCTTAAATTCATAACTTTATCATTCCTGTTTCTTCAACTTACCTTATCTGCAACTACAATACATTCCTACAATACACTGATCTCTATCATGGCAAATGCTTCCTATCGCTGACAGTCGGTTATTTTAAACTATGTGTAGCACTGTAATCCGGATGCTGCCAATATTGCTATAGTTAAATATATAGCTAAAGTCATGACATTGGCTGGTTTTAATATTGATAAGTGGCATTAGCCATGACAGATACGAGGGTATTGTAGGTTGAACTTGATAAGTCTATCTCATTGTATCTCTGAAGTGACAAGTATTTACCTAGCATACGTGGCTTTTGTTCCTCAGAGGCGCCCTAAGAGGAGTGATTTTACGGGTTTTAATCATGGTTATCGTTAAGCTATTACCATCTAACAGGGTTGACGAAAGTCCCAGAGATTACCCAACTCCGTACGATAGTATTGAATACTTAAATCAACCTAGAACTTGAAGTGATTTCAACGATCATGATTTGAACAGTACTACAATTTTTTCGGATCAATTCCCCTGCTTGATTTGAAGCCACACATGAAAGCCAGGCAACACCGCCAGCAATTATGTATCAGCAGCTAACTAGCCTAAATAGTAGCGGTGGACAAAGGTTCCATAGATTGATAGTGTCAACTTTTCAAATAGCAACGATGATTCATATAGTTGTCACTACCTTTAATGAGTTAACAGAGGTTACAGAGTGTCATAGTGTCACCCTTTTAAATAGTAACGATTACTTATTGTCTTAAAGGTCATTTTTGGTCGGACACTTTTAAAGTGTGTGACACTTAAATATAATAATCTTCTTCTTCTTCAGCTTAAAAACTTGTTTCTACCTTTGAAGGGTGGACACAGGTTCCATAGAATGATAGTGTCTCCCATTCAAATAGCATAATGATTAATATTGTTGCTTTCTTTGAAGGGTTGACAAAGGTAACATATATTGATAGTGTCTCCCATTCAAATAACAACGATGATTAGTATTGGTGTTGCTTTCTTTGAAGGGTTGACAAAGGTTCCATAGATTGATAGTGTCTCCCATTCAAATAACAACGATGATTAATATTGTTGTTGCTTTCTTTGAAGGGTTGACAAAGGTTACATGGATTGATAGTGTCTCCCATTCAAATAGCATAATGATTAATATTGTTGTTGCTTTCTTTGAAGGGTTGACAAAGGTTCCATAGATTGATAGTGTCTCCCATTCAAATAGCATAATGATTAATATTGTTGTTGCTTTCTTTGAAGGGTTGACAAAGGTTCCATAGATTGATAGTGTCTCCAATTCAAATAGCAACGATGATTAATATTGTTGTTGCTTTCTTTGAAGGGTTGACAAAGGTTACATGGATTGATAGTGTCATCCTTTCAAATCGCATCGATGATTTATACAGTTGTTTCTACCTTTAATAAGGAGTGGACAGAGGTTACAGAGTGTCATATAGTGTCACCCTTTTAAATTGTAGCGATGATCTATATAATTTTTGCTACCTTTGAAGAGTGGACAGAGGTTACTTACTTTCATAGTGTCACCCTTTCAAATCGCAGCTATGATCTTCTATACAGTTGTTGATACCTTTGAAGAGTGTACAGAGGTTACAGAGTGTCATAGTGTCACCCTTTTAAAATGTATCGATTATTCAGACACGTGTTTCTACCTTTGAAGGGTGGTCAAGGTTCCATTTGTTGGTAAAGTCAACCTTTCAAATGGCAGCTATGATTTATATACTTGTTTCTACAGTTGAAGGTTGGACAAAGTTTCCATCTATTGATAGTGTCACCCTTTCAAATCGCATCGATGATTTATACAGTTGTTGCTTCCTTTAATAAAGAGTGGACAGAGGTTACAGAGTGTCATATATAGTCACCCTTTTAAATTGTAGCGATGATCTATATAATTGTTGCTACATTTTAAGGGTGGACAGAGGTTTCAGAGTTTCATAGTGTCACCCTTTCAAATGGCAGCCATGATCTATATACTTGTTTCTACATTTGAAGGATGGACAAAGTTTCCATCTATTGATAGTGTCACCCTTTCAAATCTTCCATACAGTTGTTTCTACCTTTGAAGAGTGGAAAGAGGTTACAGAGTGTCATAGTGTCGCCCTTTTAAATAGAAGCGATGATTTGTGCAGTTGTTACTACCTTTGAAGGGTGGACAGATGTTCCAGAGCTTCAGGACGCTCCCCTTGGAGTACTGACCAGTGGTCATCTCCAGCAGGAGACACGGGAGTCCTGCCAGGATCGTGAACAGGAAGTACGGGATCAGGAATGCTCCTGCATAAAAGAAGTATGTTAATACTAAGAAAACAAAGTATAATTTCGATGCAAAATTCTTCATCATTGCGAGAAGTCTCTTCTGACCGGACTTTTATATTGGTTCCACCGTGAATTATTGGTTCGTGAACGATAACTTGCTTTTTTGTGTGTGCAAAATATACTTTTTTTGATAGATGTTTTAACCGATAAAATGTACTACACTGTCAATAAATTTCTAGATGAATGATTATAAAGTTTTAGTTTGATTTTGTTTATAGGTGTGTATATTCGAAAATAAATATCGACTCTGTTTTACAAACTCATAATCGTGCTTTTCTACCTATACTTCATTCCAGAGTTAACGTTCAGATATATTCCAACTTTTACGTACGATGGTTCCAAACACAGCTTTTTCTTTGTATTTCATAAAGGACATTGTGTCATTTTTAAAAAACGCGACCTTGAATTGTCAACTGCTTACTCCGATTCATAAGGCAGAAACCCGTCTTAATGGCTATCCTAGCGTGATCAGGCAAGCTTTTTTCGTAAATGTTCTTCTCACGTAACGGAGAGGCTGTTTCATTCAATGGTGTATATGCAGAGAAGTCTCGCCATTGTTTGAGAATAATTTGAAAAATCTCTTACCTCCTCCGTTTCTGAGACACATGAAGGGGAACCTCCAGAAGGAGCCGACACCTACAGACCACCCCAACACGGTCACTATATAGTCCACGTGAGCTCCCCATGTCTCATCACCCATCACTAATGGAGGACGTCTTCTTCAACTGATCGGAAAGATAATTGCTATGCTGTACCATTATTAGGTTTGAAATACGTAGTGACATATGCGCATGCGCTACTTGACGAATATTTTTCATGTGATGATATCAGTCTAGCTCCAGACAGCGATTATCCGCTCCGTGACGTCACTAATATAATCGCTGCTATCAGAAGCTTTCCAAGTGGAAAAGCCCCAACACCGCGCGTGCAACCAGCGAACGCTGTCACGCTCATAAGTGCAAGCTCCAAACTCGTTGGATTCACATTGCAACTCCGAACGACTCAAGAAAGAGTTCGGCAGGCCATCCTGCATGCAATCCTTTGCATTATCAAAACTTATACCTCGACTCTATTGTTTGGACCCGTGGTATAACTAACTAAAATGTAAGTTATACTACACCAAAGAATCAGCCGGAACTACTTTCATTTAACCCTTCTCATGACAGACTAAAAACAGAATGTATCACGATCTATGAAACTGCAACGGTTTGGCAAATGCCTTCAATTTCAAAAAACGACAAACAACATTTATTAGGTTTTTCTTTACATTTTTCATATTTTGTTGACTGTAAGGGTTCTGTTGGGAGCCTTGTCATCTTTTAAGATAGTCGTTACAGCCGGAGGACGTCGTTTTGACCTGGGAAATACTGCTGACCATTTCTTCGTTTTGGCGGCCGAGAGTTGAGAACAACACGTCTCTCTTCTCTTCACACTAACGATTCACCAATATGAATCTTATCGTTTTCGGGACATTTACTTTTCTCCTGGACAGGCGCCATGTTTGTCGTTCCATAAACGACCTGCAAAGAGTTAATATTGTTATGTTTAACTGAATCATCTAGAGAATACACATAGAGAATATTTTCAGAAGCTTAAATACATGGAACATTGGAACAATTTCTTCATTGTACTATTTTGTAATTCCAGTCATCCGTTTGATGACTTATATGCTATTTTCTAATCATTAACTGTGACTTCTTCCATAGTTAAAAAAAACCAATTCTTAACCCGCAACCCTATCAATAAACAACATTGTATTTTTTGGGAGGAAATTCTTAATTATGATTTTTTGAGAGATTGTTCCAAAATTCGGATAAAAATTTATATCTAAATTGAGTGAAATGATCAGTGAGAGAAACCTCATTTTCTAGCCATGACACACCAGGGCATTACATCATTTAGACAACTGTTCTGTTAAACAGACAGTCCGTGATAATTATGGCAATTCATCTCGCATAATTTCATTCGAAAGCAAAAATAAGGTAAATGAAAAGATGTTAATTTTCTTTTTGAAAAAGTTAGTGAACATCAAATTAATGCATTCTTTGAATATCAAGAATCTATCACAAGTCAATATAGACTGATTAAGTCTTACGATAGTAGAGAACTTCCTCATAGGAAACTAAACTTAACTAAAACATCTTAGTAAATGAAATCCTGCCTTCTTCGTCAAGTGTATCCGACACGAAAACATATGCAGTGAAGACACAAAGTTGCAAACTAATTGTAGTTCCTTCAAAAGACCATTTAATGCTCTAGTCAAATTCTAAATTTGTATGTTAAATTCATCGAGAGGAAAGTAATCACCTGTCATTGGGCGCATCATCCATGTTTGTAGAGAAATGATGCCTACGACGTCTTCACCTTCCATTGAACATAGTGACAATGTCGCCTTCTCCGAAAGCCCATGTCGTTTTCATCATGGAGTGCACGTGCAAAACATGACCCACGCGCTGTTGTTGTTACCGTAGTTTTCTACTTAAGTGCTGCTCAATAGACAGTTTTTTAAAGACACGAAGGATAAGGTAGCTATAAAGCATATTTTAAGAATATTTGGTAGCTTCTAAAAGCGTGATGAGGCACATTGTTTGGTATAGAAAACATAGTTCAACGCATTTTTACAATCTGCATATGGTTTTTTAAAAGATTTGTTTTGTTTATATAAGTCGTTGTGTTGGTCGTGGTATAAGTAACTTATACGACTCGTATTGGTCGTCTAGTCCACGACATGGTTGGTCATACGACTCGCCGCTCCGCGGCTCGTCGTATAACCAACCATGTCGTGGACTAGACGACCAATACTCGTCATATAACCATTACATATCCTATTTGTCAACCAATTACAAATATCATGAATTATCATGTTTCAAACCAATAAACTCAACTTTTATCATATTAATACGCCTAACTTTTAAAGTAAACCCTCGAACCGATTCTTTAGTATGCAAACTAAGCATTTGGTTCGTGGTTATCCATGACGTCATGTCGATTGATACACGAAATCCGTGAAACAATGCCCCTGCTACTGACGGCAGGGCAACTACCGGAGAGACAATCGGAGGGAAGGCGCCCTGACTTGGAGGTTGGATATCAGTGTAACCATGGTTTATGACATCACTGTAGCTAACTTGTAATTGACAACTTGTGTTCAAAATACAGACAAGATGTCAAGAAATTGGACAAGCCCAAAACAGCAAAAACAAGTGTATGTTTTCCGTATAAAGGCCATTTTCCAGTTTTGACGTTTAGAGTTATCTGCCCTTGACCGCGGGCAACGTCACGCTTGACGTCAATGGGATTAAGTGCAGTACTTGCGTTCTGGTGTTGTAGAAAAGTAGGAGAAAACGTTTGAATTGATATAAAGTAGACCCAAACAAAACTTGATAAATAAGGATTAATAAAATTAAAAACTGTCTTTGTATTTCGTTAAGATAATAGGCCGTTTCGCCAGCTGCTAACCACATACGCCTACGACTTTCAGCAATTCTACTGGCCTAGTATGTATGTAACTTCATTATTTACGCAGTCTGGGTGAAATATAATATATTCAAAATATTAACTGCGTTGAGATATTGAATCATCTACACTCAGTGGAGAGGAAACCTATCGAAGTAACATGTTCGATTCCCATTGAGTTAATATTCTTAAACTTTTATTCCTCAGAACTAGGCAGATTTTAATCAGACTGATTAGTAACGGTAAATTTAATTATACACGTAATATAAAAGTGAAAGTTTATATGAATTCTTCCAGATTTTTTAATTTACCCTCAAAATATAGCGATTGTCGCATTTTCAGTCAGGAGAGGTTATACTTATGTCATAAAATGAGTTTCCTGATATATTATAATTCATGTCATAGATATTTTCAAGGTAACGTATCATTGGAGAATATTGTAAACTGATCGTAGAAACATTACAATTTTTATAAATCATGTACGTTTGTTCGGTATTTGTACGCTGTATACAAAATAACGGCTTATAAATTTTAACCCATAAATAAATTGTGGACGATGATGAAAAAGAATAATTGGTTATTTTCGCAAAACTCATGAAACTCATTTGTATCTCCGTCTATACGTCACTCTTTTGTTCAAAAGATATTCAGTAGTTTGTCATAATATGTCATATTTTACGTTATTCCAATAGATTTACATGCTATTCGGTGTAGCGATTGTAAAGGCAATATGACTTTTCACAGATTGAAGAACACTATCTCTAAAAAACACGTTTGAATCAAACCTGATTTTCCAATTTATCAACCAGCCACGATTAAGGTTCAACAGGAATACTGAAAGAGCCATAAGGTGAGGTCACATAATCTTTTTATTTTTTTTCAAGCAATGTTTTTCATGTGCTTACGCTTGTATTTAGCATATTTAGGTCTTATCTAATGCTTTCTTTACAATATTCTTGATTTGATGATAATCTTAATGTTTGTATTTGCTCCTTCTCACGTTAATTTTTAAGCGCACTACGGATTATGTAAAATATCATTTTCTATTGTTCAATTTCTTGGGGATTGGTTGATATACTTTACTGACTTTATTTCAACCTTCTAGACTTCAATACAGGGATTACTTTCTTTTGTCGATGATGACTTTATTTTTGCTGCTCTGACAAATGACAGTCAGGTCTGTGTATTAGCGTAATGACTTTGAAAGAAATGAACACACTGATAAATTCGGCGTCGTTGGGTGAATATACACCGTAGCAAATATTTTTGTATTCTTATATATTAGAGTGAACTCACTAGCATTGATCTCGGCGATTGAACCTCAGATAAAGGATAAGTATTATCGAAAGATGTATACTAAATTACTATACAGTATATTATGTTTATGTTAGGTGTGACTTAATAAAGTTCGATTTTCATTAAAAACTAATTATTGCTAAATTTGGCATTTTGAGATAATATGTAAGCTGGTTTGAGTGCATATCATCATCTTTTGTGTTTTGACACTCATGAGAGCCAAATATAGACCCATGAAAGTCACAGAATATCTCTTTGAAGAAGTAATACTTATCCTTTAAAGAAATATGCTGTCTCAGTTTCACGTTTACTGTTTCTAAATTATATCAATTATATCAATATAATTACCAACGCTTGACAACTCAAACCCTATACCATGTATTGTTAATAATCATGATATTGTTCTTTTACTGTTTGCAGATGATATTGCTCTAATTTCAAATACTATTGGCGGTCTTCAGAAGCAAATAGCCGAACTAGAAAGAAACTAAATGTAAATATGAAGAAAACAACAATAATTACTTTTAAGAAAGGCGGTAAATTGTCCCGGCATGAAAAATAGTACTTTAAAGGAAACTCATTACCAGCTATTATACTCACCCCCTTTTGCGCATGCGCGAGAATCTTTCCGGATAGAGAAATAAGTTTGAAGATGATTACTGTAGGAGTTGGTCTTTAGACTTATATCACTAAATAACCCTTGCAACTACCCAAACTTCAAGGTTCAAAGTATAAAGATAAATATGTTCTTTAAGATGATATTTTTCATTTTAATTTAAATTAAGATGTGTTTGTTCCTGGTCGTTTTTAAAAATTTCCAAATAAATTTCTGCCCTTACAAACATGTATATCATGATCAGATCTTGCTGAACAGGGTATTTTTCACAAGTAAAATAAAATATTTCTACTTATGTGTTCCAAAATTCAAGGTTCGCGATAAAGAAACAAAATTCTCTTCTTTACAGAAATATATTCAAAATTACTTTAACACAATTACCTATTGTTCCTGCAACGTTTGAAAATAGCGAAAAACTGAGGAATTATGTGACATGCTTGGCTGATCACGAGTTTCTGCTTACATGGTGGTAATTGGTAACAGTGGGAGGTCTTTAATTATGTTTGCATTGTAATGCATGAAATGATTCCCTTCATTAGCCTTCATTAACTAAGTTGCTAAAGCATTGCTGGTTTTAAATTTGCAATTTTAATTTTAATAAATTAATTCTTTACTAAATTTTGTAAAGGGTTGTTACAAAATGTTCTTATTGATGCTGAGCTCTAACAGCCAATATAACAACTTTTGAAAAACCATGGTAACAAAAAAGTGTACACAGGCAAATTATCATATTGAATGGATTGAGAAGTTAAACGAATATTATATAAGAGAAAAATACGACTCTCAACGTTTACTGTATTTGGAACTCCCCCACCACCTGTTGCTCCGCAAATGGTGTATGATGTAAAATACACATTACTGCTGAACAGAGAGTTACTAAGTTAGGGTTAAAACACGAGAACGAGGTTATGCTTGGGATTTCAAAACCTGAGGAAAGGAAGCTGAGCGGAAAGTAAGACCGAAAGCGAAGCTTGAGGTCTTACTTCCCGCGAGGCTTTCTTTCCGAAGGTTTTGAAAACCCAAGCATAACCGAGTTCGAGTGTTTTAACTAACTTAGATGCCGTTATTAACAACCCGTAATCATTTGTCCATATTGTAGTATTTGTAATCATATTTTCAGACTGATCATAAAAATTTAGAAAAAAACAACAAATATCAAGGATTCATGTTCGTCGGTTAATTTTAACATTTATTATTGGATTACATTACTTTATACTGTCGCTTCAATTCTGAATATAAAAGATTATAATGAATTTCCTTCAAAAAAAGCATTGTGTTCAGACGACTTTTTGATATTGACATAGCACATAATGCACGTGCAAAGCATTCTTCGAGGTGTAAGGTTTTACAAATGACAATCGCCAAGTCACGTGGTTGCCACCGTATTTGGATCCTTTAAATTTATCACCAATGAAAAGGTGTAACACTGTTAATATCCATTTTGAATGTTTGTATGCATTTAAAATTGGAATTAAAGTGCAATTGGATTTCCTAATGCTTTAGGGCCGATTTTTTGTATCGAAATCTGATCTTCAATCAATAGATTGTTTAACATAACCTTCACTTCTAACTGGCCCGTTAGAGTAGTGGTTATAGTGCTAGCTTACGGTTCAGAGGGTTGAGGGTTCGAATCCCGCATATCGGAAGCATTGTAAGTTTTTTCAAGATAATGTAGACTTAGGGGTAGGTTACACATAGGAATATAAAACCCTTTGACTTTGAAATATAAAAACCTTCCAACCCCCGAGTAGGTGTTACATATGAATATAAAAACCTTCCAACCCCCCGAGTAGGTGTTACATGTGAATATAATGCCCTGACTTCCCAATGTAAACCCTCCTTAGAGGTTATTACGGGAATACAAGAGACCTCCAATACAATAGACGAAATCCCCGATAGGTTTCTAAGTCATTAATACAGCATTACAAAACTTATTTTGAGACGTCTATGACAACCAGACAATCTGAGCATCAAGAGGTTCAAAAATGTCAAATGAAAAAAACCTTGCGTTAACCTTAATTTGTGTATATATCTAAGAATGGAATAAGACGTCGACCCAGTGCCAACTCAAAATCTGAATAAATATCCCTTTTTATTAAATGAAAGAATATATCAGTTTGATATTGTGCAACCAAGGACGTTCATAGCAATAACAACTGTAACAACGCTTGTGATTCTAGTCGATTCTTTCATAAATGTTAGTGATAGAACATGATTAACATTTTCGACATACTTAATAGCGTTTTGTTCATTGAAATATAAAAATGTCGGTTGCATTCTATGAGCATACAAAGTAAAAATCCCACAACTAGATTACATCGGTAGACATGTGCACTGTTGCGTCGCCAACATTTAGCTTATTGGAACACGTGTCTGTTAATAAAACAAAGACCTGCGAAATGTGAAAAGTGAAGAATAATATGATAAATCTATACCGCTCAAAATGTACCTGCTTGAATAACACAGCGTGTGTTACTTCCTGAACTATCTTTACATCAGTTTGCAGTATTTATTGATATATTTAGTAGAGGTGTAACGATACGGCAATACATATCGTATTGTGATACATGGGCCACAATATATCGTATCATATCGTAGGATGTGTATCGAGATACATAAAATAATGATAAATTCTCGATGTAGGTACTCAAAAATGAGATATACATTAAAAAGATGCTTCATTATGCACACAAGAACCTCTTCTAAAATGTGGAAGTTCATATTACAATTACATCAAAATGCTTCAGGTAAATTCTTACTCAAGATTAACTGACTCAAAAACTGTGTGAAAAGATCATTATGTTAGATTATATTATTGGGATACGTATCGTATCATGACCCCCATATCGGGATACGTATCGTACCGCAACCCTCCTGTATCGTTACACCTCTAATATTTAGAAATCGTTTTCTTACTTTTTAATATATGTAACCATTTATTAGGCACGGAATTAAGTGATTTTAGAAATTAGTAGTTAACTTCGTATCTCTGTCAATAAGAGATAAGTGATTAAAGAGCAATTTCATGATATTCCATCCTTTATTGTTTTGCTTTGATATGAACATGAAAATGTCAAAAGTAAAGCTCGATTCATTATATAGAAACTCAAAACATCTCCAATATTCATCCTTAAATGGCAGGTGATAAATACTTGTTGAAAATTGAAAATATATAAGTCATAAGAATTCGGAAGCTAATTCACAGATCAAATTTACATAGAAACTAGTAATATAAAGTTTTCAACATTACGTTTTATTGATTGACGCGCATATAACTGTCGGGTTTTCGGTCCTAGCCCCGAGTTCAAACCTCCCTATTGTCACATTGCAACGTAAGCTACCTTTTAAAATTTCCTGTAAATGTTACTATTGATATAGGTTTGCTCACAAACTCAAGTAGTGACGCGTTCAGTTTGTCATGATCATCCATCTTTTGTTCATCTTTTATTTTCTACGTTCTAATATCACTGTTCTGTTACTTGCACGGATGTAGAAGAAACCACCCTTATAGACGTATTATTTCTATTAAATATTTCTTAATTGAATGTTTTTTCTAGTTTTTTTTTGTTCTTCATATTTTAGTTGTGTAGTTGTCAACTCTAGACTTGCTAATCGAGGAGCTAGACTGTATTAACGGACCCTTGTTTTTCCACGGTCATGGAAGAGGGCCAAATTTCAGACTTTCACTGGCCGAAATCAGTAGCTCAGCTTGACCTGTTACGTAGTGATAGCCATGTGTGTTTACTTAGTTTCAATGACGCAACAAGGTCAAACCTCATGCAGTGTCTTGGAGGGCAGGTCATCCGTCACACTCGACTGCTTAACGAGATAAGGGCAGCTAATTTCAGAAACTGACTCTAATAGCTGGTAATGACTTATTGAATCAACAACCTCATACAAGTACCTAGGTGTTTATTTTACAAACCATCTTTCTTGGTCAACCCATGCAAAATATGCATCTATCCGAGCACGAAAAGTATTTTTAGGTATTTTAAGATATTTAAGAATACTAGGAGATTTGAACATATCTTCTTATTTTAGAATATGTGATGTACAAATTAGCCCAATTTTATTATACGGTGCAGAAATTTGGGTATACCAGTATTTTGATCAAATAGAAAGAGTTCATCTATTAGCATGTAAGACGTTTCTTGGACTAAAAATAAACACACCAAATACAATATATGGGGAATGTGAGAGGTTCCCGCTTGTTATTGATGCACAAGTTAAAATGATAAAATATTGGCCGAGACTTATGCATGCCCTCTTACAGTTTACCAAAAAAAATGTATGAAATGATCTTATATCACCAAAATGGACACACAAAAATGGATAACAGATTTAAAGAAGCTATTAGTCACAACTGGTATCAAATGTTGAGTTCCAACAAGGTTCTTAGATTTTTTACGCAAAGACTTGAGGATATCGACCATCAAAAATAGCTTACCAACCTTCATTTATCCACAAAATGTGACTATTATTCAGCTTTTAAACACTACATCTATACTGATTACTACTATTTATCATGTGTTACTATAAGAAAATTCAGAGTAAGTCTAGCACGCTTCAGATGTTCTCCGCATGATTTATGGATTGAAAAGAGCAGATTTCTTAACATGAAAAGAAGTGAGACTATATGTAAATCGTGCAATAATAACCTCTTGGAAGTACCAGTTTTGCTTGTGTGTCCTTTTTACAATGAACTACGTAAAAAATACCTTAAAGACTTCTATCATGTCCACCCATCTAAAGATAAATTATCGTACTTATTAAACTGTAAAAAATTGGTAGAAATACAAAATCTTGCAATGTTTTTATACCTCGCATTTAAAATCAGGAGACAGTTGTAACACTGAATCACATTTCATTATGTTTTTTATGTAAAACAGATTTATATGTTTATACCACGACTCTATTGTTTGGACCCGTGGTATACACCAGTGAATCAGCCGGAACTACTTTCGTTTAACCCTTCTCATGACAGACTAAAAAACAGAATGTAACATATACCTTCAATTTCAAATAACGACAAACAACCATGGGAAACTTATATTAGTTTTTTTTTACATTTTTGATATTTGTTAATTGTAAGGGTGCCTTGTCATCGTTTGAGGTAGTCGTTACAGTCGGAGGACGTCGTTTTGGCTGACCATTTCTTCGTTTTGGCGGAGAGTTGAGACCAACACGTCTCTCTTCTATTCACATAAACGATTCACCCGTATGAATCTCTTCCGTTTTTCCGAAATTTCTTTTCTCCTGGAAAGGCGTCATGTTTGTCGTTCCATAAAAGACCTGCAAAGAGTTAAGATTGTTATGTCAAACTGAATCATTAGAGAATAGAGATGGAGAATATTTTCAGAAGCCTTAATACATAATGAACTGAACATTTCTTCGTTGTACGATTTTGTCATTCCCGTATTCCTTTGATGACTTATATGCTATACTTTAATAATTAATAATGACTTCTTCCATTATTCGACTAAAACAATTCTTAACCCGCAGCCCTATCAATAACAATTGTGGGTTTTTTTCTCAGGAAATTCTTAATTTTGATTTTTCGAGAGATTGTTCCATATTTCGGATAACAGTATTTACTGCAAATTTATATCTAAATTCAATTTAATGATCAGTGACAGAAACCTCATTATCTAGCCATGACAGATCATTGCACCATTTAAACAACTGTACTGTTAAACAGACAGTCCGTGATAATTATGGTAATACATTCAAAACATCTCGCATGTTCATTCGAATGCCAAAATAAGGTAAACAAATATGTTAATTTTCTTCCTGAAAATGTTATTGAACGTCAAACTAATGCATTCTTTGAATATCAAGAATTTATGACTAAGTCAATATAGACTATTCTTAAGATAGTAGATAACTTCTTCAGAGGTAATAACTAAAACATTTCATTAAATCAATTCCTGCCTTCTTCGTCAAGTGCATCTGACACGAACACATATGCAATGAAGAGGCAAATTTGCAAACTAATTGTAGTTCTATTCATACAATTTATGTCAATACAACGGTGATAATGAACACAAAAAGACAAATGTGCTTAATATTCAAACTTTAAACGCATTCTTTACATAAACAGCCTGTAAATAGGATTAAAGAAATTAATTGCACCGTCGGTTACGTATGGAAATATTAAAGTATGTAAATACAGTGCACGTTAATTGGTTGTTCACGAGACAAGAAAATTCAATGAATTTAGATCAACCGTGTATAAAACCAAATATGTAATGGGAGTCTTCTGTCATATCGTTTATCTTATTTTCTTCAAAATGGCAGATTGGTAGAAACACTTCCAAATTCTAAATTTGTATGTTAAATTTATCGAGAGGAAAGTAGTCACCTGTCATTTGGGCGCATCATCAATGTTTGAAGAGAATGTTGCCTACGTCCTCACCTTCTATTGTACACAGTGACAATGTCGCCTTCTCCGAAAACCCATGTCGTTTTTATCATGGAGTGCACGTGCAAAGCATGACCCACGCTCTGTTGTTGTTACCGTAGTTTTCTACGCAAAAGCTGCTCAATAGATATTTTTTTAAAGACACGAAGGATAAGGTAACTATAGAGCATATTTTAGAGAATATTTGGTAGCTTCTTAAGGCGTGATAAGGCACATTGTTTGGTAAAGAGAACATAGTTCAACGCATTTTTACAATTTACGAATGGTATTTTACTAAATATATATTGTTTATATATGTATTTGTGTTGGTCGTGGTATAAGTAAGTTATACGCCTCGTATTGGTCGTCTAGTCCACGACATGGTTGGTTATACGACTCGCCGCTCCGCGGCTCGTCGTATAACCAACCATGTCGTGGACTACACGACCAATACTCGTCATATAACTATTACTTATTGAACTATGTAATACTATACAATGTACTATAGGCCTGAGGCCTCTGAGTATTGAATACGGGATAGCTCAGTCGGCAAGAGCGCCGGTCTCACGTTGCTGAGGTCTGGGGTTCGAATCCCATCCAGGCCAAGGTGTAAAAACCTAGAGTTCACCTCTGTTAGAACTCTATATGTGTCACCCTGGAGCCCTAGTGTGTAGTGCAACAAAAACTGAGCACTTAAAAGATCCCACGAATTCATGTCAGTGGCTGAATGGTGGATACATGAACACGTGCATACGCCGAGCTGTCGGTTATCAACGTTCAGCAGTGTTGGACAAACTGCTGTGGCTATTCGTCTCAGTTCACCTAGCTGTAAATGGGTACCCTGTGTGGCATACAATGGTCCCTAACCTGAGCGCCACAAATGGATGCCGGTTGAATACTCCCCAGGGAGTTGAATTGGAAAACATGATTGGACGGTGAAAAAATGCCATTGACCAGGGGAAACAATGTAAGCGCCTTGAGCAACCACTGGTGGATGGATATGTGCGCTATAAAAATATATATTATTTAATAAAAAAATAAAGATTGATTGATTGATATTTAGTACACTAGTATTAACATCCTATTAACATCAAATTCCTAGTATCAATATATATATGAGAAGCATATAGGTACCAATAATCGAGACTGTGCATGTAAAGTGAGCGTTAACCCGCATTACAAGTTCATCCGTACCAACTAGTTTTCATAGATTTAAAAACTATCATGACGCTAATTGCCTTGTGTTACAGATCGACTACGAATGACAATCATTAAAGCCACACCGTCATACTTGCATGCGGTTTGTGATGAAATTTAGCCATTGAGAAAACAAATACATCACTCGATAAAAAAATATTTACTCGAAAATTTGATATAATAAATTTACATGTTTTAATCAACAATGAAATACTTAATTTGACGTCCAAAGAACAGTGCCCCCTGCCAAAGTGCCGTAACATTTAACGAACGCGCTTTCGATGACGTCATCATTATGTGTGTAGGATTAACATCGCGTCTAAATTACCGCTTTTGCGTCCTATGGGTATCAACTTTGGTGGTAACGAGTACCTGATTCGGAGAAAAAGAAGAGAAAATTTTCTCGTGCGCGACAAAGACAGGTTTCCAACGTATATTTAGGACCCGGAAATTGTGAGATGGTCACACTGGATTCACTTTCGTGTCGACATGCCGGTCATAAAAGCATTTTGTCTCAAGATTAATCGCAAAATATTGCTAAAAATACAACGAATACAGTAAAAATTATTTTAAAAATACTGCAATTCACTACCGTTTGAATATGAATCTTTAAATTATAGCGTCTAACTGGAACAGTCCAAGTAACCCTGATGTCTACTTTCAACAAAACTTATAATGTAAGGTTGCGTAGATACTAAGTGCAGTTGCTACCTTGATAATGAAGAGGTGATAGGAAAGTTTTTATATTTGGTTGCCATGTGTACATCATGAACATAGTTTTTTTATCTTTAAGATCGAATTTATATAAGTTGTATACATGCATGTATAGCTTTCTTGTAAAGTTATCATTATTAAACTTACTTACTTACACTTATTACTTCACTTATTACACATATAACTTTTACATCACAGAATATGCTCTTTGATTACCGCTTGTGGATAACCTGAAAATGTCAATGTTACAATTATTACAACGTTTTACTTGAAGGTGCATGTAGGTAATCCAAGGTAGGTAACTTCAACCGAGTTTTGGTATTCAGGATATTGTCTGAATCAGAAGCTGTAAACTCATGTATTATTATTATTATATTATGTATTCGAATTCATGATTTTTTCACAAAAACATTCCTACGTTTATTTCAATTTTCATCTCAACCATTCATATTGGATACCGCAATCACTTATTAGAGAGGCGTATTTAGTTGTTGGTTGTCTAGCCAATTGAGGATGAGGACAAAACATTATTTTATCAATGTTTATGATTATTCAATAATAATCATAATAATAGTGTCATCTTAAAAACGAAATTGGCGGAAATAATATCTCAAACCGTCAAACTATTTTTATTCAGCTTCTAAAAGATCTGTCGCTACGATCGAGTTTTTCAAAACTATTAAAGAGTCTTTCACGGGATTTTCGTCACATATTGTATGCCTTTCTACAAACGCAGATGTCATAATTCATCATACAAATTCAAAATAACTCGCATATTCATTAAAAAAATGGTAATCTTATGATAAGTACTTGCTTAAACGAAAATCTTAAAACAGTCAGAATCCAAATTCACACATCTAGTTATTTAACCTATAAAACATGATCAACCCGTAAAGGTCATTTTGGCTGTTTTAGATAAGTTTCCGAAATAACGTTTGATTGATTGACGCGTGTCAATGTCCGGTTTTCGATCACAAACGCGACTTCAAACCTTCCCGTTATCAATATACGATGACCGTAAGTGTCTAAATTATACTTTTCGCAACGTTCGATACTTTTTGATCAGATGACATTATTGGTTAAGAATGGTATATGACCCCGGACAACTCACGGAATTGCTCTTTAAAGGGGCAGTAGCACGTTTTTTGATAATTTTATATTTTAAAAATTGCACTTATAATTGCAAGTAAATGCCTAATGTATTATATTGACAGTGTCAACAATCACATTACACAAGCCAATCACCCATAGTCAGAGGACAAAGTATGAGGATTCACATAAAATCCATTGGCGGCCATTTTTTGTGAACACCTTTAATTCATTTTTGTAAGAAAAAGGAATCGCAAGGCTGAACCTTACGCTATATATTTGAATTATTACTGCTCCATTTAGTCTAAATACATTGTCTTTCATTTGAAACCATTAAATTTCATTTTCCTGACATCACCATATATTCCCCCTAAAAACGTGCTACTGCCCCTTTAATGGGTCGAATCTTGGGAAGATAAGATGTTGAGATGAGCTGTTTTGTACACTACTCAAAAGAAGTTAAGGAACACGCAAGTAAAAATGTCATTTGCACAAACTTAAAATGTCAGCAGCTCAAAGAGAAGATTATTGTTGGAAGTTTCCTTCATATATACCCATATGCATGCCTACTATTGGACTACTGATTACTAACATAATTTTAAAGATGTTTTTGAAAAGTCGATTAATTTTAGAATATTTGAATTTTTAATTATTTCTTTTTAGGAAAATGTCTTCGTCAAGATTTTTACTATCAGTGATATCACTTACAAAGCAATAAAGTCACCCAAGACAAACCCGTTGTGTTCTGAAACTTAGCCATTTTACTCCCTGTCTTATTTCTGACAACAAAGCGTCACTCGCAGTATTTGATTCCAAAATGTCAGTATGATAGTGTTTATTTGATAAAATGCATAACTGTAACAATGCGCTGATGAATTAAGTATATATGGGAACATTTTGTTAGTTTAATCAGACTGCATTTTTTTTATGCATATGAAGTTGAATCAAATGTCTGGTTTTATAGATCGATACGAATGGCTGACCCAAGCCTGTAAAGCGACAACAAACTCTCTGATTTACTCGGCAGTAGCCTTGCTATACATTTCATGTATAGTAAATTGAGATATGTAAGGAGAATAAAAATGAACCTTTTAGATTATTTACGTTTATGATTTATATTTTAAAGATTTATTCAAGGTAATATTTTTAATTACAGCCTCTCAACTGAGGATAATATAAAATGAAAATATGTTTAGAAACTGCGAGAATGTTTACACGACTGAAGACTTTATATAATTATTTCTTCCATACGAATTTGAATTGAATACAAAATAGTAAAAGCAATGATGTAACGTTTTTGAAATATATTTTTTTTACGTATATTTTGATAAATTATTCGGCATTATGGATTACGGTTTTCTGAACACATACACATGTTAGACCATACTACCATGTTTTTAACCAAAGTATTCATTCGTGTGTTAATTGGACGTCATTTGTTCTCTTCCAAATAAGGAAGTTGGACGGGATTAATGTCCAAACAATATATATATTTTTTAAGCATTCGTACATTTTATTGCTTCTCCATATAGAAAATATAAGACAAGTAAATTGACACAATATCTAAAATTAATTTCCTGTAAACAAATGATCGATATGGTTAAAAAAATTCATGAGACACCATTTAAAAATATGTAATATATGTCCCTGCATGAGAAATGAATAAAACGTCATCGAAAAAGATTTGTATAATATCAACAAAACATGCACATACATCCATTATTAGACATAACATTTAGAATGGATTGAAATTTACGTGATGGATTGGAAGATAAAAAAATTAATACCTGGTTCGCATGCACCTTACTTATTGTTACTTCCGTGTGCAAACTTACGTTCGCAAAACATTAACATCACAGTGGGTATAAATTATTCTATATAAAAATAATATGTATAGAAACATAAACAAAACTTTTATATTTAAAACTTATATATAACTATTTATAACTATATATAAATATTGATTTGCAGGGAAGAGTTTGTCAAGTTTTCATTTTCCTAAATATGGGCAATGTATATGAAACATTTAAGATTCAACCTATACATGGAATGAATGACAGATAAACTGGCAGAAATGCCTAATTACGTATGGATTACATGTAACAATAACATATTCAGATATATAATTGCATTTTCATTAAGATAAATATTTATATAAAAAAATTCTGTCTACATCTATTCAATTATAACGTTGGTCCTAGTGCAGGAAATGTTATTCTAAAAGAATTATTAAAAAGCCTGAGTATATCATGCCAATAATGATAACATATAGACAACATACTGGGGTCAAGGGGTCAGATAGTCTTTTGGAATGTAAGATTGACAGCGAATGTTGAAGTACATCAATTAGAGATATAACTAGTTTAAAGAGTAAAACTGAAGTTAAACATAAAAGTAGATCGAGGTAAGGTATTACATTTACTGATAGAAATGAGGAAACTATGTCTAGTATTCTCAATATCACACTCGCTTACATAGTATATCACGGAGGTTCTTCTGGTTGTAATTCATGTCAATTTAAAAGTTCATGCTCACTTAAACGATATATCCGCACTCTTTAACACTGAGGTTCTTCTGGTTATGAGTGAGTTAAACATATAAGTAGAGCAAGTTAAGGTATGACATTTCCTGATAGGAATGATGAATTAATGTCAATTCGAAAGTTCTTACTCACCTTCAGGATATATCCGTACTCTTTAACGCGGAGGTTCTTCTGGTTGCGAGTTATAGTTAAGCATAAAATCAGAGCAAGTTAAGGTATGAAATTTCCTGAGAGGAATGAGGAATTAATGTCAATTTGAAAGTTCTTACTCACTTACAGGATAAATCCGTACTCTTTAACGCGGAGGTTCTTCTGGTTGTAAGTGAGTTTAACATAAAAGTAGAGCAAGTTAAGGTATGAAATTTCCTGAGAGGAATGAGGAATTAATGTCAATTCGAAAGTTCTTTCTCACCTACAGGATATATATAATATCCGTTCACTCGACACGGAGGTTCTTCTGAGTGATGTGCTGTGTTGTGTCAATGATTGAAGGAACGGTGTAACCAATAACAGCTGTGCTATAATATGCGCTATGCTCTCTACAAGAGAAAGATGACGTTTCCTAATAGCAAGAGAGTGCCCCTAGTGTCACTCCCTAGCAGTACAACGGTCGCATACCGATTCGTCGAATTTCTAGTTTTAGAATAGAAAAATCCATTCGACGGATCGGTACTGTGATTTTAGTTGTTGATTGGCTTACATAACGTTGGAACGTTCCAAAATAAGACAAAAGGGGTGTTTTGGACTCATTCATTTATTTTGATCACTTGAAGTTAGGATGATACGATGTTGTATATAATGAGTAAATATATTCTCTACACTTTTGGATTTAGCTATATTTGAGAACAACAGCAAAATTTTAATAAATATTATCATTTCGTTTCAGAATTTGTGTTTAGACTTATGAAGACGAATGGAACACGTCACTTGTCAATAGTATTGTTTTTATGTGAATTAAAAATCTTGTGATTATCTACATATATCGCTCATACAACATATAGTCTAACCCAGGGCACGTGTATGGCATCAGTATTCTGACCTACTCTCTATCTCGAACTACGGTAGGACGTGCTCCAATAAAACGGAGGAACATCCCTCGAGAAGGAGATAAGCAATTCCTCTTCTCATTAGTAGAAAACAGTGCAAAATGTTACAAAGTGCAAAAAATCATAATTAGATTTAGTTTAATTTAATTTAGATATTCAATTATTTTTGAAAAAGGAAGCAAGTTTTTACAAAACCGATAGTGAAAAAATATCACAACTTTTTCAGTTCATTTCGGTATTCAATTACTTTGCATATAGAAACAATTTAATCACCTAAGTTGAATAACTAATTTTTTTACATTGATTTTTCTTATCAACTCAAGGTGTTGCTGTAAAACAACTATCATAATAAACTGACTTTTAAAAGACGATTACATAAAATATTAGAATAAGCTTTATTATGGATGCAGTACGTTTCTTATATCTACGAAATATAATAATTTACATGATCCTACGAGTTTAATAATACAGCGAATCTGTTGTGCGTCTGAAACCTTAGTTTTAGATATATTAACGAAACATGTTTTTAAAAAGGCGAAAGGTGAAGGTTGTGTTTATCTAATAGGATATGTGCTCAAAATAGGTAAAATATTCACGTCCATCTTAAGGAAATACATGGATTGAATCTACTATGACGAGAAAGCCTAAATTGAACTCTTTTCATTTCCTTGTAAATCATTCACATGTAAAATGACAACTGCTTTAACTTACCTTCCATTTTCTCATTTGTAAATCGTTATATGTGCTTAATAAATGACTTACTTTTGCTCAAATCTGTTCTAAACTTTTAATGGACCTACAAATATCCCGGTACGATTGTAGTCAAGGCACGTTCTACTTGTTACAAATGACACTTGATTCCGTGGCGTTGTCAGGCATAAGTGGTTATGGTAAATAGACTACTTGTTATGCCAGCAGTTTTACAGTGACTCTACCAAAATATCCCTTATATCCCATACAAACCCCTCGTCCATAAACGTGTTTCTACAAAAAAAAAGTTTACTGCTGTAGTGTAATTTCGGTCGAATTTCTAGTTTCGGGGTACAAAAATAGAGCCATTGGCTCTGTAGCTCATCGGGCGTCATATCAATTTTGGTTAATGTGTGGCAAATGTGGTTCCCTCCTTTGTTAGGACCACAGGGCCACCAATTTAGAATCTAGAATCCTCATTTCCCAAGGAGTTTGTATACAAGGTTTCAGCACTCTGGACCTTATGAAGATGAAAATACATATGGGTATAAGGACGTGGTCCCTTTGGCCTTTATTTGGGACCACAGGGCCACAAAATCTATTTTAAAAATCCTCACTTGTCAAGGAGTCTATACACAAAGTTTCAGTTTTCTAGGCCTTGTGCAACTGGAGAAGAAGATGACAATAGGTTTAAAGGGACATTGAGTATGTTAATGTTTCTGATACAACATTTTATTCAAAACACCTATAAATTATATCAATCGGTAGATAAATCTTTTAACTACAATAAGGTATATGAGAGTATGCTGACAAATCACAATAAGTCGATATTATTATGTTCAAAAGACATTTTTTGTAACCTGAAGCGCGCGCTAGTGAAGTGTGATGCCATTGAGCAGATTTCCGATTTTTGCGTACTACGTCAGCTCGCCTATTTTCATTCGCAATATTAATCATTTACTAGCAAATACCAACAATATGTAAACCAGAGAATAATACATTATTTAAGCATTATATTGATATTGAATAACCAAATAACATAACTTTCTTCTAAACATTCCATGTAGCTTTTCTTTTCCTTTTCCCTCTTTGCCATCTTTGTTTACATTCAGTGTGTGAGCAGACTACGACATGGATATTGTAAATTCGTAACCAAACGAACTCGTACCGGAAACGTTTCTTAATTTTATTTATAGGTTTCGATAATTCAACATTAAGTTCGTCTAAATATGTAACCATAACTATGTTGACACCAAGATAATACTAAACGTGAACAAAAAATACAAATAGCTTTCTTGTCGATATCATATTAGACATATTCGAAATTTCTATGCAAATTAGGCAATTCTTCATTCCGTTAAGGACCGAGTTGTTATAACTAAATTCGTCATCGGTTGGTATTTTAATCAACTTATGTAAATTACTTCAACTTGTTCTTTTAAAATTCGAAAGATCATAAACGATATCAGGAATATTCGTTCACGTGACTCTACAGTCAGCCATATACTGAAGAGCGACTGCAAAACTCGACTTATCGAGCCTTTTGAGGTCTGAAATCCTCGTGATTTTGACTCTGAATATTGATTTCATATCTATAAAATTATGTTTGGAAGCTAAATATTTATTAACAATATATTGAGGGTAAATAGGAAAACACCTCTTCTAATTATTTCGGTTTCTAAGCTTATTTCAGGTCAAACTAAATGTTGATAATTTGTGTGTATATGTTTCAATGATATAGATTTTGAGCAGTGTTCTTAAATTTGTATCAAAACACTCAATGTCCCTTGAAGCATTTTTGGATATATATAACTATATATATGATATTTTTTGTATATATTTATTTCGGATGTTATTATAGCTAGGACATACACGTTATAATGGTATTCGACTTCAATTTCACTATGCCGATCCGTCGAATGGATTTTATGCTCATCTGGCCTGTACAAGGCCCGATGGGCTTATGTCATGACATGGTGTCCGGCGTTCGTCTGTCCGTACATCCGTAAATCTTTTTTGGAATATCGACTTCCTCCCCAGAAGCATAAGCCTAGAAAGTTCAAACTTTATGTACAGACACCTTTACTAGTGAAGATTATAATTTATAGCTTTGATTGCCCGGTGGCTCCAAATAGGGGCTAATCCCTTAAAGGGACATTGAGTGTTTTGATACAAATTTAAGAACACTGCTTCCGGTTACAAAAAATGTCTTTTGAACATAATAGCATCGACTTATTGTGATTTGTCAGCATACTCTCATATACCTAATTGTAGTTAAAAGATTCATCTACCGATTGATATAATTTATAGGTGTTTTGAATAAAATGTTGTATCAGAAACATTAACATACTCAATGTCCCTTTAAAACCTATTGTCATCTTCTTCTCCAGTTACACAAGGCATAGAAAGCTGAAACTTTGTGTATAGCAGGGCCGTAGGAAAGATTTTGAAAGTGGGGGGCTTCAATGTAAATTGTACAACCAGAAAAAAAAAAAAAAAGGGTTTCTGTAGTTTGCTAGGAATAAGTATTCCCAACCTTACACAATAACACACAAGTTCATGTTCTTTCTGATATTTTTATTACTTACCTTAGGACATGGTTCTGTTTATTACATACCATCCACATACAGTGTGTGGGACAATTATGACAGTTGCAATGAACATTGTTATGTGAACCGTACATTACACTTTATTTTCATCATATCCATAAACTACTTATTCACTGGCTTTAATGAACAGATTATGAACTTGTGCAGTGTATCATACACTCCTTGACAAGTGAGGATTTTTTTTATAGATGTTGTGGCCCTGTGGTCCAAAATAAAGGCCAAAGGGACCACGTCCTTACACCCATATGTATTTTCATCTTCATAAGGTCCAGATTGATATAATTTATAGGTGTTTTGAATAAAATGTTGTATCAGAAACATTAACATACTCAATGTCCCTTTAAGTTTAACAATCTGCTAAATGATTTGGATAATACAGAAATTGAAAATCTGATCATGCACATATTCTACTCGTTGGCAAATAGACATCATATTGTATCATGAATATTACAATTATTATGCAGAAACAAATCTATATTATGCAATGCAAAGGCCTGAGGCGATGATCGATTGGACTTAATAGTACGTTTTTGATTAAACGTCATTATTTTTACTTACCGTAGACAAGTGACCTTAGCCTGTTAGCCATATAACATGTAATCGACTCATTCCCACAGATGTAATGAAACATCATTACCCAGAACAATCGGAGTTATCTGCCCGTCACTAGTCCACTAGGTGGCGTGACCTGTCATCCAATTAGATTCATTCACATTACCCAACTTAACGACGGATGCGTAAGAGGGGAGGCGGGCGGGAGTGACGACGGTCACTTGTCTACGGTAAGTAAAAATAATGACGTTTAATCAAAAACGTACTATTATTTAGTTACTAACCTCCGACAAGTGACCTTAGCCTGATACCACTGTAGGTGGTGGGCCGGATTCGTCGCGTTCAGCGATAACTCCCAAGATTGATCTGAGGATCGGCGACCTAGCGAGCGACCGTTCTAATCGGCATATTGTCTGACCTCTCAAGGTCGACGACCCGTAGTTAAAACACCCCAAAACACTGTAAACCGTTAATTGATAACTTTTATTGACATGTGTTGGGATGTCCGCCTCCACGAGTGGGGCGACATCAACGTGGCGGGTTGCGCCCCCTGCTAGGAGGAGCACCCGTGGTCCGCTGCTGAGCAAACACCTGCGCCCCTAGACGGGCTACGCCCTCCAGGTCCTCCGTGGAGACATCGCGCAGGTAGTGGTTGGCGAACACCAAGCCCGACTTCCAGAAGCAGCCGGCCATGATGTCCGCCACTGACAAATTGCTATGAAGGGCCATTGTCGCCGAGATGGCCCGAATTTCATGCGGGTTGGTCCACGCCGGTGCAGGTAATCCTGCCGCCTTGTAGGCGTCTATTACCGCCGACCTGAGGTAGACCCCCAACTGCCTCTTGTCAATCTCCTTCGAACTCGTTTGGGAATGGGGCAGAAAGAGTCTGCGCCTCCATTGCCTCAATGTCCGCGTCTTCTCCACGTAGATGCGTAGAGCGCGCACTGGACAGAGGAGACGTTCCTGCTCGTCCGTCGGCTCGATGGACGGGGAGATTGATGGCAGTGTGAAGGTCCTCCCGCGTTCGTCAGCGCCTTGGTTCTTGCACAGGAAGTCTGGCGCCAGACCCAAGGTCGCTGACCCTCCATCTCTCACCTCAAACCTGAGCAAATCAGCTTGCAACGCGTGCAGTTCTGATACCCTGGCCGCTGACCCCATTGCAACCAAAAAGCAAGTCTTGATGGTGAGACGCAGCAGCGTCGTGTCCGTCAGCGGCTCATAGTGCTCAGATTTGAGGTGATTTAACACTATCGCCAGATCCCACTCTGGTGGTCTTAGCTTGTGGCGGCCATTCACGTTCCTGTATGTCCTAATGAGTTCCTTTAGAATGGAAATGTCCAGACCGGGGTCTTTCTTCCGAAGGACGGACATTATGGCTGCGAGGTTCGTGTTGATGGAGGAGTCTTTGAGCCCCCTCGCTGTGCGCAGGTGGACCAGGTACTCAGCGACCTGAGGTACTGTCACTGCCTGCACATCAAATCCTTTCCCCTCGCAAAATGCCATAAAGGAAGCCCATTGGAAATCATACAGCTTGCGCGTGGATGACCGCTGTGAGGTTGCCACTGTGTTGGCTACCGCCTCTGAAAACCCCGCGCTCCTCAACCCATCTTGGAGACAACCCAAACGTGCAGATGGAGGACCTGGGGGTTCTCGTGCACTCGTTTGCTCGGGTTGCTCCTGAGAAGGTCCCACCTGAGCGGTAGGGGGACCGGCTCCTGAGCGCAGAGCCTTCTGAGGGGCACATACCATGGTCTCGCTGGCCACTTCGGCGCAACCAGGAGGAGTTTCAGGACCTTGGTCTCCCGGACTTTGGCCACTACCTGTGTCAGGATGGCAGGGGGGGGGAAAAGCGTAAGCGTCCATCCCCTCCCACCCTAACGAGAGAGCGTCTAATCCCCATGCAAGGGGGTCGGGTACCGGCGACACGTATATCGGCAACTGGTGATTGAGCCGTGTCGCAAAGAGGTCGACATGCGGCCTCCCGAACTGGAGACAAATCGCCTCGAACACTTGAGGGTGCAACATCCACTCCGTGGATGGAGGTTTGTCCGGGCGAGAGAGAGCGTCTGCTAGGACGTTCTTTGCTCCCGGGATGTGCACCGCTCTGATTGAGATACTGAGGTTGTCCACCAGGCGAAATAGCTCTATCACCAGTTGTAACAGCGATCCCGCCTTGGTCGATCCCTGCTTGTTGATCGACCAAGTCTCTTTGCCTGCAAAGAACTGACGGGGAGCAGTGCCTCCCGAACCCGTCGTCCAGATACATCGCAAATTGAATGTCGTGCTTGTGTAAGAGCTGGACGATGGGCTGTGTCACTCGGGTGAACAGCCATGGTGCCGTCGAGATTCCGAATGGTAACACGTTCCACTGGAAGTGGCGACCTGCCAGGACGAATCGGAGATACTTGCGATCCGCGGGGCAGATTGGGATGTGCGAGTACGCGTCCTGGAGATCCAACGACACCATGTGGTTGTATGGTTGTAACAACCGCATGATAGACCGCACGGTCAAGAGCCGAAAATTGAACTGTTTCATGTCGTGAATCAGCCGCCATTTTTTCGGGTCCTTCTTCGGTCTCACGAATACCGGAGAGTAAAAGCCTGGTGTCAGATCCTCGAGCGGGAGCTCGCTCACCGCCTCCTTGGAGATCAGGATCTCCACTTGTCCCAACGTACGCGCCAGCCGTTCCGGCTCTAGCAGTCGCTCCACTGGCGAACAAGTTAGCAGGGGGCGGGTGTGAACGGGTATACAAAACCCGCGCTCCAGGATCTGACAGACATACTCGTCCAGTTCCAACTGTCTCCAGTTGGCCACGAAGCTGGAAAGACGGCCTCCCACTGGCCCATCCTTGTCCGACACTACTGCTGTCGGCAGGCGCGGAGACTCCCAGAAGTCATCGCTTCTTGGGAGTGTCACCAAACGCGCGACCTTTGCCACGCTGCTTCTTTGGGGTCCTTTTGGGAGAGGGGCCGGCATTGAAGTCGTAGCGACTCTTGCCTGGCCGGCCCCCATCCCGAAAGGGAACTCCGCCGGTTCTGAAACCTGTAGGAGATTGGGGTGGGTTCCCCTTACGTTTCTTCGGCGTTGTTACCCCGGAGGAGACCCTGCCTCCTCCCGCTGCCAGGCGGTTGGTCAGCTCTTGCTGTTGGGTCTCCTGCCGATGTCACAACGCCTCCGCCACTTGCCCGTCGAAAAGCGTAGCTGACGCTGATGGGGCGTTCCTGAGGCGGGTACGCATCTCCGCCGGGAGGTTGGTTCTTGCCAGGAACCCGTCCCGCCTCAGGTTAGTGACTCCCGCCGAGATGCGAGAGGCACTCAGCATGATCTGCGCAATGTTGCCTGCTGCGGAGCCAAACCCGCGGTACAGTGCCATGGCACCTTCCTCCATCCCCGCCTCCTTGGTGAAGGCGGCCATGGCTTGGCAGGAGTGGGCAAGGGAGTTCGCCATGCCCAAGATGCTCCTGGCCTCCCTATCAAGGTGTGATAGGTGGCCGTCCGAGATGGAGTGAGCAACTCCTGGGGGTGCCACACGCCTTATGTCATTGTCCAAGGCGGGGGGAGAGAGGGAGATCGGAGGAGAAGCGACCGGGAGCCCCGCCCTCTGGCGATCTGAGATCACCAGCGGCGGGAGAAGACGGCCCGGTGCGTCCACTTCTTGCAGCTTCACCCCACACCAGTCGGCGATGGCCGCCATCCTCTCGCCTTGATCAGGCGCCTCCTCCTCCTGGAAGCCGCCAGCAGAGGACAACGGAGGAGCACGTGGGGGGAGATCCCCCACGGCTCTGTCCCCTAGCTGAGAGCCAGGCGAGGAGGGCAATGACGTGTCTGGGGGCGAGGCGACCGGCGACACAACTGTCACGCGCCGAGTCGACCTGGTGGTGGGTGCCACAGGAGGTGTCAAGGGAACCTCTGTCCTGCCCTTGTCCATGTCCTGAGTTCCGACGAACTCCTTCAGCATCGACCTGACGGACGAGAGGACGTCGGCCTTGAAGGCCTGCTGATCGAAGGTCGGAGGGGTGGGCGTCCTTGAGCGCTTCTTGGGCTTTTTGGCCTTCTTGCGGCGACCCCCGCGCCGTGGGGAGTCGGCCGGCAAGTGTGTGCGCCCCTCGGGGGACGAACCCCGCGGTGGGGAGAGGTCAGACAACCGTCCCATCGGCATAGGGTCTCGTAAGGACCTGTCCGAGCGCAAGGACCCCACGTCCGACACCAGAGAGGAGGGTTCGTCGAACTCCCCAGCGTCCTCGGAAATGATAAGGTCCGTGCGCTCTGGTGACGCCCCAGCCGCGCCTGCGGTGGAGGTCGCGCCTGGGTTGGGTTTCCTGCCCCTGCGCTGTTGGAGCTCACTTTTCCTGATGGCAGTGCGATAGCGCTTGTGTTGCTCCCGTGTGAGTCCCTCGCACTCGACGCAACGATTCTCCTCCGGGCATGTGTTCCTGCAGAGGCGGCAGACCACGTGGGGGTCATAGCTCGCCGATTTGCGAGATCCGCACCGCCCGCAGAAGCCCGCGTACGGAGACGCCGAGTCGTAGGGGACCAAGGCCATCCAGGAGTGAGACAGCCTGAAGCTGGTAAAAGGTCAAGAGAACAAGGAGAGAGCGCCTGGTGCGCCTCGATCCCGTCCGCTATGACCGTGGACCCGGAGAGAACGCCTAGGCGCCTCGATCCGGTCCGAGTCCAAGTGAGAGAGGAGAACGCTAGGAGCGTCTCGTCTCTAATCCAACCAGTGCGTGAGCGCACTGATCAATCGGCGCCTGAGGCGTCAGGCGCCTGTCCAAGCGCAAGCGCACGAGTCCGCTTGCTTCCTGAGTCCCGAGCGTCAAGCGCTACCCGGCGGCACGTGTCAGTCGTCTCTCTACTCAGGCACTACCCATGGCGGGAAGCTCCCCTGAGTTAAGAGCGAGAGGTACGCAACCGAGGCAGCACCCAAGCGCTCAAGCGCACAAGCGCACAAGCGCGCACCAGCGCACGAGCGTCCTAACTCACAGCGCGTGAGCGTCCAGGCGGCCAGGCGCCCAAGCGCGAAGGCGACCAGGCGCACAACCCAGCGAGACGCTTGCCCGAAGCAAGCGCTAGGAAGCGCCCGACCCCGCGAGAAGCGTGCGGCGCCGGACTAGGCGAGAGAGGGAGAGAGAGAGAGAGACGGCCCGGCCCACGGCCCGCACTAGCTGCACGTGCTGCACAACCGAAATCGACACCACGTGCACACCTCGCTCTAAGTTGACACAGCCGCTGTGTCAACAGAACACTTCTCGAATACACAGTATTCAGACTCAAGGAATGAATACCCCGTAGGAGAAGTAGACAGACAAAGAATAGCAAGACTTGAGAGAGAAAAGGAGTCAAGAATAACCAAAACACGTTAAATAGCTCAATACAACACAATCGGGGAGCGAGACAAACACGTCTGAACTCAACCGACTCTGTAATGTGAATGAATCTAATTGGATGACAGGTCACGCCACCTAGTGGACTAGTGACGGGCAGATAACTCCGATTGTTCTGGGTAATGATGTTTCATTACATCTGTGGGAATGAGTCGATTACATGTTATATGGCTAACAGGCTAAGGTCACTTGTCGGCGGTTAGTTACTAAATAATAACTATTGCATGTACAATGACATCAATAACTAAAGTGCAATTTATAAATCTGCCAAATCTGCCAGTTAAAGCTATGAAGGAGTGGACTGACTAGATAAAACTGAAATTAAATTGAAAACACAGAATGCTTCAGCACACATGCTTATAGTCCTCCATCTGTTTGAATGTGGGGAATAAAAAAGTACTTTAACAACCACTAAACTTGACTTTGTCGCTTTTCGCTTTTCCTTCAAACATATTTCAATAAAATATGAACTTCGAGTCGTGTTTGATTAAGTTGTCAAATAAACACCTAAGATAAGTAAGACCGCGTAATTAACGGCTATAAATAACTTGAAACACCTAGATATAACTCGCCCGTGGGTGACGTGTAAACCAGTAAAAAGTGTAAACGTGTAAAAAGTACTCTTCATTGTTTCAACTGAAATACCACCTTATATAATTATTAAACTACCATTGATGCGGTTATCATTATGACAGCAATTCTAAATATTGCTAGATCGTCATGACTTTGCCATGATTCTTTATATGACGTCACAAAAGGGCGTGTCTACAGTCATGCAATCACTGGTTTGTCGCCAGATCAATCTAAGCTGCCCAAGAAAAGGGGCATTCAAAAACGGCTTTAAATTTCAAATTGAACATATTTGAGTAGTGACAATTGTCTTTCAAAGTAAGATCTCAATCAGACAATCCTAAAGTAAGTAGTAAATATTTGTTATCATGAAAACTTTGATAGAAGAGGTTGAAATTAACTTTGTTTAATAAAAATTTTCACTCGCACAATAGGGTCATATGTATAGGAGAAAACACGGTAACGAGGACTTGACAGATATTGTGACCCCTGAGAGGAAGATCAAACCGAAGACCTGAAAGGTCACTGTAAATTGTTAAAGGTTTTGGCTACTTAGCATTTCTATTCCGGGGATCAAAAAGTTACATCCCATCTGATTAAATCTTGAAAAAGCGTGTGTTAATAGAGCATTAGGCCTATATTTGATCTAGAATCTGGAATACCTGACAGAATAAAGGAGATGGGCGGCCTTACTCTTAAGAAGGATCCTCTTTAAAGATTCTGAAACCTATTTGGATTTATTTGAAACTTTCTTTTCAGACGGAGTTTTCTGTCTACAATAACACTCAAAGAAATATGGCTGGTCATTAGTTTATGTGACCTCGTTACATAACACTCAAAGAAATATGGCTAGTCATTAGTTTGTGTGACCTCGTTACATACAGGTTAACAAGTCAGAACCAATCAACGTGCAAAATAACCTCACCTGTTTCCTTCTTTAATTGAAAATCATAATCAATTTAATCATAAAGACAATCACCTCAAGATTGGCCATCATCGCTTGCCAGACATAACCGCTACTAAAAAGGCCGTCTGATAATATGCTTAGTTTAGTCCAACAGTATATTTATAGACGCAGCATAAATGGTTTTAAACCAAAGTTAGAATATGTGAAAAATGAAATTGTACGTTACTATGATTTATCAAAATTCGTGTTTTTGTCGACCTGGAGAAAAGTATTTTCAATATTGGTCATCTCTGCACTTACTGTTTAAGAATAGTCCTGTTTGAAAATAATGAATTGTTAAGAAATAGTCCTGTTTTGCTTAACTGTATTTATCAGCCAAATTTGGATTTATGTGTTTGTACATATGTGCTATTTGTGTATAATGTTTGATTTTCCTGTATCACAAATTATGGAAAATAAAAAAAAAATGAAAAAAATGATAAGCTAGCGGAAAGACAATTTGTGGACAAGGTTTGCCCTGACGAGCATTACAGTTAGTACCCTAATCCGCAGCACTTGTTGATGGATTCCTTCGCATCTACCATCAGAGACCAGAGTTACGTCATAAACACAATAACGTCACAATGCAATGACATCACTGGTTTAGGAGTTTTAGGGCTATGCAGTGTTAAAAGATGTACATTTTTCATGCAAATGTGATGACAAATGAATTTTGATGATAAAATCTCACCCTCGTGTCTTCTGATATCAAAAACTCACATTGCTTCATCATTTTGACATCAGTTAAGGGATTAGAGTCTACTAAAATATCGCTTATATATAGAAGGTTTTATATGGTTTTATAAATGGCCCATGTGAGCACACAATCTACGCTGCAATGACTTTAGTTTTTAGCCTCAATATTACCAGTTTCACTCCGATATTGAGGTCTAGTAGAGGATCGCGTCAGCCGACCTTTCTGCGACCTATGACCGTCCAACGTTATACGTGCGAAGGCAGACTATTGTGGCTTGGTAAGATGAGTTCTGATTGGTCAATTTGATACGTGGGCTGACGCGACCCTCTACTAGACCTTTCTAGATTCAATATCGGATTGAAACGGGTAATATTGAGGCAAGGTTTTGTTTACACTGGTTATATCCAGACAATGTTCTGTATGTAAAAATCACTTCAAAATGTCCTCCAAAGCCTTGCTATATGGTAGGCTAAAAAAAGAATCAGCTGAGAAAGCCTGTGCAAACATCTTCAGGAAGATGCATCAAAGAACATGAACCTTGCCTTTGTACGTTGTTTGAGGATTTACAAGATCCAAAAGAAAGGGATATACTCACAGCGTTCGAAACTTGGGTTATCAATAAGTGACGGTTCACTTCCGATTCCAGCGTTTGGTCCCTTTGGTAACTTAAGTCGATTTAGATGGTTAAAATGGGCAGTAGCACGTTTTGGGGGGAATATAAGGCGATGTCAGAAAAATGAAAATTAATTGTTCCAATTGATAGACAATGCAGTGAAACTAATTGGAGCAGTAATAATTCAAACAAATAATGTAAAGTTTAGCCATGCGATTCCCTTTTCTTACAAAAAAATGAATAAAATGTGTTCACACAAAATGGCCGCCCATGGATTTTAGTTGAATCTTCATACTTTGTCCTCTGACTATGGATAATTGCTTTGTGTTATGAGATTTTTGACACTATTGAATCAATACATTTATTATTAACATACAATTATCAGTGAAAATTTTTAAATATAAAATTATCATAAAACGTGCTACTGCCCCTTTAAGTATATGAGTTTATTAAATGATTTTAAACCATAATTATTTTCAAGATTCTTCTACATTTAGTTCTGTATATGGGGGAGGGAGGCAATGATGGCCAATTCACTGTGATGAAGAAATCAAGGCAAGTAACCAAAGTAGAGTTATGGAAAGAAAATATTTTTTTGCAAGGTTAATAGTTAATTTGTACATGAAGAATCATCACATCATGCTTTTTCTTCGTACATTATTTACGCTGAAATAAAATAGTGATTTGCAGATTATTTACTGTGAATGTTAATAGTGTTGAATCTTAAATGGACAATAGTTTAAACTGGGTGGTTTCAGGTTTCCACATTACAAGAAATAGATTTTTGTATAGACTTTTATTTGCAGCACCATTCAAAAGACATCGTAACTATGGCAAACCACTGCATAACAGATATACATGTGAACTTACAGGTACACACAGTTTGTACCATGTTGTCTTCCATGATATTTTTATAACTTAAAAGCAAGATTTAATCAACAAAGAATTTAACAAAAGCGGATTAACAACAGAACAATTTCACATCTCCTACAAAACTGATAAAAATGTAAATTAAGGTGGTTTGATTCACAAAAATCCATTGTAAAAATATCACAATACTGAATATAGATCTACTGAATATAGATCAACACTGAAAACAATGTCAATAAAACAGATCTCAACAAAACAAAACACCATTTCAACAACAGGATTCAATAACAACTCCGTGCACGATGATTGTCAAATCAAAAATCTTGAAAACATTTCATAGTAAAGAATATTATTTGAACTAAAACGCTGTGCATCTTACCGGTAATTCTTTTGGGATTATTATGCATTCCTCAAATACTATCAGCATTGTCCTACTATCATGAGCGTCAATAAGCTGATATTTCTGACAATCACCTGCAATGAGGGCTGGATGTTTCCAGTCTAATCAAAATCCCCCATGCTCCAAGGAATAAATAAATAAAAATATTGTCTCTATCTGGGTTCGAACAAGCCAGGATATCCTCTTTGCAATGCTCTGAATGCTCCCACCTTTGTCGCATGTTGCTGAAACCAGTTATACGCAGACAAAACCAAATCATATAAGCTATCCAATTACATTGTTTTCAAATAGCGTTTCACACAATCATGCATAACTTATGGTACACTTATCTACCCCTAACATGATATTAAATGCTTGTGCCCCTGTCCTTGCAAATGGTCAGTTGAGCTTATGTTAGAATCATGCGACAAAGGTGGGTGCATTCATAACGTAGCATAGAGGATATCCTGGTTGGTTCAAACCCAGAGAGAGACAATTTTTTTCTATTTCATTCCTTGGAGCACAGTTGATTTTAATCAGACTTTGATGTTCATCCCACTCATCATCCGGTCCCAGAGTACGAACGTTACGCTAACTCTGTACCCTGGGCTCGGAAGCTAGATTCGCTCGCGCGGCCCGACTTGGGATATAGCCAATCAGATCATTTTTTCGTTGACATTTAATCGAGAAGGTGGCGAGAAATGTTTTGATTGGCTACATCCCAAGTCGGGCTGCGCGATCGAATCTAGGTGCTGAGCCCAGGGTACAGATTAGTGGAGTTAGCTTAACGTTCGTACTCTTGGACAGGATGCCCACTCATTGGCCTTAAAAAGAGCTTTATAACAAAATGCTGAAGATGGGAGGAAATTTAGTTTCTCATGCAAATGAGTTCTGCTAACTCCTAAGGCTCATTGTTGAGTTTAGATGTGTACATAATGGATCATAATGAATAATGAAATGTAATATCTGGTACAAGATACGTTTTTCAAAAACAGTTAAAGAGATTCCATCTTTGAAAAATATATAAATGAATAGTTAATAACTGTTATCACATATAGCACAAAAATGCATTTAAATAACACTTAAAGAGGTGAGCAGATCGGCAACATTGTAAAACAGAACAAATCTACATCGATGACTCTTTAAAGAGACAGTAGTATGTGTTTGATCCAAAGTAAAACAAATGTTATCAAATGAAAGCGGAACATATTTTTTGAAAACTGAGTGTAATCTCATTAAAATAAAACCATTTGATTTAATTACAACAACAAATTTTCTTCAGCTCTACAGCATATAAACATCATTATTATCAACACAATAGTTGGCAAAAAGCCAACAAGATTGTCATGAATATTCTACATATGTAATTATACACTCACTTTAGAGTAAATATTTTAATATTAATATTGTGTTATTTAATAGACAAAGTCTTTACTGACAAATGTTATTTTAGATTTTATTGGTTAATTCAGTCAAGAGTAATAACAAAACTAACAGATGATGAGAGTAGCTGCCACAGAAACAGAGAAAGTAAATGTGCTTAGACATTCATGATTTGTTCTACCTTCCTATATCATATATTACTAAAAATGCTTTCGAGTTGTTACATTGATTCTTGCATAAAACACTTATTTTAAAAGAGTTTGAGTCCAGCTCATAATCTTTGGATATCAAACGTATTAAACAGTAATAATTGTTTCATCATAAGAGTTAATGAATGTACATCAAATATGTAAATGGTCTTCAAAAGAGAGAAAAAATCACTATTGAGAATTAAAGAATATCATATTTAATAAAACAAGTTTTTTATTCTCCAAAATGTTTTTGAAGAAATTGCTTCTTTAATAAGATATTTTAATATTTGTTTCAAAGATTTTTAAATTGGATTGTAGACATGTATTGCAAATATACAAATTGTGTTTTGTTCATATTCCATTGATATATAACTTAATAAAAGTAAACTACAAACTTTCCCCATCATAAGTGCACAATTGAATAGTTTACGATTTCTTCTCATACTTTCTCAAGAACACAAAAGGTCATATTTACATAATATATTCAAAGGAGAAATTCTATCTAGTATTTTTGTTGGAAACGAAATTCAAGACGCAGAATTCATTCTATTCTTGGTCAAATAGTTAAATTTAGAATGACCAAAATGGTACCCTCACTAACATATTTGATATAAGTGTGAAATAACCATGCAAAACTCATATATTAGTATAAACAAAGAAGTACTTTTGAACTGTGTTTCCACACAAAAACTCCAGATTGGCCCGTTCCTTTAAACAGCAGTTTCTCCTGGTTTCATGATTTTCTTAAATGGACAGTAGCACGTTTTTTGATAATTTTATTATTCATTTTTTTTCACTAATAATTATAAGTTAACGTTAAATGTAGTGTTTTTATAGTGTCAAAAATCTCATAACACAAGCCAATCATCCATAGTCAGAGGCCAAAGTAAGAAGATTCACATAAAATCCATTGGCGGCCATTTTGTGTGAACACCTTTAATTCATTTTGTGTAAGGAAAAGGAATCGCATGGCTAAAGTTTACGTTATATGTTTGAATTATTACTGCTCCATTTAGTTTCTATACATTTTCTTTCAATTGGAACCATTTATTTAATTTCCTGACATCACCTTATATTCCCCCTAAAACGTGCTACTGCCCCTTTAAGAAACTTAAATTTAGGTGCAACGTTTAATACTTCTTTCATAAAAATATCTATATATGATATCAATGATACTTGTCCATAATTTCAGCAGGAGGTTGTTGATAAAACTATCCATATTTCTTAGCTTCTGCTTCTCATACATCCCATGAATTAAACATATATATATATATATGTCAAGTCAAGCATATGTCATTCAATTTAATTCAAATGTCTTACATTACACAAACAAAATATTTTGATCTTTCAAAGTCGACATACATAATATTCATCAACAATGAAGAAATTTTTTTTTTCCTAACTTTGTTTTATCCTTTTAATCCAACCATACCCCTTTGGAATTTGGCAAAGAAACAGAAAACAAAAGATGTCTTATGGAGGGTAATAACAACTTGTGAATAAAACACTTTGAAGTTTCAAAATGTGATGCAAAACCTGCCAACAAACTTTTGAAATTCTGTTTATATCTTCCAATAATATACAAAGATAATGAGGATCTACTGTCACATAGCACTCCATTGTTTGCATTGAAAATACATTCATTTTATATAAGCAAATTCATAATATCTAATGATAGATGACACAACAGAGCAAATATATATCAAACAATACTGGCAGAACAGTATTATCAAGATTAGAATTCGACAGCCTTGAAATGAAATAGCCACAACAGTGTTATATTGGATCTTGTCAAAAATGCAGTCTAAGTAAACCTACCCTCAATAATACTCTGTATACTCCCATACTGAGTCTAGCGAGATACAGTAAGAGGTCGCGTCAGCCGATCTTTTGGCGACCTATGACCATCCAACGTTATATCTGCGAAAGCAGACTATTGCGAAGGTTGGTCAATTCAATAAGTCGGCTAACGCCAGCCCTTTCTACACCTAGCTAGACTCAGTATGGGAGTATATTGAGTATTATTGAGGCTAGGTTTACTTAGACTGTCAAAAATGATGTCATTTTTTAATCTTGGATATTTCAATGTAATAACATGATCATACTCTTTGAAATTTGATAATGAAAATATTAGAACACAGCAATGGCTCCCTGGTTTGGTTGAAAGGTGAAATGTTTGGTTGGCAAAAATATTAATCTGCAGACCAGTAACAAATTTGAGGTAGCAAAAACAGTCAGCCTTTTGATTGTTTGTACTTGTATGTCATGTAACAACTTTAACGACTAGAATCACACTCAATCAATTCTTTAAAACATGATTGATTGATTATGCAATAAATAATAAGGAGCCTCATGAAAATGGTAATTTCTGTTCAATCAAAATGTCATGGCTATTGGTAGGTGAAAAAAAGTTAGTTAGACTACATGATAAACATATCCAAAAGGATCATCAAAGCTCATAACAACAGAATGTTTGAAAGAAAATCGTCCTGAAATGTAACGAAATTACGTTTTTACATATGTTTCATACATGTCAACATTCATAACCGTCATATCCACAACATGCATTTGAGGCTTGGTAAACAAGAACATGGTTCCTATATATGGCACAATACAACTAAATTACAATTATGGAATAATTCAAGAACCAAGAACCCTATGTCATTAGTGAGTTTGTGAATAGTACCTCGTACCTTTGACCCAAACTTCAAACAAGTTTCACATTCACAAATTCATTCATTTCATTGTTATGATATTCCTTATTTATTTAATCGCCACAAGTTTGTCATATTTCATCTAAAATGATTACAAAGAAACCAATCCATCAACCTGACTTCCTTTTTTACATTTTAAAACAATGGCCTATGAGGTATTTTATGATGAAAATTGAACAGAAACGAGGTCATGTTAAAATAAGACGCTGATGAAACTGGCTTTTCTGAAACATATCCATTACAGTATGTAAACGTTGCATTCTCATGGTGGACCTTTTCAAACCAGTAGGTAAAGTTCAGGAACTGAAGCTCACCAAGGGTAGCATTCTGGATGGTTTCGTTATTCTTGAGATCGTTGGCAATAAGAGTGAGGTTGATATCCTTGCCCTGGATGATGAAGCAGTTGCTGTGGGTGTTGAGGTGAGAGAGGACCTGGTCCAGAACTATCCCCATTGAGAGCACCATCAGCAGACACACCACAAACACACCTCTCTTGAGGAGAGTCTTCTGGAGCTCTGAGAGCTCGTCTGATTGGCTGCTTCTGACACTCTCGAGGCTGCTGTAGGTGGACAGCTGGATGTGATCTGCCTCCATCAGGTCAAGGTCGGAGGGCGACATCGGGCTGTGTAGAGGTGATATGTCTGCAACAAATAACTGGAAATGAATGCTTTATCAAGGAAGAACACATGTAAAAATATATTCCACTCAGACTCATCATAAAACTCAGCTAATCTACCCTTCTTGATCTTCCAAAAAGGGAGCTAAAGTTGTACAATTTTATGCCAACCTCTTTAGAACAAAACGCACAGAGGCTAATAATTGGAAATACTGGTACGATGCAATCAAAGATACTTTTGCAATAATCAATGCTCTTTCAAAAGTTTAGAATGTCTTAGGTATGATTTTATTTTACTGTGCACTTTGTACTTTGAGTTTCTTCCAAGAACCCGGTAACATAATATTGTGACTGAATTATGGAATAGAACTTTGTGCCAAAAAGCAACCTTCACATCCATACCATTCTAACTCCTAGAAACTCTGATGCTTTTGGGACTGAATTCCACACCAAATAAGGGCATGTTTAAACCGCTTATCATCATGGTGTCTGGACAACTATCTCTTTTTCGCTCTTAGCTCACTGGGATTATGCAAATAAGCTGCCAAAAAAGGTGCTGTCTTTTACATGGCTTTATATACAAACCCGGTACCAAAGTGTACTGCTAGGTACATGAATATGTTCTTTCAAAGTGGAATACTTGTGATATGTAGAGTGAGCGAGTTATTGTTTTACTCCGCTTGGGCAATATTTCAGCCGTTAGCAGCGGTGATATCTAGAACACAAGGACATAACTATAACTGCAATGTAAAGACATGTACTATATCAAACAAGCCAGACGGGCTTGCTGACTTTATCTCCAACAAGCCCGATCTGAAAGTAACCAAGAATCGGCAGGCTGGCGGACTCTATTCTAACACCAATCTGCAGATTAAAAGATGTTGATGTACGATGAGCTAACTCAAGTGTAACATACCTTTGTCTCTGGACCCTGTGTCATCCACCTCCCGTCTTCCTGCTCGCACCTGCGCCTAGAAAGAGTTCAGATTAAGAAGGAGTTGCTCTCTCATCAAAGACTTTGTGAGATTCTTTGTTGTCACAAAATGAGTTTTTCAGGAAATGAAATAAAATTTAAGGACACTTTGTCTTTGGTATGAAATCTAAAAGCACCATATACAAGTTTCAAACTGATTGAATAGATATGTTCTCTTATGAGGATGTTGTCTTCCTATTTATGATCAACTGATTCCAAGCACTCGTTACCACATGGTCTGTATGAGTACCAGCAGATTGAAGTGTGTCCATCAATAAGGAAGCAAATAGTACCAGCCAAAAAACTCTCATCAAAGATATTCAAAGTGACTTATAATTCTAGGACTCACGGGTAAATCTATCAGTGCAATAGTGCCATCCTCTCTGAAGGTACAAACATTACGCTAACTCCACTAATCTGTACCCCCAGGTCTCAGAAGCTAGATTCGCTCGCCCGACTTAGGATAAAGCCAATCAAATCATTTTCTCGCCACCTTCTCAATAAAATTCAAACGAGAAAATGATTTGATTGGCTATATCCCAAGTCTAGTGAATCTAGCTTCTGAGCCCAGGGTACAGATTAGTGGAGTTAGCGTAAAGATCGTACCTTGAGACAAGATGCAATAGTGCCTAATAACAACTCACAAGCTTGGACTCCTTGATCCAGTCTATGATCCCGATCTTGACCAGGAAAGCAATGGATTGGAAAATCAGAGAGCACAGGATACCCAGCCACAAGCCTGGACATGAATCGTCACACAGATTTCAGTTGATAATTAATTTAATTTTGCTAAACTTCAAATGAAATATTGAACATTTCAACTTCTTCAATCATTTTAACAGTGTTCTTTATTAGTCTTTTGAGTTGAAAAACAAAAGCACTGGAGCATTCAAAAACCCTCAGTGTATCTTTTCTGAAAGAATAGGTTGCAATGACTATACCACAATTCAGCGTTTTCACAGTATTTTTTTATTCGTTGCCAGATGCGCACATATGTGCACACAACCATGTCATACACAACCAAATAATGTGAAAACGGTGAATTGTGATATTGTATTTCTTTTCGAAAGAACTTTAATTCAAATCCTAAAAATATACACTCTCATATGACACAGAATATATATTGTAATCTCAAACATATCACATGCATAGTATTCTTTCTCTTTCTAGTCATTACATGTGTCATAAAATCAATTCTCTTGTCTGTTATATAGTTGAATGCTAGACATAATGTAACGTCTGTCATAAAAAAAGACAAGACAACACTTACCCTTCAGTTTGAGATCAGTCTTGAACATGAGGAGAGAGCCGAGAGGTAGGGCAAACAAGTAGTAGGAGAAGAAGTTGAACACAGCCCCAAACAGCTGCTTTCCTGTACCTCTCAGTATCCCGCTACACACCGCCTGTAATATAGTACAGTACCATTTAGTATCTGCTGTATCATAGGACATAGGACATATCACATTACCTAGAGGATATGACCGTACCACTTCGTACCCTGCTACACCACATGAGGTGGGTAGGGCAGTCTCCTCGGTATTTGCTACACACTGCTTTGCTTCCTTAGGATAGCAGTGACTCAAAATCTACAATGTATAAGCTCATGCAAGAATGAAATTGGTAAACAAAATATTAGCTTCATGGGCCTTTCTTCTGATGAAGAAAATAAAAGTAGGTTTTTAGAGTGTAGCCGCTGTAAATCTTTAGAACCGTTAGATTCTCCATTTGCCAAGGTACCTGTTCATAAGATTAAAATGCTCAAAAGTCACCTGATCTTGAGAAAAGGTCAAAAAAGTATAAAAAGTTTGTTGATGGATGCGGCCGCAATGGGATATAGCCAATCAAATCATTTTCTTGCCACCTTCTCGATAAAACTTCAACGAGAAAACAATTTGATTGGCTATATCCCAAGTCAGGCCGTGCGAGCAAATCTAGCTTTTGAGCCCAGGGTACAGATTAGTGGAGTTAGTGTAACGTTCGTACCCTGAGACAGGATGCTTTCGCTGAGAAACATCATTTGATTGGATTGCTATATATAGTGAAACAAAGCTTTTGGCCCAATGGATATCAGGGTATTAGTTGGAGTATAACGCAGAGACATATACGCTGATGTACTGAATGAGAAAAAGGAAAGCCTACCTGTGTGGCATCGAAGAAGAAGCAGAGAGTGGTAAGAGGTATCAGCATACTGACCAGATCTATCACTGACCTGCAACACAATATGCACTAGTGGCCAGTTCAGGGCAACCTCAGGCTTCATGTTTCGAGGACTTTGGCAGAATGACGGGTAAAGGATTTGTCAGTTTCATCATTACCTCCTCAGTAAACAATGAGAACAGAAATATTCAATTGGAGTTTACAAGAAGTTGGTAGTAAAAGGAAGAGAGGAAATCTATGAATGAACAACTTCTTTATTTTCAGGGAAAATGTTTTGGTATGGATTTCGTCACTCATAAAGTAGTGGTAAATATCTTGTTTGGAGCCTTTATTAAAAGCTCTAAACATTGTTTTATGTTTTGGTGGTGTATAGAGTTCACCTTCATTCAGAAAAAAACAGACTACCGTAAATAGAATCTTGACAAGTTATCAATAGAGTAAATAACTTTTGTCTACAAAACCAAAATCACCTTTTCCAACCAAAATATAATTATATTTCTTAAGAAAAACAAAAACAAGATTTGTTTTTTGACGCTTCAGTCAGTATTTTGAATAGAACATGAGCTATTATAAGATTCCTTAGGTGATTGCGGTTTTTGTTTAGTTGAGCGAATTTGTGACGCCAATTTTGATTGATCAAATCAGAGTCTCCTCATGTGTGATAAAAAGATGAGAAGACCTCTCATACAGGTTTATGTCAGATTGACATTGAAACATGGAATGGTACAGTGCAGGTAGAGCTACATTTATTCAGATTGTGTCAACAATAAATAATGTATACTTACTCGTCATTTGTAAATGCTTTTCCAATGACACTCTTCAGTGAGAGGAGAACGATCCAGATCGCTATGGCAATAATCCCTTCAAACAAAATAGACAACTCAAAGCAAATTATATTGAAAAAGACATATATCTGCAACCATTTTGAACCTTACTCCATCATCATTCTTTCAGAACCAGTTTCTGCAATCTCTTTCCTACAGTTTGAGCATATAATCAAATTATTTCTGACTTTGTTACAAATTATACAAAAACAAATATTTGTCACAAAGGTGACAAGATCCCCCGCCGCAAATTGATGTTAACAACAAGAAGTTGGACGGACGGCCGTAGGGACGGACGTACAGAGCTGAATACTATGTCCCCCGTGAAGACTCAAGGTTAATGGGTTCATGAGATATGGCGCTAACAACATTTTCAAAACTGGTCAAAGTTTCGCCATGACCTTGAAAATGATGTCAAGGTCACCGAAAACTTTTCAGGTCTGCGTATTCCTTAGATGAAAACTGGTACCAAGTTTGAAGATTCTAGGTTGAGCGGTTCATTAGATATCGCGCTAACAACATTTTCAAAACTGGTCAAAGTATCACTGTGACCTTGAAAATGAGGTCAAGGTCACCGAAAACTTTTCAGGTCTGCGTATTCCCCAGATGAAGACTGGTACCAAGTTTGAAGATTCTAGGTTGAGCGGTTCATTAGATATCTCGCTAACAAGAAGCGGGACGTACAGAGCTGAATACTATATCCCCCGCTTTCGAGCTAAACGCGCGGCAGGGAATAACAACTTTTCTTAGAACACACAGGAAGTAACACTATCAACCCTTTTATACATAAAGGCATTCTTCAAAACGAGTCCAATATTCTTTCTCTGGTTCATAAGTCCACTCTTGCTTCATGAGCTTATGGGCTCCTCAAATTCCCTGATTGCCAGGGATTGGGAAAGGCAGGGACCATAGGCCATTTTGCATATTGGATAATTTTGATATTTACTATTCAAATATAAAGGGAATGGCCCATTTAAAATTCAGAACATTTGTAAAAGGTCTGAAGATGGCCTTTTGTTGGATCTCAAAGCATGGATACTTATTACTTGATGAAGCAAGATGAACATTTCCTGCAAAACATAAAGCTGTGACTCACATATGAGGGAGATAGAGACGTTGGCTGCTGTCATAGCTTCAGGAGGGTTACCTGCCCCTAGGTGGTTCCCGATCCGAACACTCGCGGCTACAGCTATACCCACACACAGCTGCAATAGAGGCCTTGCATGAAATACATTGCTGTCTCTATGGAACGGGCTATTGGTTTGAAAATTCAACCAGCCCTTCTAATTTGACTGGTTCTGTAACATATTGACATCATATCAAAAACTCCAGGATCCAGGTTGGTCACCATTGCAAAGCAGCTCTTAAACTAACCAAACTTGGCTAAAGGGCCACAAGGATATCCTGTTTTGCAGGTTGTTTTGTTGACATTGGTTTTGAGAAGAATTACTCTTAAGAATACATTTGGACATAAGCAGACTGGGTTGAGCTCAAATGAAACAAAAATTATTTTAGAGAAGAAAATTATGAATAACAAGATGTGTTTGTGAAACACGAATGGCCCGGATGCATCCTGCTCGCTGTGTCAAGGTCAAGGTCACAAGGTCAAATGTCATGGTGTCATCTGAAAGGTCTCATCACAAGGGATCCATATGTCAAGTATCAAAGACCTAGCTCTGACCAATCAAAACTTATGACCAAGGTTAAAGTTTTTGAGGACAAACGGACAGACGGATGTCAAGGTCACAAGGTTAAATATCATGGTGTCATCTGAAAGGTCTCATCACAAGGGATACACATGTCAAGTATCAAAGACCTAGCACTGACAGTATAGAAACTATAGCCAAGGTTAAAGTTTTCGGAAAATGCTCGCTGTGTCAAGGTCAAGGTCACAAGGTCAAATGTCATGGTGTCATCTGAAAGGTCTCATCACAAGGGATCCATATGTCAAGTATCAAAGAGCTAGCTCTGACCAATCAAAAGTTATGACCAAGGTTAAAGTTTTTGAGGACAAACGGACGGACAGACGGATGGATGGACGGACGGACGGACAGACGGACAGGTGAAAAACAATATACCCCCGGAATCTCCGATTCGGGGGCATAAAAAAGAATTTACTTCCAAATGTATTAAGTAAATGAAGGCATACATTTATTGGTTGATTATCATCGCTTTCACAAAGAGAAACTTCAATTATAAGAAACAGACATACTTGGTTGCAAATGGAAAATTTGGAGGGAAGGGAACATGATGAGAAGTCAAAAATTAAGTTCAGTAAATCAGGTAGTGTAAGTAAATCAGCTACAAGAAAAGCAATTGCCATGTGTTCCAGACAAGGATCGACCCACCATGAAGAGGACAACAGCTAGCTGGAAGAGGACAGCATGGGCCGCCAACTGAGTCACTCCTAGCAGACCTGCAACAGTCAGTCAACAGTGCAGTCACATGGGAACTAACAAATTTTTAACTTCCAGAGTTTTATTAGCAAACCCCCGAAAGAGTCGTAAATGCTCGGTAAGGACGAAATCGTTTGGTTACCAACCGTTTACAGCTGACAGCCAGTACCAAGTTTGTGCCACATGACCCCCCTTACCTGTCTGGACACTCTCATTAACAAGGCAAAAGTGAGCGCGGCTCACAAACCCCAGCTTGAGTTTGACCGCCTTCACGTAACATTAATTTGAAAATTTATGATTATGACTTAGAACACAATGATCTTGCAACCCTAAAAACTATTTCACTTCAAAACATCCCCGGCCATGTAGTTTTTGAATAAAATTCTGGGAACCCTGGAATTACCCCTAAAGGGCACAACAGCACTATACAGTCGAACCTTGTTTTGGTTACAGGTGAAAATCGTCCGGATAGCAAATCGTCCGGTTAACTGGGTAATTTTTCTTAAGAAATATAGACACATTGTTTGAAAAATCTTTGTCCGTAAGGTGAGATTTATGGATATACGGAGTCTGGGTTGAAGTGTGCAAGTCATTTTGTATTTATATATGCTCCGGAAACAAGACAAAGTAAAACATTTTGACCGTTTTTGGTCAAAATTTCAAAAATTATTTGGACCATTGAGTTGAAACCCCTAAAAACCACAGCACCATATAGGCTACTTCCATACCAAATTTGAAGTTTCTAAGTGGTATAGTTTTTCAGTTATGCTCCGGAAAGGAGACAAAGTCCAAAAATCGGACCGTTTTTGGTCAAAATTTCAAAAATTATTTGGACCATTGAGCTGAAACCCCTAAAAGGCACCACAGCACCATATAGGCTACTTCCATACCAAATTTGAAGTTTCTAAGTGGTATAGTTTTTCAGTTATGCTCCGGAAAGGAGACAAAGTCCAAAAATCGGACCGTTTTTGGTCAAAATTTCAAAAATTATTTTGAACATTGAGCTGAAACCCCTAAAAGGCACCACAGCACCATATAGGCTACTTCCATACCAAATTTTAAGTTTCTAAGTGGTATAGTTTTTCAGTAATGCTTCGGAAACGAGACAAAGTCCAAAAAATCGGACCGTTTTTGGTCAAAATTTCAAAAATTATTTGGACCATTGAGCTGAAACCCCTAAAAGGCACCACAGCACCATATAGGCTCCTTCCATACCAAATTTTAAGTTTCTAAGTGGTATAGTTTTTGAGTAATGCTTCGGAAACGATTTCGGACGGACGGACACGCGGAGCGCTATATACCCCCGACTACGTCGTAGCGGGGGTATAATGATGGTCAATTAGGTTTCACAAGCTAGGTTGTTGATTCCCTTTAAAGGCTAAATATTCTTAAAGGCACAGGTACACTTATCTTTTTGCATAAAAACTATCCAATTGCAATGATCAAATATCTCTTATTTATGTGACAGAAGTAAGAGAAGTAATATGATACTTGATAAGATGAAAATATGGACTTATTTTTCAATTAAATCTTGACACCTTTATCCTTTGACTCTACTGAACCAAAGAGCACTTTTGATAAAATGGCAGTATCAATAAAGTTAAGCATGTGTTACTCAAGTCACATATGGCCTCTTTAAAGGCTTGATGAGACAAAACTATGAATTCAACGGAAAAAGTATTTAACTCATAACAATACATTTCTATATTTGACATGAAAAGATAATGATATAAATTACATGATTTATCTACAAACCTTTAATCTACAATTTATCATCCAAAATCATTTTTCATCACATTTGAATGACAAATGTACATTTTCTAACAATGCATAGATCTATAACTCCTAAATCACTGATGTCATAGCATTGTGACGTCATCCTGTTTATGACGACAAAGCATTGTGATGTCGTTCAGTTAATGACACAAAACAATTTATCTACAAACCTGCAAGAATGAGGAAGACCTCAAAGCACCACCACTCGAGACACATCATGAAGAGTCCAGGCACCGAGAGACTGATGAACTGTCTCCACTCAGAGAGAGCCTGGAAGGACCAGCCTGGAGACAGCAGTGAGAATCTATCACAAGAGTCTACACCTAGAGACTGATCTTTTGTTATTTCTATTCTATGATGGAGACATGAAGTGTTGTACTCAAGAGGCTCTGAATGACAAGCCTGGGGACAACACATAGATTGACTGACAATTTCTTACTTTGCCTCGAACCCTCTCTGCTCTGATTTACTTGAACATTTATCTATACAAATATATTGTAGGTTATTGACAAGCATTCTACAAGTGTTATTACTGTACAAAATAAATTTGAACAATACATCTTTATGAAAGATAACTTATCAGTGGGCTAATGAAAATAAATAAATTATTTATCATAATCATCAATTTTTGTGCTGAATGTTGTCCCGAATAATAAAGTTTCAGACTTCAAGAATTTTTCATCATGTAAATAGTAAAGAAATATAAACAAAACGGCAGATTAATAGATTTTCAAGAGGGCACACTAAGCTATTTATGGGTAATTTTTGAAAAAAAATTCAAATGGGTAACTTCAGCTCTTGGAAACAACGACCTTGACCCCCACACGCCGAACTCTCTGGATGATACCAAATAAAATGCGTGTAGCACCCACCAGACCAGGTGTCTGTGTAGATCTTGGTCACCTGGATGTAGAGGATGTGCAGCCCCGCGATGCTCCAGCAACTCAGTCCTAGCGCTAGACCGGCACCCCTGGAAAAATCAAGAAATTTGTAAATACATAAAATGAAGAAAGTGTGTACATTGAGGATACTATGACCTTCAAATTTGTGCTATTTTATGTACAAGTTAATTACAGTAGAACTCGGATATAACAAACTCCAAGGGACCAAAGAATTTAGTTCCCTATATCCGATGTTCGGTATACGCATATCATTTTTATAATATTATATAGGGACGGGACTTCAAAATTTGTTTGCTATATCTGAGTGTTTGCTATATCCGTGTTCGCTATGTCCGTGTACTACTGTATTAACAATTTCACGTACAATTTCTCCTGGATTCAAACCTATATTTTGTACTATTGCAGATGTGATCCCAAATCTATCAATGTACTATTTGTTTACTATGTTAAGGCATGTATCTCCAGTACAGTAAGAGTGAGTGTACGTACAGCATGCCCATGTTGAGCCAGTAGAGGAAGAGCGCCGCAAGGAGTCCGTTGAGCAGGTTCCCCAGCACCAGGATCACACATGATGGCAGCACCACGCTCTGGGGACAGCAAATATACATTGCTGTATTTCACTTAAACCGCGACTGCTAGTATTAGTGAATGGAGAAAGCCTGCAACAATATTGTGGCAATGGACTTTATGTGAATCTTTATAATTTGTTCTCGGACCATGAATGATTTGTTTGTGTAAGAGATCTTAAACTCTATCAAATAATACATTTACCATTAACGTACAATCATGAGTGATAAATTGAAAATATGAAATTTTTTTTAAAAACAGGTCGGTGGTACTCGTTAACCTTGTCCGCAGTAGAGCAAAACACGCTTTTCAAAAAACGCTGTTTCAAAATCTCCTTAACTAGACAAGATAGGATGGTGAAAATAGCCATTTTGCATGTTTTTAAACCAAATTACAGACAAAATGCACAAACAAATAAATTTCTATCAAGGTTATTTTTATATTGATAACATATTTAACTTATCAAATTTATAAGTTTCATAATTTTCTTATTCCAATTCCAAAAATTATGACCAAAAATAACATTGAAAAATCTGTTCTGGGACCCCTCCTGTATTTGAACAGTCATACAATTATAAGTATCATACTTTGATGTTTGAAATTGTGAGTTCTTCTTTATAACTGATGTGCCGATTACAGGGGTTCGTAGTCGCATTTCCTTTACAACAGGATTTTGCGTTGTACTCTTTTGAAAAGTTTTATTGTTTGTTTTGCACCTCAGTGTACATGTTTCGCATGTGATTCTTTGTGACCAAAACGATAAGTAATGTTAATTTTTTATGAACAAAATTTTTTTATATTTGTCACAGATGTGTTCGCCTATAGGAGGACAGTGCAGTGTTAGTATGTACCGGGTGCTTACCCCGGTGGATACCCGGGTGGTGGAATGTACCCTGGCATGGTTACCCCGGTGGTTACCCGGGTGGTGGAATGTACCCTGGCATGGTTACCCGGGTACCCCGGTGGTGGAATGTACCCTGGCATGGTTACCCCGGGTTACCTCGGTGGTGGAATGTACCCTGGCATGGTTACCCCGGTGGTTACCCGGGTGGTGGAATGTACCCTGGCATGATTACCCCGGTGGTTACCCGGGTGGTGGAATGTACCCTGTCATGGTTACCCCGGTGGTTACCCGGGTGGTGGAATGTACCCTGGCATGGTTACCCCGGTGGTGGAATGTACCCTGGCATAGTTACCCCGGGTACCCCGGTGGTGGAATGTACCCTGGCATGGTTACCCCGGTGGTTACCCGGGTGGTGGAATGTACCCTGGCATGGTTACCCCGGTGGTTACCCGGGTGGTGGAATGTACCCTGGCATGGTTACCCCGGGTACCCCGGTGGTGGAATGTACCCTGGCATGGTTACCCTGGGTACCCTGGTGGTGGAATGTACCCTGGCATGGTTACCCCGGTGGTTACCCGGGTGGTGGAATGTACCCTGGCATGGTTACCCCGTTGGTTACCCGGGTGGTGGAATGTACCCTGGCATGGTTACCCCGGGTACCCCGGTGGTGGAATGTACCCTGGCATGGTTACCCTGGGTACCCTGGTGGTGGAATGTACCCTGGCATGGTTACCCCGGTGGTTACCCGGGTGGTGGAATGTACCCTGGCATGGTTACCCCGGGTACCCCGGTGGTGGAATGTACCCTGGCATGGTTACCCCGATGGTTACCCGGGTGGTGGAATGTACCCTGGCATGGTTACCCCGGTGGTTACCCGGGTGGTGGAATGTACCCTGGCATGGTTACCCCGGGTACCCCGGTGGTGGAATGTACCCTGGCATGGTTACCCCGGTGGTTACCTGAGTGGTGGAATGTACCCTGGCATGGTTACCCCGGTGGTTACCCGGGTGGTGGAATGTACCCTGGCATGGTAACCCCGGGTTACCTCCGTGATGGAATGTACCCTGGCATGGTTACCCCGGTGATGGAATGTACCCTGGCATGGTTACCCCGGTGGTTACACGGGTGGGGGAATGTACCCTGGCATGGTTACCCCGGTGGTTACCCGGGTGGTGGAATGTACCCTGGCATGGTTACCCCGGGTACCCCGGTGGTGGAATGTACCCTGGCATGGTTACCCGGGTGGTGGAATGTACCCTGGCATGGTTACCCCGGGTACCCCGGTGGTGGAATGTACCCTGGCATGGTTACCCCGGTGGTTACCCGGGTGGTGGAATGTACCCTGGCATGGTTACCCCGGGTACCCCGGTGGTGGAATGTACCCTGGCATGGTTACCCGGGTGGTGGAATGTACCCTGGCATGGTTACCCCGGGTACCCCGGTGGTGGAATGTACCCTGGCATGGTTACCCCGGGTACCCCGGTGGTGGAATGTACCCTGGCATGGTTACCCCGGTGGTGGAATGTACCCTGGCATGGTTACCCCGGGTACCCCGGTGGTGGAATGTACCCTGGCATGGTTACCCGGGTGGTGGAATGTACCCTGGCATGGTTACCCCGGGTACCCCGGTGGTGGAATGTACCCTGGCATGGTTACCCCGGTGGTGGAATGTACCCTGGCATGGTTACCCCGGTGGTGGAATGTACCCTGGCATGGTTACCCCGGGTACCCCGGTGGTGGAATGTACCCTGGCATGGTTACCCCGGTGGTTACCCGGGTGGTGGAATGTACCCTGGCATGGTTACCCCGGGTACCCCGGTGGTGGAATGTACCCTGGCATGGTTACCCCGGTGGTGGAATGTACCCTGGCATGGTTACCCCGGGTACCCCGATGGTGGAATGTACCCTGGCATGAACACCAGACGCTGCTGCCAGAACGGAATGCAGAGAGTGATGTGTCAGCCTATGGGAGTTTGTCGAGTTTATTACGGCAAATAAACAAGCAAATGAACTTTGCTGTATAAAATTGAAGAGCTAGATGGTGTAATGGTTAGCGTGCTAGCCAGTCACACCAAAGACCCGGGTTCAATTCCGGGTTGAAATACCAAAGATTTGTGACCTGGGCTTTCTACTGTGTGGTGTCCTTGGGCCAGGCACTTTATCCACATTGCACTCAGTCTATCCAGCTGTACAATTGGGTACCTGAATACGGGAAGCACGGACCTATGTGGTCGCGCGGAGCGCTTAGTAGCGGCTTTGAACGTACAATTCCTTCAGGGTAATAATGTACAGCCAATGAGCAGTGCTTGCACTGGATATTAGGCTTAAAAATTATCATCATTATCATCATCATTATCATCATCATCAATATCTTATTGAAATGAATTAATAGAGAAATTATGGTATGTTGATAAAACAGGAAGCCAATACTTTACCTGAGCCTGTAGGTACTTGCTGAGCACTAAAAAGAGAACGTTGGCCTGCAACAGAACAGTGTTCACTTCACAACTAGTGATCCAACACTCACTTTGTTGTTAAATAATTTTATGAATTCATGATGGTAAACATATCAATAAACATTCAAGAGCATACAAGAATATACGGTAATTAATTTATGTCTTTGAAACATATATAACACATGTTTAATGAATTCATAATGCAATAATTTAATGAATTCATGATAGTAACCATATCAATAAATAGGTACAAGTTATCACTAAGTTGGATAACTTGTACCCAATCCTTTCACTTGAATAAATATGTTTAAATCAATAAATATTCAAGAGCATACAAGAATATAATTAATTTATGTCTTTGAAATATATAATGCATAAGGAAGTTCATTGTTTTCCACAAAGGTATGAAATCTTAAAACTCAATAAAAGAGGAGAGGTATGAATTTGGTATATTTTGGAGTCAAAAACAATGAATAAATTAAAGATGCTGTATCATACTTGCAATATTTTTTAAAGTATTTTTAATGTATTCGTTGTATTTTTAGAGAGATTTAGCGACCAACCTAGGAAAAATCGGACCAAAATTCATTAAATATGAGATAATTTGCCAAAATTACGGAAACGGCAGCCAACATAAAGGCGAATAAAGTGTGGCCATCTCACAACTTCCGGTCTCTAAATATACGCTTGAAAACCGTCTTTGTTATTGTTGATTAAACAATCTAAATATGATATCAAAATTTCAACGAAATATTTTTCTACAAAGTGATGTATTTCTTTACTCAATAGCTAAATTTCAGCCTGAACCGCATGCAAGTATGAAACAGCATCTTTAAACATATGATTACAAATGACTGCTAAAATAACTTACTGGCAGGATAGGGATGTAGCATAAAACAAACTTTCCAGCTAAACTGAAATGAAATGAAAGGTACTGGTTATGAATAAAGCAAACCAGGTATGAAGAGGAACAAGGATGAGGTACAACAGGGGAGGAATTATTATATAGGCAGGTCAAGGGTTAAATCATCCCCACAGATTACTCAAATCATTTCTTTTTCCACCATAACCTCTGTTAAAATAGAGAGTGATAGGGGTTCCTATAATAGAATGCATATTATTTGAACAATAGAACAAGGGGAAAGACAACAATTGAATCTATTGTCAGGTTTTGAACCATCCTCAGTTATCCAGGGCTTCATGTTCAGATGTTCTCCACTATATTACCCCCGGGACTTTTAATCTGGACAATCTGTACTGAAAAGTCAATATCCAGACTTGATTTTTGTGTACTGAAAGTGCAGTATCCAGACTTGATTTTTGTAAGTCAACAAAACAAGTCAACTGGACCTGGGAGCCTTTAAAAGACATAACAAAATGTTTGATCTTATATAAAATTCAAGGAAATTGGCTTACTTACACATTTTCCATCATCTCATGTCAAGCCTTTACATTGAGTGAGTGAGTTATTGTTTTACGCAGCTTGGGCAATATTTCAGCCATTAGCAACGTGCCTCTACATTGGGTTATTGTTTCATAACAAGAATCAAGGGCAGGTAATTTTGATACAGATTTACCTCATGAAAAGTCTCAAGGGGGATATAGTGTTGAATATAAGAATATTATGCCCTGGGTAACCAAGAATCATTTGGAGTTATAAAAGGGCTAGACACAGAAGCATGTCATGTTTAAATCTATATGGTATATCTATGGTTCTACCTTCATATAATAAGAACTTTTAGCAGCGAGAGAAGACTTAAAGGGGCAGTAGCACGTTTTTAGGGAGGATATAAGGTGATGTCAGGAAAATGAAAATTAATGGTTCCAATTGAAAGACAATGTATTTAAACTAAATAGAGCAGTAATCATTCAAATATATAATGTAAAGATTAGCCATGCGATTCCTTTTTCTTACAGAAAATGAATTAAAGGTGTTCACAAAAAAATGGCCGCCAATGGATTTTATGTGAATCTTCATACTTTGTCCCCTGATTATGGTTGATTGACTTGTGTATTGAGATTTATGACACTGTCAAAATAATACATTTAGCATTAACGTAAAAATATCAGTGAAAATTTTGAAATATGAAATTATCAAAAAACGTGCTACTGCCCCTTTAAGTCATACTTAACACTAACTTAGAAATAACTGGGTCCTGTCCGGTGGCCAGTAGAATGTGTTCGATGTTGATGAAGACAGCCCAGCAGGGAATACACAGCAGAAGAAGGATTATTATTGCTGAAATATCAATACAGATTTCAATTTTTTTAAATTCATAAAAGCATGAGTATTGATAAATAGAACAGCTACAATGCTAAGTAAGTGAATATAAGCCTTCATTTAAATTCTACTTTTATGCTGAAAGATGTACCATAATACAGATACCTGCAACTGTGGTAGGTACTGTCACTGCCTAACATACCTGTCAATCTTTAAAGAGACATTTGAAGAGTTGTTGGAAATGACATGTTGTGACAAATGCTATTAATGTCATTTAAAGCAGACAGAAGAACAGATTGGAATTAGTGTTTTTTTTAAAAGGTTTTCACAACTAATCACGTACATCAGACCAGAAACTGTCATATTTTGGCATTTATTAACCCTTACGATGCTAACCACGGAATATTCCGGTTTGCCGATAGCATTGCCCGTAAGCTGTGCAGGTGAACCCCGAATCGAGGAAACAAACTTTCCTGAGAATGCTATGATTGACTGTAAGCACTCTAGGCGGGTCCCTGATTTTTCTTCACCAAAACTATTCTTAGTTCGAGGCTCGTAATTATTTCTGCGCCTTGCTGAAACGCTATTCTTTTTTGGAATGTGGTCTAAATGGTGGATCAACCGGAGTACGAAGTTTCACAACATTGAATATGTGAGATATTTCCAAATCATGTCACCAAAACTGGTATTTTGAGTTTTGATCCTAAAAATGTTATGAAAATCAAGTAGTGTTCTTAAAGCTTATGGAATTTAAGAAACAAACCAGAGGTGAGGTTTGTTCCCATTTGATTGATTGTATGCGGTTAACCAGGAGAAACATCACAAGAGAGTTTAAAGACATCCTATTAATATTAATAGTTGATCTCACAAATGTTATTAATCTTCTTTCAATTTACATCAATTAAATTATATCTGTTTTCTTGATATTACAACATTCAACAACAAAATGAAAAAATGGTAAAAGTTTTCTCAGGGCATAATTGAACATGTTTATGTAAATTTAGATTCTTCTGATAACTATCACTGTCATCATTTTAAGGTTGTCTCATGTCATATTTCTTTTTAAATTTGCTTTTTGAATTGACAAAAAAAGTAACTTTAACACTACAGCACAAAAATGTTTTGTGAAAAAAGTTCTAAAAGTATTAAAAAGAAAGAAGCCTACATTTCTGTACAACTACACCCATGTTCCTTCTGTTAGAGCTGCCATAGATCTGAAAAACAAGTTGTGAAACATAAAGTGAAAGTGAAAGGGGGAAATCAATCAGAACCTGAGATTATGGCATTCACAAAGAAATAATTGAGACATTGGCTCTGAAGCTCATCATGCTTTTGATGACAGGTGAAGTCTAAAGATAAATAATTTACAATGAATATTTAATATGGAATGATCTTGCCACTACCCATGAATTATCCCAAATGGCATTGCAAGTTGTCTAGTTTAATTTAATGAAATCAAAAGAACATACTTAAAACTAAATTTGTAAAAAAACATTTCAGGCAAATTCAATTTGAACAAGACCTACAATGATCTTATCCAAGAAGCATACATCTTGCTAACACAAATTGGTCAGCTTGCTAAAGATAGTTTCATGATTGTGAGTATTTCACCGAATTATTCTTCTTTAACAAGTTATTATTGGGACACAAATGTAAAAAGAATTTCAGCTATTGGGCATGCAGCCATTCTGGAGGACTCAAACCGTGAGATGCTTAAGAATGACAGCATATACATAAAACCATCTTATAGCTCTTATAAACAAACAAATAATTAGTTCCAAACATTAAAGAGTGCTAGATTTTAAAGTGAAAAAATCATCAAGAAAACAAGATTGTGAAGGTTGTCAATGGAAGAAAATGCATAAACACCAGTCATGGCTTGAAGAACCAAAAAAGAGTGGATATATATAATCACCTGCGGAAAGAGGGTATCACAGGCCGAACTTAGTCCCCACATAACCGACACACCAGTTACATTCACCATCTGAAAATAATTACTTGCATTAATTATTTGATTGATTAACATAGTTTGACCTTTCAAAGCTCATATCATTGCATTAAATATAGTTAATTGGAAGATGTTGAATCAATTTCATTAAATATTCAAAGTTCTACATTGTTCGTATTCAAAGTGTGTGAAAGGTTATCAAATTGAATTTGTATTGATTTTATTAAAGTCTTAAATTCATTTTTTATCATTCAATTCAGGTGGAAGAAGTAGATATATTTTTACTGACTGTGAGGCCAAGAGCAGTAGCATCTAACTCAATCTGTCCAAGATGGCCGACAAACATGGCCGTCACCAGGTACAACAACTGATTGAAGAAAGTACTGGCCGACTGAAATATACAAACAATCCCTCTATATAAGGTCATTAAAATCATTCAAAATCATGTCAATTGTTTACCATTTTTTATTCCTGCCTTGTAGTTATCTGTAGTTAATAAGTAATACATAAAACCTACATACAACTAGATTAGCGTTTGCGGGATACCGCAAAAGCAGAGCAGCCCCAGAACTTTGGGTTTCGCCTTACCCTGTTCCGCCTTTTACAGGCCTCACCAAATTGGGAATTTTCTCGTGACCTTGACCTTTGACACTCAAGGTCACACAATCAATGAACACATTTCATTGAGTATAACATTATTGTAATGAAATAAAGTGTTAAAAATTAAATTAATCCATTTTCTCCAATGTTGACCTTGCTGTGACCTTGACCTTCGACAGTTAGTACCCAAAACTTTTTGAAAATGTTGTACTTCTCAAGAGATAATATATACAAAATCTAAACTTCATAGCACAAAAACTTTTCAAGTTATTGTGTTTACAAGGAATTGCAATAACTCATATCTCATGACCTTGACCTTTGACCTTCAAGGTCACACAATAATTGAACACTTTTTATTGAGTATAACAATCATGTATTGATTAAATGTGATCATAGTTAAAATTAAGCATTTTCGCTAAACCATGCTTAAGTCATGACCTTGCTGTGACCTTGACCTTTGACAGATTGTAGTCGAAACCTTTTCAAAATATTTTACTTTTCCAAGGGTGATATATACCAAGTTAGAGCTTCATAGCACAAAAACTTTTCAAGTTACTGTGTTTACAAAAAAATTTGTGGTGATTTTATAACTCGTGACCTTGACCTTTGAACTTGAAAGTGAACATGTCATAATGATTCCCTGGAAGTATTAACATTTAGACATGTTCATGAGTTCTGAAAAGCTAAATGGGATAAAGTTATACCCCAATTTAGTGCATTTTGTAATAACTCATATCTCATGACCTTGACCTTTGACCTTCAAGGTCACACAATCATTGAACACTTTTTATTGAGTATAACAATCATGTATTGATTAAAAGTGTTCATAGTTAAAATTAAGCATTTTCGCTAAACCATGCTTAAGTCATGACCTTGCTGTGACCTTGACCTTTGACGGATTGTAGCCAAAACCTTTTCAAAATTTTTTACTTTTCCAAGGATGATATATACCAAGTTAGAGCTTCATAGCACAAAAACTTTTCAAGTTATCGCGTTTACAAGGAATTCTTAGAGTGAATACATAGCTCGTGACCTTGACCTTTGACCTTGAAAGTGAACGTGTCAAAATCATTCCCCCGAGGTATGAGTAGTAAGGTATGAATAAGAGTTCTGGAAAGCTTAGGGGAAAAAAGTTATAGCTAGTAGAACGAGTGCGGCGGCGGCGGTGGCGGCGGCGATGGAAACTTCACAAAAACTGATAGCAGCCCCGTCCTTAGACGGGGCTGCTAAATAATCAAGGAAATAAAGAAAAACATGTTCATGATTCCATTTCAAATAAACATATTTTTAGCCGAGATGATAGTGCAAACACTTCTTTCTACTCCCCTTGAAGTCCTGCAAATAATTTGAAAAATTCCACAATTTGGTATTCATTGATATTTTCTTATAAATATTATTTGATAGACATAGATTGTACTTAATCCTACCCAAAATATATTATCTGTACATTGAAAGATTCATGTACAAAAAAGGTATCAACATTGTCACATGTAACAAAAATTTCAAAATTGTTGATAAAGAAAATTTATTATAAATAGAAATTATGCAAATATTATTATTTTTTATTATATAATGTTCATAATGAACCATAATGAGTAAAAAACTTACAATTGGCCATGCTATCTTGAGCAAACTTTTAAACTCCTTCATATAACCAAGAGGAAAAAGTCGTTTGTATAATCGCCCCAAAACACCACAAGAACATTTCTGGGTCATCCAATCATAGTATTTTGAACCTGGAAAAGAAGTATCAAAAGACATTACATTGTAAAAACATCATCTTTTGTAATATATCATAATGAAGAATGATTCTACAGTCTTAACATGTACAGCAAAAATGTTTTTATTTCCTTAAATGTATCAATACACATAGAGCTACATGATACTGTAACCTGTAACCTTTTATGAGTGCTTGCATCAAATTACAATATATGTAAATATTTGCTGTTTGCCTTCTGTCTGTAATGAAAAATTTATATGTTCAGATTAGCTAGTTTTCCAAATTGCATGAAATTTTTAAGTATCCTTATTGTCGATATGATTTAGATTAGATTCTGCTTAAATGCTCAATAATTAGAGGTGTAACGATTCGGCAATAAATATTAATGATATGATATATGATGATATTAAAATTACATCAAAGCAGATAAAATTAAATTCTTGCACAAAAATAATTGATCGAAATATATTGTGAAAAGACCATTGAGTAAGGTATTAATGTGTGTTGGGATACTTATCGTATAGCGACCCCCATATTGTGATATGTATCATATCGCTACCCTCTTGTATCGTTACACCTCTATGGTTAATCATATACATATAAAAGCATGCATCTGTTTAACAGTGTTTTTATAGACAAGTATGGTTGGTCTTGTTATGTATGTTGGTTGTCCCAACTACAATGTCAACTATCTTTTCGTTTTACATTGATATTCCTATGAAAATGAATATTTTCCAGGTATTTGATATTCAAATAATCAATAGTATTCAAAATTATGGGGAAAAAACTAACATGCAATGGTGCAATGTATTTTGTCATCCAAAACTGTATTTCACAGGAGATGTCGCTTGTTAAAGGTAAAGCAATATCAAAGAGAAATTGTTTGACATGAGATTTTGAACAGATGCCCTGTTTAGCATCATCAAGTAATGACGTCACATTAATGCAATGATGACATAATCATCAGAACGTCACAATACTATGATGTAATTATGCTATGACATCATCTCTTTAGGAGTTTTAGGTTAGTGCAGTATTCAGAGATGTACATTTTTCATGCAAACGTACTGTAAAAATGATTATGGATGATAAATCCTATTAATTAAAACTTTAACGTAATACACTTAAGAACAAAATAATAATTCATGTACAAGTTGCTGAAGAAGTGTATTTTACAATTTTGCCAATATTTTACATGACATTAAAACTCTTCAATTGTCATAATTCTTATTTTATTTAATGTCTTATATAAATTTCGCTCAAAATATTAAAGATAATATTTCTGAAAATAAGGAAAATTAGCTAAATCAACAATATTAACATATGTAGGGCAGAATGAATTAGATTAAAGGCACCACTCGAGCGGCTTTCATCCGCCATTTTGAAAGGTTAGCATTGCTAGAAAACAAATGTGCTGTCATATGCTTATTCATTAACAAAATTAAGTTATAACTACTTGATCGATAGAAGAGGAGCATATTTACAAATAATTCATAATAAAAGTTATCAGTTGCTACACCATTTTGTCGTAGTAATGCATTCCACGATCGTAGCTTCGATGGTTGGCTTCATTTCACGATGTTTTTATTTTTTGAGCGATACACTTTATTTTTTGTCAAATTGTCAAATCTTTAACAACTAAAATGCTTATCTCACAAAGATATATGAAATTAAGTGTGAAATTATGATGTAAAAATCATATATAATTGTAGACAGGAAAGTCCTCCTGAATTTCGTTTCCACAAAAAATACCCCGCTCGAATGGTCCCTTTAAAAGATTCATTACTAAACTCGATTTGTGGCATGAAATCTACACAATCACTGAAACACTTCCCTCAAACAGCAATTCAAGGATAAGTTAAGTAAATAACGAATAAATTAAATCATTGTTGAAAAACAATAACCTCGGTTTGAGAAGGAATACAGAGTTGACGATCTTGATATGAATAAAACATCGCTGCTCGGTGTTGAAAGCGTAGACAGCGGTTCACAAAAACCGCCTTCGTCGACTATATCGTCCATTTGGCCAGTGAAAAGCTCCCGTTTGTTATTCGAGGCCAAATGTTTTGACAGGTGCTCTCGTTAAACTCCAGGTAGTGTTTGACAATACAACACAATGCAATAAGCGAGTCCGCCTCTCTGATGTACGGAGTTTGTAGCTATTCAGACCTCCACAAGTAAAAGAGTTCTAAAGCGGCCGTAAAATCTACAATTCTCTCTAAGTGGCATTAGACACAGGATATTATTTTGACAGTATTTTATGGTATTTGATGAGACAAATAGTTAAGTGTTTCTGAATTCCAACGAAATTTACGAGAAAAAATAATCAGTCCGAATCGGCACAAATTAAAATAAAATGACACTATATAGTAAATACTGCAACATTTTTAGTCTTCATATGTCAACGTCGAGCCATGCTGTGGTTGAAAATATATTTGTTAATCAAAATAAAACACATCCTGCTACATCAGCGTATATGTCTCCGCGTAGTATGCTACAACCTATCTATAAAGAAAGTATTACCCGAGGAAGTTTTTCATATGACGTTTATGAAACGAGTGTGAATATTTGTATCACCCGAGCGAGAGCGAGGGTTATACACAAATTTGCACGAGTTTCGTAAATGTTATATGACACACTAATAATTTCTTAATACCGATTCTAATCCATTTTACCATTTACCACTATTGCTCATATTGAAAATATGTCATCACTTATTTCCCACCATATGGGTAATAACTATATATATGATAGGTTGTAGCATAACGCGGAGACATATACGCTGACGTGGCAGGATGGAATCGGCACAGGTTGTAGCATAAAGCGATGGCATAGACGCTGATGGTACATATTGATGCATGGGATATTTTTTTATGGACTCATTCTATTAATTTTGGTATTTCCTCCTAATAATTAAATGAAACTTAAACTACAGGGCCTAGATTTTCGAAGCTCTCTTAGTGCTAAGATAGTCGTAGGCCAATGTTACAGTATGGTACTTACGACTATCTTAGCACTAAGAGAGCTTTGAAAATCAAGGCCCTGAAGTATATGAGGTACGCAGTACGTCCAGTTCCCTTTTAACAAAATACTGTAATTGTTCAGATTAAAAGGTTAATAACAATCGTTTCTTCTTGAAATTGTTTTATTTGGTTTAATTGGAGGAAAGACATATCATGAAATCTTACCAATGGTCGTGATACGAAAAAGCATCTCCGTGAATACCAATAGAGACACCATCTTTGGTAACTGCTCTGAAAGGAAGGGGAGCATGATAAATCAATTATGAGAATAAAAATGTTCCCAAGAAATCCCAATTTACTATAATTTCACGTTTGCAACACGTGTTTCATATAATTTATTATGGAATAAATACATATGTATAACTTTATTTAAAGCTATTTCACGTTTTGGAAATGAATTCAAAATACATATACACTGTACTAGTACTTCACGAATTATTATAAAAGTTGTACTGCTAAAATGATCTTTTGGTATATCAATTCACCTAATTTGTATTCACAATGTCAAACCAAAATTGTTTACTTTGAAGCAGGATACTTAAGTTTAATCGTTGTAGAACAATACTTTCGAAGGTTTCGTATGAAGTAATTAGTAATTATCAGTTTTTATTATCGAAAATGTTTTTATCGATTTGTACACACTTCGTTCGCTAATACACCCAATTGGTAATGTTTTATTGTTCCAATCCATCAGATAAACTTCAGTGTCACGAGTTCTATCCTTGAAACTGTGTAGTTTTTAAACGATGTAGGTACCAAGGTAACTCAATGTCAACTGTTAAGCAATTGCAACATATGGTTTGGTAACAAGATCGGATGATAGGGGTATCTCTATCCCATTTGAAAAAGTTTCATCATTTTTTAAAGAAAGGAAATTGAAAGTGTCATACACAGGATTTAAATAACCTACGTTTCTAGTTGTCGCCCGGCCCGTATATGAAAATTTCTTCCAAAGTTTCATGATTCGAGATTTATATTTTATCACTCTTTGATTATTCCGTTTACGAAAACAGTTACAGTTTCAAATGTCTTTATATCTTCAGATGCCATTTAGCTATTGAAATCGTTTCTGTATATGAAGAAATCATTCATATAAGCTTTGACGTGTTTACCAATCCGGTTCCGTTCTTGGAAATGAATATGTTTAAACCAAGAAATAAAAATGAGAGAAATGTTTTATTAAATGGCTACAGATAAGTGTACAGCTGCGTACCGTAAGTTTGTTCACATGCTTGTGTATCTTAGGACGACGAGTAATTCTATGGAAGAACAACTTCTTTATTCGACAGTAGCGACGTTTTGATATTTATCATCCAAAACTGTGTTTCACAGGAGATATCGCTTGTGGAAGATCAAGCGATATCTCCTAGGAGATATCGCTTTGACAGTAGATTTTGAACAATGCCCTGTAATCAGAAAATACATGACATCACACACGTTTTACATCACCAGTAATGACGTCACAGTGCTATGACGTCATAATCACAACGACGTCACAATGCTATGACGTCATTACCAACATGACGTCACAATGCTATGACATCACTGGTTTAGCAGTTTTAGGACTATGCAGTGTTCAAAGATGAACATTTTTCATGCTTATGTGATGAAAAATGATTTTGGATGATAAATAGAATCTCACCCTCGTGTCTTCTGATATCAAATATATCAACACTCGTTGATAAAAGTAAAATATCCTCGGCAAGCCTCAGATATTTGTTACTTTTATCAACTTGTGTTGATATATTTGATATCAGAAGACACTTGAGTGAGATTCTCTATATATTCTTATACCGTTTTCAAGCATATGGCGAAACAATTAGGAGTACAGCAATATAAACAGTTTAGTATGATAATGAGAAAACAATAACAGTAACAACAACAAAAAGTAACTATTACATCAAAGGATAAATTACATGAAGCTAAGAAAACATAGAATGAGTGGGATACCATGCAGTTTGTAAGTGAGTTAATTAGGTAGAGATGGGTTGGGAAGATTAGCGAAGCCAGTTGAGTTGTATAGATTAATTATGGGCGGATTAGATGGATGTAAGCTAACGGGATGAAATAGCCTTGATCTCTGTTCATAGATGGCCGGAAACGGAGAATCTATAAAGCTTCGACTAACGACGTTGAGTGAATAAAGTGTATCTTTTTGCAATTATCATGTTATTTAGGTTTCGTTTTGACGTCATTCACACTCCAGCATGAATAGTAATGACATAAAATTGTCCATGTGTAAAATAACCATTCTTAAACCATTTTGGAGGGTTGTCACTCGTGCAAGATTTAAAAAATTGGCACTGAATAAAAGAGAGATGGTGTAATATTTTTGAAATTCAGATTTTCCTAATTTTGATTTAATTATATTTTCATATAGACCCCTGGGGGGGGGGGGGGGGGGGATCAGCACTATTACATTGGCTAAGTATGGAATGCATACTTTTACCGATAATCTATGTTTTGTATGCGTATCAATGCATGCAATTTTGATAAAAAAAACTATATGCATAAATTGAGCCGTCCTAAGATAACAGAAGAGGCATGTAACAAGATGGAATGCTGACAAAGAACGAACATGCATATCATGAATAAAGAAATTGCAATCAATATAAATGTATGTCTCTTCATCAGCAGAAGATGCTGTCTATTGCACATTATTCAAAGTTACTGGTTACACTACATTGGCTGATGGTCAACTAGAAATCAAACGAAAATATGAAATTGAAATTCTTCAAGGACAATGATATGCATGACAACAGTTACTTCTTTTCTTATTTCACACGACGTCTGGTCTAGTTCTTGGCCCTTCTTCAAGTGGGTAATGAGCATAGTGGTAGATACAGAATTTATAGTTGTAGGAAGCCAGTAATTCAGCTACTTATGTATAAACATATTTGATGACAAGGTGATATAAAATAAGGAAAATAGACATTGCTAACCAATAAAAGAATGCAATATCAAATTAGTAATAGATGTGTTTAGGTGTTTATCTAGCATAAATGCCGAATATTGTCGTGGTTAATTCTGCCATCCACCTAAAGCAGAACAATTGTGTGAACATGTAAATAATTTACCTTCTGGATAAATTACGCCTCAAACACCTTTTTAAATTTATGCAAACCCGTGTCAATAGAGAACACAGTAAACAAAAATCATACCATAAATACGTCAAGCTGATAGCCTTCTGTGATGCTGTGCAATGGAGTCCCGCTGAAAAGTGAATAATGATAAATTCTGTACACGTTTACAGACGTAATGTGATATTACATTCATTATATTTACCATCAACACAATCAAAAAACACTTGCTGAAGTCCCTATACATCATAATGATCAATATCATTATTTAAAAGAGGGGCATATATATTCTGGTATTTGATATGTTTTATATTCAACAACCGGTCGTGTCTTAATCATAAAAGATACTTGATACACATTTACTAATTACGTTTGGTGTATTGACAATAAAAATGGAATGGAAATGGAAATGTTATTTTACATGCTTTGATTCTGACAAATAACATGTACTTGTAGAAAAGTATGTCTTCTCTATTATAGCTGAAAAATTTGCATACTTCATTACTGTCAGAATATAGTGGGATAACTGTATGCTAACGATTAAAATAAATGTGTTATTGAACCCAAAGTTTTATCTGACCTAGGTAACATATTAGTATTTAGGATCACAACATTGCAATAGTACAAAATCGGGTTCTTTTGAGTCGAGTCACTTGCTGGTATCGAACCCATACACCAAAGTCTAAAACCATCACTTTCTAAAATGGCTTATATATGTAACGAACTATGTTTATTAAAGACGAAGGTGGCGCTACAAAATACGAAGGATTATGATATCAGTATGCATTCGTCAAATGTATCCATGACATCTTACTGGTATACTATGAACAGAGTGATAACACTTCTAAACCATAAACGAATACCCATTCTGTAACCTAACACAGTGCAAACATGCATTTACTCTAGAATGACGTACAAATCTACCAAAAGCTTGCAGGGTTTCCTTTATCATCAGCATGTGTTACAACGTACCGATCCTAGCCTTTACAAAATCTTCGAATCTAAAGTTGTTACTTTTCAATCTCATTAAAATGATATCATAATTTTCTTCACTAGTTATTTTTAAGCACCGAGTAAACGATTGCAAATCAAGAAGTTACACGCAAAAGCAAGGACCGTCAATGTTGCAGAATTATCATTATCTTATCATTATCACTGCCCCCCTTCCTACTCCTCTCCCCAACCCTAAGGTCCACATGCACACCGCTCCCCCCCCCCCCCCCCTAAACCCGGATCACCGCTCCACCTCTCTCATCATTCCCAAACAAATATAAAAACTTCAACAGCATTGTAAACTTCATCATTGCTCCTGTACACGTGGTGGTGGGAGTGTTGTGGTTTCCTATGTACACCATATATCGAGTTTATCTTTGTTAACGCATTCCTATAGAAAAGGTGTTTTTTGTCGAAAAACAAAAATGTTATATATCAAAGTGTCTCAATTTGATATATGCAATATGTATTCTTATTTTATATTTTAAAATGTTCAATGATAATTGGAAGTTTATGCTAAATGTATTATTTTGATAGTGTAAAAAATCTCATTACACATGCCAATCATCCATAGCCAGAGGACAAAGTATGGAGATCTACATAAAATCCATTAGCGACCATTTTGTGTGAACACCTTTAATTCATTTTGTGTAAGAAAAAGGAATTGCATGGCTAAATTTTACATTATATATTTGAATTATTACTGCTCCATTTAGTTCAAATACATTGTCTTATAATTGGAACCATTATTTTTCATTTTCTTGACATCACCTTACATGTATATCCCCCCTGAAGACGTGCTACTGCCCCTTTAAAGGAAGTCTACATATCTAGATGTTAACAAGTTTAGGACGTTATGACATCAACCAGACTTGGAAATAACTGTTATACATTTTGTTCACTTTTTATTCCTGGAATAAAAAGTAAACAAAATGTTTAACAGTTGTAATGTTACTTACTATGTTTGGCTTCCACCTGTGTACATACATGTATATACACCCCCAATTTGAGCCCGTCAATCATTCTAGCTAAAGTAGCACTACATAAGTCACGGTTGGGTTATATGATCACCACAAAAACAGATGTCTTTTCTCATTTGCAGTTGCAGTTGCATTTAGGGTTTGTGGAAGTCAATGTGACCCAAAAGGTCATATATAAATCTCCATATCTCCGTGATAGAGATAGCATATAGATAGATTTAAAGAATCAATGCCACGTATAAAAAACGTTCAAATATATGAAATGTTGTGCGCTCAATACTTTGTCTTATATGATTACTTTAATGTTCACAGGACGATGATGGGATCCAGTAGTAAAATAATCACAATTTCATTCAAAGAATACTTATTATCAATTAGATTTTTATTTTGGATTATGTGCATGTATGATATCACTGCGCACTGTTTTGCTTCTTTCACAATAGCAACATTTTGAAATATCAAATCAACTCCATGAAATATGTATACATTGACTAAATTGAACGAAATTTGATATTAATTGCATATATATTTCAACGTTAATTGTTTAGTAAGCAACAAGTTCAATATGTCAATGCGTGGCATCTGGCGTGGATTGGGTTGAAATATAGAAATAGTGTTAAAACATGTACATATATACATAAACACCTACCCTAAACTCACGAAACTATCATATAGTAGTAAGTTTGGTTCTACAGTCGATGGCATATATATAATAGTGTCTTTACAACGCTATTTCTATGCGATACGTCCCTGCGCTTTCAATGACCTGATGAATCCCATGATATAGTTAACCAAGTATGAAACGATGCATAAAGAGTTTGAATTTTGAGAAGTGAGGGATTACTAGTGTTAAAGAAACCATCAACATTTGGCAAAGTCTCAATGGGTGAAGGCCTAGTTCTAGTTCAACTCCAGAAACCTGATGCTTGAAGTAACATTTCGGAATCGCTCCTCGAGTAAACAGGAAATGAAAAGAAAAAATTACTTCCTACTTCCATTCTGCCGATGTAGACTTGAATTTTAGATTTGCATAAACATATATCTAAAAATAAAGCTATGAAAATAAAATCAAGCATTTTGTTTTCCTAACCATGCTATTGCAATCAAGGAAAACACTTCAAATTATTTCTCCTTCACCTCCTTCTTGTAATAATGTGCAAGTATCCCAAATGCAACAATATGTTCATCGCTGTTCTTGAAAAGGTCGTGTTTAATTCATCGGTGCCAACATACACAGTCGGCAAGAGTTTAGAAAAACTTGATGTGACGATGGTTGATTCTCTTATCAACTCATGCTTTAGGAAGAATCAGGAATTCTTCTAAAGGGTTATTTAACGTTAAATAATGTAAAAAAAAACATAGTTATTTTCTTGTAGCTTTTTAAAATGACATCATTGTAAATGTAGATCGTTGAACTTGTTTGGTTCAGTCTCAACTAATTAAGGTCCCAATTGTGCAACGCAAATTCTGCTGGAATACTTCTAAATTGTTATTATATTAACCAGGAACTCTACATACATATGTTTAGTTATACATACGAATGATAAATATACAAAGGGTCTTTTACATCAAAATAATCATTATCTGTCTTTGATTTCTGACTTAAACTTATAGATTTCACTTTGATTACTCTGATTTCCAGCGCTGACACTAAATATAAAAATACTTAATACTAATATCGCCCAGCAAGGTCAAACTGGGTTTTCAAGAGCATTACCACGGTACGTATGCGCATTGACAGTGCCCAGTCGTCTTGTGCGTTTGACCGTGACGTGACGGAGATGCGCGGAGATTAATCCAAGATTCGGGTCCCTGTTATATAATGTCCCTGTATTAACTGAGACTAGCTACAGTATATTCCAATAGGCGTCCATTCTACGTTTATACGTATCGTACATGAAGCTGTTTAGCGAAAGTTTTGTCTGCTTATCTCAGTAGAAATGCCATACAATTTGTTATCTCTAAGATATTGTAGCATTTGAACCGATAAATTGATTTAATTTAATCAAAAACTTTTCGAGGAAAAAATGCAGTCCTAAAACAAAATTGTTTTCCAGTTAATTCCAATTAAACCCCACTTCCGGTCTCGTTGCGGTTCAAACAAGAGGTTGTAGACCGATACACCTCGGGAAGTGTGGGTATATTTTTTATCATACCATTATTCCCTTGTGTCTGTGTTGTTCACTAGCGGATCCAGGGGGGGGGGGGGTCCAGGGGGTCCTGACCCCCCCCCCCCCCCCCCCTTTTCAACACCCGCCCCGCCCCCTTTCAAATCCATGTAAACCCCCCCCCCCCCCCCCCACTGAGTGGAGAAAAATTATTTTGGGACCCCCCCCCCCTTTCAAAAATCCTGGATCCGCCCTTGTTGTTTACTATCAGTGATCTGAATTTATTTGTAACTTACTGTTGTACATACCAAGAAGAGTGATATTATATGAGTTAATAAGTCATTTGATAAAATGAGGCGCATAACATCTGCATTTCGGTATAGCATCTACTATATAGTGAGTGTCAATTTGTATTATGTGTTTGACCAATTATGACTAATTATTTCGTGATTATTTTTTAGTGTGCATTTATGGGAATAAAACTGCTGTGACGAGTAAACTTAGATTGCTATGTTACTCCTCTAAGATTTATGTCTTTTGTCTGTGAGACTTACCTGAATCTATATGGCGGTGCTAACTTCGAGTGTTGCCATGGATACAAGTTAGTTCCTGGCTGCCAAGTCACTGATGCTTGTCAGAGACTGTTGCATCCGTGCATGCTGATGAAGGAACGGAAACATCGCTGCACCAATTGAATGTATTTGGTTCCTGGTGATTAGGCGTTTGATTATTTAATAAAAATTAGAATAAAGATGATATTTCTTTGAAAGATGTTTCCTATTGTTAATATTTTATATATCCTTTTTATTAGTAATGACGCTCGAATTTGCTTCCTGTGAATGTATGAACAGTAAAGATCCATGTCATAAAATTGCTCGAGATATGAAACTAATAGGAGACTATGAAAATGCTAAAACCTGCATTACTTAATAAGATTAACGTATACGTTAGCAGATTCTAACATCAAAGAGCCAAAGAGAAAGTCTTCTAACTCATTACTCCAAGTATGCCAAACACCAAAATGGGGATAAGGTTTGCAAGAACAGCTGCTAATTCAGCTTGCATCAGCACCAATCGTGCACAAGAATATGCAGTTGCAGCTGCTGCACAGATAGTCAGTCGTCCATGGGTTGCACATGCCGGAGATCCGATACATCGCGGTGGAATAGCTCGAGACGGGGGAAATAGGACACCATATAGATCGCGACTGTTGACCTGACCTTGCCAGCAGGATAACCAGTTGTTTACAGTAGCAGTTGCATTGTAAGTACCTCCTGTCTTATTACTTATATCGGGTAACGACTAATCTGTGGCGATAGAATTGTGTTGGGCTTGTAACTGGTACTTTAACCTGTAGAGTTCAGGCTAGTATTTTTTTCTCCATTATAAACTTGTATATGTTGTATATCATCGATGCGTATCGTATATCACTTGGTATGTTTGCTATGTTAATGTCTCTTCAGGTGCTATATAGTTTCTATCTTAAGATAAGTCAATGTCTTCATTCGATGTTCACTTAAATAAAAGCTGTACCTTTCTAATACCAGATTTCCCTCATAATCATCACCTTAGTACGTAGGAAGTTTCAGTGTGAACTTAGCTGCAGGGTAAACATTAATCATAGTAATCATGTTTAATCATGTTTTAATTTCCTTGGTAAGAAGAGCACTCCATATGGTTTATATGTTCAAATGTGCACTCAGGAGAATGGAAATTACTCGGATAGTGTACACTGAAATATAGTCTACACTACGTATTACATATGCTGAGTTAACTAGTCTCAAAGTGTATACTAAGTTGTCATACATAACTCACTTAGCACATACTTTGTGTCAGTCATAAATCTCAAACATTAAGATGCCAAATCTAAGCTAGGATTTGTTTCTGTTGATGGTTAAATAAAAAAGTTATAGAAATGAAAGACTTGATATTTCTACTTAATCATATAACTCATTATTAAGTATGATATACTCGTTCTGGTATATACATTTTTTATCTTAGTCTTACAAAAGAAATAAAAATACATACTACAAATATGTAGAAACAGCTCATGTATGAAACGAGTATGTTAATAGGGGTGTCACGGATATGAACTGAACATCCATGGTATCCTCCAATTAATAGGACATCCAGAACATAAAATATTTAATTGTATGTCATATTGTGCAGAGCGATGGTGTATATATAAGTTGTTGTTTTTTAAGCTTAAATATGATAAAATATGATGTTTGTGTTTCTCGTTGGTGGAATTATATATCTCGCATTAGGCATAAGCTAGTACATTAAATGAATGAAGAAATTGTTTAGATAAATGTAAATAATACATGCAGAAAAATGTGTCGAATCTGAATTTATAAATTTCAACCACTTCGACACTTATAATGTGGTTTTGGCGAGAACGTAGATTAAGAAACTTTTTGGCGAATTTCCAAAGATATGTTCCTTCAATAAATTCCTCTCAACAAATACCCGTTAACAAATAATAAATTTGGTTTATCACATGTATGTATATATATATACATACAAGTCAACACGAAAATGTATGTTAATTGCCTTTAAAGAACCACTCGGTGATGTTTCAGGGTCAAATCTGTAACTTTATCATTTGTGTCATTTGATCAAAAAGCGCCATCTGTTGAGGAAATCGTATCTATTCGAGTTTGTATAATAACAAAAACAGGATATGAAGTCGCGATTATGATCTAGCTAGAACCGGACAATAACGCACACGTAATTTAGTTCCGCAAGTGGCAAAAATGTAAAGTTGACCTAAGATTTCAGCTTCTGTGAACATATATAACTGTTTTCACATTTTCATTGAAAAAGTGATTAAATATATTTACCATTTTTAAATGAGTGTGTGTTATTATTATATATTCATTTAATCAATTATGGTATTTGGGATCAAATCAATCTGTACAATGTATGATGTAAATAACGCTCTTAAAAACTTTATTTCAATGAAAATAATGAATACGAGAATAAGATTCAACATATCATGAGTGTTTTTTAACCATATGATCATTAAGCATGTTTGATAAATATGTTTGACATGCATTAGCACTGATATGTAAGAACTTGATAACTCAATCACAACCGGATGTAATAGCTTATATCACGTATGCTTACAATCAAGTAGGATTGACGTACACGGTCATGGTATAATATACTTCTAGACGAGTGCGTGTGGATAGTCTAGCGCTGTCACCCAGACCCTAAGGCAAAAATATTATTGATGACCAACCAAGTCTAGAAAAATAAAGCAAGTCTAGTTTGCTCAGCTTGAAGTTAAAGCATCTTCTGGGCTCCATTTTGTTATAATAATCATTTGTTGAAAAATATTGTCAATATTGAAAAATATACTTCTGAGACTAAATGTTAGTCTAGCGTGTGGAGGAAATTAGTGAATGCTGAAATTAAGTAAACTTGATATCAAGTTGAACAAGAGGAAAATTATCATCATTTAAATCAATCTTAAAACATAGAAGAAACGATGTTTTCTTTGTATTTATAATATGCACAGCCATAAAGCTACAAGAGACCATTCATGAATAATTAACTTCAAAACTTTGAAGTAAGTACAAGAAAGACGATTTTACATATAGATTAAAAATGTATGGATTTCAAATGAACGACGTCAAAAGAAGCTGTTTAACGAAAATGTCTTGTCCTTTTAAGAACATTCTTCAATTAGTCTTCCGCTTAGTATTTTTATCAGAATATATAGCTATACTTCCCCGTGTCTACAGTGTACCATAATTTTTCATTATGCACTGCTCCTTCATGGTTTGATGGGAACTGGCACCTCTTCAAAGACGAGATATGAATAGAACAAACATCAGAGCGAACATTAACGATATGACCTAACCTGTGTAAAAGTACATAGATAAGCGAAGAAATTGTTGGATGAGCAATTCTTTCAGGGGAAATATGATATTGAGATATCGTATAAGCATCATTGTACATTAGATTTATACATAGGTCAGAGAACTGATTATTAAAAATGTTTTATTGATAACAAAATTGAAATGACGGCAAAAAATACTTTGTTTCAGGAGTTCTTAGAACTGAAGCAGTTTCACTTGCCTTGCCAAAATCTCCTTTAAATCTTTACTTTATGGGTTTGACATTCTCTCCCCATATCGAGGCAGCTCAGTTGGGAGAGAATATGAGTTTAAATGACGGACTAAGTTGTACAAATAGGTTTCATCTTAAAGAAGTTGCATTTTAATTGCTAATTAATTAATTTGTTTAATATGTTTGAGAAAAAATGCAGTTACTAGATTTATAATAACATGAATAGTTGCACATGAATATGCAACTGTTTTGTCCTTACCTTAATGATGGTTGTCAATGTAACCTTTGGAGGTCAACAGAGGTGTAAGGTTGATTTTTAAAGGGGCAGTAGCACGTTTATTGATAATTTTATATTTTAAATTTTTCACTGATAATTCTACGTAAATGCTAATGTAAATCATCCATAGTCAGAGGACAAAGTATGAAGATTCACCTAAGATCCATTGGCGGCCATTTTGTGTGAACACCTTTTATTCATTTTGGTAAAGAAAAAGGAATCGCATGGCTAAACTTCACATTCTATATTTGAATTATAACTGCTCCATTTAGTTTAAATGCATTGTCTTTCAAATGGAACCATAAATTTTCATTTTCCTGACATCACCTTATATTCCCCCTAAAAACGTGCTACTGCCCCTTTAATGTTCGTGGTTGAAAAGTCCTCCTTCATAAATGATACACTGAAGGTATGTTGGCATATTCCCAACAACATCCATCTCTCAAGCATTAACACGAACATAGGGCTCCTGTTTAGAACTTTAGAACATCTTACATATTAATTGATATTTGATTAACTACATTAATGTCTGTACCACTGCCAAAACATCGCACAAGGTAACCTATGTATGGAAGTAGGTTATGCAGTGGATTTCAATCTATTGGTATATTTAGTCTACCGCATAATGAGGTAACACAAGATAAACATTCTTGCACATCCATTCTGGATTTTGCAAAACATATTTTATTTTCTCTGCATTGAATTTGTACCAAGCTTAGATATAATGGTGTTTGTTTGGTTTATTCACACTTGTGGCTTAGTGCACCTTACAAAGTCTACGAAACACAGTGTTGATGTTATTCATGGTATTCGAAACATAAAAACAACCCATTTTATGAATTATGAATTTAGATACATTACTCTTTCCTATGCTTTATCGATATGCGGAAATATTTTTCATTCATATTTTTATTCAAATGATCAACATGTTTCCTACATTAAACTTTTATTGTTGAATCAATAAATTTGTTAAAAATAACTTTGCATTTTCGTTTCGAAAAATGTCAAATTTATCTTAAGCATGCTAAATTGTAATCATTCAGCTGAATTATCACACCACACGTCTTTATTTTATCATTGTTCATTGCTATATATTTTATTGTTTCAGTATTCGAGGTAAAGCAAGTACGTTGTCATAATGTCAAGTTACCGCAGCACGAGGTAGGAAAATATTACATCCAGGATATTGTTGATATTTGAAAAATATCTTTTGTTTCCCAAATCTGTTGCTTATCAAATATTACGATTCAGATGTTGTAATCATAATTTACCTATTGAAACCGGGAGATGGATTAATATCCCTTGAGAAAACCGAACCTGCCAACTTTGTAAAAGCCAAGCGATTGCTGATGAATTTCATTACATTTTTAGATATGAAGCCTTCGCTGTGGAACGAAAAACATATATACCTGATAAACTTAATAAGTACCCAAATGTATACACCTAGTCATTATTTTCATCACAAATATTATCCATACTGAAGAATATTGAATACCAAAACAATGAAGTGAACGATAAAGTAAATACATTGCTTTTATTTTCGATGTAGACTGTTTCATTATTTTTTAAATGTTTGTACAGCAGACGCAACAAATGGTTTGGTATCTATATTAATTGTTTAAGAAACGATGTTATATTAGAATCAAAATATTCTTTTCATTTTTAATCCAGCTCAAAAACAACAGCCCATCACCATCACCATCACATTTGTATATTATCGTAAAGATGCTCTGCTCTATGGCGTCTTGAACACCTTGGAACACCGGATGGCTGTCTGTCTTTACAAGACAATGACTATCTTCTCAACATTAACATTCTATTTCAAACTTTGAAATAAAACTTTTCTGAATTTTCTCAGGGCAACTGTGCCGAGGAACTTCTTCACGACTCGCCGCACGACCAGGACACCTTACAGGAGCTACAGCTATACCCGGAGTCGGCCCTCCACCTCTGTCCGCTACTCTCGCCATAGGATCCCTCTCCCCGCCGAGACAGAGCTTTGGTGGCTTAGGAACGGTGAGATTAGCTATACAGGGGCACAAGCAACGTGCTTCTCAAACATGGTGTCTAATACTGATTGTCCTTTGCATGAATGAAGAGATTCTAATTTCTACCATGCAATTATTTTGAAATCAGTCAAGTAAAGCAATAGAGAACCAAGGATTTTTAAAGTGTTTTGTAACGTTTTGCTCCCGGTTGTAAAACATACTGCTTTAATTGATAACAAGACAATACTTGATAATGCTTTTAAGTTGAAAAATGTAGGAGCATACAATGTCTATGAAAAATAATATCAGATAACTTCAAAATACATGTTGTTTCCAAAACATATATACGCTAAATATTAGACTAACATATCGTCCCTGAAAAAAAGTTTTTTTTTACTAAAATTTTATTTTCAAATATTTGATATTAGAATAAAAATGAGCCCTGAACAATTCTTAATTTGAGGCATCTAGACTTGCCAACATTGTCTAGACTTAAGAAGGCTCGTTTAATTTCGTTTTCGCTGTAGGGTCTGGATGAGAGACTAGCTAAATATGACACGGACACATTTTGTTTTCAGATGATGATGAATCGGGAAGAACTGTCTTTCCTAGACAGCCGGAAACTCCGTCAGTCCCGGTTACTCCATCGGTACCGGATGTTCCGGTAACACCGGTAGTGCCGGAAACTCCATCAGTCCCAGTAACTCCATCAGTCCCGGTAACTCCATCAGTCCCAGTAACTCCGTCAGTTCCGGTGACACCCTCAGTCCCGGTGACTCCATCAGTTCCGGTGACACCATCAGTCCCGGTGACACCATCTGAGCCGACTCCACCAGCAGTGACTGAGGAGGAACTGGTGACTAAGTTACACGTGAAGGGCGTTGACCTACACATTGCGGATAACACTTCCGCTCACCACACTGACATGTATGACTGCACCGACGACCGAGAGTACGAGGGAGAGAAAAGAGAGGCAGAGCTGGTAATTCGCAGAGGGCAAACGTTCCTGATGACTGTGGAATTTGACCGGGCCTACGACATCAAGAAGAACGACATCACGTTTGTCTTTGTAATGGGTTAGTCCCCTAAGAAGTTTCTTTAATCATTCTGACAACTCTTCGGTTGTTTTTTCATTTTCTATGAATCACCTGTAAAACAAAATTTACCTTTTGCTTAAACTTTGATATTAACTTCTGTGCTGAGTCCACCTACCTCTTTCCAACGTTTTCAACACAAGTTTCACCACATGTTCACATCCATTTGCAGGCGACAATTCCGGAGTCTTTGCAATCCTGGTTGAGGAAGTCAAACTGGACGAGACAGCCGCCTCTGTAGGTGACAAGTCCCAGTGGGGCGCTACCATAGTGAAAAAGGAGGACACAAAACTGACGGTGTCAGTGCACATCCCTGCCTCAGCCGCAGTAGGGGAGTGGACTCTCAATGTGAGGACCATCGTGGACAAGGTCGGGGACGAGGACATCGTGTGGGAGTACGAGCACAACAAGGAGATCAAAGTGCTCTTCAACCCCTGGTGTAAAGGTATGCTTAGAGTTAAATATAAAAGATGATTTTTTTACTGGTCAAACATATGATCGATCATTCTGTAAATAATTTTCTTGTTTCTGACCACCAAAATTAAACTATTTCAAGTGTAGTTGTACATATATTTAAATATTTCTCCCTAACAGAGGACTTGGTGTACATGAAGTCGTATAAATCAAAACATATTTCTCCCTGTCAGAATACTTGGTGTACATGTAAATGAAGTCGTATATATCATAGCATATTTCTCCCTGTCAGAAGACTGGGTGTATATGAAGTCGTATATTTCAAAACATATTTATCCCCGCCAGAGGACCTGGTGTACAAGAAGTGGTATTAATCAATACATATTTCTCCCTACCAGAGGACATAGTGTATATGAAGTCGTATAAATCATTACATAATTTTCCCTGCCAGAGAATCGTGTGTATATGAAGTCGTATAAATCATTACATATTTCTCCTTGCCAGAGGACCTAGTGTACATAAAGTGGTTTATATCAATACATATTTCTCCCCACCAGAGGACCTAGTGTACATGAAGTAGTATAAACCATTGCATATTTCTCCCTGCCAGAGGACCATGTGTACATGAAGTGGTTAAATCAATACATATTTCTCCCTGCCAGAGGACCTGGTGTATATTGAAGATAAGGAAGAGTGGCTGAAGGAGGCTGTGCTCAGTGATTCCGGTGCCGTCTACTTCGGCAGCTACAGAAGTCCCGGTGCAAGGAAATGGGTATTTGGACAGGTACGAAAGCTTATAAATTGTTCACAAACGACAACCCAATCACCTCTGCGCGTTTATACTCAAGCTTATGGTTGGTTTAATGAACAAGATTGTTCCTACAATGGTTGTTAAGAGATTTTATTTTGCCTTTCGGGTGAACTATAACGTAGGATACAGATCGTCGCACAAAAGACTGATGTTTCAATTGATGGTCAAGATAACATTACGGTACTTGTGGGAACTACTTATATTGACATATTAACACGTAAAATGTTGGCATGCGATGTTTAAATAACTAAACTCTAATGTTAAAGCACATTGATTGTTCATCTAGAGGCTCCTCTTTGCCTTGATACGAACTGTTTTTACGAAGAACTTCAATTTCTTTTGTAAGAGAAGGTTTCAAATCATGGATCCGCCATAAACTAACCTATCTATCTCTAATCAAGACTCTAAAGCAAAATATTTAATTGATGACTAACCAAGTCTCCTAAAGTAAAGCAAGTCTAGAGATTAAAGGATCTTTTGGGCTCCGTGTTGTTATAATACATGAATTGTTTAAAATATTGTCAATGTTTAAAAAAATACTTCTGAAACTTAATGTTAGTCTAATCTATCTCATTTTTACCTCAGATTTAAAAAATTGTCTTTTCAATTTCTTTTCAGTTTGAAGAAGATATCCTCGATGTCTCGCTGCACCTTCTACAGAGAGTGTTCGGGTTCGACTCCACACCCGCTATGGGCAATGCGATACGAGTCTCCCGGGCCCTGTCCAAAATTGTGTGTACAAGTTTTACCCTTCACAATGTACCACCTTCGGGATATACCTAAAATTGTACGATGTACATGTATGTTGCAGTAATAACTTTTAAGTAATGCAAATATTTGCTACGATATCCTTTTCATTGTTAAAGGAAGCCCAAATTGTATTCTCTCTAAACATTTCTGACATGAAAGTAACATTTCATATTTTCAAACAGACCTTTTTTTAAACAGTACAGCAAAATATTTAAACAATAAGCGTGTTTAACATTCTGTAACACTCGGGGGAAGGTTACCAGATGAGTTGTTCATTTACTCTCTTTTTCATTGAATCTGATCTGTTTAATCAACAACCAGGTGAACTCTAACGACGAGTCGGGCGTGTTAGTGGGTAACTGGAGCGGAGACTACGAGGACGGCACTAGTCCCACCGAGTGGGGCGGCAGTATCAAGATACTCAGACAGTACCATAAGAACCAGGATCCTGTACAGTACGGACAGTGCTGGGTCTTCTCAGGGGTTCTCGCTACAGGTAACTTGACGTTGCTCTAAACTTCTCTAAATATGTGAATTGTCAAAACAAAACTAAAATCCAAAAGAAACGTCCCCTTTTGTATTTTTCACACACATCAAAAATCACGAAAGATTATAAAAAAAAGACACCATTCTTATATATGCCAAGGCACTATCTGAAGAAACACATCGCTTAAATGCACAAAATGCAGTGGTTAAGGTACAAAAATATCGAGAATCGAGAATCACATACATGTATAGAGGGGACGTTTATTTTGGATTTTAGTTTAGATTTATGCCTGCCAAAGGGGCGTGGTTGGTCTGCAGGGTGGTTTAACAAAGAGGTCTTTCAGGATACAACCAGGTGTGCATCAATTCATAAGGGGTCCTTACTGTGTTTGGGTGCTGCAATAAGTATTGTGGATCCCTTGTAAAGAACTTGAAAGTTGATTTTCTCAGGAGACTATGGTCCTTGATGTGTTTTGTCGCCAGGTTAAACTGAAACCTTTTTAACAGGCTTTCTGTTCAGAAATTGTAAATTATATACATCGGTTTATATGTATTAATGGTAAGGAAGAAAAAACTTACCCTTAACTTCTTTTGAGTAGTTTATAATGGAAAATATAATGTGTGAATGGTAAGTATTCTCCTAATTGATGACAAACACCCGGCCAGTCAAGGTTGTATCTTTGTATTTTGTATTCTTTAGATTTTCCACAATCTAAAATTTTAAATTTTTCATTAATATCTTGTTATGAAAGCATTAACCTAAGTCCAAATACCATATTATGAAGTTCAATAAACCATCTAAAGTTGTTAGCTTAAAAAGTTTGAATAATATGTGAAAATACTACTTAGATATACGTACTTATACAGGGTAAGATCCGTTGACTTTAACAGTTATTCACTATAACGTTAACTTTGTTTAGTATGTCGGGCTCTTGGTATCCCGTGTCGGAGTGTAACCAACTTCGAATCTGCCCACAACAGCGACAAGAAGCACCTGAGCTGTGACGTCATCAATGAAAAGGGTTACGATGGCACCTGGTATGAGCAGAAGATCGACTCCATCTGGTGAGAGTTTAGTTCAAATATACATAATTTCTCATAAATGTCACCGGGATTTAAAGATTATAGCGACAAGATTTTGATTGGAAAAAAATACGGACGGTACCATATATTGCAAATTTCCACCACTTGGACTGGTTATCGAAAACGATATTGAGATAAAAACAGAGGTTTGATGTGAATAAATGAATGACATCTCTGAGGAGAGCCTACAGTTCACTCTGTCTGGTGCTATGATATTTAATATTGAGGTCCTCCTATTCCGCACCATAGCAATGACAAGTCCCCATAGATAACATTGTGTGCATTCTAGTCCAAGATTCAAGATCTTTTTTAAAACAAATAACATCAATTCCAGAAGTGTTTGAGTTAAAAGAGTGCATACTTTATGGATATCCATCTTCTTAACCCCCAAAGTTCGATATTGGGGTATAGTTGCTCGTGTTTATGGGTTTAAACTTACACTCAGGTAGTTTAATGTCCATATAAAATACCCTACTATTACAAACTTGCTTGGTGGTGAAACTTATTGCGCGGGGTCACATTTCGTCTAACCAGATTCCTAAAGAGAAGCATATTGAGAGGTGAAACCATTTAACGCGATTGTTGTATTTATCCCATATGAGGGAAATAAATTCAACTTTTGAACTAACCACAAATTAACTTCTTATTAAATTATTTAAATAAGTATATGAACTAACCTCAAATTAACTAAGTTATTTTCTAACGACATTATCTTGCTGCAGGAACTTCCACGTTTGGAACGAGGTGTGGTTGAAGCGGCCTGACCTAGCGAGTGGAGACGGGCTGAACTATGACGGGTGGCAGGTGATAGACGCTACCCCACAGGAGAGGAGTGACGGTATACCTCACTGGATAGTTCTTATCATTTGCTAATTGCATGAAGCCTCAAAAATATAAATATTGATTCTCGTCTTTGCAGACAGACCATGTGATGCAAGATTCAGATTTAAAAAAATAACATTTTAGTTTTAAAATGGTCATAAAAATCAACTGAAATGACAATATTTAAATGTTTATCATCACTTAACATCGTGGAAGTGCATCTTTGAAGGAATAAACAGAAAGTTGCATCTTAAGAGTTTAAAAATAATTAAAGGCTACAGGTTTGAACTTTTCCCGTTAAATATCTGAAAAGGGCTTTGTGCGTGTGTTGAAACTGACGCGGGCAAAAACAAATTACTTGTTCTTATCGAAAATCTTAACTCGCTGGGGCAGTCATTGCAAGTGCGAAATCAGGCTTGGCTTAAAACGTCTCAAAAGCAAGAATGTAAAGTGGTCAATGCACCACCATAAAATTGAAATATTCTTTTAATAATCTTTGGTGCATGAACTGTTCAAATTGTTTTCGCCGACAAGTTTTGTTAAAAGAAGGCAATTAATCGTTAATATTGATACCTTGATATTTAATCCTTTAAAACTGTGAATTGTTCAAAAGAGTAGTTTGAGACTTTTTTTAGTTCAATACATCTCAAACTCTGTAAAGACTTATAATGTTGTGCAATCAAGAACTAAAGGATGGCACCCCCTGTCCAGGTGTGTACCAGTGTGGCCCCTGCCCCCTGACCGCCGTCAAGGAGGGTAACATCGGGGTGGGCTCCGACACCGCCTTCGTGTTCGCCGAGGTGAACGGGGACAAGGTCGAGTGGAGGAAGGACCCCAAGACTGGCGTTCTTATGCAGGTGGAGAGAGTGAAGAATGCGTACGTATAATCTGTGGTCCAGCCAATGCATCAACGGATTGATAAATAACTTTGACAGTGTTACAAGATGTAACTGTATTGAAGATGTATTGTCACGTGTTTCGTATGAATTAGTTGAACTTTATTTGAATCTGCATCCAAAGTGAAAATTCTTAAAAGATCTGCTTTTATTTTTGATAATCTATTAAACTATCACATCTCTTCGCTCATGATTGTCGTCATAACTATCATCATAATTATTGAAAAGAAGCGCGCAGTTGGAGAAAACATAAGTGTAGTTAGCAAATGAAATGCAAAACGCTTGTCTTTATCATCACCGTCATTATTGGTGAAAGATCAGTTGGATTAACCATTAATGATGTTTATCAAGTATTAGTAGGAACAAATTAAATGCATGACATTTGTCACTACCATCAACATCACCATCACCACCACCACAATCACCATCACAATCACCATCACCGTCACCGTCACCATTACAATCATCATCACCATCACCATCACAATCACCATCACCACCATCAACATCATCATCATCATCGCCATCATCACCATCAACAATAAAGTTAACTGTAGCTCCCCTCTGTTTCAGTATCGGCAAGAAGATCAGCACCCACGAGCCTACAGGGAAACCGTACACGGGGACTTTGAGTTACGAGAGGCTGGACATAACTAACGAGTACAAGTACGAAGAGGGTCAGTATTTGGAACCAACTCTCATCATAACTTTTTTATAATTCCTCTTTCATTCGTACGGTGGTACATGAGAAATTAAATATAACGTAAAGCATAACATTTTATCAATCTTATAGATATTACCGAAAATGAATCTACATTACAAAATAAAATATCAAGCATAGGAGACCTAAAATGCTTCAAACATGTCAATTATTTCACCTATACGAAATCATATACGTGCCTAACTTAAGTTCAGACGTTATAAGATTGTGCTTTGCATATTAGCGAAGATATCGTATAATGTAAATATACCCCTATATTCTGCAGGTACGGAGAAGGAGCGAGAGATCGTGAGGAAAGCAGAGAGGATGTTCAGATGGGATAACTACGAAGAAACCGGAATACTGCCACAGGTCGAGGTAATGAAAGAGTTTGAGCACTTACATGAACAGCATTGCTTTACATCCTGAACGAATTTGAAGTTAATTTCCTTTGTTCCATCTTGTTCATATATAAAACTATATTAATAGAAATTTACAGGGAATTCAATGTCATATCATGTATCATCCAAGAAAATTGAATTATTGCATTTTACTTGAAGAAAATAACATTTCACGTTGTATGTAAACGTTAATATGGAAATAATGCTTACATTGCCATGGCCCAAATGCAAATATTCTTTTTTTTTCATATTTTATCAAGTCTCTCGACATAACAGTTGTTGACAAAGAGTACGCCTTTGGGTCGCCCATGAAGTTCGAGGTGAAGGTGAGGAACACTGGGAACGTCGCCCGCACCATCACCCTCTCAGTCGGGGTGTTCAACACTAACTACAGGGGCGTCAATACCGGCACCGCGGCTCCCGAGAAGACGTCCGAGTTCACGCTCGATAGTGCTAAAGGTAATGACAAAGTGACAAAATGTATCACTACTGATAGGGGTCACAATAGGAACTATGCAAAGAATAGATAGGAGTTTACAGTCGGTATCACTCCATGTAGGTTACTTTGAGTGACATAGTGACACAATTTATCACAACAGGGGAGGGGTCACAATAGGAACTATGCAAAGAATAGATAGGAGTTTACAGTCGGTATCACTCCATGTAGATTACTTTGAGTGACATAGTGACACAATTTATCACAACAGGGGAGGGGTCACAATAGGAACTTTGCAAAGAATAGATAGGAGTTTACAGTCGGTATCACTCCATGTAGGTTACTTTGAGTGACATAGTGACACAATTTATCACAAAAGGGGAGGGGTCACACAAGGAACTATGCAAAGAATATATATCGAGGTCCAAGTCGTCGTTGTTCCTATTAGGTTACTTTGAGTGACATAGTGACATAATTTATCACAACAGGGGAGGGGTCACACAAGGAACCATGCAAAGAATATATATCGAGGTCCAAGTCGTCGTTGTTCCTATTAGGATTACTTTGAGTGACATAGTGACATAATTTATCACAACAGGGGAGGGGTCACACAAGGAACTATGCAAAGAATATATATCGAGGTCCAAGTTGGTATCACTCGATGTTAGTTACTTTGAGTGACATAGTGACAAAATGTATCACTACCGAGAGGGGTCACAATGGGAACTATGCAAAGAATATATATATCGAGGTCCAAGTCGGTATCAATCCTTGTATGTTACTCTGAGTGACATAGTGACAAAATTTATCACTACCGAGAGGTGTCACAATGGGAACTATGCAAAGAATATATATCGAGGTCCAAGTCGTTTTTGTTCCTATATTAGGTTACTTTGAGTGACCAAGTGACAAAAGTTGTCACAACAGGGGAGGGATCACAATAGGAACTATGCAAAGAATATATATCGAGGTCCAAGTCGTTATTGTTCCTATTAGGTTACTTTGAGTGACCAAGTGACAAAAGTGGACAACAGGGGAGGGGTCAAAAGGGGAACTATGCAAAGAATAGGTGTCGAGGTCCAAGTCGTTATTGTTCCATGTAGGTTACTTTGAGTGACATAGTGACACAATTTATCACTACAGGGGAGTGGTCACAATAGGTACCATACAAAGAATAAGCCGATGTTTCAAATCGCTGTCGTTCTAAGTAAGTTACTTTGTGTGACAAAGTGACAACAATTATCGTTAAAGAGGGGGGATAACAAGAGGAACTATACAGCAAATAAACCGGAGTTCCCAGTAGCTGTCGCTGAAGGAAGGTTTCTTTGAGTGACATATTCATAAATGCAATCCATCACTATAATGGAGAAGGTCACTATAGGATATATATAAAACCACCCCATGTGCTGACACAGAGATCCAGTAATTCTCAAATTTAGACTAATTTTACAACTTTGTATCCCATAGATATTTTTGTTAAATTTGTTTTTCTTTCTTTCCTTTAGGCATGATCTAAATCCGGAAAATGGTAATGACATACATCTCTCATGGTGTTCGCTACAAATTAGAATGTATCATAACGGGAGATATTTTATCATTCTGTTGATAAACTTTATCAACATGCACACACTGAATGTAATACAAAACAAGCCAATAGAAAAACACGACTTTACCATTGAAAGTATAAATTTTGAATTCCAGGAAATGTTTTACATGAAAAGGGATGAAAAAACTTCAAACGGGTATCAATTGACAGTAAGGCTTGATTAATATGGGTATTTTAAATTTCAGAAAATGTGTCGACTATCGAGGTAGATGTGAAGACTTCTATTGCAAGACCACAGGACGGATTCAACTTTAAGCTTATTGCTATTGCTGAGGTGAAGGAATCTGGTCAGATCACTAAACACACTGAGAAAGTGCGTCTGATCAAGCCTGATATCAAGGTGGAGGTGCGTGCTCTCAAAGTTGATATCATACAGGAACGCCATTCTTAAAGCAACAACAGCTTAAGTTAAATCATACTCAGAAAGGTGTCCCTGAAGTTCTAATTAATTTCGTGCTTAGAGAGATGATCCCCATCACACTGTAAATCTTATATTGGGAATTGTTTGGTATCATTATACCCCCGCTACGACGTAGTCGGGGGTATATAGCGCTCCGCGTGTCCGTCCGTGCGTCCGTCCGTGCGTCCGTGCGTCCGTCCGAAATCGTTTCCGGAGCATTACTCAAAAACTATACCACTTAGAAACTTAAAATTTGGTATGGAAGTAGCCTATATGGTGCTGTGGTGCCTTTTAGGAGTTTCAACTCAATGGTCCAAATAATTTTTGAAATTTTGACCAAAAACGGTCCGATTTTTGGACTTTGTCTCGTTTCCGGAGCATAACTGAAAAACTATACCACTTAGAAACTTCAAATTTGGTATGGAAGTAGCCTATATGGTGCTGTGGTGCCTTTTAGGGGTTTCAGCTCAATGGTCCAAATAATTTTTTAAATTTTGACCAAAAACGGTCCGATTTTTGGACTTTGTCTCGTTTCCGGAGCATAACTGAAAAACTATACCACTTAGAAACTTCAAATTTGGTATGGAAGTAGCCTATATGGTGCTGTGGTGCTTTTTAGGGGTTTCAACTCAATGGTCCAAATAATTTTTGAAATCTTGACCAAAAACGGTCAAACTTTTTACTTTGTCTTGTTTCCGGAGCATATATAAATACCAAATGACTTGCACACTTCAAATTTGGTATGGAAGTATACAGTCGAACCTCGGTTACCCAGACCAAAGACGTAAATACTATTACGTCTTTGCCCAGACTCCGTATATCCATGTATCTCACCTTACGGACAAAGATTTTTCAAACAATGTGTCTATATTTCTTAAGAAAAATGACCCAGTTAACCTGACGATTTGCTATCCGGACGATTTTCACCTGTAACCATAAAACAAGGTTCGACTGTATAGTGCTGTTAGGGGTAATTCCAGGGTTCCCAGAATTTTATTCAAAAACTACATAGCCGGGGATGTTTTGAAGTGAAATAGTTTTTAGGGTTGCAAGATCATTGTGTTCTAAGTCATAATCATAAATTTTCAAATTAATGTGACGTGAAGCCGGTCAAACTACAGGCGGGGGTATGTGAGCCGTGCTCACTTTTGCCTTGTTTATTTTATCGATTCTGATCTAGTTTTATTATATGTGTCGTTGTTTATATATACTTTACCGTACGTGTGCGTAGTTATGACGTCATGTAGCGGATCTAGTGAAGAAGTACAAATATATAGCGCCATTCAACGCACTTCGCTAAGATAGTAGTTTTGTACAAGTCACAACATGGTCATCAAAATATCTAATTATTAGGTCTTCAAGACGAAAGTCTGAAGACCTATTGTTATTATTTATTATGCTGTTATGTTATTGTTACAAGTCAAGGTTACGCTGTGCTTACATACATCTGGTATATTCTGATGAAGGTGAAGTTTTCAGTTCCCCTCTATCGTATTCACCTGCAGGGCCCGAAGAGCTGTAAGCGAGGAGAGGAGTTCGACGTAACTCTGACGTTTACCAACGAGCTGAGCGTGCCGATGGAGTATTGTGTACTGTTCATAGAGGGAACCTTGAAGCCAGTCCTACCAGCCACAGACAAGATGGAGATAGGGTAGGTGATTTCCAACATGTAATCTTTGCTTCGATGCGAACGTAATTGGCATAATTCATTATGTTAATTCAAAATATGTCAAGTATTCAATCCCAAATGCCAATAATATGATGGAAACTTGTTTTCAAAGATTTTCTTAATACAGTCATATATGTTCGCAAGAGCCAAGTTCAACTTGCATGAATACTATTTATTTAACCTATCAAACATGGTTAACTCGTAACTGTCGTTCTGACTGCTTTAGATATTAGGTTTCCAACATAAGGTCAGACTGATTGACGCACGTGGCTCTTTAAATTGTCTTCAATAGTGTTTATGGTTTGATACTGTTCTTTCATGTATTTTCGAACGTCAGTTCAGAAAATTAAAGATTTTTGTTTATTTTCATCATTCGTATGACCTTTATGTATTAAGTTCCAAGGAAAGATTGCTCAACGTTTTTATCAACGATTATCTATTGCATAATGTCAAAAACGTCATAGATGTCCTAGCAAAAACGATTCTATACTTTGAGTTTAGATAACGGTTGTTGCCATACCAACAGCAAGCACTTGAGATCAAGTTTACTTTAGGCGTTATCTTTGGACTGGTTTCTGTAGAAGGTTAAGCAATCCGGCCTGGATGATCAAAGATTCCTTCGCAAATGAACGTAGTTTTTATTAACTTTCTTGTCGTATAAGATATAAACTAGTGTCCAAAAGAAACGCTTCCGCGTGTTTGCATCGACATAAAATAAAAACAAACCCATATAGAAATATAATTTTGGTTTAACTTTAAAGAGTGTCCTTTTCCCACCATGTGTATAAAGTTTCATTTTAATCAAGTCAGAATAACCGTAAGGAAAAGCCTGTAACGATGGGTGGGGTCCAATATTTGAAAAATCACTAAGCATGAGCACTGATCGCGAAAGCGTGGAGAAATGTCCCAATACATGTTACAAAGTGATGTTAGTAACGGGTATGTACACCATAAGAGTCTATACAGGCAAAAACAAGTACACGTCTACGGACTGACGTCGTCAAACGTCTGATGACGTCTGCGGTGATCCGTTGCCATTCGTTGAGGGGGCATTCTTTAACATCCTGGATGTTGGATTGACGCACAAGGCGACGTCTGAAATTCCGATTGAGATAATCCCATAAATGTTCGATAGGGTTCATATCAGGTCGTACCCAGTCGCGACTCTGCCACCGGCTAACTCGCCGGGCCATCAGTCTGTTTGTCAGGTATCAGGAACCGTCTGCGGTAGGATGGAGTGGCCGGACACCATGTTGTCACAGTATCCAGTATACGGTCTATCGACTGATTCAGTTTCCCAGTGCTATAAACACTGTTGACGCTGTTGTGATGGAGCAGTTCCGAAGGTGTTATAACCGGATGTAGTGGTCTTCACTGGCAGAGTTCAAGGGTGGTCTGCAGCTTATGGGCTTGTCTGATGTCTAACCAGTTTGACGTGAGCGCTACATTAATCTGCGGCCTGTTATGCGCGGACAACCAAATGGTTTGGCGACGTCGGCGTGTGAGGCCCCTTGTAGGTCATTTCCAAGGGATCTCTCTCTCTTTCATTGACTGTCAAACATGGCATTCTTTGGTGTTCTTTTTGTTTCTATGACAATAACGTATGGTTCGAGCCGTTTTATACAATTTATCTGCCCGTGCAAAACTTGCTACAGTCAAAAATTCCGTTTTCACAAAGTTCCCAATTTAACCGGAAGTGATGGCATGTTCCCGGTATTCCACAGTATTTGGTATACCTGATATACAAAATCATGTTTCCAAACGAAATGAAAACAAAGTAATAAAATTTTTTGGAAAAAATGTTGGTAGCGTCTCTTTTGGACACTAGTTGAGTCATATTGAGTCAGCAGAAGGTCTTAAGCATTTCTTATTCTAAACTTGATATATTTTAACTAGTAGCCTTTTGTATGCGAATATGACAAATGTGAACAAGTTCGATGGAAAGTAAAGTTCTTTGTTAATATATAAATGTAAGCGTCATTTTAGTATAGACAATGTTGTCTAGAAAGTAATGTTTGTCATATATCTAGAGAGAAAAACGGAAATGACTCCCAAGTTACTAGCTATGTCAAAATAAAGTAGACCGGTGTACAGAATGGAGCAACCATAGCAGTTCTGAAAGCAAAGTCTTTATACTTGTATTAAACGATGAGACGAATGTATTGCTCTTGGCTGTTGCTATGTACAGTAGAACACGGATATAACGAACTCAAAGGGACCAACGAATTTAGTTCGCTATATCCGGTGTTCGCTACTCGCGTTTAGCCATCATGCATACTGTGCAGTAGGGGACTTAAAAATGTGTTCACTGTATCCGATTGTTCGCTATATTCGAGTTCGCTATATCCGTGTTTAACTGTTTTAGAGGACTAATAGCTTTTGGTCCAGTATGTCCACTGCATGTTGGTCAGAGGATATCTTTAATAAGCACGCCTCCTAGTGTACCTGTTTGCTGTGTTATAGGGAGATCAAGGCCAAGGAAACTTGGACAAAGACGATAAGGATGCTGGCGGCCATGAAACCCAGGTTCAGAACCATCAGAGATGCTGTGTTCGATCTCTCGTGCAAAGGGATGGGCACATTTAGCGGCATTATCAATGTTAACCTCGAGTAAACTATATAAACGTAATTCCTCTTATAGTAACCGGGTACTAAGTGGTATGATGAGGCTGCCACGGCTTCTATTGGAGGAAACACGGTATCTACTGCTTGTTCGCTCACGAAAGATGCTTTTGTCACACGATTTGACACTGCAATATTGCTTTGTTTTTATCATAACAAACATATATCCATACCTTTCTAACAGAGATTTTAATCTGTTAACACGACATGAGGATGAAGCTAACTGAATATTGGAAACATTTATTACAGTCATGTAAAGACCATTGTAGCCCTTTAACTAATCAAGTATCAAAATGTATTGCTCTTGATTTTGAAAATAAGTGCTAAAATATCTGACCCTGTGCTGTTAAGTTATTTGAGTTGTAAAACTTGAATCTGTTTGATTTGTTTTCCGTCAATGAGCTCAAAGATTTTAAATTGACGGCATTGCAGATTTTGACATTACAAGCTAATTTGTATTTTATCTCATTGTGCCAAATCTACAAATATTACAACGCCCACAACAGTGTAAGTATGCTTATGTGTGCTAAGATTCTTTTGTAACACTTTCACATGAGATTATCTCAACACCAGATGTGATAAGTATCTGTTTTATAACAGTATTAATATAATGTTGAACTATACAATATAATATCTTAACTGTGATATTTACAGGTTTATCTACTGACATTTTGTTAAGGGATATCTTTGTCGATGATATATGTTTATATCCCTGATGGAGTGTTGGATACCAATGTTGCCTTTTTGTTTATGTAAATCCACAGAATAAAGATTTTTACTGAAACCGTGGCTTTCATTTGTTTTTGCGGAGGTACTGTATATAGTGCCAAAATTTAAATTTTGTTTTCAGTAAATGAAAATATGAGTTTGTTTTTCGTGTATAGAATTTCTTATTTTTTGTCCTGTGTTTGTCATCTAACTTAGATATCTGAACAATTTAAACCTGAATTACCAGAATCAGATAATCACACCTTTGATTCACTGGGAACTTTAACTACTGGGGCAGTTATCACTTGTCTAAAAAAAACAACTTCGAAGTGCAATGTAAGCTTCACATTCACACGCCACTCATAGACGGAAGACTGGGGAATCGATATAAAGGAAAGAGATGCAAATGTTTTTCGATATCATCAATTCATCAACTCTTGTGTCATGACTAAACAACTCAAATGAAAGACTGTTTCCATATTGCCTGGGAACGAAATGGCAATATGATCGGATAAATCGACGTCCAACAGTTTGATTGACTGGTATCTACATACTTAACAATCGACATTCTTCTCTTGAATACGACATTAAACATAGGATATAAGTCCAATGGGGATGTGTCTGTTTTGTAGTGTGAAGGAGAGCTAATTGGATAATACAAGTATATGTAGATGATCACTCAAGCAGTTCGCAACAATAGAGACTACAATTTCGCCTACAGATATTACGAAATTTGAAACTAAAAGAAACTAATTGTACATCAGAATGAAGTTTTTAAAATATATCTAAGAAACCACTTTGACGAGATATCACTTCATGTATCTGATTATATACTACAAAAGATACACATTACTTTAACAGTAATACAAAAACTGTACCGATTTACTGAATTAAACATTTAATTGAAAGTTACATGTACATGTAACTTCAGGAAATTTATAAGTTTGAAAGAGTTCTAAACAAACTGCTTCTGATATATGTGAATCAAACAATATTTTGTCAAGAAAAAACTACAGCTTTCTGTAAAGAAACTCATGTTTCAATGCTATGAATATATATGCCATGTTCCCCAATTTACCAATGACTGCAATGGTTTGGTAACGGAGACTCTTTTAACAAGGGAGAACTTTAACTTTATCTAAAGGTATTGTTTAACTTCATTTAACTGAACTGAACCGAAAGCAATAATAATCGTAATATCTCGTCATTTACCGCGATGTTGTTGTTGGGTTGGAGTTTAACGTCTTCTTTCACCATAAGGTGATGTCGCCGACGTAAATTTACCGCGAAGCTATAGCCCATGTTTAAAAGAATATTCCTTACAAACCTAAAGTTGCTCCTTAATATCTCACCACTAAGAAGAGTATAAATGAATAATGTCAGTAAATATTGGATTGTAAGTGCAAAATCTAAACTTGTTTTTCTTAACTTGTAATAAAAAATTTTTTATGAAGTTAGGAAAGAAATGCACGAAAGGTGAGAATCACGTGGTATTGCTTTGATAAAATTCATTTTCATTTGAGATAAGTTTCATTTGTATATATCTCGGTATCGAATAAAACTATTATTCTCAATGACGCTAACAAAAATAAAACGATTACTGTTTCATTTTACTTTAAAACATGCTTTGCACTATACAATAAGTAACGTTAGACTTTCTGATACGAATAACTATTACTGATAGTATTGTCGACACTAACAATATACCTTCTGTAGTTCAACATAAACACGAATAAGGACTAATATAGACGTTGATTATATAAGTCACGATCCAGCTAGATTTATGACCTGTCACTGTGGATACATTTATTCTTATTTCATTGAAATACACGACCAAAATGCATACACAAAAGCTCCCTTCCTCGCAAATGATTTCTAATCATACATTTTAGACATCAAGCAGTAATCTGACAATAAAACCTTGGACCTTTTGTAAGCAAGATCTATGTAAATAACCTATCGGCACCATTTGGAAACATTATTTGTGGTACAATTTACTACACGTTTCTATGTACAAAAGTTCCTGTTTGTACTGGCATTGTTTGGGACTCTTCTGTAGAATCTGCTACATTTTGTTTTACACACAAAGAGTTATAATCTAGGCAGTATTGTGTAAATTGTGTATGTACGTTGTTTTTAATAATTTTTAGCTCATCGGGACTGAAAGTCCAGATGGGCTAATGGCATGGCCCGTCGTCCGGCGTACGTCCGTACGTCGTCCGTCCGTACACTTTTGACACTTTCGACTTCTCCTCATGAACCATACACATTAGGCTGACATTAGGGTCACAGGTGTCACAGGGGTCACAACCTTAAAAACCTATTTTCATCATCTTCTCCAGTTCCAAAAGGAGTAGAGAGTTAAAAATGATATGTGCGGACTCCTTGGACAATGGGGATTCTAATTTGTAACTTTGGTGACCCTGTGACACCAAATAGGGTCACAGGGGTCACAACCTTAAAAACCTATTTTCATCTTCTTCTCCAGTTCTTAAATGACTAGAGAGTTGAAAATGATATGTGCAGACGCCTTGGCCAATGGGGATTCTTAATTGTAGATTTCGTGACCCCATGACCCCAAATAGGGTCACAGGGGTCACAACATTAAAAACCTATTTTCACCTTCTTCTTCAGTTCCAAAAGGTCTAGAGAGCTGAAATTATATGTGCAGTCTCCTTGGCCAATGGGGATTCTAAACTGTAGATTTCGTGACCCCATGACCCCAAATAGGGTCACAGGGGTCACAATCTTAAAAACCTATTTTTCTCCATTAGATGACAGTCTATGGCAAATTTATTTCTCCTTGGATATTTTAGTGTGGACTTCTTTCACTGTCTAATATTGGCGATCTAGAAAGTGTTGAATAATAATAAATCATTTGGGTAAGGAAATTTATTCCGAATCGTTACATTTGTCTTGTAATTTTTGTATAGGTTTTCTTGCAATTGATAACATCAGTTTCATTTTAACTCATCTGGCCTGTATAAAGCAAACTTGATATGATGCCTGATGAGCTTCAAAGCCAATGGCTCTATTTTTATAGTCTCTCATAACCTAACCGGTGGTTTCTGTACTTTTACAGATGATGAACATGTTTTTATATTATATTGGCAATGTACAGAAAGTGAGACTCGAATAAACAAATCTCTCTCAGTATTATTGAAGAAAGGATCTTTAAGCCAACAGGATTGGGATATCTTAACAATGGTTTTTATTCTAGGGCCCGGTAGATTACTCTCTAAACAATTGTTTTGTCCTATATGCCAAGCACTTAAGAACCAGTATTGTCATGATACATTTTTTTATCAGAAAATGTTCCCAAACAATGTATATTGTCATGAACTGATAGTACTTATAAAGAGTAGTCTCTCACATCATATGCTAATAGAGCATTCTAATAAAACATTTGGCTTACAAAGTTGACAAAAGAAGCAAATATTTTCCCGGGTTTGTCTCAAACAATTAACTACGAAATAGTACATAAAATGAATGGGTTCTATCGGTGTTTCCTGGTATAAGTGCGAACATAGTTTTGTACAGAAAGCATCAGGCTTGTTATACCTACAGACAGCAAGCACTTGTACGATAGTATTGATCTCAGATAATAGACTGACCGGGAACATTTATAGACCTACAGAACGGTTTTGTAAGATCGATTGGTTTGTTGTTCCTGTCTTCTAGGTGATTTCAAAACAGTATTTAATGGGTTCCAATCGACTCAGTAGTTTTTATTGAAACTATTGAAATGGTCGCTGTTGTGTTTTATTTATAACTCATTCCCTACTTGCACGGGTATAGTTGTTACCTAGACTTTATTTATGTACAGTAAAGGGTCACGTTTTAGGAGGAATATAAGGTAAGGTCAGGAAAATGAAAATAAATGGTTCCAATTGAAAGACAATGTTTTTAACTAAATGAAGCAGTAATAACTGAAATATATAATGTAAAGTTCAGTCATGTGTTTACTTTTTCTTACATAAACTGAACTAAAGGTGTTCATACAAAAATGGCCGCCAAAGGACTTTTATGTGAATCTGTATAACTTGTTCTCTTACTATGGATGATTGGTTTGTGTAATGAAATTTGTGACACTGCAAAAATAATACATTTAGCATTAACGTACATTTATCATTGAAAACTTGTTTATAAAAAACTTGCTACTGTCCCTTTAACATTTCGCTAAGAAATCTTTAATTTGAATACAGCTGTAATCTCTGTGATTTCCCCATTCTCAGTTCTGCTGTCTCTTTAGCGATTTACTTTTTAAAGGTTTTGGTTTTAAACTTCTCTCATGTCTAATCATTTAACACGTAATCATAACGGATCAGTCCATCAGTGGACAATAACTGTTATTTAAACATCCACTAACCTCTACTTTATCACTTTTCGTTTTTCGTTCAAAGATTTTTCAACAAAATAAAAACGGTGCTTGATTTTGTTCAATAAACACCTTTACTTAGCCTTTCATTAAGACAGCGTAATTATCGACAGCTGTGAAAACCCCCACCTGGGCTAGGGGCCATAAAACTCGTGCCGATGTGACGTAATAAACAGACTATACAGATTAACGTATCATTATTGCAACTGAAATACTGCCTAAATAATTGTTTAATTACCATTGATGTGGATGTTAGATAAGTATATTAATTGACAAGATGTTTTCAGGAACGTCGTGACATATGTATGGCTCCCTTCTGTCCGATAATCGTTCATTTGGTCACTTTTTCTGCAACACGTTTTTTTTTCTGATTGTTCCTGCACAAATATATTTTTTCTTATTTGATCCTGGAACAAGGTATTTTTTCTGATTTCCTCAACAAGGTATTTTTTCTGATTTCCTCAACAAGGTATTTTTTTCTGATTTCCTCAACAAGGTATTTTTCTGATTTCCTCAACAAGGTATAGTTTATTTGTTCCTGCAACAAGGTATTTGCTCTGAATTTTGTTCTGCAAAAAGTTCTTTTCTTATTTGTTCCTGCAAAAAGGTATTTTTTATATTTGTTTCTGCAATGAGGTATAATTCTGATTGTTCCTGCAACAAGGTATTTTCTCTTATATGGTCCTGCATCAAGTTTTTTCTGATTGTTCCCGCAAAAAGGTATTTTCTGATTTGCTCCTACAATAAGATATTTTCTGATTGTTCCTGCAGCAAATTATTTTTTCTTATTTGTTCCTGCAGCAAGTTCTTTTCTGATTGTTCCTACAACAAAGTATATTCTGATTTGCTCCTGCAACAAGGTATTTCTGCCACCTTTCTTCATTGGGTGATTCTCCTATGATACATGTCTCAAACGACCAACATCAGAGCAAGATTACAGAAATAAACATTTTGAAAGTTTACTTAATGTTCTCTTCCCGTTAGATCGTATTGTCGCCTGTATGCACCAAGCACGTACTTATCGCTTCATTAGAGAAACATTTATATAAATGCCAAATGCTTGTGCATGTACATTGATTTTAAGTTTATCTTGCAATCTAACACATCCTTGTCGTTTCGGTCCATTTCTTAAGAGATTAGCATTGATTAGAATTAGAATGAGATAAGAATTTTCGATTTTTGAAATGGGGTTTGACAAAGAAATGAGTTCGTTCGGAATCGGAATATTTTTTCCAAATTATGTACAATGTCATTGATTAAACTTAAACATGATGTATATTTAAATACACAAAGTTCAGTACAACAAAGGTTTTATGACCTTTATACTTTCTTTTTACAACATTCAGTTGACTACAATCACTAAAGGGATAACGTTTAAAGTTTAATTTTGATATAAATGTTTCAAAAGATGTCCTTTATCCTTGAATTGATTCGTCACACCCTTTCCAGAGCAAGCAACTATAAGATCTTCTTATCTTTGGAAGATTAAAAGGTACACTCTTAACTATGTCAAATATTGACCTTACATCAAAAAGTGTCTGTTTGCAGTAGGAATATCCTTTTAACACAATAACAAAATCAATCTCGCTTTCATCAAGCAACATCGATTTTACTTCGACACTCGAGTGATTGACGTCAAAACACGGACACAAAACAGAGCAGGAATAAAGCTGCTGCTGACGGCAAAAATCAAAGGTTTAGTCGCGTAAATGGGCTGTCTATCTTTTGCTGGGAGGACGTTAGAATGTTAAATGGGTTATCTACATTGTGATGGAGGGACTGGCACAGGCTTAAAAGGGCTTTCTACATTGTGATAGAGGACTGGCACAGGCTTAAAAGGGATTTCTACATTGTGATTGAGTGAACTGGGACAGGCTTAAAAGGGCTTTCTACATTGTGATAGAGGACTGGCACAGGCTTAAAGGGGCTTTCTACATTGTGATTGAGGGAACTGGGACAGGCTTAAAAGGGCTTTCTACATTGTGATAGAGGACTGGCACAGGCTTAAAGGGGCTTTCTACATTGTGATTGAGGGAACTGGGACAGGCTCAAAAGGGCTTTCTACATTGTGATTGAACGGACAGTAACAGTCTTAAATGGGATTACTAACTTCGGTAACATGAATTGCTAGTTCCGGACACAGCGGTATTCATGGGATCAGGTCATTGCAAACTTTACTCTCGGAATGAAACTTTAAATTCTTCCGTCAATGAGAAGTTTTATGCAGTGATTAATTGTTTAACTGCCAACCAATCTCCTAAAAGGGAACCATTTCGAGTAAGTAACGTCAATCGTTTTCTTTAATATTTCAACTTATCTGGTGAATGGAAAGAAGTGTTGTAATGTTCAGAGTATGTACAGTTTTTGGTCTCTGATTAATTGAATTTTACTTTGTATGAGATCATTTCGTTACCTGCTGTGACCATATACAACAAATTATCTACAGACAATACACACAGGACCATTGCATAGATGTACATCGCTGAGTTCACGGGATGAGATTTTGAGTGTGTGTCTCCCACCAGGCGAGACGACGCATGACGGAACAATCAGTGAACGTTTAGTTCGTATTGTTCTCTTCTAGCTTCAAATACCTATAAGGTAAGTGAATCTGTACGACTGGGACCACTGGTACTGATTTGTGATTTCGCTATTGATTAGTTTAAATCAACAGATAAGAAGCCTTAGGGCAGAACATTCTTTACCCTATTGTTGCTATTATGAACTTATTATACTAGAAACGAGGGAACTGTAGGTAAAGGCTCATTATTTCCTTATCTCTTCTATCTCCTTCTTTACAAAATCGATGTGTGTCTTCAAAATTCTAGAATGTAGATTACATTTGTAGTCTGTTTTTTGTTTAAGATGCTTTTTATCGTTTAAATCTCCCGACCTCCGGTAAAACTCAAACTCTCCACCTCAAAATTAGAAATTTCGTTATTCTTTCATAATTGAACGAATCGTAAAATGTTTCTGCTGAGTTCCTTTAAATGAAATATTGTCAAGAACTTCATTAAAATACTAAAATATTTGATCTTTTAAAACTTTTAAGTTTTTGACCCCTTTATCTGATAACACCTAAAACTGCTTACAAACTACTTTTGAACCCAGTACAAATATCACGTGATATGAGTTCGACTCATTAAATCAGTATCAAAAGTTATTATTTTAAGAGTAGATAATGAAAACACGATTTCCATCACATGCATAAAAGTGATATTGATATTATTTAATGAGAGTATAGGCTGGGATTTATGCAACAAAATGCGCCCAAAATGCAAAATCAAATTTCTTTTTTTTTTTCTAAAATGACCATTTGGAAACCTTTCTTGTAAAACCATAAATCATATGTTGACCCTTCTGACAATTTTGTTGTAAGGCTTGCTGAAAATGTGCTTAATTAAATCATATTGCGTATTGCATATTACAATTTGGAGAATGCAAGAATTGTATCTGGTATGCAACATATCTGTCCACAAAATATGTAGTGTAGAGATGATGAACGTGATCCAAAGTTTTGATTATATGATATTTTGTTAAAGAGGGACTGAAATGCTATATGGCAACTTTCGGGATTCATGAAATAGTGACAACAATTTCACATGGACTCAACTTTAAATTTCTGAAATCGACCAAGAAACGGCTTAATTACGACTGTATAAAGAACACCGCCTAATTAGGCCGGCGAACAGAATATAACGCACTGAAGCGTGACTGCCTCGTGACGAGTTAGTAGGTGATGTGATACCGCCTTGTGTGCCCTCGTTATGTAAAACAACACAAGCTAACAGTACAGCTCGATGTTTAACCGTCGATTAAACACCCTAAACAACATCCAAACATCTCAAACCTTCAATAAATCGGTAGTTTATTTATTCAACTGGCAAATTGTATTTATGAAAACGTAAGACCCTGATTAAAAACGAAGTTGTGCGCATAATGCTACAGCATGTAGGCCTAGATGGTCACGCTTTGCGCAATGTTGTCATAAGACTGCACGTGAGAAAACGGATGTATATGTAAACAATTGCTCTCGTGTGAACTGTTTTATCTTCGTGCACAGTTGTTGGTTGTTCTTGAATATTACTTTAGTAGCACAGCAGAAAGGATGTAATTATACAATACTATTTTATTTTTACATTTAAATCATTTTTTTTAGAATTGCCTTTGACTTCATTTTGTAACAGGATAAAAAATATATACGTTTTTCTTAGTTATTTCATTTAGTGATGGACAAGTTACAATTCTCAATGAAAGACATGTATTGGATGATCACTGATGTCTTGTTTAAAACATTATTTTAATAGGGCATTTCACTGAAAATCTGAATGTTTTCACTCTTGTACATAGAGGTGATATTTTCCACAACAATAGCCGATACATGGCCAAACAGAATGAAGATTTATTAAATGAACCTTATCCAAAATAATTATCAGCAAAAACGGTATTCCTAATTTCAGGTTAATAGGTTATAATTTACCAATCGGAGAAAAAAGGGATGTTAAGGAATACAATTGCTATTTGATGTTACCTAATAAGCTGATGTCATAAAATAGCCAGGTGTTGATGATTGTGCATTATATAACCTACCTGCTATAGTCATCATTTGATATCATCTAATTAGGAAACAGACAGGAAATACAATAGACAGTAAAGTAATTGTGTAATAAGTGAGTATCTGATCTAAAGAAAGTAAGTAACACCTGCAGACCAATGTCATTGTTTATTCAACCTTTTTACACAACGTTCAAATCTAAATGTGAGCATTGTATATTCGGATTATTACCATAAATCAGCCCAATACTTTGTGCTATGTTTTATATTTTACTAATCTCCCTTTTCTCTGCATGCCAAACTGTTCATTCAGTGAAAATGCGAGCTCGAAGCAGAAAATCGGTGTAGTGATCGGAAAACGTGAGTTCGATGTAGATTGTCACATTGCTCTGTTTGACCTAACACAGCGGGTCAATTTGGCGTGAAACCATCAATATGATGGGAATTTGTCTACGGAGACTTCATCAGGAGATATTCTAGGACAGTTGACAGCAACACAATGATATAGCATACTGTTAATCGCTTTGAAAAGGCAGAACTGCGGATTTCGCCTATCATTTTCCATATAAGCAGACGAACGCTTCGCCTACTGCCACGTCACTTCCGGTATCCCTTGCCCGTGGCCTCTCAGCCTTGTTTTGGTTTGTCGCTGGACGGCGACAAGCAGACGCCTTGTTACGCAATGTTTACTTAGCTGTAGCTTCATTGAGAAACTGTGTATCGTTGCTGTTTTGGCCTAATATGTATGTTATATAGTTATTTGACCAATATCTTTTGAAAAATATATTTAAAAAAGGTTATGCAGCCCTTCTTTAAGAAATAGTGATCCATTCAAAATTTCTAGAAATGGAGATTTAACATAGCATATCTTTCACAGTAAAACAAACATTTGGTAAGCAGTCGTATTACAAGCCTTTTGTTGTGTAAATTATGATTCTGAAATGAAAATGACAATGAATGTTTATATATTCATGATTTTTAAAATTATTTTTGCTAAATTTATATGGATGTTTTAGAAAGGGGAAAATTTTAATAACATGTATCCTTGCCTTTTTTTATTTAGATAATACATTTGACGAAATGGGAAACTCAGCTGGAGTAAAGTAAGTACCTAATTACCATTACCAATACATCAATCATTCAGATATGACACTGTCAAATAATTGTGTATTTAAGCTGTAAATGAGACCTAGGCCTTAGATGCAAGACAAGACAAACCTCATTATGAGATTTTTTCATTATATGTTCCATGATGATATTGATTTTAACCTGCTTTTCTTAATCGCAGTTTTCTTGTATTATTAAAGCTTATAAATTAAAATTGATAGCTTTATAATGAAACATTTGGTTTAAAGTGTATTGTGTCATTTTTGCATTAGGAAGTTGTCTCACATTCTATCATTGCATCATATAGTCGGATGCTGCAAGAGAAACTACAAAAAAGTTACAAAAAATCTTTCTGCTTTAATCGGTATTATTTCACCATAAAACCTTATTTCATCAATGAAATCGTCAATAGGATACGTCGACCTATACTACGCCTATGACTCGACTCGCTGGATTTATTTCTGATTAAGCTTAGATTGCATATATTTTACCTGAGTTAGACATTAAAATATACTAGTTTACGGTAATGAATGAATGAAAGAAAGGAAGAGTTATGTGAATTTTTTAAACTTCTTTTTTGTAGGACATACAAAACTAAATTCTTAACTTGTAAGTAATGTATCACCCAAACCTTTTTTCTGGCAGCATATCACCTGAAAACAGGTTGTGTTGGTCAACCAATCTATTCCTAATCGATTAAGAGTTATTGATAGGTTCTAAACATAGATTGGCACCAAACCACTGCCCATTCATATCAATGGCAATTTGTACTAATCACCAATAGCAATGCAAGTGATTTAACAAGACAGTAGTGTAAACTGCCAGCCCTTTGCCAATACAAGTCTTAGTATATTTTGTTTCTTACCATACGACACGCCATGAACATATTGATGGGCTGAAAATACAATATTTGAAGAGAAAAAAATTAGTGTCACTGATGAAATGCCGGATGTAAACAGTTTATTTATATGTTTTATCGTAAATCAATGCTTGATGAAATATGGTTGTGGAGATGGAATGGAAAATTCCGCTCTAAGTGTTCTTACACCTACCAAAATATACATAATATAATTTATTACCCATATGGTTGCAAATAAGTTGTGTCATATTTTCAATATGAGCACTAGTGCACATAACACTTTTGCCTAGCAACGATTGTTGAAGCGCGGGTTCTCGTATTATTTCGTCTGTGACGTCATAACACCATTGGTCGTGACGTCACTGTAGCCAGCTATAGCAAGGGAAGCGGTCCGTTTCTTTGGATATTTCTAAGATGTTAAAATGGAATAGAATCCGTAATAAAGAAATTATAACCATCGGAAGTGTGTCATATGACTTTTACGAAACTCATGCAAATTTGTGTATAACCCTCGCTCTCGCTCGGGCAATAGAAAAATTCACACTCGTTTCGTAAGAGTCGTATGATACACTTATTCGGGTAATAATCTCTATATACGAGTCAACCGGTTTGTGAGTCAAAGAAGAACTTGTGACTGATCTCCCTTAATGTATGTTGAGTCACTGATTATGTCAAGGTCATATTAAATCGCACAAATGATTTTAACGGTTATAATAATTTTTCTCTGTTCAATTCAGTTATATTGTGTAAATCAATAAGTATGTCTAAACTTTAAGTGTATTCATGTAGGCGTATGAAATGGAAGTAAAAGAATTTTGTAGTGAATGCATTAATCTTGAACAGAGAACTATCGCTATGTTTCAAGTTACAATGGCTATTGTAAATGAATAAACAAAACTGGAAATTTATCATAAAAACAAGATATTCGATAAAAAGCAGAAACACTCTTTTAAGACGTTGAAATTTTATGTTGAAAAAATAGTTTAAGTTCATTCAGGTAAGCTATTGTTTAACCTTTACTTGTTTATTTCAATGTAGAAGATCTCTTCTGGGAAAAGGGATGACGTTGAACCAACAGACCTCATCAATTAATCATTTCTCAGTGGAAGAAATTTTAGCATTGACGTTCGAGAAACGCAGGATCTTTTGTTTAAGAGCGTCTAAAAGGCAATTAAAATAATATGATGTATAATTCATGCTGTGATGCTTAATGACGATAACACGGTAGATATACAATACCTTGTTTTTCGAAGCTGTCTTTTTCATTGAACTTATTTGCAAATTAAAGACAACATCAGAGAAGTTGATGTTGCAATGTTCTTTGTGGATTGCAGCTGAATCCATCGCACATAGATCAACAAATATTTCCATGTTAAAGAGTTCAGATAGTTCGACTTAATAATATACATATGATTCTACGATAACACTTTCACAAGTACTTTACAATTTACATAAAAATACAGATGATTCTACAGTAAAGGGTATAGATAGTCCTTCAATAGAGAGTTCAAGTACTTCTATAATAATGAGTTCAGATGCTTCTACTATAAAAAAAAGTTAAGGGTGGTTCCATATTTGAGTTTAGATGGTTTAACGACAAAGAGTTTAGATGGTTTAACGACAAAGAGTTTAGATGGTTTAACGACAAAGAGTTTAGATGGGTCTTCAGTATAGATCTAGAGTTCAGGTGGTTCTGCGATATAGAATTCAGGTTGTTCTGTTGTAGAGTTCAGATGGTTCTGTGATATAGAATTCAGGTTGTTCTGTTGTAGAGTTCAGATGGTTCTGCGATATAGAATTCAGGTTGTTCTGCTGTAGAGTTCAGATGGTTCTGCGATATAGAATTCAGGTTGTTCTGCTGTAGAGTTCAGATGGTTCTGCGATATAGAATTCAGGTTGTTCTGTTGTAGAGTTCAGATTGTTCTGCTATATAGAATTCAGGTTGTTCTGCTGTAGAGTTCAGATGGTTCTGCGATATAGAATTCAGGTTGTTCTGTTGTAGAGTTCAGATGGTTCTGCGATATAGAATTCAGGTTGTTCTGCTGTAGAGTTCAGATGGTTCTGCGATATAGAATTCAGGTTGTTCTGCTGTAGAGTTCAGATGGTTTCACTTTAAAGAAATAAGATGGTTTTACATTAAAGAGTTAAGGTGGTTCTGTAATATATAATTCAGATGGCAGTACCGGAAAAGTGTTCAGATGATTATACAGTATAAATTTAAAATGGTTCCACTTTTTACTGTATAGATTTCAGATGGTTCTGCCATATATAATTCAGATTGTCCTGTCGTAAAGAGTTCAGATTGTTTTACTGTAGAGATTTAAGATGGTTCTAGCATATATAATTCAGATACTCCTGCCGTAAAGAGTTCAGATGGTTTATCTGAAGAGATTTAAGATGGTTCTAGTATATAGGGCATAAATAGCTTTTTGACTTACAACATCATGACAACTCAATATTTTTTCTTTAAACATCTTACGACAAACGATTTTGCTTGAGAAATATGATTCTGAAATAAAATCGTTGAGAAGAGTTTAGACGCTTTTGTTTTTAAACTGTTATGAAAGTTTGCATGATGGCATTTACTGTTAGGTTCAATGTTTGAAACAGGTGTGTATCATGAGGCTTAACTTATTGTCCTCGTAGTACAAAAAGGGTATGTCATTCCGCAACTTCCTCGAATTCTAAAAAACTAGCATCGAACTATGAAATGCAAGAGATTAATTGCTCCGATATTTATTAAGTAAGTAATATTGTTTTCATTAGTTATAATGACCTAGTCTGGCAGCATATCACCTGAAAACAGGTTGTGTTGGTCAACCAATCTATTCCTAATCGATTAAGAGTTATTGATAGGTTCTAAACATAGATTGGCACCAAACCACTGCCCATTCATATCAATGGCAATTTGTACTAATCACCAACAGCCATGCAAGTGATTTAACAAGACAGTAGTGTAAACTGCCAGCCCTTTGCCAATACAAGTCTTAGTATATTTTGTTTCTTACCATACGACACGCCATGAACGTATTGATGGGCTGAAAATACAATATTTGAAGAGAAAAAAATTAGTGTCACTGATGAAATGCCGTATGTAAACAGTTTATTTATATAATTTGTCTTAAACGAATGCTTGATGAAATACAGTTGTGGAGAAAAAATTAACAATTCCGCTCAAAGTTTTCTTACACCTACCAAAATGAACATAATATAATTTATTACCCATATGGTTGCAAATAAGTTGTGTCATATTTTCAATATGAGCACTAGTGCACATATCACTTTTGCCTAGCAACGATTGTTGAAGCGCGGGTTCTCGTATTATTGCGCCTGTGACGTCATAACACCATTGGTCGTGACGTCACTGTAGTCAGCTGTAGCAAGGAAAGCGGTCCGTTTCTTTGGATATTTCTAAGATGGTAAAATGGAATAGAATCCGTAATAAAGAAATTATAACCCTCGGAAGGGTGTCATATGACTTTTATGAAACTCGTGCAAATCTGTGTATAACCCTCGCTCTCGCTTGGGCAATACAAAAATTCACACTTGTGTCGTAAAAGTCATATGACACACTTACTCGGGTAATAATCTCTATATACGAGTCAACCAGTTTGTGAGTCCAAGAAGAACTTGTGACTGATCTCCCTTAAAGGGGCAGTAGCACGTTTTTTGATAATTTTATATTTTAAAATTTTCATTGATAATTGTAAGTTAATGTTAAATGTATTATTTTGACAGTGTAAAAAATCTCATCACACAAGTCAATCACCCATAGTCAGAGGACAAAGTATGAAGATTTACACAAAATCCATTGGCGGCCATTTTTGTGTGAACACCTTTAATTCATTTTGTGTAAGAAAAAGGAATCGCATGGCTGAACTTTACATTTTATATTTGAATTATTACTGCTCCATTTAGTTTAAATACATTGTCTTTCATTTGGAATCATTAATTTTCATTTTCATGACATCACCTTATATTCCCCCTAAAAACGTGCTACTGCCCCTTTAATATATGTTGAGTAACTGATTTTGTCAAGGTCATATTAAATCGCACAAATGATTTTATCGGTTATTATAAAAAAAATCAGTTCAGTTCAATTTTATTTTGTAAATCAATAAGTATGTCTAAACTTTAGGTTTATCACGTAGGCGTAAGAAATTTAAGTAAAAGAATTTTGCAGTGAATGCATTAATGCTCTACAGCTCTTGAACAGAGCACTATCACTATGTTTCAATTTACAATGGCTATTGTAAATGAATGAAAAAAATAGAACTTTATCATAAAAACAAGATATTGGATACAAAGCAGAATAACTCTTTTAAGACGTTTAAATTTTATGTTGAAAAAATAGTTTAAGTTCATTCAGGTAAGCTATTGTTTAACTTTACTTGTTTATTTCAATGTAGAAGATCTCTTCTGGGAATAGGGATGACGTTGAACCATCAGACCTCATCAATTAATCATTTCTCAGTGGAAGAAATTTTAGCATTGACGTTCGAGAAACGTAGGATCTATTGTTTAAGAGCGCCTAAAAGGCAATTAAAATAATATGATGTATTATTCATGCTGTGATGCTTAATGACGATAACACGGTAGATATACAATACCTTGTTTTTCGAAGCTGTCTTTTTCATTGAACTTAATTGCAAATTAAAGACAACATCAGAGGAGTTGATGTTGCAATGTTCTTTGTGGATTGCAGCTGAATCCATCGCACATAGATCAACAAATATTTCCATGTTAAAGAGTTCAGATAGTTTGACTTAATAATATACATATGATTCTACGATAACACTTTCACAAGTACTTTACAATTTACATAAAACAGATGATTCTACAGTAAAGGGTATAGATAGTCCTTCAATAGAGAGTTCAAATACTTCTATAATAATGAGTTCAGATGCTTCTACAATAAAAAAAAAGTTAAAGGTGGTTCGATATTTGAGTTTAGATGGTTTAACGACAAAGAGTTTAGATGGGTCTTCAGTATAGATCTAGAGTTCAGATGGTTCTGCGATATATAGTTTCAGGTTGTTCTGTTGTAGAGTTCAGATGGTTCTGCGATATAGAATTCAGGTTGTTCTGTTGTAGAGTTCAGATGGTTCTGCGATATAGAATTCAGGTTGTTCTGTTGTAGAGTTCAGATGGTTCTGCGATATAATATTCAGGTTGTTCTGCTGTAGAGTTCAGATGGTTCTGCTATATAGAATTCAGGTTGTTCTGCTGTAGAGTTCAGATGGTTCTGCGATATAGAATTCAGGTTGTTCTGTTGTAGAGTTCAGATGGTTCTGCGATATAGAATTCAGGTTGTTCTGCTGTAGAGTTCAGATGGTTTCACTTTAAAGAAATAAGATGGTTTTACATTAAAGAGTTAAGGTGGTTCTGTAATATATAATTCAGATGGCAGTACCGGAAAAGAGTTCAGATGATTATATAGTATAAATTTAAAATGGTTCCACTTTTTACTGTATAGATTTCAGATGGTTCTGCCATATATAATTCAGATTGTCCTGTCGTAAAGAGTTCAGATTGTTTTACTGTAGAGATTTAAGATGGTTCTAGCATATATAATTCAGATACTCCTGCCGTAAAGAGTTCAGATGGTTTATCTGAAGAGATTTAAGATGGTTCTAGTATATACGGCATAAATAGCTTTTTGACTTACAACATCATGACAACTCAATATTTTTTCTTTAAACATCTTACGACAAACGATTTTGCTTGAGAAATATGATTCTGAAATAAAATCGTTGAGAAGAGTTTAGACGCTTTTGTTTTTAAACTGTTATTAAAGTTTGCATGATGGCATTTACTGTTAGGTTCAATGTTTGAAACAGGTGTGTATCATGAGGCTTAACTAATGACCTCGTAGTACAAAAAGGGTATGTCATTCCGCAACTTCCTCGAATTCTAAAAAACTAGCATCGAACTATGAAATGCAAGAGATTAATTTCTCCGATATTTATTAAGTAAGTAATATTGTTTTCATTAGTTATAATGACCTAGTCTGGCAGCATATCACCTGAAAACAGGTTGTGTTGGTCAACCAATCTATTCCTAATCGATTAAGAGTTATTGATAGGTTCTTAACATAGATTGGCACCAAACCACTGCCCATTCATATCAATGGCAATTTGTACTAATCACCAACAGCCATGCATGTGATTTAACAAGACAGTAGTGTAAACTGCCAGCCCTGCCAATACAAGACTTAGTATATTTTGTTTCTTACATGTACCATACGACACGTCATGAACGTTTTGATGGGCTGAAAATACAATATTTGAAGAGAAAAAAATAAGTGTCACTGATGAAATGCCGGATGTAAACAGTTTATTTATATGTTTTATCGTAAATGAATGCTTGATGGAATACGGTTAAGGAGAAAAAATGAATAATTCCGCTCTAAGTGTTCTTACATCTACCAAAATGAACATAATATGATTTATTACCCATATGGTTGAAAATAAGTTGTGTCATATTTTCAATATGAGCACTAGTGCACATATCCCTTTTGACTAGCAACGATTGTTGAAGCGCGGGTTCTCGTATTATTTCGTCTGTGACGTCATATCACCATTGGTCGTGACGTCACTGTAGCCAGCTGTAGCAAGGGAAGCGGTCCGTTTCTTTGGATATTTCTTAGATGGTAAAATCGAATTATAGAATCCGTAATAAAGAAATTATAACCCTCGGAAGGGTGTCATATGACTTTTATGCAAATCTGTGTATAACCCTCGCTCTCGCTTGGGCAATACAAAAATTCACACTTGTGTCGTAAAAGTCATATGACACTCTTACTCGGGTAATAATCTCTATATACGAGTCAACTAGTTTGTGAGTCCAAGAAGAACTTGTGACTGATCTCCCTTAAAGGGGCAGTAGCACGTTTTTTGATAATTTTATATTTTTAAATTTTCATTGATAATTGTAAGTTAATGTTAAATGTATTATTTTGACAGTGTAAAAAATCTCATCACACAAGTCAATCACCCATAGTCAGAGGACAAAGTATGAAGATTTACACAAAATCCATTGGCGGCCATTTTTGTGTGAACACCTTTAATTCATTTTGTGTAAGAAAAAGGAATCGCATGGCTGAACTTTACATTTTATATTTGAATTATTACTGCTCCATTTAGTTTAAATACATTGTCTTTCATTTGGAATCATTAATTTTCATTTTCATGACATCACCTTATATTTCCCCTAAAAACGTGCTACTGCCCCTTTAATATATGTTGAGTTACTGATTATGTCAAGGTCATATTAAATCGCACAAATGATTTTATCGGTTATTATAAAAAAATCAGTTCAGTTCAATTTTATTTTGTAAATCAATAAGTATGTCTAAACTTTAGGTGTATTCACGTAGGCGTAAGAAATTTAAGTAAAAGAATTTTGCAGTGAATGCATTAATGCTCTACAGCTCTTGAACAGAGCACAAACGCTGTGTTTCAATTTTTGTAATATTGTAATATTGTAAATGAATAAAAAAAACTAGAACTTCATCATAAAAACAAGATATTCGATACAAAGCAGAATAACTCTTTTAAGACGTTGAAATTTTATGTTGAAAAAATGGTTTAAGTTCATTCAGGTAAGCTATTGTTTAACCTTTACTTGTTTATTTCAATGTAGAAGATCTCTTCTGGGAACAGGGATGACATTGAACCAACAGACCTCATCAATTAATCATTTCTCAGTGGAAGAAATTTTAGCATTGACGTTCGAGAAACGCAGGATCTATTGTTTAAGAGCGCCTAAAAGGCAATTACAATAATATGATGTATTATTCATGCTATGATGCTTAATGACGATAACACGGTAGATATACAATACCTTGTTTTTCGAAGCTGTCTTTTTCATTGAACTTAATTGCAAATTAAAGACAACATCAGAGGAGTTGATGTTGCAATGTTCTTTGTGGATTGCAGCTGAATCCATCGCACACAGATCAACAAATATTTCCATGTTAAAGAGTTCAGATAGTTCGACTTAATAATATACATATGATTCTACGATAACACTTTCACAAGTACTTTACAATTTACATAAAAATACAGATGATTCTACAGTAAAGGGTATAGATAGTCCTTCAATAGAGAGTTCAAATACTTCTATAATAATGAGTTCAGATGCTTCTACAATAAAAAAAAAGTTAAGGGTGGTTCGATATTTGAGTTTAGATGGTTTAACGACAAAGAGTTTAGATGGGTCTTCAGTATAGATCTAGAGTTCAGATGGTTCTGCGATATAGAATTCAGGTTGTTCTGTTGTAGAGTTCAGATGGTTCTGCTATATAGAATTCAGGTTGTTCTGTTGTAGAGTTCAGATGGTTCTGCGATATAGAATTCAGGTTGTTCTGTTGTAGAGTTCAGATGGTTCTGCGATATAGAATTCAGGTTGTTCTGTTGTAGAGTTCAGATGGTTATGCGATATAGAATTCAGGTTGTTCTGCTGTAGAGTTCAGATGGTTCTGCGATATAGAATTCAGGTTGTTCTGTTGTAGAGTTCAGATGGTTCTGCTATATAGAATTCAGGTTGTTCTGCTGTAGAATTCAAATGGTTCTGCGATATAGAATTCAGGTTGTTCTGTTGTAGAGTTCAGATGGTTCTGCGATATAGAATTCAGGTTGTTCTGTTGTAGAGTTCAGATGGTTCTGCGATATAGAATTCAGGTTGTTCTGTTGTAGAGTTCAGATGGTTCTGCGATATAGAATTCAGGTTGTTCTGCTGTAGAATTCAAATGGTTCTGCGATATAGAATTCAGATTGTTCTGTTGTAGAGTTCAGATGGTTCTGCGATATAGAATTCAGGTTGTTCTGCTGTAGAGTTCAGATGGTTCTGCGATATAGAATTCAGGTTGTTCTGTTGTAGAGTTCAGATGGTTCTGCAATATAGAATTCAGGTTGTTCTGTTGTAGAGTTCAGATGGTTCTGCGATATAGAATTCAGGTTGTTCTGCTGTAGAGTTCAGATGGTTCTGCTATATAGAATTCAGGTTGTTCTGCTGTAGAGTTCAGATGGTTCTGCGATATAGAATTCAGGTTGTTCTGTTGTAGAGTTCAGATGGTTCTGCTATATAGAATTCAGGTTGTTCTGCTGTAGAGTTCAGATGGTTCTGCGATATAGAATTCAGGTTGTTCTGTTGTAGAGTTCAGATGGTTCTGCGATATAGAATTCAGGTTGTTCTGCTGTAGAGTTCAGATGGTTCTGCGATATAGAATTCAGGTTGTTCTGTTGTAGAGTTCAGATGGTTCTGCGATATAGAATTCAGGTTGTTCTGTTGTAGAGTTCAGATGGTTCTGCGATATAGAATTCAGGTTGTTCTGCTGTAGAGTTCAGATGGTTTCACTTTAAAGAAATAAGATGGTTTTACATTAAAGAGTTAAGGTGGTTCTGTAATATATAATTCAGATGGCAGTACCGGAAAAGAGTTCAGATGATTATATAGTATAAATTTAAAATGGTTCCACTTTTTACTGTATAGATTTCAGATGGTTCTGCCATATATAATTCAGATTGTCCTGTCGTAAAGAGTTCAGATTGTTTTACTGTAGAGATTTAAGATGGTTCTAGCATATATAATTCAGATACTCCTGCCGTAAAGAGTTCAGATGGTTTATCTGAAGAGATTTAAGATGGTTCTAGTATATACGGCATAAATAGCTTTTTGACTTACAACATCATGACAACTCAAATTTTTTCTTTAAACATCTTACGACAAACGATTTTGCTTGAGAAATATGATTCTGAAATAAAATCGTTGAGAAGAGTTTAGACGCTTTTGTTTTTAAACTGTTATTAAAATTTGCATGATGGCATTTACTGTTAGGTTCAATGTTTGAAACAGGTGTGTATCATGAGGCTTAACTTATTGTCCTCGTAGTACAAAAAGGGTATGTCATTCCGCAACTTCCTCGAATTCTATAAAACTAGCATCGAACTATAAAATGCAAGAGATTAATAGCTCCCATATGTATTAAGTAAGTAATATTGTTTTCATTATTTATAATGACCTAGTCTGGCAGCATATCACCTGAAAACAGGTTGGGTTGGTCAACCAATCTATTCCTAATCGATTAAGAGTTATTGATAGGTTTTAAACATAGATTGGCACCAAACCACTGCCCATTCATATCAATGGCAATTTGTACTAATCACCAACAGCCATGCTTGTGATTTAACAAGACAGTAGTGTTAACTGCCAGCCCTTTGCCAATACAAGTCTTAGTATATTTTGTTTCTTACCATAAGACACGTCATGATCGTTTTGAAGGGCTGAAAATACAATATTTGAAGAGAAAAAAATTAGTGTCACTGATGAAATGCCGGATGTAAACAGTTTATTTATATGTTTTATCGTAAATGAATGCTTGATGGAATACGGTTAAGGAGAAAAAATGAATAATTCCGCTCTAAGTGTTCTTACACCTACCAAAATGAACATAATATGATTTATTACCCATATGGTTGAAAATAAGTTGTGTCATATTTTCAATATGAGCACTAGTGCACATATCCCTTTTGACTAGCAACGATTGTTGAAGCGCGGGTTCTCGTATTATTTCGTCTGTGACGTCATATCACCATTGGTCGTGACGTCACTGTAGCCAGCTGTAGCAAAGGAAGCGGTCCGTTTCTTTGGATATTTCTTAGATGGTAAAATCGAATTATAGAATCCATAATAAAGAAATTATAACCCTCGGAAGGGTGTCATATGACTTTTATGCAAATCTGTGTATAACCCTTGCTCTCGCTTGGGCAATACAAAAATTCACACTTGTGTCGTAAAAGTCATATGACACACTTTTACGAAACTCATGCAAATTTGTGTATAACCCTCGCTCTCGCTCGGGCAATAGAAAAATTCACACTCGTTTCGTAAGAGTCGTATGATACACTTTTCGGGTAATAATCTCTATATACGAGTCAACCGGTTTGTCAGTCCAAGAAAAACTTGTGACTGATCTCCCTTAATGTATGTTGAGTCACTGATTATGTCAAGGTCATATTAAATCGCACAAATGATTTTATCGGTTATTATAAAAAAAATCAGTTCAGTTCAATTTTATTTTGTAAATCAATAAGTATGTCTAAACTTTAGGTGTATTCACGTAGGCGTAAGAAATTTAAGTAAAAGAATTTTGCAGTGAATGCATTAATGCTCTACAGCTCTTGAACAGAGCACAAACGCTGTGTTTCAATTTACAATGGCTATTGTAAATGAATAAAAAAAACTAGAACTTCATTATAAAAACAAGTTATTCGATACAAAGCAGAATAACTCTTTTAAGACGTTGAAATTTTATGTTGAAAAAATGGTTTAAGTTCATTCCGGTAAGCTATTGTTTAACCTTTACTTGTTTATTTCAATGTAGAAGATCTCTTCTGGGAATAGGGATGACGTTGAACCAACAGACTTCATCAATTAATCATTTCTCAGTGGAAGAAATTTTAGCATTGACGTTCGAGAAACGTAGGATCTATTGTTTAAGAGCGCCTAAAAGGCAATTAAAATAATATGATGTATTATTCATGCTGTGATGCTTAATGACGATAACACGGTAGATATACAATACCTTGTTTTTCGAAGCTGTCTTTTTCATTGAACTTAATTGCAAATTAAAGACAACATCAGAGGAGTTGATGTTGCAATGTTCTTTGTGGATTGCAGCTGGATCCACATTGTTCAACAAATATTCCGTAATAAAGAGTTCAGATAGTTCTACAATTAAACATGGTTCAGTTAGAGATAAATGCCATTTAGATAGTGAACAAATGTAACAATGTCATATATTGAATAACAGATAGTGTCATCCCAAATATAACATTGTTACATGGTTCCGTTAGTCGACTTAAGAACTTCATTAAAGAGTTCAGATGTTTCTACCTAAAATACAGATAATTCTACAGAAAAGAGTACATTTCACAGTATATTCATATTCTGCAATAAATAGTTTAGATACTTTTAAAAATAAAACTCATGGTTCTACCATACAGAGGTTAGATTATTCGACATTTCAGTTCAGATGGTTTGTCGATAAAGCGTTCAGATGTTTTTACCATGCAGCGCTAGAGATGGTTATACCATTTATAGTTCAGGTGGTTGCACGTTAAAAAATTCAGATTATTCTGTTGTAAAAAGTTCAGACGGTTTTACAGTCAAGAGTTCAGATGGTTCTACCATTTAGAGCTCAGATAGTTCTACAATAACAAATTCAGATGGTTCATGAAATAAAAATTATTGTTTTAACAACGATAAATTTAATTGAATATTTTTGCAATTTAAATTTGATCGTTCAGTGGACAATCTGAGCCAGCTCCCGACCCGACCAATGAAGGTGAGAGAAGCGACCCCCAGACACATGGGGGAGAGAGCCAGGAGGGGGGAGAAGCAGGGGGTCAGATTGAGTGGGATGAGATCCCCATCGACTACAGCGAGAGTCCCTCCCTCAGCAGAATGAGTGGTCACAAGGTGGATCCACCTGATCAAGGGTAAAGAGAACTTTATCTTATATGTTCAATCGTGGTCAATAAGGGTATGTTCAGTTCTCTGGTTATCTTCAATGTATTTCCGCGTATGACATTAAGTTTGTTTCCCATTGCTATTTGTAAATGTATAACGGTGCCCTCATGTGGGTACTAACTTATAATCTAAGTCACTTCATTTGGAGAGGAGATCTCGAAAAGGCAATCAGGGAATAAATTGCGACGGAGCAGTATGTTTGTTTATGTTTAAACATTATGAACATCATCATCGAAAAATAGTCCCCGTGCGATAGCGAGGAATATTTTGATGTCCAGACACTGGTGTCGTAACACCTGTAACTATCTGTTTAATCTATCACATAGTTCAATAGATTGAAACAAATGCAAATGGTAATTTCAAACATTGCTGAGCACTGATCAAAAGCGGGAGCTGTAGAAAGGGCGTAACGTTATCAAATGAAATGTTTTACCACTGATCTCCTTGAAGAAAGGTGAGATATAAATTGAATCATAAACTTCAATAGGAGTCTTGTTTTGCGTTCATTAGAATGTTTGAATTTTATCAATTACATGTAAAAAAGCATGTTCAGATATATCTGTGTAATGTGCTTAAAATGACAGGTATATATTATCAGTACTTTTATGCCTTATTAGAGTAAAATGCTATGGAAATGTCATTTGATGGCATGTCAATTGCATAGAAGAATCAATCAATGATTCTGCACCTAGTGAACGGACACATGCAAACAACATCTCTTATTATTTGACACATGCCTGCTACTGGCCATTTCGGTATTAGGTGTTGACTTGACATGCTTCTGTACCTTCAGAGAGTTTTAAATTGCATACTGGCGAATTAATTTAAAGAGGTATAACAATTCTCACTATTTTGCCATGTGTATGTTAATCAATAACAGATCTTATCATGCTTACTTGATATATCGATTTGGATTAGTTCAAAGTCTTCAATATTGAAATGTTTTAATTGCTTGAATTCTCATTTACGTCACTGAATCGAAACGAAGATTGTAACGTCATTTAACCGGAACAAGGTTGATGACGTAACTCCATTGTTTTAAACTATGAATGAACGGTCAAATTTGTGTAAGTACAATGCACTCCTGCACACCAAACCAAACTCTCGGACAGTCAGGGAATCGTGATGCCATTTGCATTGGTGCATTTAAATATACATTATGCCTTATCACTCATCTTTATCAAATACTATGAAATAACGTACGGCTTCATCATCCTTTGCTAGATGCTGTATATCAAACGCAACGTGTAAACAAGCATTATTATTGATACATGATTGATTTATTAGGTCTCAAGGCGACATTGAATGGAATCCCCATGACAGATACTATAAGAAACATCACTGGTACACCAAGAAGAGGGCGTGGCCTCGAGCTAGTGAGAGAGACAGAGAGTTTGAGGCACCGCCCGACAAGGCAATAAGGTCCAGCGGAATACCTCGCAGTATGTTGAGTTCTATTGTTCGTTGACCTTTTTTTGTTTATTGGATTTTGTTTTAACTATAACTAACCTGTATACGGAACATGACATCAGTTACATAAAGATTTTAAAAATTGAAACTGCATTTGTGTATATTTTTATCCTTATATGTTGTAATGTAGTATCTCAAAGGTACAATATTTTGTTTCTAATTATTAGGGAGCAATGGTGCTAATGATATATGGTTTAAGCACAAGAACAAAGTTTATATTGATTTATTTGATTACAAAAGACAGGTTTGTGGGACTTTTTGTTTTGAATGTAGATTGATAGCTAGAAGTTATTTGGCTATATCAGTTACAATTTTCCTATGGACATCCTAAAGAGATTTTTGCGATATGCAACATTTTTGTGCTTTAAAAAAAGTTTGTTTTCTTACGTACAAATATAAATGCAAATTGTCTTGAATATAGATAAAATAAAATTATTTTTTAAAAGCAAAACCGATGCCCCAGCTGGACCCCCGTAGACTAGAGAACGGCCTGCACGTCACTGACGTGCATCTTCACATAGAGAACAACACGGCACGTCACCATACCAACATGTACCAGTGTACGGGGAGCCGTAGGTGCCATCCCTCGCGAAAACAGTCTGAACTCGTGATTCGGAGAGGGGATGAGTTTTTATTGACTTTGATTCTCAACAAGCGCTGTGATATCAGAAGAAGTGACCTGACTCTTATCTTCAATCTTGGTATGTTGAAAATGGCTAAGTTTTTTGGCAATACCTGCGATTTCCAATGAATACAAACAAATCATAGACTTACGAAATATTACTCTTCGTATTGTTCCAAGCAAAGTCTTTTACATTTTATGTTATAGTAAGTAACTACGGGAGCTTATTAGTGTCACGATGGAAGAAATAACTTCTGTCGAACTATCTCCTATGCAGGAATTATGTCTCCCCCCGAAGGGTCGGGAGACATATTGGTTTTAGCTGAGCTCCCGTCGGCGTTGGCGTTTCCGAAGGATAACTCTAAAACTATGGGACCGATCATCACCAAACTTGGTATACTGTCTCTCCATATCATGTAGATGTGCCTTTTGGAGGTTATAGATTTTTTTTTTAAATAATTTTTTTTTATTTCCATGGCAACAATTTGGACTTTCAAGGGTAGTGTTCGTTTCCGCAGCAGATCTCTAAAACTATATGACCGATCATCATCAAACTTGGTATACTGTCTCTCCATATCATGTACAGGTGTGCCTTTTGGAGGTTATAGATTTTTTTAAATTTTATTTTGTTTTATTTCCATGGCAACAATTTGGACTTAGTCTTTTTCAACGGTTTCAGCATCAAATCATTTAGAATTTTGAATATTTTGTTTGCTACAATTATGGAGTTGATAGGTTATTTATTCAAGTTGAATTATACAGAGAACATTAATGGTGCTTTATGATAGAATTGTTTAAAGTTTTGGAGCATTTGAGGAAAGGGGAGACATCTGTTTTTACGGGTAAAAACACTTTCTAGTTACTATTAGTTAGTATTCACCCCTATTTATGATGAAATAAATTTCAATTTCTTCATTCATTCATTTTGTAAAGTCAACACTACCATTACAATATCGGAAAGTAAACGCTTTCACCAATCTCTATGACGGTAAATATTTAAGTTACAAATAAGGTACAAACCTGACACCATGGTGTCTTTCACTAGTAGAAATGAAACAGGCTTTATTACTTGCATTGTGTGTCAACATCCAGCATTGATTGTGTACACAGTATATGACATATTGTGTTCTGGCTGTCTCTCTGATGAAGACATATCTTTTCCTGTTTGTCAATATCACACTTCGATCGCTGAACTCGAGCATAGATTGCGTTACACAACCCGGATATTGTATACTATATTTACAATACTGAGGAAGTCGATATTCAATAAGATTATTATGAACAGGGTAACAGATATAAGGTTTTTGACAATGACAAAGTGCATTGAAACTATTCGTTGGACGTTAAGAATTTTATGATATATAATTCCTTAAATAAATCTGGAAAATGTAAAATTTTAAAAAATTAATACAACTTATATTCTATTATTGGCTGAAAGTATGTTTAGTATTAAGAAAATTTATTTAACATTGTTTCGATATTCGTCCACGATCAATCAAACTAAAACGAAACACTTATGCAAGGGCTTGCTTCATTGCAGTTAACATGTTTTTTTAATGTACCTTCAACTGCGAATTGACAATTATCAAATGTTAATCAAAACTTCATCTTACGTAATGAAAGGTCATTATTGAAACCAGTTAGTCGTAAACATCAATAAAACTAAAATAACCTTTGAGAAAAACTCGGAAATTCCAATTGAAACTTCATTGATTGTTAAACAACTTTAAGGTAAACATAAATAAAGCACATTTTGATCATCCTCAGGAGATGATCCAAAGTTTCGCAGTGGCTTAAACGTCTCGGTCAAGGTCGACACAAAGGGAGATAAATCTTACATTCCACGACGATGGGGTGCGTCCTGTATATCCCAGGACGAGAAGACGATCACCCTATCTGTGTATGTGCCCGCCTCAGCGGCTGTAGGGGAGTGGGAGTTCAGTGTTACCACGGTCGCTGCTGCGGTGGAGGGGAAACCTCTGGTCTGGCAGTACAACCACAATCAGGATATCAACGTTATATTTAACCCCTGGTGCAAAGGTAGGTAACTCTGATGACAATTTGAGATACATTTTCCCGCCTTTCACTGTGCTGAGGACAATTCTGAAATTAAAGGAGCGGTATTAACATGAACTGTTTCGATAATTCCTATGATAAGGAAGTCGAAAATTTTATTTTGATTATGTAATATCATTTTAATTGATCAATATGAGATCATCACTAATATTAATACCTTACATAAAAGTAATTCTTTGAAATGAATCAGAATTTGTTACATCGTTTTAACTCCAGGAATAATGTTTCCAAAGTTTTATATTTCATATTTCACTTAAATTTAATATGGGATTCACATCATTCTTTTTTGAGCATTTATCATTTACACTTGATAATTTTGAAGAAAAATCGAATAATATACCAAATAAATAGACGTCAAAATTGCTTCTTTATTGCCATACTATGTATCCTTCATTCTTCAACAGATGACTCTGTATATATGGAAGATGAAAAATGGAGAAAGGAAGCGGTCCTGAATGACTCAGGGTGTTATTACCATGGTAACAGCACCAAGATGGCTGCTTCTCCCTGGTTTTATGGACAGGTGATGTGGCCTTGTTTGTTTGACGACATAGTGGCAGCATAAGGTCCGATATGTTAACGATACAGATACCCATTTCGATATAAATATTACTGTGAAGAAGGCGTAACAAAGGAAGGTGAAACCCTCAGTTTCAGAACTCCTCTGTCTGTGTTGTCAGGTAAACGTATATCTAGTCTTGTCTTGGTAACTGTTTTGCTTTCAACTTTAAAGTTCAACAACTTTAGCTCCAACAAAAATAAAACATTCTCCTATTAAAGGGGCAGTAGCACGTTTTTAGGGGGAATATAAGGTGATGTCGGGAAAATGAAAATTAGTTGTTCCAATTGAAAGACAAAGTATTTAAACTAAATGAAGCAGTGATAATTCAAGTATATAAGTTTATCAATGCGATATTCCTTTTTCTTACACAAAATGAATTAAAGGTGTTCACACAAAATGGTCGCCAATGGATTTTATGTGAATATTCATACTTTGTCCTCTGAATATGGATGATTGATTTGTGTAATGAGATTTTTGACACTGTCAAAATAATACATTTAGCATTAACTTACAATCGTCAGTATAATATTATTTTGTATATATATCAAAAAACGTGCTACAGTCCCTTTAAGAGATGTCCCAACTATTACATTCCTATCATCTTCGATCATTTCTGTCCATACCAATTCAGTTTGAAGACGGTATATTGGAGGCTGCGTTTCATCTGTTGAGGAAGGGGTGGAGTTATAAAACTACGCCTTGTATGGCAAATCCATCCTCTGTCGCTCGGGTTTTAGCGAGTATGGTGAGTTGTAAAACATGTCCCTTTTATCAGAACCATTTGTCAGATATTATTCGGAAATAGGTTTTTGATTGGTGTGTAAGTTCTTTTCAAACTTACTTAAACAAGTAATTGTTAATTGTCTATCCAAATTTGCATAATAGTTAACTTATAACTTTTGCATGTAAGAATTTGCAAATATGCGATATGAGGTATGTGATGTGACTCTGGAATTGTTTTTTTCTAATAAAAGATACAATATTTTTAATTTTCAAATAAACTATTAAAGCAATGGTGAATATAGTTGGCAAAACGTTAGATTTCTTATCTATCCATTTCCTTTTCTTAAAATGTTTCTCCAAAATTATTACGTCATCATGACGCATGATTAAGTAAATTGACTTAAAGTTATCTTACATTTTCATCTCCTTTGAAAAAGGAAAAATTGCCATAAGACTTTGTATGTCGATCTACTATTTTGAAGTTGATTGTTCCATATGTTCCTGTATCACCAAGGTAGTACTTAAGGAAACAGAATTGATTTGTACATGCACAACATCATGTCATCTGACTTTCCCTTCCAGATTAACGCTGACGACGAACACGGGGTGATGAAGTGGGGGTGGGAGGGGGGTGGGGAGATAGAAGAGGGTACCGCCCCCACCAAGTGGAAGGGGAGTGATAAGATCCTCAGACAGTACATGGCTAGCAAGGAGACGGTCCGGTATGGTCACTGCTGGGTGTTCGCTGGGCTTCTCACAACAGGTTAGATAGAAACGTGTGGAATAGAGTAAAATTCACTTAATTAAATAGATTTAAGGTTACTTTTGACGGTAGGTCTTTGGGAAGAGACTAGTACATGGATATATGACCCTATCAATGTCTACGTTATTATTAAAGGCTAGACCATACACAGTCATGACGCAGCACTACAGTAGGAATCTTGAAGCTATTATACAAATCACTTGTTCTTGCAAATGGACATAATGGATCATAACGTTGAACTATTTAGCGCCATCTCAATTTATTCTTTTTTTTCTTTTTCTCCTGCATACATGTATAAAAGCCATGGAAAATGATATAATCTAGTACTATCAAATGAAAGTCGTATGCATTTCTTAAGTCTGTATAAAGCAAATCAGGGATATCTATTTAACACGTCCTAAGCTTTTGTATGTGACGTTGTTTTCAAGTATGTCGCGCCTTGGGTATCCCGTCCCGGACAGTGACTAACTATATGTCTGGACAAAACACGGACACAGCACAGCTCAGTATAGACTACTTCATGGTCCGAGATAAGCACGGAGACTGGACCGAAACATCGGACGATTCCATTTGGTACGTCCAACTTCTAATTTTTAACTTCCAGTGTTTTATTAGCGAGGCCCTCTCCGACCCTCTCGGGGCCTCGCTAATAAAACACTGGAAGTTAAAAAAAATAAAGGGGGTCTCCAACTTCTAATTTTAACGTCCAGTGTTTTATAAGTGAGGCCCTCTCCGACCCTCTCGGGGCCTCGCTAATAAAACACTGGAAGTTAAGAATTAGAAGTTGGAGACCCCCTTTAAGAAAGAGCTGGTAATCATAAGAGTGTCATAGTAACGATATCAAATGAAAATGAATTAAAATTTTACTTCATGGAAATTGCTATTAATACACCAAACCATACATCGGTATATAAGTCCGATAAAACCTTTACTTCTGAGACAATTCGTAAGGCAAAAACTACGAACACGTCATATAATGGAATCATTTAATCAAACTACTATTTATCTGTGTAGGGTGTTCCACGTGTGGTGCGAAATGTGGGCCAGTCGACGAGATCTGGACGAGACCGGGAGGTATGATGGTTGGCAGGCTGTTGACCCCACCCCACTACAGCGCAGTGACGGTGGGTTTCTATCGGCTTATCTCGTCTTACCGTAAATCCTTGAATAAACGCCCGGTGTTTATAATTTCAAACCTCAATTTGACCCGGTGCCTATTAAAGTTAGGCGATTTTTCGAGAATTTACGGTATGTGCCCTGTCTTGGCCAATACATATACGAAGGAACTGGGAGATAAATAGTTTTGATTTTGAAGAATTTTCCAGTTGATGTTGAAATACCAATTTAACTTTACTGAAACAGTGAAAATCACGCACTCAAACTTACAGTTAACATCATAATCATGTATATTGATTTTCTTAACAATTATGAATAAAATTACCATATTTAGTCAATGCATTAATCAAGTCGAAAATTATTTCTAAATCATCATGAACAAATAATGATCATAGTAAGTCAATGCACAAATGAAGTGAAGCATAAAAAGGATTTTCAATTATTTACATGTACCCACAAGAGAATGTTTGGTTTTCTTGAAATATACAGTCCGACATCCGAGTATTCACGTGCCCGGGTTTTAAGTATATATACATATTGATACTTAGTGGGCTACTCGATGGACTCTGCGTCGTAAAGAATTTCTATTTCAAAAGATAGCAGACTGAACAATGAATACGTCAAGAGTTTTGTATGGACACTACCACTTGTTAGTCTACTTGTAAGTAAGCACAAGGGGTCTTAGGATATTCGAGTATCCCTCAATACTATCAACATATTCGTATCCACCATCTTCTCTACTTATACGTCAATGGACACTTCTGTATATTGATCCGATTCCCTTCTTTTATTATACATAACGTATTGTCTCTGTCATCTTAAATAGCGAATAAAGTGTTTAATTATATATGAATCCAAGAGCTGTACAAAGATGCATAAATATTCACAAGATTTATATACTGTGAAAGTTATCGACTGATATTCTACTATCTGTGTTATCGGCTTTAAATTTCACTTTTGAAGAGCAGCCTCAATTCATCCACGAAGGAAGTTGTATTTTCAATTTTATCTACATGTATATCAAGCAATGATCTTAGTTAAAATATCTCTATCTGATTCCTGTCCAATGTTGTCAGTTGTTTGCCACTTCTTATATATATTATAGCAAATAATGGTTAATATCGCAATATTTACTTCATGATATATATTGACACGGTAGACTTTACAAACTTTAAATTACAAAGAGACAGTCACCTATATTTAGTGCACACGTTTGACTTTACCAAAGGGGTTAGAAAGGTTGGACGTGTTCTATTCCTCAAGTGAATTTAGCCTCTGAACAAGCCTCTGTAATCCCATCTTTAAAGGGCTTTTTAAAGGATTCGATTATTTCCATCAAAACTCCTTGAAAACCGTAACAAGTGTGAGAAGTCATATAGCATTTTGATCATTGTATCAGTAACATAAGTTCATTTTTCAATAATAATTTTTTTTCTCCGTGTTACTCTTATGAATCAATATAAACGAGTAAGATGCGTTGAATCAAACTCACGAACACCTAGAGCTGTTGTATAGCAATACTTACTTTCAAAATTCATCTCTACAATGAGATAAAGCCAAAGACAAATTTGTTGATTCTAGAAACATATCTTTAAGAAAGGGAAAATGTAACATACCAATAATAATATAGTAAAATCTTTCATCAGTACAAGTATTTGCTGTGTGATGTTTTGTCCAGAAAGATTCAACCCGAACAAAAATCAGGTATCTGTAACACATACTGTTATTCATTTGTATATTTAATCAGAATGTAACAATTCTTGAATGTCATGTCATATCTCCCTATTTCCAGGAGTGTACAGTGTAGGCCCGAGCCCAGTGAGGGCCATCAAGGAAGGATCTCTGGGAGTGGACCAAGACACGGCCGCTATGTTCAGTCAGGTGAACGCGGACAAGGTGGTATGGAGGGAGGACGAACGGACAGGCAGACTCGTGGAGACTCGCAGACTCAGAAATATGTGAGTTGAGTGTAGCTCGGTATAGCATACGGTTGCTTGGGATGTGTGTGAGGGAATAATGCTAGTACGTAATGTTGAAGTCGTTTGTAAATGTTCCAGAGATATGCTGAAACTTATTGAGACACATGAGCAAGCTAATATGTTAGAGGATTTATGTATGATTTTGTAGAGACACGGATACTAAGAACGATGTGAGTTTAGATTTGAGGATCATGCTCTGTAGATTTTGCATTTGCCCCGGGTGTTAATGTTGGGCTCTTTTGAGTACGAAATGTTGATGTCGTTGCAACTGTTCCAGAGAATTTTTTCAACTAGCTGAGAATCATGTGCAACCGATTGTGTTTAATGTTTAAGGAGGGATTTTGTTGAGACGTGGAGACTCAGAAATGTTTGAGTTGAGTTTGGGGAACTCGCTCTGCAGACCCTGCAATTGCTCGGGGTGCTTTCATGGTACTAAATTGAAACTGTAAATGTTACAATGATTCATTCATTCACTAAATGACCTCGGGTGACTAGTATGCAAACTCACAAGTGTGTCAGAGAAGAAGGGGGTTGTTTTGTAGTTCAATTTGTTCGATGATTATAAATTATCGGGCTGCTTATCGGAAAATTAATAAAGAGTGAGATGGTGAGTGGAACTGGCCTGCGGTACATGTAGTTTGGTGAAACATTATCTATATGCAAGACACAATCCTCAAAGCAAACTTCTAAACTTTAAGTTGAGATAAAGACGTTTGAGTATGGTTCTTGTTGTAAGAAAAACAGTTAAGAAAGAACTTGTAGTCTGCAAGGGAAAGGACTATGGCCCTCCACCTCCTTGAAACTTATGTTGGACATTTATGCGAAGCGAGTTTTACTTAATAGCATCTGTTTGTTTGGTTAGAGAACATGAAATGAAATAACATAACACTTGTTCTACGTGTGTCTAGTGTAGGTAAGATGATCAGTACGCATGAGCCGACAGGGAGGCCTTATAGAGGCGCTTCTATCAAGACACACAACGGGAGACAGAGGCTAGAGCGCCTTGATCTCACGGACACATACAAGTACAGGGAAGGTTGGTGTACATTTCTCCATAAAAGCTTAAGGATTTTTTTATGATTCGCATATTTATTACTTTTTGGAAATTTCATTCTAACAGTTTACATTTCGGAATCCTTCCATGAACTTATTCACTTTCCCTCGTACCTAATTTCAACAATTATTTGGAAAACGTTTTTGATCTACGTCTTATTTAACATGTGTTGATCGTCTTATTTCATTCATGATTAAAATTAGATATGTACGAGTTTCCTAATAATAATTTGGCTATTGATAGGTATAATTGAATCCAATAAACTCTAAGAATCTATTTATCGACGTGCACAATACCACCAAATAATGTAGCAATCGATATGAACAAATTCATACAATTCAGAGAGGCAAACTCTTGGGGTGTTTTACTCTTCCCCTAATGATTATCATTCTCTCTACCCAGGCTCTGTGTATTACTATTCCCTTAATGATTACCATTCTCTCTACCCAGGCTCTGTGTTTTACTCTTCCCTTAATGATTACCATTCTCTCTACCCAGGCTCTGTGTTTTACTCTTCCCCTAATGATTATCATTCTCTCTACCCAGGCTCTGTGTATTACTATTCCCTTAATGATTACCGTTCTCTCTACCCAGGCTCTGTGTTTTACTCTTCCCTTAATGATTACCATTCTCTCTACCCAGGCTCTGTGTTTTACTCTTCCCTTAATGATTACCATTCTCTCTACCCAGGCTCTGTGTTTTACTCTTCCCTTAATGATTATCATTCTCTCTACCCAGGCTCTGTGTTTTACTCTTCCCCTAATGATTACCATTCTCTCTACCAATGCTCTGTGTATTACTCTTCCCCTAACGATTACCATTCTCTCTACCCAGGCTCTGTTTTACTCTTCCCCTAATGATTACCATTCTCTCTACCCAGGCTCTGTGTTTTACTCTTCCCCTAACGATTACCATTCTCTCTACCCAGGCTCTGTGTTTTACTCTTCCCTTAATGATTACCATTCTCTCTACCCAGGCTCTGTTTTACTCTTCCCCTAATGATTACCATTCTCTCTACCCAGGCTCTGTGTTTACTCTTCTCTTAATGAGTATCTTTCTCTCTACCCAGGCTCTGTATTTTACTCTTCCCTTAACGATTACCATTCTCTCTACCCAGGCTCTGTGTTTTACTCTTCCGTTAACGATTACCATTCTCTCTACCCAGGCTCTGTGTTTTACTCTTCCGTTAACGATTACCATTCTCTCTACCCAGGCTCTGTTTTAATCTTCCGTTAACGATTACCATTCTCTCTACCCAGGCTCTGTGTTTTACTCTTCCCCTAATGATTACCATTCTCTCTACCCAGGCTCTGTGTTTTACTCTTCCCCTAATGAATACCATTCTCTCTACCCAGGCTCTGTGTTTTACTCTTCCCTTAACGATTACCATTCTCTCTACCCAGGCTCTGTGTTTTACTCTTCCCCTAATGATTACCATTCTCTCTACCCAGGCTCTGTGTTTTACTCTTCCCCTAATGATTACCATTCTCTCTACCCAGGCTCTGTGTTTCACTCTTCCCCTAATGAATACCATTCTCTCTACCCAGGCTCTGTGTTTTACTCTTCCCTTAACGATTACCATTCTCTCTACCCAGGCTCTGTGTTTTACTCTTCCCCTAATGATTACCATTCTCTCTACCCAGGCTCTGTGTTTTACTCTTCCCCTAATGATTACCATTCTCTCTACCCAGGCTCTGTGTTTTACTCTTCCCCTAACGATTACCACTCTCTCTACCCAGGCTCTGTATTTTACTCTTCCCTTAACGATTACCATTCTCTCTACCCAGGCTCTGTGTTTTACTCTTCCGTTAACGATTACCATTCTCTCTACCCAGGCTCTGTGTTTTACTCTTCCGTTAACGATTACCATTCTCTCTACCCAGGCTCTGTTTTAATCTTCCGTTAACGATTACCATTCTCTCTACCCAGGCTCTGTGTTTTACTCTTCCCCTAACGATTACCATTCTCTCTACCAAAGTTCTGTGTTTAATTCCCATCCTTACCATTCTCTCTACCCAGGTTCTGAGCAGGAACGCAATGTGGTGGAGAATGCAGAGAGGAAGTTCCATCTTTCCAACGCTTGTCTCAGACCCAACAGAAACAATTCCCGATATTCCAGTGATCACGACGTGGATCCAAGAGAGGTACTTTTGTCTAGATACTATTTGACAAAGATTTATCTTCATATATTCATTGTTTGCATATGTTTAAAGACTGTCCTGCTAATCTTGATGATTGTTGGGGGCATAATGATCATCGTGAAGATCTTCAAGAGATTTTCTCTAAATTAAACAATTTCTCGCTAAGATCTATACATGAAGAAAAGTTAATGTAGATCAGTTTTAATTTCGTTCAAGAAGAGGTAAATATGATCTCTTAAAATATTTTATTCACCCTTTTTATTTGTACATATTTACCCCAGTCTTTATGATCACTTTTAATGCTAGTCGTATGTAGGTCATTTTTGGCCCAAAGTTCGTCAGTGACTTAATTCCACGAACCATACTTTTTTTTAATATATATTAGAAAACGACATGTCTCCAATGTATCAATTGTTTAACAAGTATGTTTTATGGTCTACGTTAAGGCTTCAGAGGGGTTGTTTGTCTAAATGGAAAGGCTGTAACTTTTAGATTTTGTCAAATACCAGGAAAAGATTAAACATTAAACTTTTCAATCATTTCATGTTCATCATCCACATTTACAGAGTATAGACGTTCAAATCGCTGAACTCGGTGATGTTTTCGTCGGGAGTGATTTCCAGTTCAAAGTGTATATTGAGAACAGAGGGTCGAGGACACGTGACATCGGAAGGGTGGACTTGAAGGTCTTCTACAAGACTTATTCCGGTGCCAAAATGGGTCTTGCAGAGTTTGGCACCTTCAGGGGATTCGATCTCCAACCGGGGGAACGTAAGTTAAACTTACGTCAGTTGTGTTTAGCCTAATCCTTCTTGACGTTGAGAGAAGTTAGTTTAAACTACTTTCATTTATTGAGTTTCGTCTATTGTAGTTGAAGGTAAACAAGAGTTACCCCCCTTTCCCTCTTTTACACTACAAAGTACATATTAGTATGTACACAATCTAATTAAGCTGTAATGCATAGGTCCTCACGTTACGGGACGAATACTTTACAATCAGTTTAAACTATATTGTAGTATACAAGTCATGTTTCAATCCTATATCATTGATTAAGACACGGTTAGGGATAGTATACATTCATTATTGAGTGTTCGAGAACACTAAACAATCTTTAGGGTTGCATAATGAAAAATTATCTCGGTGTGGCATCGAAGAAAACTTCATCCTATGCGAGAAGGCCTGTTTTCTGCCTGACGGGCTACTTTTTAAAGTGTATCGCCGTGGTATCAGCACTTGCTGAAACACCTTTCATAAGATATTTTCAATATGATGCTTATAACACATGAAGTTTGCTTCCAAAATGAAAATCTGTGGCAAATATGAACACCCCTTTACCTTACCTCAACACTTTAAATAATCATTTCTGAATTAATGATATATTTCTGAATGGATGTTAAATGTTTCTTATTATAATGGAAACTTCGTGAACACTTCATCAAAAACAAAGACAGAGACAAAGTAAGATTCTGAAACATCAAGCATTCCTTGTTTTGATATCGTATTACGGTCACCTTTCGTCTCCCTATCGTTGTGTTTGTTTATGTCCGTATTTAAAATATCGTGTCATCTTTGAGGAATAAAATATCAGTTAATGGTTTAAATTATGCATTTGTTACGGGGAACATATGTGATTATATATAACATTATGTATCGTTAATTAACGAATGTTCTACTTATTTATTTAGTATGATAAATTTGTGTTATAGACATTAGTAATGTAGTTTATTTCCATATAAAGGAAAATAAATTTGATTTCATGTAAAAATAATCTTGACAGTGTGGTGTTTATCACAAACATATATACAGGGATGTATATGTAACTTTTATATTTCTTAAGTCGGTGCAACTCTCAAATCAATGCCTAAATTTGCTTTCAAAGTAACAGTGTTTGTTATCATAATGTGAATATTTCAAAATGGCTGTTTGTCAACAAACGATTTATTCAAATGATAGTAGTCGATTATCTACATGTTGAAAAGCAGTTAATAGTTTTACTAATTGTACATGTCGACCAGTAATCAGGACAACATTTATGGCTCATGTTGAAAGTAAATGAAACTTCAATAATGCATGTACCAACAAAGAGGCATGGAATGAGAAGAATGTACAGGATCGCATATCATTTAATGGAAGGTGTTATACAATAAATCTATTAGACAAACTTGGTATCCAAATCTGATAAACATGAAAATTAGGTCAAAAGACAAACTATATTCTAAAAACCTTACGATAAAAGCGAATCGGTTAACAATCATTGATAAAGTCGCAGTGAGTTGACAGGCGGCTCAGGCTCGCACAACACTAATTTTATTCCTAAGATTTGATAGTAATGATACGGAACACACTCTGAAAATATGTAAACCAATTCTAAGAATTTTTGAAATGTTAATTTTTAAAAAGTTTAATTTCATAAAATTACCAGTCGAGCTGTCTGGATTTGGGGAGTTATCCACACTGACAGTGATGGACTATTTGCAGGAGGATCCACACTAACAGTGATGGACTATATTTGCAGGAGGTGCATACTATTTGCTGTATTAAACTCAGTGTATAACCGGAAGTCGTCCATGTTCCAGGAGAGGAGGTTCAGATAGAAGTCAGCTCCAGAGTGGCCAGAGCTCGTCCTCAGTTGGGCTTCCATCTGGATCTACAGGCCGTGGTGGCGTTTAGGGATAGGGAGTACGTCATCACAGAAACACAACCCTTCCTCCTTAGGAGACCAAACATCAAACTGAAGGTATTGCACGTACTCCCATTTGCCTGACCATGAGGATGTGGGTGTAGTTTTAGATTTAGTGGGGACCCTAAAATTACAAGTATTTGTACTTTTGCAGATACATGTAGTGTGGTCCAAAATATAACAATATGACACTGCAGTATTCTTTATTAGCACAGTCGTTCCTGCTCGTGAGAACAGTCCTCAAACTGAAGGCATTTAAAAAAATAATTTCTGCTTATCCTACCAAGTAAGAAACTGAAGGTATATTTACATAATAAGAACATCACTTCTCCTGCTTAGGGGAACAACTATCAAATTGAATGTATTTCATAAGAACTTTACTTCCCTGCTCCGGAGGCAAAAAATATAATTTAAAGTATATCATAGAAACACAAATGCAATCTGGCCTGATCGAGGGACAACTTATCAATCTGAATAGATTCATGCTATACCAGACGGATGTATTTCTTTTCTCAATAACCTCTCTATCGGCCTTTCCGTTATGGCATGATCGACGTGTGCGGGCATTATGTAGAATAAAGGAAGTTTGCCCGCGGGATTTAGCACGAAGGCCATTTGTCCGTAGTTTAACATGCTTTATCCCCAGTTATTCAAACGGATCATGTCTTATCTAATCTATAAACCGCCAACTGGTTATACTATCACGCATTTGATTGAAAGGGTAAAAATATCAAACAACCCAAACTCCTTTGTTACAAGAGGGCCTCACATATAGCGTATGATTGCCTCACCCCTAGGGCAGCGGACTTTCTTTGCACGGAGAACTCTTGATTTTGCACTAATGCAATATATACGGCCTAGACTATACGATTTTGCCACTTGGCCAATACGAGTAAGCTAGACTAGTACAGGCAAAATGAGGCCAATACGAGACAGACTAGGCCAATACGACTCTTAGCATGCGCATGCGAAAGTCCGAGTCAAAACGTCAAAACTTTCAACAAATATGACGGTTCACCAATATCATTTAATTTGATTCCGATGAATATAAGCTCTCTTATGGAGTGCAAGTAAATCACAAAGAAGTTGAAGTAAAAATGTCATTAATCAGTTACAGGTCCTTGGACTGTTGTATTGGCCCTTGGCTTCGCCAATTTAGCTGCCCTCGGACCTGTAACTGAGCCAATATGGAAACACTTGATTAATAACATTATGATATCAGACACTGAAGAATTAAGTCAAATCTACACTATCATAAACAAACAAAGCGGTACCCTAAAGTCCACATGCACAAGAAACACCAAATGATTACAATGTTCCTACATGATTTTAACGTGCAGCTATTCGGGCAATCCTTTTCAAATATCTTACGCTCATTATCTTGAGTCAAAATCTGAAACTTGGATACAATGTATATGTACATATGCAGCTCAAAGCAAAACAACCTTACGAATTGATGTTTGCATGTTATCTTTACTTAACCTAGTCTTATTATTGCCAATAGTCCATAAGGCAAACGAGTGCGACTCTTTAATGTCTTTTGAGAGTGAACTTCGCCTTCAGGTAAAGTAAATAGTTATCTATCGTGTTTAACATAAAGGGATAATTCATAAGATGTGGACCAAAAGAAGGCAATGACAACACAACTGCTATGTGGGACAAAGTTAACAATGCGCAATATTTACTTATCAACAAGCGCTAACTTATAACCTCAAACCTCTTTCAATTCAGAACATTTTGGTTGATGTTTTACGTGTGAACTCGGGACATCCCTCGTTGATCCACTGCTAACTATGACCTCTACCCCGAGTGCCCCTGGAACTTTCAATACTCACTATTTCCCCCTACCCTTGTACTTTTCCCCCCGGGTTTTGCTGTTATCTTCAATGCTCATTATTTCCCTCTACCCAGAGGATCCCTTGTAACTTCAATACTCACTATGCACCCCTACCCAAGGGTATCCCTGGTTTCTTTTATGCTCATTTTGTACCCCTCCCCCAGGGTATCTCTGGTTGCTTCAATACTCACTGTACACCCCTACCCCAGGATACCGCAGGTATCTTTAATGCTCACTTTGTACTTTTTCTCCAGTGTTTTGCTTGTATATTCAATGCTCACCATTTCCCTCTACCCAGAATAGCCTTTGGTAACTTAAATACTCACTGTGCACCCCTACCCGCTGGTATCCTTGGTTCCTACAATACTGAATATGACCCCTACCCAAGGGTATCCCTGGTTACTTTTATGCTCATTTTGTACCTCTCTCTCAGGGTATCCCTGGTAGCTTCAATACTTACTATGCACCCCTACCCGATGGTATCCTTGGTACCTTTAATGATCACTATCCTTCCCGACCCAAGGATATCCCTTGTTACTTTAGAGGTCATTATGCACTCTTAAACCAGGGTATAACTTGTAACTTCAAAGCTCACTATACACGCCTACCCGAAGGGTAACCATCCTCGATCATCCAGAGTCAACGTTAAGATAATTCTCCACTATAGACCCTGGATTCAACATTTTTAAAGTGGAGAATAATCGGTACGTTGACTCTGGATTATCGAAGATGGTTACCCTGGGGTAAGGGTGCATAGTGAACTTTGAAGTTACAATTATACCCTGGGTTAAGAGTGCATAATGATCATTGAAGGGATATCCATGGGTCGGGAAGGATAGTGAGCATTAAAGGTACCAATGGGTAACTTGATAGCTCACTGTTGACCCTCAGGGCCCGAGCCGGTGTGGGAAGAAGGAGGAGATAGAGGTGGAGGTGCTGTTCCACAACCCACTGAGCGTGCCCCTGACAGAGTGTGAGGTGGATATAGAGGGCAGTATGGTCTGTCTGGAACCCACAGAGGACACCTACCGCATACCGTGAGTATAGGCAAGAGTTTCAGAATTGGAGAAAAGATTATCGGGAAAATGAATGAATGGAAAACTCGTTTTTGCACTCGTGTTTGATTTTTAACGGCCCCCTGCAAAAAGACTGTTAAAGGTGTTGTGACATTAAGGAATAGTCCCGGCCGACGTTGGGCGCCAAATGTAGCAGGAAAGAAAATTCAATATTTTCATGTCAAGCGGGATTCGAAACCGGGACCACCTACAGTCCTACACTCTGCCTGTTAGGCCAAAGAGAGCAATATTCTGACCTTTTGACACTGGTTATTAAGCTAGGAAACAGCAGATCTTCTCCTTTCACATTCTTTGATTATAAGTGGATACTCTACTAACTGAGCTACATCTGCCATCAAACCTTATGGAGAATACGTGACTCTAAGCATGTGTTTCCTTATATATTTACATCAAACTCACACGATATCATGAGGATGGCAAAGTTTATGTAATATGCAAACGAATATCCTAATCCGTAAAATTGATAGCCTATCAGTTACAGTCGGGACATTTGATATATTCACTGCAAACGGGAAGAATATACTAGAATATTACTTCTTCTAATTTAACATGAAAGAGTCACTTACGTTTTCACAGTAGCCTAAAATTTAATCAAGATCTTGCGATGATAACAATCTGTGAAAATATTTAAGATGAATCTTCTTTTCACTGTAGGGGCCTACTGGATAAAGAACTAGGATCTTGCAGTAGTTATATACTTTTAAGATCATATCATCCTGAAATTTGTCAAATTCAGTTTAGTTTACCCTACGACCTATTCTAATAAAAACTATATTCAAAGAATGTTCTTTGTCAAACCTGCAGTCTGTGTTTTTGCCCAGAGGTTACTTGCGACGTGCATCACTTATTTTCTGGATTTATATTTGGTCATGATTTATTATTTACACATCAAAATCCTTAGAAATGATTCAATTAAACTTAAGAAAATATGAGACATTTAATTTTAAGTCAGTTAATTGACTCAAACGAAGGTACGATAATAGAAGATACCTTTGTAAACATAAAGGTTTTCGTCAAGGTTACTTGATTTTCTCGAGTGACATTTTTTCACTACTTCTCGTTTTCTTCTTTGAATTGTTTATGTCAAACTTAACTTGATCCGAATAGTTCTTTAGAGATTAACTTGTAAGAAGACATCTGTGCATACATCCGTCCTGAACGCTATGTAATCGTCTTTTGTTCACAGACAACAGTAATGATACGACCAGACAAGGGAGTTTGTTAAGACTGTGCATCCATGCATGTATTAGAATTCCAGTTGTAAATGTTGGGAAATCTGGTAGTTAGGTTGTGTTTGACAGACTAGATGCACTCGTGGAAATATCACTTTCTCACTCCACTCGATGAGATAGAAATGATATTCGGCAAAAACAATGAATTAGTCTATTTATTATAAAATTTAAAGATCATAAAACAGAGTTGTCGGACATCGGAAGGCAAAGTTTTCCTGTTGTGATGAATAAGAGTCTAGCAACTACATTTATAAGGTCTCGTTCTACAGTTTTTCCCCCATAGACTCCAATGTTAAATCGCCACCGGTCATTGGCATGTCAGTCCCATACGACTGAAATAGATCACTAGCGACCACTAGCAGCAGTAAGATATGCATACTTCTGATGGAAAAATCAATGAAATACTATAGGTTATCCTTGCTAATTTTTTGCTACAGCTGTTTGAAAATAGACCACATGAAATTCACACATTGAAATTCTTGACCTTCCGCAATTGGCATAGCAATACATGACTATTGCAGGCTGACAGCCAAGTATATTAGCTAATTCTGAAAGAAAGACTTATTCTAATACCTCAAATAACTTTCCTTTTAGGGGTAAAACACTGTCAGACCTCTATTTGCTATCTGAAGTGGGAACTCTTTGGCGTTCACAATGAAAAAACTGTAGAACGAGACCTAATTTATCGGTAAAAAGAAGTTCGATAGAAATACTGCGATATTTAACCGGAAATATATAATTGTGTGATTGTTAAATGATATCAGATCTACAATATGTTTTTGGTTATAAATAGGTGAAACAAAGGCTCCTTATCTATTTTGGAAAGTCGGTTTTGACGCGAACGGATACAGTGAGGGAAGCGCTATGTCGGTGTGTCAGATCTCTCGCTTCGTAAATTTATTTGGCGATAAAATGAACAATTATTAACTACAACTGCAGTGAAAATATGACTTTCTACTGCTTTTCTTAAAATATGGATTATATTTTCACTGTATAACCCTATATTTCATTGCTAATTATATATAAATGCATATCTTTAAAGGTTGACTGCTATTGTCATTGGTCAATTTCATTAAAAAGAAGAACAATTTGACATTGATCCAACAACTTGATTATTTTTCAACACTGCCCTACAGCCAGAAAACAAGTTTTGATGTCATGTGGTCACTGAAACTTATGCGCTGTGTATGACGTCACAGAAGTTCTTGCAGGTCATTTTTTTCAAAATGCCTTGGAACCTCTTTTTAACATACAATTATTCAACCGTTTTCAATCTTTTAAGCAGTATATATAAGAAAATTGACTTATCTGCATGTCTACATGTCACAATATTGTCGAGACATTTACCTGTTCATTATCATTGGTATATCAATCGCTTCAATTGCAAACACCTTTAAAAGTGTATGTACATAATTTCCTCGTTTTTCTGTTGAAAGATTGATCAATTCAGATAAAACTTTTCTAGATATAAACTGCCGTAGGAGAAACAAGTAATTTGATGATATTAAACTATGTGAAACTAGCTCTAGCACTTTACCAACTATAAAACGCCTCCAGTTCCAGTTTTTAAAGGGGCAGTAGCACGTTTTTTGATAATTTTATTTTCTTAATATTTCACTGATAATTGTAAGTTATTGCTAAATGTATTATATTGACAGTGTCAACAATCTCATGACACAAGCCAATCATCCATAGTCAGAGGATAAAGTATGAAGATTCACATAAAATCAATTGGGGGGGGGGGGGGGCCATTTTGTTTACACCTTTAATTCATTTTGTGTAAGAAAAATGAATCACATGGCTAATCTTTATGTTATATATTTGAATTATTAATGCTCAATTTACATTGTCTAAATAATAAAAAATAATTAAGAACCATTTTTCTTTCATTTTCCTGACATCACCTTATGTTCCCCCTAAAAACGTGCTACTGCCCCTTTAAACCATGTACATGTCCCTAATCATTGTTATTCGTTCCAGAAACATTGCTGCCTCTGGTACATGGAAAACAGTGTTGTTTCTCAAACCAAAACCTCATCCAATCGGGAAGCAGATCAGAGATTTGAGCCTCGTTCTGGAATCTGCTGAACTTACTGACGTCATCGGTTATTATGCAGTGACGATTGAGTGAATTGATAACGGTGCTAAGAATTGGGGAATATGCCGATAAGAGGGACAGCGTTGTGACAAAAGATTTTATGATTATCACGCAAATGATTAAAATATATTGTCATTGACGTTGAAGGTTTCTCCAAGCAGCGTTATCCTACAACGTTTCGTGGTCAAAACAAAGCTCTTTGTTCCTTGACAAACCAATGTGCTATTATTGGGCGTGCCTTGCTCATTCATAAAATTAGATTTTTATTTAAATAATCCGGTTGCTATTTCATTGGGGATTAAGATTAAATGTTTTTAGACATCCCACTTTGTACATGTAAGTATTGTTTAAAATAAAATGTTTTATACTTGTGCAGTATAAATATTTTCACAGAATACAATGATTAATTACATATACATATATGGAGCAGTGATGTAGTGGTTAGCATGGTTGCCTCTCACGCCAGCGACCAGGGTTCGAATCCCGATAGAGACACCAAAGATTTGTGACCTGGGTCTATGACTGTGTCGTGTCCCTGGGAAAGACACTTCATCCACAGTCAACTCAGCGGTTACAACGGGTACCTAAAAACAGGATGTACGGACCTACATGGTCGCGCTTAACACTTGACCATGTATGCTGCTTTGTTGTTTTTTCTAGTGCTTCGAGCAGGATATCTGTACCTAGATAAGGCACCATATAAATATTCTCATTATCATTATTATATGAAAGCTCATGAGAATAAAAAACAACGATTCTTAAACAAACATTTAAACTGGTAAAGTATAAAGATTTGTTTCTATACTTAAGAATCCAAGAACACATTTGTTTATTTATTGACATCGGTGCATTGCACATCGGCAATAAATGTTGACATGTTTATACAGTGTTTGTATTACTTGTGTACATGCCTACTATCGTTTAGTCGCCATTGTTTGATAACACGCTCCGCATGGGCGTGGAATATCACACGACGTATATTGAACAACCTCGTTGACAAACAAAGACTGATATTTACCTATGCGCTTGATTTTTAAAAGGACAGTAGGACGTTTATTGAAAAAAAATTTATTTTCAACTTTTCACCGATAGTTATACGTTAATACTAAATATATTATTTTGAAAGTGTAAAAATCTCATTACACAAACCAAACATCAAAGTCAGAGAACAAATCATAAAGATTTACATAAAGTCCATCGGCGACCATTTTTGTGTGAACACCTTTAATTTTGTGTAAGAAAAAGGAATCGCATTGCTGAACTTTGCATTATAAAATTGATTTATTACTGCTTTATTTAGTTCAAATATTTTGTCTTTCAAACGGAACCTTTTATTTTAATTTTCCTGACATCACCTTATACATGTATATCCTCTAAAAACGTGCTACTGCCCCTTTAAAGTCAGCACTGAAAATAATACATGTATATGAAGTGGCTCAGCTAACCAATGTTTCTGTTCACTTGAAATAATCATCATTGGTTGAAGGTTTTAATGATTAGTAAAAAACAGAAACCGTAAAGATGAATACTTTCCTAGGAATTTGAATATAAAAATGTTGGCAATAATACGTTTGATATTGTTATATACTGGACAATGTAAATTAAGGATATTTGAAAGGTAATGAGTAATATATTAAGTTAATGAAGTGTTAATGAATTTGAAGATCACCATTTCGAAGTATACACATATCCCAGTATATTTGAAAAATTATATTAATACCGTGTGGTAGTTGATTTAAGTGAAAGATCACTTGTGGCGTAACAGGGTTGTTAGTTGTCAATCAAGGTTCAATAGGTGGAGCACCAATTCGTTGTATTTGACGTATTCGGTTTCCCATCACAGATAAGCAAACATGGGCTAGCCGGGTCAAAAGTGAAGGGTATACAATACACATACATCAACACTTATGAACTTGTTTCTTGCTATTATGACACGCACACACACATGATATACATATAAATTCTACACCAGTGAGAAATGTCAATTCTGATTAAAGCTTTTCTCATTATTACATTGATTTTACATAAGCAAATTTTAGAGATAGTATTTAGAGTACATGTCTATCTTGGATTGCAATATTCTAAACGTAATGAAGCATAGTTTTATTCATAACATTGAAACGTCAGCCAATATCTGTCTATGTATGATATATTATCATTGCAGTACACCTTTACTCTATAACATCCGTCGACACCCACAGCTTGTATCGATTACTATAAGACATGCTATAGAAGCTGTGGACGCATCAATGGACTCGACCTGTGTAGAACCCTCGTGACTCCCAGTGTGGTGTAGTCTCTTGCCGTGCCCTATATACCACAGTACAGGTTGGCTTACTTGAACAGACTCACTTGGTATGATAGTTGTCATATCGACAAGGCATGCAGGCAGCTTTGAATCGAAGCTAGGGTTGCCTTTAATCAAGCGTACTGTTCACGCAGTCAACATCTGTCAATAGCATGTTATGACATGTACAAATCATATATGCAACCTATTACCAAATGATAATAACACCTTTTTTAATTTATCAATTCAGTTTATGTGCTTTGGAAAATATATTTCTGCATTTCAAATCATACATATAAACGTCTTGATACGTAATCAACACGTTTACCAACTGACAAATTTGCATTGATTTTGTCTGTGCTTTCGTTTCCTGCAAGTATGTTGATTACGCATTCGGCTAAGCATTTTTAATAAAAACATATTTTTCAGTTGTTTTCTATTTGCAAATATTTAATAAGAGCATCATTCTTTTAACCTACGTTTCCGTTTTCCTTTTGTTTATGTTTGCAACATTCTTAATATTTTAACTAGACGTCCCAAAGAAACGCCTGTAACACATATAACTAAGTTTTGTCAACGTTACCAGGTAAAAGCCAATGTTAAATTCACTTTACAAAACCGGACGATGACACCATTTCAAGGCTCTTTTGTTACCACTGGGGCGAGACTTAGTTAAATAGGTGAACTCTATCAACCCAGACGAGTGTGTGACATATCCACATTCATTGCATTCATTACACAATAAAAGATCCACCATTTTTTTTCCTGATCATGTGACTGCACGCCAGCTATCATGTGACAGTGTTACCCAATGGAGGCCCTGTTTACATTTGTTGATGGCGACGCCTTATCATACAGTACATTATAATAGTGTTGTCTTAGTTAGATCTCGTGCATTCCCGCTGATCTATTTTCAAGGTAAGCATATAGGTTTATATTAACTTACCGATATATATATGTATGTTTTTTCATATTAATGTCTGCAAATAAGTAAATGTTTGCAACATGAAGTAATTTTTAAGAGTAGAATTTCCTTTTTTCGTTATGAATTGTTGCCTTTTAACAACCTTTTCGCATTTACTGGTTTCTGAAAAGCATTAACTTTTAGATCCAACTCTTTAATATCGTATCCATTGAAATGCAATTTAAAATACTTGATAATTAATTGCATATGTTGACAGATACAAAGTGTAGGATACTCAATACTGAACTTTACATCGGTTGATTGAACACTACAAATTATTAATGCAGATGTAGATTGGATAGGCAACACGTTTTAGATATACGATCATACAACAAATACACATATGGTGCAACACTACGTTCATCACGTGCAAGTTAAATCTACCGTGGTTCAACGTGCAGTTGATTATGTAAATTTGAAATATCATAGTCTCGTGGAAATACTTGTGTTAGTGACTGCATTGTATAGTACACAAGTATTTCCACGAGACTATGATATTTCAAATTTACATAATCAACTGCTGTACCATAGGTCATATAACCTTACACGACAAACATATGATGTCCAATCTAGTTAAAACTAGCTGTAATGTTATCGTCCCCTAAGTCCTTACGTTACATCTAACGTAAGGACTTAGGGGAAAATAACATTATAGCTAGTTTTAACTAGATTGTATGTCTTGCAAGGTTGGAAATGTTTGACTTATGTTTGATACGTTTCATAGATAATTTAATTTTTTCATAGATAATTTATTTTTGCATATTAAATCTAATGTCCATGTGATTGACGTGTATGAAAGGAATCCTGACATTTCTGGTCACGGTATGACTAACATGCATGTGATGTATGTTGACTTGGAACATAAGTTCCTCTAATCAATGCAGATTTCTGTTCTGTCAAGGGAGCAGAAGCGCGACATAGGGATCTCGAGAATTGTTAATAATTGTTACCAATTGCAAGGCAGTGTTAAAAACGCGCTACTGTCCCTTTGGTGTCAACATGTGGCTAATTTATATCAAAGTTCAAGCGTATCCCCACTCTCTCCCAACAGAGGCAACCCAGTCAATCCGAACAAGCCTCTGTTTTAATAGGCCAATACATGACGCAGAATCGGATCCCTTAAAATAAAATGAATGAAGAAAACCAGATTTGTCCTAGCTTAATTTCAAACATCCACCTGAAAACATGTATTGTCATTATACACAAATGACATCCTGTTAGTGTTGAATACATGAAAAGCTGAGAACAGGATGCAGTGTAGATTTACGCGTGCTCCTTGAGGTTATTGCAAACTATCACTACAGTGTGCATCCGATTGATGTAACATGACACTGAAATATACATGAAATAGCTTGCAACCAGCTTGCATACAGCTCGCATACACCTTGCATACAGCTGCAGTTAGCACACATCTTGCACACAGTTTGCATACAGCTTGCATACAGCCAGCACACATATTAGAACAAGCTATAATACAGCAGAAACCGGATTGGAAGCTCTCTTGGTAGAGCGTCCGCTCTTCACCCGGGAGTCCGAAGTTCGATTCCCAGTCTCGTCATACCAAAAGATGTTAAAAGATGGGAGATGTTGCTTCCTTGCTTGGGACTCAGCATTATAAGGGTAGAACATCGCTTGAACCTGCCCTGCACTGTGTGTTGACTTTCCTCATAACTACCCTTCAATACATAAATTTAACCTCTTGCTGTCGAGTACTAACAAGGAATTGATGAAATGTTTTGCCATGTTTATTCTCTATGGGAATAATTATCGCAAGTCTGTGGACCAATGATATGTAATTATATAAGATGGGCCGATGGCCTACATGTACCTTAAGGAAAATAAACAAATATGATATAACTCTGCAATGAGCACAATATAGAAGTATCATTATTATTAACAACTTCGGGCCAATGTTTATGGTGTTATATTTATGTTGACTTTTGAATGTAATGAATAGATAAAGTGGCATATCAAACCTTTTAAGGGACTGCAGTTTCAAAGGAGATTCGATCTACCATTGCTTTCACTTGCACTGCAAAAGATGAATGATGCAGTAGTAAGCTTTTGAGGTTTCAACTTCAAGCATTGTACACATTGATAAAAATGAAAAAGTCTAACGTGTCCTTCTTTTTTGAAGAAATATATGGCTCATATATGGCTTATATATGGAAATAAAAGATATTATGTCCTCTCCTGACGAAAGTACGCATTGTCCAAAGTGCACAAACATAAAATAAGTTTATTGTCAAAATGTATATTTTAACATTGTACAATATTAAACCAGAAAGAAACAAGAATATAATGATGGCCAGTGCCAAGCTATATCATGGGATCACGTATGTTTTATGAAGTGATCCTGAATTCATCAACAGTTCTGGGCATAATTCTAATAATATTTTTGGGTTTTCTTTTCATTTTGCAAAAACAATATTTCATTTAAAAGAACACCTTGGTATGTCTTTGCTAAATCTATTCTATAGAGTCATCTTACATGACTTCATATTCAAAATTTGATTTGAACATGACGGGTCTAAGAATTTTGTATGATAATGAGTCACAAGTTTTAATACCCACTTTTAAAATCTCATATGACTTGCATTCAAACTAATTCCTTAGTATATATTCGTAAATGCTGCACACACATGTGTAAGGGTGTCACGCTCTATTGGCAACTAACATATCATTTCATAGTGACGTCTCATTTTTATTGTCATTCAGGCGCGTCCGCTTTATAGAAGCAATATCTTCAATACATTGTACGAATTTAATTGAATCCATGTTTATTACCTTTAGGGTTATGAGTAGTATGATGCGTTGAAAAGTCAATTCAAATGTGTTCTTTTAAGTGTCCTACAAAATTGTGTTGTAAAAGGATCTGATTGTCACATAACTTTATCACCTTCACCTCATCGTTAAACTACACGCGTTAGTTTTAAAGGGGCAGTAGCACGTTTTTTGATAATTTTATATTTTAAAAAAATGTCATAACACAAACCAATTATCCATAATCAGAGGACAAAGTATGAAGATTTACCTAAAATCCATGGGCGGCCATTTAGTGTGAACACCTTTAATTCATTTTGTGCACACAAAAAAGGTATCGCATGGCTAAACTTTACATCATATATTTGAATTATTACTGCCCCATTTAGTTTAAATGCATTGTCTTTCAGTTGGAACCATTAATTTTCATATTCCTGACATCACCTTGTATTCCCCCTTAAAATGTGCTACTGCCTCTTTAAACAGTCGATACGTGCAGGACAAATGATTGATGCAATTTTTGATATTATTTTCGGTGAGGCACTCGTTTGTTCGTTGACAGTTAGCTTAGTCGACATATATTCAAGAATCTTCAGTATTTTGTAGCCATAGAAGTTGGCGGAATCTCACCGGGGTTTTCACGACTACTCAATGCTAAGGCAGGAGTTCTTTCGCGAACAACGTATTACTAAACGAAGGGCAGAGTAGGGTACAAATGTTTATGCCGAAGTAATAATTTCATTAAACGATTGAGGCAAATTTGATTCGCTACTGAGAGAGGGGTTTTCAATCAAAGGGAGGTAATAGAATTATCGAGTCGAGTCTACTTTGAGTCCAGGGTATTTTTGGAGAAGTTAGCGGAATCTACCCGAGGCTGGCCGACTAGGATGTTCTTGAGTCCTTTAAAGGGGCAGTAGCAAGTTTTGAGGGGGAATATAAGGTGATGTCGGGAAAATGAAAATTAATGATTCCAATTGAAAAACAATGCATTTAAACTAAATGGAGTAGTAATAATTCAAATATATAACGTAAAGGTTAGCCATGCGATTCCTTTTCTTACACAAATTGAATTAAAGGTGTTCACAAAAAAATTGCCGCCAATGGATTTTGTGTGAATCTTCATACTTTGTCCTTTGACTATGGATGATGGCTTGTGTAATGACATTTTTGACACTGTCAAAATAATACATTTAAGATTAACTTACAATTATCAGTGAAAATTTAAAAATATAAAATTATCAAAAAACGTGCTACTGCCCCTTTAAAAGAGGAATATTTACTCGTTTTCTTACTTTTAAACACGCCATGATGAACATTAAAGCATTTTTGGTTTTTTATTTCTGTATGAAATTTCCCAAATATGAAACAATGTGAGGTATAATCAAATTAGATCAGTTCTAGTTTTTGATTGTCTGCATTAATGATAATCTCAGAGAGTGGAAAAGACAACCTTAAACGGATCTTGTGATCGGATAAGCATTAATTCTTACTAAAACCCAAAAAAGCTTAGTCGGGACATTATATTAAAAGGATTTCAAAACCTTAGGAAAGAATGCATCGCGTGAAGATAAACAAATTCAGCATTCCTACCTCAGGTTTGAGGTCCTAAGCATAAGCTAGCTCGACAAATAGTGACATACAGGAGCTATTTTCAAATGCTTATTTTTGTTTGCCTTCCGTTCGAAGACGTATTTGTTAAGATTAAGTCGCTATTTATACAAGTACTATCCATCACCAGACTGTGGGTAGACGAGAGACGTGAGCAGGATGTATCGAAGGAGGTACGGCGCGTCAAGATGCACCCCATTCAGCAAACGGTGAGCTATAATGTATATGGATTTTTAGTTTGAATTTCGTTTAAGTGAAATAACAATGAAATGATCATGAGTATTTTAAAAACCACGTAGCACTTTAAGCTATCATTGTCTTTGGAGATGTTCTGATAATCCTCAATGAAATGAGTATTTTTAAAATCACGTAGCACTTTAAGCTATCATTGTCTTTGGAGATGTTCGGATAATCCTCAATGAAATGTGTATTTTTAAAATCACGTAGCACTTTAAGCTATCATTGTCTTTGGAGATGTTCTGATACTCCTCATGAACGTTTTCCTTTTTCTTTTATGTAAAATTCAACGTATACATTGTCAGATATTTGCTTTATAAAACAAAGGAAGTCAGCATGTTTGAATGTGAAATTATTTGAAGTAAAACTAATTCAAAGTTGCCATAAGGTGTTACATTTTAGTAGGCAGATAAGATCACTGTAATTAATAGTTAAGACTTAAATCATTTGCTTAACGAATAAATTCAATCTCAATATCCTTCATTTAATGCGTCCAATAATTTATGAGTCTAAAATTTTACCAATCACAGTAAGTTCTGCGGGAAGAAAAGCAACTCGAAGAGGCATCCGTGCTATGGCGGCAAACGACGAAGGCCGAGGGCAATCGACCGAGATTGGCAACTGTTTTGCAAGGGGCGGGGCATTAAGTCCGAAGAGAAACCAGGTATGTGATCCACATATCTATCTTTATTTCTCAGGTTTCAGGTTGAGATTAGTAGTACCTATTTTTTTTTAAATATTTCAGTATTATGATATATAAGAGACTTTAAACATTTCCAAGTTTTCAATCAAATTCTCATTTCTATCATTTCTCTCAAAAACACATTAAAGTGATCAACAATAGTGTTTCCTATTATGTTAAATCAAAGACGGTATGGCAGAAATTTACTCAATTTAGAATATAAGGAAACTAAAATCGTGAAGATTTATCATCATCTTTTCGTTTCATCAAGCAAAAGCACAAAACTTTCTGACTGCCTTGATGATATTTTTAAGAATAATAATTTTAGAGTAAACAAAGTAGGATAATTTGTCAGTGTTGTTGATGTAAATCAATTGATGTCCAAATATGGTGACAAATTTCCGTGATACAGCAATTCAGAGTTAATTTCATCTATGTTAGTGAAAAGTAACATTTTAGATGTGATAGATTTTACAATTTGACAGACATTAGAAATCCTCTTGAATTTCTTTCCCACAAAAACCCCAATAGGACTGTGTAACTATTTGACCAAGGCGCCTTGCACTGAGTCCATATATAGTCACTGTTTCAACTTTGCTTTAATGAAGTTAAGAAGATAAAAGCATCGAGAAAACATAAAATTTGATATAGCGGTGTCAAAGGTAAGACTTACGACAGCAGTGAGAATAATGTAAGGGAACATCATGCATTTCCCCGAACATTTGTCAGGAAAAACTGAGTGTCTAACTTCAAGGAAACCTTTGCCTCTTGCAGTTGCCACAGTACAGGACTCAGACTCCGAGGAGGAGGTCGTGGAGGAGGTTACCAAACCCGAGAAGGCCATCACCATCAAGTCGGTCGACCTTCACATTGACGAAAATGCGGGAAAGCATCATACTTCAAAGTATGGCTGCGTCAAGGACCGGAAGCGGAAAGAGGACGGGAAGGATGTGTCTTACCCGGCCGAGCTCGTCATCCGAAGAGGGTTCCCCTTCCAGATGACCATCGACTTCGACAAGCCGTACGACATCCAGAAGAATGACATCACATTGTCTTTCTTCTTGGGTAGGCAGTTTTGTATATTTTCTAAGGGAAAAAGGGGGGAGTCCCTTTAATCGTTTTAACGACACTATTGGCATGAAATCAAAACCACTTGATCAGATATGATCGTTTGTCATATTTTACCTTTGGCTTTTGCTTCAAATTCTTTTTATTATTCGCATATCGCTAGTGAAATAAGATTTATATACTGTGTTTCTTTACCTGAAATATTAATAAACATCATCTTTAGATCATTAATAATAAATTAATGTAAAAAATAATTGAATAATAAAAGCTGAACAAAGTTAAACCCCCTCCCGAAGATATAAATGCAACTGAGGCGTGGATAGGAAATTACATCTCACGATAAAGAGCAACTTATTCAAGCAAAAAAAATCATATTTCAGAGAATCAGCGTATCATATTTTTAAATGAAAATATTTCATCAGGTGATCAATGGAGAAATATGTATGAAATCAAAATATCAAAAAAATCCTAATTTTCATATATCCCTAATGACTTCCTAGAAATGTCCCTGTTAATTTAAGAAACATATTTCAGACGACGAACCTTCGCCTTCTCCGGAGCTGCAGCCATCGTTCAAGGTTGATGAGACAGGTAAGAAGAAGTTCAAGAGGAAGTGGGGCGCGACAGTGGAGAAAAAAGAGGGCAACTCCCTCATTCTAAACGTTTTCGTGCCCGCCTCAGCCCCCATCGGCGAGTGGGAGTTCAACATTCGGACGACGACTGAAGTAGATGGGAAGGAAGAGTACACGCAGTACAACCACCCTGAAGATATCAACATCATCTTCAACCCCTGGTGTAAAGGTAAACTCTCATGCTATAATCTTTAAGCTCTAGTGTAAAGGTAATGTTTAACCCGATACCCCTAGTGTAACTAATCTTAATCCTTTGGTCTAAAATTATCTTTTGCTTTCGGAAAAATATCCTCTATCCGTTGTATGATGCAACAGAACCACTCCTCCCCCCCCCCTTTCCCGGTGTAAAAGGTTATAAGCATCTTCATGCCTTCTACAGTAGTAAGAAGTAAGAACTCAATCGTCAATATTTGCTGAAACGAAACCGCGATATGCTAAACACTTATCATAATAAAAGTTATACGAAAAAAAAAATTCCGAGATCTTCTGCTCTATGAAAAAGCGAAAGGAGCTATAAATGCCCTATTTTTGAAGGACTCCCCCTTAAGTCGATCACATCGCCGGTGGCTTTTATTCTATGGAAAGCCCTCTGAATCGTTTTTTGTCCTTTACCTTTAATTGTGTTTGACGGTTGTAGAGGACTGGGTGTACCTAGACGATGAGAAATGGAGAGACGAGACCGTACTAAACGATAACGGAGTGCAGTATCGGGGTTCAAGCACCAGCATGGGAGTCAAGCCCTGGTTCTTTGGGCAGGTGCGTAGTAAATGATTACCCGGTGCAGAGCGGTGTAGCCCGAGCTAAGATTATCGCCATAACGCTCGGCAATCGGGTTATTATTTGACACTCCCGCGGTACACTCCTCAATGTTTTTAACTGATTTTATGTACAGTCAATCTGTAAACATTTTAAAGATATACTTTGTTGATCTATTAAAAGGTTATCCATTATTGATAATATATATATCAATAGGGGGAGGGTAAAAATAGAAAAAGTCCATTATTATAATGTGCTCTTGTAACGTACTCCTCAGTTCGAGGATGGTATCCTGGACGCCGCCTTCCACCTTGTCAGGAAAGGGTTCGACTCCTCGGCATGTTCAGCCATGGGGAATGCTGCAAAAGTAGCCCGGATGATGTCTCAGATGGTGAGGACGAACACCAACTCTTGCTTTATCTGCATTTTTATCCCTACAATCTCATTACCCCTACATTTTATTACCGAAACATTTTTTGCACCTAGAGGTGCAAATAAACACTTTTTGGGGATGTATTCCGATTGATGTAAAATGGACCCTTGCAAGCGCCCCTTCAAACACAAACACTAGATGTTAAAACTCAGGTTACACTATACATGTATGTAATTATTACAAAGAATAAAAAAACAAACTTTAAATATTAATAATTCTACCAGCAAAACAAAACTGAAGGCTTTTAACACAATATTGCCACATCAGCGTATTTCAACCATAGGAACTGCTTTCTACAACCATAATGGCTTCGTCAACGTTTTTGGTTCCTTACGGAGGCATACACATTAAGGACTTTGCTGCACCCTATCTAGCGTATTCATTATTTCATTACGTAGCCAAAAGTTCTGTACTTATCTGCTAGCCGGTTTAGCATTTTCCTATGTCTTTACATTTTCACGTGCATCTGTCTCTGATTTTGCCTAGATAAACGACTTTGACGACAGCGGTGTGCTGAGCGGCAACTGGTCAGGGGATTACGAAGGGGGCGAGTCCCCCGGATCTTGGTCTGGCTCCGTCAGGATTCTCAGGAAGTACATGGAATCGGGTAAACCGGTCAAGTACGGACAGTGCTGGGTCTTCTCTGCTGTGGTTACAACAGGTGCGTCTAACTTAACTTGGCCTCCTGGATTTCTTAAAGAATTTTACTGAGGGCCTCAAAATTGTTAAATCTTTTTAAATTTTCTCTTTTTCCTTATTATATGAGCATGGTTTGTAAAATCATCAATAATCTTTTGACTAACATATCTTTCCCACTGATTATTTTTAAAATAAAAAAATTCAAATTATTCTAATATTTGTTTAATTTCTGTTTTGAGTTGAATATGAATTACATGAAATAAGTGATAATTTTGTGCTTTATTTTCATAATCGAATTCTCTGGGACTTTTTTATCAATTTATATCAAAAGTATTATCCAATATATCATTAATCAGATTATGCGTTGTCGTAGAAGATATTTACGTGCGGAGACGTTTTATTTTTAAGGTAGATAGGAAAATAGATTTGCGAACCATAACCGAAATACACTCCGTTTTAGGCCTGCCACTTCTGATTTAAAAAATTTGTCCTGCAATTGGTAACACGTATTTTCGTTATTACTAGATAAATTTATCAACCTAAACAGGCTTCTGCCCCTTTTAAGTGTGAGTACTTGTTTTATGCAGTGTGTCGTGCCATTGGTATGCCGTGTCGAAGTGTGACTAACTTCGCCTCTGCCCACAACACTGACTTGAAACATCTCAGTATAGACAAGTTTTTTAAGGGCACCGGCAAACAAAGCAACGATTCCGTGTGGTGAGATCAAATATTTATATTTATATATATACAGTTCTTGCTTGCCTTCCAATTTTGATTCTTTGGTTACTGACTATGCAGTTTTAATACTATTGTGAGCAATTGGGAACAATTTACAATTAAGCTAACGGTTACATTTCCTGATTAAATATTTCTTGTGGAGTCTTAAAATATATGCATAACTTTTGGTGTAGTAGAGATGTTATTGGTGACATTCTTTTATAACAGTTTCCTAGACCCCTTATAATATTCCGATATATTTGGATAAGACAACCCAACTGTTCGGAGAATTTGACGAGTTCTGAAATAAAGCAATTCAGTCTGAGACCTGTTCCACATTCATATTCAATAAATTCTAACAACATGAGACCCGTTAAAATATCAAATACATTAGATGAATTCTAGCCTCATCGCTGAGTTACAGGAGTTTAAAACAACCTGATTGGACCCCATAGAGCACTACTCAGTTCGGAAAGTCAGCGAGGAACGAATGATAGGTTCGACTAGATGATGAGAAAGATCCTTTACGGATTTTGTAATTTTAATTTGTGTTCTTAACATAGTTTAAACCAACTTATGCCAGACAAGATACAATACTTGAACCCTTGATAACAGGAATTTCCACGTATGGAATGAGGTGTTCATGGCTCGACCCGACCTAAGCTCAACCAAGGATTGGGACGGGTGGCAGGTGATAGACGCTACCCCCCAGGAGCTCAGTGGAGGTAGGGGAGTTTTAGCATGCGTATAGAGATGAGATGTCACGTCTCAGGGGTGGGGCGGGTGGCGGGTGGCAGGTGATAGACACTACACCCCAGGTGCTCAGTGGAGGTAAAGGACGTTTAGGATGCATATAGAGGTGGGGTGTCACGTCTCAGGGGTTGGGCTGATGGTAGGTGATAGACACTACACCCCAAGAGCTCAGTGGAGGCAGGGGAGTGTTAGGATGTGTATAGAGGTGGGATGTCACGTCTCAGGGGTGGGGCTGGTGGCAGGTGATAGACACTACACCCCAAGAGCTCAGTGGAGGTAGGGGAGTTTTAGCATGCGTATAGAGATGAGATGTCACGTCTCAGGGGTGGGGCGGGTGGCAGGTGATAGACACTACACCCCAGGTGTTCAGTGGAGGTAAAGGACGTTTAGGATGCATATAGAGGTGGGGTGTCACGTCTCAGGGGTTGGGCGGATGGTAGGTGATAGACACTACACCCCAAGAGCTCAGTGGAGGCAGGGGAGTGTTAGGATGTGTATAGAGGTGGGGTGTCACGTCTCAGGGGTTGGGCGGATGGTAGGTGATAGACACTACACCCCAAGAGCTCAGTGGAGGCAGGGGAGTGTTAGGATGTGTATAGAGGTGGGGTGTCACGTCTCAGGGGTTGGGCGGATGGTAGGTGATAGACACTACACCCCAAGAGCTCAGTGGAGGCAGGGGAGTGTTAGGATGTGTATAGAGGTGGGGTGTCACATCTCAGGGGTTGGGCGGATGGTAGGTGATAGACACTACACCCCAAGAGTTCAGTGGAGGCAGGGGAGTGTTAGGATGTGTATAGAGGTGGGGTGTCACGTCTCAGAGGTGGGGCGGGTGGCAGGTGATAGACACTACACCCCAGGAGCTCAATGGAGGCAGGGGAGTGTTAGGATGTGTATAGAGGTGGGGTGTCACGTCTCAGAGGTGGGGCGGGTGGCAGGTGATAGACACTACACCCCAGGAGCTCAATGGAGGCTAAGGACGTTTAGGATGCATATAGAGGTGGGGTGTCACGTCTCAGGGGTTGGGCGGGTGGCAGGTGATAGACACTACACCCCAAGAGCTCAGTGGAGGCAGGGGAGTGTTAGGATGTGTATAGAGGTGGGGTGTCACGTCTCAGGGGTTGGGCTGATGGTAGGTGATAGACACTACACCCAAGAGCTCAGTGGAGGCAGGGGAGTGTTAGGATGTGTATAGAGGTGGGGTGTCACGTCTCAGAGGTGGGGCGGGTGGCAGGTGATAGACACTACACCCCAGGAGCTCAATGGAGGCTAAGGACGTTTAGGATGCATATAGAGGTGGGGTGTCACGTCTCAGGGGTTGGGCGGATGGTAGGTTATAGACACTACACCCCAAGAGCTCAGTGGAGGCAGGGGAGTGTTAGGATGTGTATAGAGGTGGGGTGTCACGTCTCAGGGGTTGGGCGGATGGTAGGTGATAGACACTACACCCCAGGTGCTCAGTGGAGGCTAAGGACGTTTAGGATGTGTATAGAGGTGGGTGTCACGTCTCAGAGGTGGGGCGGGTGGCAGGTGATAGACACTACACCCCAGGAGCTCAATGGAGGCTAAGGACGTTTAGGATGCATATAGAGGTGGGTTGTCACGTCTCAGGGGTTGGGCGGATGGTAGGTGATAGACACTACACCCCAAGAGCTCAGTGGAGGCAGGGGAGTGTTAGGATGTGTATAGAGGTGGGGTGTCACGTCTCAGGGGTTGGGCGGATGGTAGGTGATAGACACTACACCCCAAGAGCTCAGTGGAGGCAGGGGAGTGTTAGGATGTGTATAGAGGTGGGGTGTCACATCTCAGGGGTTGGGCGGATGGTAGGTGATAGACACTACACCCCAAGAGTTCAGTGGAGGCAGGGGAATGTTAGGATGTGTATAGAGGTGGGGTGTCACGTCTCAGAGGTGGGGCGGGTGGCAGGTGATAGACACTACACCCCAGGAGCTCAATGGAGGCAGGGGAGTGTTAGGATGTGTATAGAGGTGGGGTGTCACATCTCAGAGGTGGGGCGGGTGGCAGGTGATAGACACTACACCCCAGGAGCTCAATGGAGGCTAAGGACGTTTAGGATGCATATAGAGGTGGGGTGTCACGTCTCAGAGGTGGGGCGGATGGTAGGTGATAGACACTACACCCCAGGTGCTCAGTGGAGGTAGGGGAGTGTTAGGATGTGTATAGAGGTGGGGTGTCACGTCTCAGGGGTTGGGCTGATGGTAGGTGATAGACACTACACCCCAAGAGTTCAGTGGAGGCAGGGGAGTGTTAGGATGTGTATAGAGGTGGGGTGTCACGTTTCAGGGGTTGGGTGGATGGTAGGTGATAGACACTACACCCCAAGAGTTCAGTGGAGGCAGGGGAGTGTTAGGATGTGTATAGAGGTGGGGTGTCACGTCTCAGGGGTTGGGCTGATGATAGGTGATAGACACTACACCCCAAGAGTTCAGTGGAGGCAGGGGAGTGTTAGGATGTGTATAGAGGTGGGGTGTCACGTCTCAGGGGTTGGGTGGATGGTAGGTGATAGACACTACACCCCAGGTGCTCAGTGGAGGCAAGGGAGTTTTAGGATGCGTATAGAGGTGGGATGTCACGTCTCAGGGGTTGGGCGGATGGTAGGTGATAGACACTACACCCAAAGAGCTCAGTGGAGGCAGGGGAGTGTTAGGATGTGTATAGAGGTGGGGTGTCACGTCTCAGGGGTTGGGTGGATGGTAGGTGATAGACACTACACCCCAGGTGCTCAGTGGAGGCAAGGGAGTTTTAGGATGCATATAGAGGTGGGGTGTCACGTCTCAGGGATGGGACGGGTGGCAGGTGATAGACGCTACCCCCCAGGAGCTCAGTGGAGGTAGGGGAGTGTTAGGATGTGTATAGAGGTGGGGTGTCACGTCTCAGGGATGGGACGGGTGGCAGGTGAAACCCCCCAGGAGTTCAGTAGAGGTAGGGGAGTGTTAGGATGTGTATAGAGGGGGGTGTCATCACGTCTCAGGGTTGAGTTGGAATCAATGAATTATGCATTTGCCTTATTACTCGTTTGCCTAAAATTGAAATAGAATATATTTAGAAGTAAACTTGTACAGCTATTACATTAATAACTGATGTGAATAGAATTACAGAGTAATCGTGTCAAGGCCCGTAGAAAGACATTATTGTTATGCATATTTTATCAAGTCAAGGTCTCTAAGAACAATGACATAACTTCTCTTTCAAAGAGTTTTTTTCAAAATTCAGCATATCGAAAAAAGATTTGATAGGTACACTTAAATTAAATGAGAAGTTTATATCAATGAACATTATGAAAACATTGACCCATTGTGTGCAGGCGTGTATTGCTGTGGCCCCGCCCCTGTGAAGGCCATCAAGGAAGGAGAGCTCACGGTTGGTTACGACACGCCATTCATCTTCGCCGAGGTGAACGCGGATAAGGCGTTTTTCTTCATGCACAAGAAATCCGGGGAAATAAGAGAGCATAAGTTTTTGAGAGAAACAGGCTCGTAAGTGTCAAATTTATTTTACAGTTAGTGAAAATATTTTAAGCTATGTATTTATTTATTCATTTATTTATTGTAGTTTTTATAGGATTTGCAACGTAAGACTTGGAACTTATCCCTTTTAACAGGATGCTCAAGACAACATATGTTTATGTCAATGATTCTCGCTGTCAGGTAGTAAATAATCTATAAACATACAAACAAACAACAATTCAAATACTCATGTTTTATAACGTGAAAATTTAATTCGGCGTTCATTTTATGAGCAGATTTTCATTATTTGAGAAACGTTTTATTTCAATATTCTTAAGTATAATCAATAAGAGCACATTAACATTCATGAAATGGAAACCGTTTGAATTAATAAAACTTATTGACGTAGGCTATAAGCTAGAGCATAACTCGGAGTCATATACCCTGAGGTAGCAGGATGTAAAAGAATTCGGCAACAATATAATAATTGCACGTGTTTCAGTGTTGGCAAGTGCGTCAGTACGCACATCCCCACGGGGGAAGCTTTTGACGGGCAGATGGGCTCTGATGAAGATGACCGAGATGCCAAAATGGAACGATATGACCTTACAAACGACTACAAGTATGATGAAGGTGATTCAATTGAACATCGTCAAAGAAGGCATTTGATATTAAAGTGACACAGAGTATCTTTCTTAAAATTTTATCTGGTTTTGATAAGCTACAAAATAGCTTATATGCCGATTGAAGTTCATATCTCATCACTAGACTTGCAAATATATCCATTTATGCATAATATCTCTAAAATGCTTGATTTTATGGAAAATACGTTTAATATTCGAAATTATGCATCCAATTAATCTACCTATTAGTTACAATATCTAATAAACACTATCGAATCGAATATATCTTCCTGTCAGCTTATGACAAGGTTTCAAAATTACGTTTGGCGAATTTGCGCGCGCCACTCGAGCCACATTGTCAGGTTTTCGATCAAAATCCCGACTTTGAATGGCCGTATTTTCGCTCTAATGTACTGATTGACCTTTAACTTGTTATTTTCAGTAACAGTTAGTGGTTCCCGATGTAATAACATCGATTTCAAAATTTGACATATGTCAATCTAAATAACTGTAAATCAACAGGTTTTATATAGTATGACAAAATAAACAAATCTGTTGATCTAAATTTTTTTAGATTGGAGATATGTGATCCTATCAACATACTCTGTGTCTCCTTAAGATATCTTTTACTTGCTATTTGACCACGCACTTAACATAATTGTTCTAATCCCGTGAGTGCGAACAATTCAAGACTTGAACAAGTTCAAGAGTGGATAATTGTGCAGATGTTGTGATGCCCAATAGAGTATAATTCACATGTTTGTTTTGCATTATGACGTTTAGTTCAACCAGTAAGGTTTATTATATATTCCAATAAGAAGTGTTGATGTCAACTTCATTAAATAATGTATGTTACATTCGACCAGACTCTAACATTCAACAAGATTTTGTTCTTGGTTACATTCAACCAGAATTATTGATGTTTAATGTACCCAAGAAACTTTATGCAACATTCAACCAGAGGTGAAAATGTTATATACAACAAAGGGTCATATTCAAGTTTTCATGTTAATTTCAATGAGATAGCTTTATGCAATAACAAAGTAGAGTTTTTTCCTTCATCTATTAATTATTTGCCAAATACTTAAAATATTCAATTATCATAAATGTCTTCTCCCAGGTTCGTCCAAGGAGCGTGAGATAGTGAAGAAAGCGGAGAAGATGTTCAAGTTGATGAACGGGGAGGGAGTAATCATTACCTCTGATGACGAGGAAGAAGAAGAGGAGGAGGAAGACACACCTCAGGTCTGGTTTAAAGACATTGTAGCACCGGATTTTTTTAAACAAATATTTGTCAAATTTATAAAGTAAACATTTATTAATTTCAAGGTTTTTACCTTCTCAGGGTTTTAATCAATACTCTCCTCTGTTGACTTGTTTAGATGAAATTATCCAGCATCAAGCAACAAAAAATTAGCGGGCATTGTGTGAAGCTTTTTATTCAAATTAGCTATAGGAATGGATTAGCGCAGCCAATCTTAACCGTTTATATTCATTTAAAACTTCTTCTTTTGAATATAAACAAATTGACTTGCAATTTGTCAAACTAGTTTATTCATCTTCTTTCTAAAAAGAATATAGAGGTATCCCCAAAAAGGTAAACAAATGTTCCAATGTTTTGTTTCGCTTCGCTAATCATTTCCCCTAACTGTGTAGACACTAAAATTGCCGCCAACAGATATCACTTGAATTTCTTCTTCTACCACTTCGGATAATTGGTTTGAGTGATGAGATGTTTGACCTTTTCTAGACATTGACATAACCTATTATATAACGTGGGAATTTGAAAAGAAAATTCAAAAGGAAATTATGCAAGTAATGACCTGCAAATCGTTTTTCAAGATCATTTGTAAGCAAGTAGTCTGTTAATTGACAATTTCAATATAGAAATGAACAACTACTTGCACCCAACAAGATCAATATCAATACAAAGTTAACCAGTAGTAAACCTTCAATTCTTGATAATTAAGAGTAAACACTCCAGTTCTAAACTACAGCTGCAAATCAAAAGTTTGTTCACCTGCTTGTGATCTTAGTGCAAATATCATGTAATTTAGGTATCGTTTTGACGTTCATAAAATAACTCCAGGATCACTTACAGAAGATCATCAATTGTTCATGTGTAAAATAACCATTCCCAAACCATATTTCGGTATCGTTTTGTCACTGGTGCTGAATGTCGATATTTGGCATTGTTAGATAGACAGATGGGGTCATATTTGTGAAATTCGGATTTTCTTAAATTTTGATTGAAATCATCTATGTAAATTTTGTAGGAAAAAAATCAGCACAGTTATGTTGCCTTAGGGCAAAGGAACACAAATGAATAAGATCTAAAGCTGTTGATGACTTATGAAGGATTTTGAAGAGCAAAATAAAAATCAGTGTTTTCGAAATTTTGACCCCTGGTCACTTCAAAGACCTGCCAAATTTGTTACAGTTATCTGCTAGGTATGACATACGAATATGGCAACGCAAACTAAATCCTAACTTATACAGTGAAATTTCATCGTTATCGGTTTGTTTTCACAATTATATGATGTCGGAAAGACGTTACAAATTACATGATATTTGAACTAGAATACGAAGGTAAGTGAACAAACTTAAGATACGCAGCTGTATACTTTTGAAACACAGAATACAAAAATTGTATCACTTTTTATGCCATTTACTCTAAATAACCAAGGATCACATTCAATTTGAAAACAAATTTACCGAAAATTGAAATCTAATGAATAAAAATTCATCCACAGCCAACTATAGCAATAGAAATCGAGAAGCCCCTGAGTGCAAAAGTGGGCGACTCGTTCAGCTTCAAAGTGAAGGTGACCAACACAGGCAGCCAGACGATTGCAATCAAAGACGTGGTATGCAAGGCTGTGTACAAGACATACGATGATAAACAGAAGGGCAGTGCTGCTAAGACGAAAGAGAAGGATATACAACTCGATGCTAAAGCCAGTGAGTTTGTTAAAGGGACTGCTCAAAGGGGGTGTCTTTTATGGAAACGAAATTCAATACGACCTTAGGTTTATACATATCTGATATAAGGTCATTATCATGACATCCCATTTTTTATCGATTTAGATTTTACAACTTGAGCCACTCTCGGTCAATAAAAAGAACAACTATAACTTATTTATAAGCGGTACGAGTGTGAAAAGAAATTATATCCAAATTAAAAGATATTCTATGAGTACAAAAGTTTATTTTAATGATATTATAAATTAAGCGGGTTCCTTTCATGTTATTACCGCAAAAGTCAAAATGGTGTAACGGATGTCGACACTTTAATGGCCAGTTGAGGGTCATGAGGAGAAGGAGAGGATATCTAAAATATAAATTTCTGTAGGAAACAAAACTGGGAGTATAAGACATAATTAAGCCAAATTCCATGCAAAACCGGAAAGCCCTTTGGTCCACAAAATCTAGAAAGCACCACACAATAAGAGCCCTGCTAATGGTTAACCTACCGCCAACATTATTTAATGAACCACCCATGCCCCCACAAATCAAGACTCACTTATTGAAATATAACCCTCCCCCTTCCCCCAAGTTTCAAAACGCCTTCCTACACCTATGAAAAATATGTGTTCACCACTTCTACCTCTGTCTGCAGGCAAGCTCTACACCATCGATGTGAACGAGAACAAGGCGTGTGCTCGCCCGCAAGACGGCTTCCTGTTTGAGCTGCAGGCGTTCGTCTCCTTCTATGATGGTAATGACATGAGGAAGGCCGTCGACTTCCGGCTGAGAAGACCGGATGTAATTCTCAAGGTAAGAAAATTCCATTCAAAATATACTTCAACTGACCCCGGGGGTCGTTACACAATCAACCTTATCATTCTTGTAACCTTTCACCATTGGAGTGAGGCTACCTTTGTGAGGTGACGTCCTGCGAGTTTGATCCTATTACGTCATGCTATTCCATACATGATGGTTATCAGCAGTTATCATTCTAAATTATGTCCCATGAAATTTTTACTTCATTCGAAGGTTTAGAGTTATTTTCTTATCCGATTGTATCTTATGTTATTTTTCTGAATGTCTGCAAATATTAGATTCTGAAATGTCTCTCATTAATCTCTGTTTTCAGTCGATCTTAGTAAATCTTTTCTCATCATCTTATTTATAAAAGAAAACATACAAATCACCCAGCTTTGGTCTGAATTTACTAGGGTCCGCCAAACTGCCAGCACTTCAGCAAGGGGAAAATAGACCTGTCCTTCACCAACCCTCTGAAGGTGGATCTCACCAACTGTTCAGTGCTCATTGACGGAGGATTCGACCTGGATAATCTAAAGGACGATATCATCAAGATCCCGTGAGTGAAATGTTCTCCTATTTCCCATCAGGCAGACAGATAGACAGACGGTATCCAGAATTAAAGGCCTCATTGCCCAGATTACATTAAGAGAGCCGTAAAGAGATATCTCCCATCACATAACTATGGAGGCATATATATTCTGTTATTCCTCTTAAAGAGATATCTCCCATCACATAACTATGGAGGCATATATATTCTGTTATTCCTCTTAAAGAGATATCTCCAATCACATAACTATGGAGGCATATATTTTCTGTTATTTCTCTTAAGAGTGTATATCGGAATTCATTGGGTAACATTATGTACTTACATCAAAACTGAAAGAGGCATGTTAGAAATTGATGTGACAATAAGGGAGAGAAGTATATGGTAACAACTACTTTATTCATGTCGTAACGTCACACACACACAACTATAGAGACAAATGGTCAGCAAGCTTTGTTCGGATACCAGAAGAGAACAGAATTATATTTCTCATATTTTGCATCACACACAACTATAGAGACATATGGTCAGCAAGCTTTGTTCGGATACCAGAAGAGAACAGAATCATATTTCTCATATCTTGCATCACACACAACTATAGAGACATATGGTCAGCAAGCTTTGTTTAACGTACCAGAAGAGAACAGAATCATATTTGTCATATCTTGCATCACACACAACTTTATACCTTGCACATAACTTTAGAGACATATGGTCAGCAAGCTTTGTTCGGGTACCAGAAGAGAACAGAATCATATTTGTCATATCTTGCATCACACACAACTTTAGAGACATATGGTCAGCAAGCTTTGTTCGGGTACCAGAAGAGAACAGAATCATATTTGTCATATCTTGCATCACACACAACTTTAGAGACATATGGTCAGCAAGCTTTGTTCGGGTACCAGAAGAGAACAGAATCATATTTCTCATATCTTGCATCACACATAACTTTAGAGACATATGGTCAGCAAGCTTTGTTCGGGTACCAGAAGAGAACAGAATCATATTTGTCATATCTTGCATCACACACAACTTTATACCTTGCACATAACTTTAGAGACATATGGTCAGCAAGCTTTGTTCGGGTACCAGAAGAGAACAGAATCATATTTGTCATATCTTGCATCACACACAACTATAGAGACAAATGGTCAGCAAGCTTTGTTCGGGTACCAGAAGAGAACAGAATTATATTTGTCATATCTTGCATCACACATAACTTTAGAGACATATGGTCAGCAAGCTTTGTTCGGGTACCAGAAGAGAACAGAATCATATTTGTCATATCTTGCATCACACACAACTATAGAGACATATGGTCAGCAAGCTTTGTTTAACGTACCAGAAGAGAACAGAATCATATTTGTCATATCTTGCATCACACACAACTTTGGAGACAAATGGTCAGCAAGCTTTGTTCGGGTACCAGAAGAGAACAGAATTATATTTCTCATATCTTGCATCACACATAACTTTATACCTTGCACATAACTTTAGAGACATTTGGTCAGCAAGCTTTGTTAAAGGTAACACAATCCCAGAATATGTTTAAATGTGCATCTATGTATGCGCCAGTAGTCCATCAGCATTAAAATTTGAGAATCATTTTGTGAAATTTGCCTATTTCAGTAAAATTGGAGCCGGCGCTACATGGAAGGAGACTATCACAGCCGAGCCGAGATGGCATCCCTTCGATCAAAAGCACAGAGCTCTGAGTGTCAACTTCAAGTCGGACCAGTTGCAGGAGATTGATGGCTTCATTCGTTTAGAGGTGACAAGCTAGTGAATAACACAAGCAACACTTCAGCCAAGTCGGCTTAGCATGGCAATCAACAGTGCACTACATATGTATCATGCTTTATGCTTGAGTGGTTTTGACAATATGTAAGGTTTTTTATTCAATGTAATTCCTTTTAAATGCGGCGTTATTTTAGAATGAGGTTGTAGATTGCATTACTTCAATAACTTGTTGAATTCCTCAGACTTAAAGAGTTTAAACAAATAGTGCTCACCTTATTATCATGCTTTCAAATTCCTTGATTGATTGAAGATGTGGGATTTTTTATTTTCATTAATCCTCTTTTGATACTACCTGATGCTAAAAGTGAGGCTGTAATGTTTTGCCTGTTGATTGCATTACTACAATAGCTTGTTAAATTCAACAAATTTCATGTTTTACCATTTTTTCAGTCGAAATGTATTATTGCTTCACATGAATTCAAGTTTTTACCTCAATAAAGTTTCTTCCTTTGGAACCGTGCCATAATGCATTCACACCATAATGCATTCACACCGTAATGCATCTTCCCCTTTGCCTATTTCCTTGAATGGATAAATGGTTTATTTTACCATGATAACATGGTATTTGCCTTATGTTCCTACATCAAAGTACATCAGAAACAATGGCGGGAAATCGAAAGTGTAAAACACCTCTTTACCCCAATAAATAAGCTATGTTAAACTATAGAATTTTAAACACAATATTGAAAAGATTTTGAAGCTTGTCCTCTATTGAGAATCGGGACTGCAAACCACATAAGTTCATAGACATATAACCACTTAGCTGGGTAGTATATACTTTAATAGTCTGATGTCCATCCTGACATTGAAGATTTTGCATTTGATCCTTTTCATCATCAAATGTTAAAAAGTGTTACATTACCGTACTCGAATACTCGAGTTTATGATGTCAGCACCATGTGAAATCATGTTACCAAGGACTTGAGTTAATTTTGATAAAGTGAAGTGATTTGATAATGAAAAAAAACCGTTATGAGCTACATGTACGGCCAACTTCAATATTTTCTGTTGACTTTGTATAACAAAAACTTTGCTTTGAATTCACATTATGGGAAATATATCATGCACTGAACCCACTGCAGTATTCCATTAACTACATGTAGAGTTATATGTTTGTTAAATGTTAATCCTTTACAATCTTTGTTCCATAAGTTGAAATAAAACGCTATATTTTGTGTTGGTTTTTCTTAAAATTTGTTTGGGAATCGACCGTCCATATATTGGATCATGCTTTTGAGGATTTGATTCTAACAATTATCACCATCACTGAGAAACCGGTCACTAAGACTTTACCTCAAGACTATTCTAGATCAGTTTTACATTCACGAGCATTCATAAAATATGGATACCACACACGTGCATTTATTAAACATGGATACCACACACGAGCATTTATAAAACATGGATACCACACACGAGGATTTATACAACATGGATACCACACACGAGCATTTATAAAACATGGATACCACACACGAGCATTTACAAAACATGGATACCACACACGAGCATTTATGCAACGTGGATACCACACACGTGCATTCATAAAACATTGATACCACACACGAGCATTTATACAAAATGGATACCACACACGTGCATTTATAAAACATGGATACCACACACGTGCATTTATAAAACATGGATACCAAACACGAGCATTTATTAAACATGGATACCACACACGAGCATTTATAAAACATGGATACCACACGCGTGCATTCGTAAAACGTGGATACCACACACGAGCATTTATAAAAATGGATATCACACACGTGCATTTCGAAACATGGATACAACACATGAGCATTTATAAAACATGGATACCAAACACGAGCATTTTTAAAACATTGATGTCACACACTAACATTTATTAAACATGGATACCACACACGAGCATTTATAAAACATGGATACCACACACGAGCATTTACAAAACATGGATACCACACACAAGCATTTATAAAACATGGATACCACACACGAGGATTTATACAACATGGATACCACACACGAGCATTTATAAAACATGGATACCACACACGAGCATTTACAAAACATGGATACCACACACGAGCATTTATGCAACGTGGATACCACACACGTGCATTCATAAAACATGGATACCACACACGAGCATTTATACAAAATGGATACCACACACGTGCATTTATAAAACATGGATACCACACACGTGCATTTATAAAACATGGATACCAAACACGAGCATTTATTAAACATGGATACCACACACGAGCATTTATAAAACATGGATACCACACGCGTGCATTCGTAAAACGTGGATACCACACACGAGCATTTATAAAAATGGATATCACACACGTGCATTTCGAAACATGGATACAACACATGAGCATTTATAAAACATGGATACCAAACACGAGCATTTATAAAACATTGATGTCACACACTAACATTTATTAAACATGGATACCACACACGAGCATTTATAAAACATGGATACCACACACGAGCATTTACAAAACATGGATACCACACACAAGCATTTATAAAACATGGATACCACACACGAGCATTCATAAAACATGGATACCACACACGAGCATTCATAAAACATGGATACCACACACGAGCATTTATAAAACATTGATGTCACACACTAACATTTATTAAACATGGATACCACACACGAGCATTTATAAAACATGGATACCACACACGAGCATTCATAAAACATGGATACCACACACGAGCATTCATAAAACATGGATACAACACACAAGCATTTATAAAACATGGATACCACACACGAGCATTCATAAAACATGGATACCACACACGAGCATTCATAAAATATGGATACCCTTTACATGTAATACAAGGGGGCACTCGGCAGATCTCCAAAAGTTATGTTATGATTTGGTAAGAAAAGCGTAAATAATTCCTGTAATGGTTTTTAACAGATGTTATTTCCGAAGAAATCTGGTTTGGCAAACAAGCAAAGCTGCTTATATTAATGCCTCACGAGTACATACATCAATCAAATACACCCACAAAATCTGAATAGAACAAATGATAAATCAAGACATAATCTACATGAGAGCTTGTAGACATTTTCCTATTACTGAAGTTCTGTAATAATCATGGTATTGATAGAACATCTAAATTTACCTATAAGACAAATACGGCACTACAGAGGACATTGTAAAACGAGTATAGATATATATACATGTATACATGTATGTATATGAATTCCCTTTAATTTTTTGTTGAGCTTTCTTAAAAAAACGTAACATAGTATTGAGTTGCTTAACTACTTGTATCTTCTAAACAACTTTTGTTATTCTCGGAATAGCCGTTTTGTTATTCTGATCTCTATGCCATTTAATCATGACAACAAAATGAATAACTCTAACTACGATTTCTATATATCACAAAAAATATCAACATGTGTTAAGTCGAACGCTGATCGGGAAATAAAAAGATAACGAGAAACACTAGAGGAATCGCTAACGTTCAAGTGATCATAAATATGGTGTCTATGAAGTTGAACACAACTTGGCTGTTTGCACGCAAGCTTTGTAACAAGACAGCCGAGTGGCTAGTAAGAGGGTAGAACAAACAACACAACTGATCAATTGTCTGCTGCCTCGTGTTGTGAGACGAATTTAATGCCTTGCTGTCCCTGACAACGCCTGTGTATTTTCATTTGTACAATACACCTGTTCACGGTTCTTTTCTGCTCTGTTCTATTGACTCGAACCGTTCAATACGCCTATGTTACCAGAAAACAGTCTCGCTTCACAGACTGCCAATTACGTGTCCATGGCTACCAAGCTAAATATATGACAGCGACACATTGACGCGTCTTCACAACTACCCGTTTATTCTAGAGTTATTTTTGGATCGGTATTCGTGTCATGGTCGATGACCCGGCTTATATACCTTAAGGTAATAAAGACCAGTTATAGAGGGTTGGATATTGTGTGTTTTTTCCAAGGCGTATGTGGTCACGCAAAATGGGGATCGATATCACATCCGATGCACCCTGACTATCAACCAATCAGAATTAGGCTTACATCGTCTTCATAGAGACATGTTTGTTTGGGTTAGCGACACTGGGTGGATATTTGACAATGATTAAATGTTTCTTATGATAGTTAAAGGAATACTATCTTCCTTCTGATTTGATAGGATTTCGCAGCAGGTAATCAAATATCTTTTTAACTCGATCTTTCTTCCTCATCCTATAACCATGGGTTCCATAATAGTTCTCCATTGACGATATATAACTGTCGGAGGCGTGTAAACGACTGGCTTGTTGTGATGACTTTATCACATATACAAAAGGTGTGAATACGACACAGGTGCAGCTTCAAATATAACCTGTATTATTGGATAAACTATTGGTGTTTCTCGTAAATTTTCCAATCAAAATTTTAACAAAGTAGCTGTGTAACACTTATCGTCAGCTCTAGTTAGCCTCGGCACCATTGCCCTATTCCTGCATTCAAACAACCGACTTCAATACATTGTTTATGTTCATTGGTTGAAAAGAGTGAGATATTGCATAGTTAACGTAGTGTATTTCGTTATTAAATAATTGTTTAGGGTATTATCTGCACTGAAGCATGATATTATCATATCAATATTGAATTATTAATTATACCAAATGAAACACGTAAATGTGTTGTATGATACAACAACGTTTTTTGTCCGATTTCAGTTGTCATTGTGTCATAACATTACCATGTGTTCCCAAAAAATCATAATCTAAAACCAAGATATGTAATTATAAGTGACGGAAAATTGTCATATTTCTCTGAGAATGTACTTAATTTCGTATTTCTTCATGCACAACAGAACCTCCTTTGTCCGTTCAGGCAAAAATACACAATTTAGACATTCATTTCTATAATTTGAACGTTAAGCTGAGACCACATACCATGTAATGATTTACAACCAAAATAGAATATTGAACATGCCACATGATTAGGCTTGTGCTTTCTCACTATAGACTGAAACATGTTCAGTCACAGATGAAGAATCAAAACTGTTCTTCAGGCAAATATTATGTATTGCAACGGTTAGCTACATGAATATAAAGAAGCGTATAAAGGAAAATATATTGGCATAAAGACTTGTAACGTTTAATAGTCTATTCAATGTTGTAAAATAACATATCCACTTTGTGTAAAGGTAGACCATTTTATGAGATATATAATGTGTTTAAACATGTATAACTTTACATGACATAGAGAGGTTAAAAGTCTTTTCTATCTTGTATGTGTGATATCCACTTTTGTGTGAAGGTAGAACAGTGCTTGAATGCCCATAAACATGTGTAAGACTCTGACAACATACTTGAGTACACATGTTATTTAGAAAACCAGAGATGATCAGTGACGTATCAATAGGAATCTAACACAGTGAATTGAAACACACGTAAAATCCTCTATAAGTTGACCGGGTACAAGGGTCACTGGAGTCGTCTACCTGGCTCAAGGGGTCAAAACCTGATCGGGGTAAACTTAGGTGAGGTCTTTAACCGTAAACACACAATGTAATCCTCTTTTGTGACCATGTAGTATGTGTATTTATAGCAAAACATTTGAGGGTAAACGAGGTTGTACGTCCTTAGATTTAATATACGTATGTATTACAGTTTGATGTCAAAATATATCTTTTATCAATTGATGACACTGTGTTTTTTAAATAAGAATTGTAAACCTTCTCGTTGGCAACAAGTAATCAAGTAGAATTAGATATGACAATAATTAGGATATACATGTATGAGATTACCCATAAAATAATTTGACTCTGAACCATTATTATAGTTTGTGATATTACTTTTTACAAAACTAAAATTTAAACATAATTTCATGAAATGTACGAAATTACCTCACTTACATATTTTCACTATCTTCAATAGTTTCTCCTTCGTTTTCTCGTGAGGATATATCTCATTGTAGAATCACTTGTCTTAGATTTTACCCGCAACGGAAGTCCTCGCTGACTTCAAACATATAAATGATTTATGAGAAACTGAACTTTCGTTTGAACGACCTGATACACATAACAAGTTGGCAATAACATAAATACACATGTGGTAGATTGGAATTTGAAACCAAATCAAATATTTATAATGGGAACTTCCTATTTTCTATGAAAACCGTAAGGTGATGTGATAGACGTTACATTTACAGAGATAGTTGATCGTGTAAACATCTTGATTGATGTCTTTTCAATATTTTTGTCGTTTTAAACGTGTTTGTTTAGCAGTCCTGTAGTTATAAAAACGATTATATGATGTTTTCTACAAACAAACTTATCTGACGCATATTAGATTTATGCCCTGTTGTGATAATAATGATATATGACTTTTTACAAATGTATCAAACATTTATTAAATCAATTGTTACGTTATCCCAGACTCCTTTCATATAAATGTTTATGTTGTTTATTCATTTTCTTGTCCTACTTGTCACAAAGCATTACGTGTTGACGTGTTAGATAAATAGAGAATACTAAACGATGTCCCGTTTCATAACATTTTTATGAAACGAGTGAATGGATTGGTATTAAACGAGCGAAAGCGAGAGTTGAGAGTAATAACTCCATATATTGAATAAGGACCCGCAGGAACACCAACACACGTATTCTGATAAATGATATACGATATGATCATTATATAGGCATTGACATTTGACTTTTTTGCTTGTGAGTGGATTTTTTTCGAGCTGAAAAGACATTTAAAGAATGATGCATCAATACAAGTTGTCACCGCCATTAACAGCCATATGTGTGGTATTAATTCCTCAAAGTTTGACGTGATCTTCTCATCTTTTCTACTGATTATCGTGTGTCTGATTTAAATACGCGTCATTATGAAACTTGATAAAAATATCAAACATAGTTAACCACCTTTTTCTTCATTTATTTTCTATTTTCTAAGGGAATGAATATAAAGAAATGTTAACAGAGATTTACCATTTGGTGTCTCTGTCACTCCTTAAATGAGTTTTAGGTAATGGTAAACCTTTTCCTCACACCAAAAGGTATAAATTTAATAATTCCTTTATAAAGAGAGCCATGAATCCTTCTAGCGCCCGAGAGGTATTTATAACCAGCAAGTATCTGGTCGTCTATTGCCAATAATACACGCATATTGATACCATTGTGTATTCGTTTTGCCCTTGAGGTATAGTAAAATATATTCATTCAGAGTCCAGATCTACCAACACTTGATTCTCTCAGCGTCCTTCAAGTTATAAAGTTTACAAGGTCAAATGCAAAGTATGAAGATATATTAGATTTTTTCAACGGCTGCCAACCTTCCAATCATTGACATATAAAGTCCGTGATTACTATAATGCTACAAAATGTGCTACTGAAATGTATGCTCGAGTAGATATTTTCTATAAATTCTGGTCTTCCTGTCATTTTCTGTTTATGTAAATGTTTTATGTGATTGATACCCTTTGTATTTTGAAATAAGAAGATAAAACAAGTTTGTAAACGTTGGTACTATGTTGTTTATAGGGAACTGTAAATCGTTTTAAGATTAGTGAATTTAGTGACAAAATCGGTTTGGTTTAATTAAAGTGATTTAAAGCTTTTATACACTAACACTTTCTAAACGACTGAGATCTCTACTGCTCATTTTTATGTCGTATTAATGATGACCTCATCCTTCTATTGAAGTTTTACAGTGCATTTTGCTGATTCACGTGTTTAACGTTTATTCAATTTAAAAACATCTTTCTGTCTCTTTCAAGATTATGTTTCAAAACCAAACAACACAAATTTTTAATTTTACAAGATATTAAAACATGTTTTAACAAGTTTGTGTTGTCTTTGACATTAGGAGTAGAAATCAAAGGCACTGTATCGATTTCTATGCAGTTTTTCCGTACTAACTGTGAGATCCTAGTTCAATACGGTTCAATACAGCACGTAACAAAATATTCTTAACCGCTAAACTACCGTTTATTATTGATCCTAGATTAAAGTGTTGCTATATCTTACTCAATCGAGTTTTGACTTCGAATCAGTCGATCAAAAACCTAATATCTTGTTTAATGTACTTCCCCACAGTCACTTAACTCCATTGCTCTCTGATACAGAGTTTAATCATTTGGGAGTGAGGGATCAATTTGTCTCTGAAACATGTACTTTACTTTGAATGACTTAAAGGGACAGTAGCACGTTTTTATTGGGAATATAAAGTGATGTCAGGAAAATGAAAACAAATGGTTCCAATTGAAAGACAATGTATTCAAACTAAATGAAGCGGTAAAAATTCAAATATATAGTGTAAAGTTTAGCCATGCGATACCTTTTTCTTACAGAAAATGAATCAAGGGTGTTCACAAAACATGGCCGCCAATGGACTTTATGTGAATCTTAAAATTTTGTCCTCTGACTATGGCTGATTGGCTTGTGCAATGAGATTTATGACACTATCAAAATAATATATTTAGCATTAACATACAATTATCAGTGAAAATGTTAAAATATAAAATTATCAAAGAACGTGCTACTGCCCCTTTAATATTGGTAGAAATTTATTTTTTAAATAATCAGGAGTAGTTTCAAATTGGCTAAGTGTACAAACGTATTTCAGTTTTCAAATTCATTACCAAATATTTTATTTTTTTAAAGAATCTTAAACTAGAAGCGGTTACAAATTGAAGATAAATTGTTTACTTCGCCATCCTCTGTTACTGAAAATTTGTCCAAATTCTTAAAACCTAGTTACGTTTTCTATTGCAAAGACAAAGCCCTAGAGAGCTGCATATTGTGAAGAGTGTCGAATGTTGGGTTCTAATGGTACATTTCTAAACTTTATATCCGCTGAAAGAACTTAAATGATTTTACTCTATGAAATATACCATATAATAGATGTATTCTTAAAAAACTCAAAAACATAATGAGCAATTTCGTATCATATTCTTATACGTTCATATGTAACATTTTGATATTGATAAGGAAGCAAACTATTCATGTATAGATTTTATATCAAAGTTTGATCGTTCTTGGCAAAACAAGGTTTAGTTGTAGAACACACACTTGAATTCGACATATCGATGTAACAGGTGACAAGTGCTTTCCAGGCCAATATCTTAAAGGGTCAATAAATGGTGTTATTCACAAATGAGATACCCTGATTTGTTGTCCCTATAGCAAATATGCGATATTTTGCTGTACATTATTGGAAGCTACCGTTCCGTGACGTTGGTTTTACCTGCTATGTGTAGTCGTGCGTAAACATCTTTATCTAGGTTATTTAGAGTATACAAGGGTACTGCATACTCGGATGGTATATCACCCCGAACTGTTCAGGATATGTTTTAAGACATTCTGCTTGTATTCCTAGGTTACTTTATAGTTTAAGGAAATACGTCGTGTCAAGCAGTGACAATATTTGCTACTCACATAGATATAGATGTGTTAAAGGGATATTGATGTGTGTTTTAAATGGATAGCAAGATGTGATTCGTAAGGAATACAAATCTGCATCATTCTTGATCTGGTTTTATGATCTACAAGTCGTTTTGTTCGATTCCTGGCAAAATATATCACCTTGTTGACCTTGGTTTGTTGACTGTGGCTTAAATAGAACTTCATCATGGGTGGCTGGTTTAGTTCAAGGTATGTATTGCATTGGATACACTTACATAATATGACATGGTTGATTGTTCAACAAATTTACATGTATAATATCGTTTTTTATATGATCGGATTTTATATCCAAAAATTGCTTAATTTAAACATTGAGATATTGCTTGTTTATAACATATCAAAATCTTTTTAATGAATGAATAATCTTTTACATGAGTGCCAGTTGATCAATCATTACTTTACTTAAAAAGTAGCAAGTAAATCTAACTTAAACTTTTCATTTATATTCTTTAAAGTTTGCTCCTAGTCTTTTTTCGAATACAAAGTTTAGGGAGAATATCTTAAGGCAAAGACACTTAAATGTCTATATCATCCCGATATCGCCATTTTAGTAACTGTCATATTGCAGTTTGTATAACAAGAACATTAAAAGTTGGTACATAGATTTACATGTACATAGAAATGCATTTCACTTTTTACCAATATCTGCAAATTCAGATGCAACCGTAAGGCATTAACTTTAATGCAGGTGGCCACAGGGTCGCTGAGGTCTATCGTTATATGTTATAAGTCATGCTCCAGTTGTTGCCATTTGATGTTCTTCAACATACGTCATAACATACTATTAGAAACAACATAATATTAAATCATAATTTAACCATTATAAAGCTGTGTTTTTCTGTACTGAAATTTCGAAAATGTAATAATTTCGTCAATCCAACTTTTCTCAGAGTAAGTCATGCTCCAGTTGTTGCCATTTAATGTTCTTCAATATACTTCATTTAATACTATTAGAAACAGCATGCTATTAATTCATAACCTAACCATTATAAAGTTGTGTTTGTTGTAAGGAAATTTCGATAATGTAATAATTTCGTCAATTTTTCTCAGAGTAAGTCAGTTCCGTTTGTTGCCATTTAATGTTCTTCAATATAAGTCATTAAATTCTATTAGAAGCAACATGCTATTAAATCATAATTAAACCATTATAAAGCTGTCTATGTTGTAAGGAAATTTCGACTAATAATGTAATAATTCCACCGATCTAACTTTTCTCAGAGAATTAAGAGAATTTATTATCTAAATAATAGCAAATGTCAACAGAATTAATCATTTCTGTTCAAACTGATATTAAAATTTGTATCACATATCTTACATACATAATTATGATTATTGTAATTAAATATAAGCATCCCTTATTCAAGCTAAAGTATTGTAGATACTTATAACATAGCTTAGACGTAGAAGTTGAGATACGAAGGGTGATGACATTTTATGGAATTACAACTTCTTTATTCTATATAGTTGATGTTTGGAAATGAAAACACTTTCTTGAAAACTGATTATTATCTATATGTCGAAATGTCGCCAACCAAGAATCAAAATGATATTTATCCACAAATTTGCTTTCATCATCTGTCAGAAAAGGAAGTTTTTTGTTATTATCTAACCTATCAATGAATGCTAGAGAAACCTATCAATGAATGCTAGAGAATATGACCAGATGTTTTGTTTTTTTAACTAAAGTAACAATATTCTGACTTTTTTATCAAAATTAACGAAGGTCAAAGATGTCTTTGTTTACAATATTTGAATATACAAACCATCAAGAGAAATTAATGATACCAAGCAGACAAATATAAAACGAACATTTTATTTTCGTCCACGAAAAGGCGCATACCTGAATGCATTAATACCGATGGTGTCCTTACGTGATATTGGTGAACAATTGTGTCAGTATCATCTGAATTCTGTTTTTCTTAAAAAAGGTGATAATCTTGTGTCTGTTGTTTTGAGAACCTATGATGCCTTAGACTTGTTATTTTGGGGGTTAATAAAAGTACATTAACAATGAATTCCGTTTATAGTGATTGTCATGGTTTGTACCAGTGTATCAAACTTTATTTCACTCAAATACTTTACGTCACTTTTTAATTTTGTCTGTTCAAAATGAGCGTTATACTTTCTTTTGTACGGCAGTTTACTCACGGTTAAAATGACATATAGGAATAACAAACATGAGGAAGAAAAGATTTACTTAATACAACTTCTTTATTGTGAATATACATAAATAATACGGGGTATATGCTTTATCTTATGCCAATGTGAGTGCCCTATCAATTATGTGGATTAGGCTTGGATTACAAGGGCACATACAGTTCAGTAAACAGAAACGGTAAAACATAAATGAGAGTCGTATATGTGAATAAGAAGAATATATTCTGAGCGCACCGTCACAGATAATTACAGTTGCTTTAACTAACTTTTTTGCGGGCAAATCATATTTCTTGAAAGCAGTGTCAGGTATTTTGATAGTTCTCTTGCATCATGACTGCCCGAGGGGAAAGGTAGGAAAACATGTTATTTAATTACACTGGATTCTATGCATACAAAGCAGTTGTTATTAATTTTCCGTACTGAGTATTACTCTTCGCTATGTTTCGTAAACACTGTTTTAGGAAAAGGTATGTACTGTGTTTTGGTTATACATGTAATACTTTTTGACAGGTTATGTTCATGTTGTAGGTATGTATATTCTGTTACTTACTACCTTCCTAAGAGTACATTCTAAAACTTAAAAAAACGTGTTGTTCGTTTATACTCAAGTGTTCGCATAATTCCCTCGCAACAAATCTTATAATGTCTTCAAAATAAGAGGTTGCAACTATTAAAATAATAGACGCTACATCAACGAGCGCAAAAGCATTAATATATATAAAAGCCGGAGCGGTATTGATATAAGCATTTGCTTGTTTACCAATCCGGGTCCTTCTTTTAAACCATATATATAAAAGCTACTAAGTAAGAACCTTTGTAGAATTATGTTAAATTACCTTTGATAAGTGTTTCATAAGTGTTATTTAAATATTGTCTTCATTTAACTAAATATTTTACTTTTAAGCCACAAACTGAGTTATTCTAGAATAAATACATCGAACGGTTTTCAAGAATAAAGAAAATCGAGTAACATAAATAAATTTCATTCAAATATGTATAAACCTACACATTTCATCATCAGAAATAATTCGGTCATTAACTCCTCCTAATTTCGTCACTGTCCTCTTAATTGACAAATCAGTGAGTGGATATGAAGCAAGACTGCTTAGTGAACACAGAAACTATAGTATCGGGCGTCAGGAATGTGGAAATCCTTGTTCAGTGTCAATGATCCCACAAGTGCTATTTTCCTGTTGTTTTCCCATATATAACTCCGATATCTGGGCCATTGAACACTGGATTTGTTCCTTGTCTCATTATCCCTAAAGGTAATTTTTTGCGATTTTCGTTTCACAAATTTTCGCGTTTTTTTCTTCTGATTAAATCAGCATTTCCAATATTCATCCTTAGCAGGCAAGGAATTATAGTGTACTCTTTAGAGGGGAAAAATCAACTATGCGGTATTCAAACTTTGATATGTACTTCGGATTAGTTTCATAATTTAAATGTGTGTGCATGCACTGTGATTGCAGAAAAAAACAATGAGGCGGAGCATGTTTTTGGAATGATCCAAAATTACCGTTCCTTGGCGGCGATTCATTCAGTGCTTTCTTTCACCGTGACTTAACAGTTCAAATACTTACGATTCTTTGGGCAATAGATATTTCAGATTACAATGGTTATGATATGATATAAGCATATGTAGATTTATACAACTGATGCATTTAATGCTTATTTGTTTTCTTATCTCATGATATCATTCCTTCTTCTGGTGTTGTTATTCGTCATGACAAGCCTTTATGAACCTCTTTAAACTTTAACTTGAATGAAAGTAGCCATTGAGCTGAAGTGCTTCTTATTGGTTCAATGTTTGCGATAAAATGTAAGTACTAAAAACGTCTAGAATACTGTAGTATATCAATGAGGTACTCTGCTGTCAGATACGCAATTCAGGTTTATATCCGGTGTTCGCTATACGCATATAATTTTAATGATATTATATAGGGGCGGGCCTTGAAAATTTCTTCGTATATCCGAGTGTTCGCTATATCCGTGTTCGCTATATCCGTGTTTTACTGTATATATATATATTTCTATCTTGTCAGTACTTAGTTCTTATTTTTTACATTGTAAACAACAAGGTTCGACTCAATATAAATTATGATACTCAGATTTTGCATATCAAATTATCCAGAAAAAAAATAGAGTAGACTGACATTGATAACCTACAGCTACACTGCATACCCAAGGCAATAGCTATATAACAGTTTATTGACATGAACATTTGACAGGAATGCGGCCTTGTCCATTCAATATACCAAGTATAGTGTACGATAAGAATCAATTCCTTGTATTAACACACGTGTCGACAGCTTGTTTACCTGGGCCTTCCATTGCGTGTTACCATATATTTGCTGTAACGTTATGATACATTCAGGTTGATTTACACTCTTTATACTGTAGCTTTACAATACGACAATGTAAATTTTGGTTTCGTCATTAGTATAACATCTTTTCTGTCAAAAAGGTAGGTTAGCTCTCTCTTTCTGAAATTCAGTTTAACAAATCTATGCCTTTTCTAAACTTTCCTTTACAATTGATAGTTTAGCTCTTTTCATCTAGATTCTTGTAAGTAGAAATTATGGCATATTTTATGTTTCAGGATTTGCTCTGTATTTTGTTAGATATTTAAAAGAATTGTTTCACATTTTGTTCCTTTTTGTAAGATAACCTTGTTTCTTCCAGTCGCAACTCCGACTCCAACAGCGGAGACAGAAGTGAAGTCACTTTAACCTCGCTTCAGCCGATACCGGGAGCAGACGACATCCCCATTTCCGGTCCAAGCTCCCCAAGGTCAACCGTCCCCCCTTCTCGACCAGCAGACGACATGTACAGATACAGATACAACTATCCCCGGTCCTTCAACTTCTCTTCGAGGTTTGGAATTTTCAATAATATAATAACTTCATTTCAGTTTCAAGGAACATCATTTTAACCGTTCTTGAGCTAGGTTAAATTTTTCCTTGTAGGGGTGAAAGTGTAAAAACATTTACCCTACCAGGAAGCGAACTTATTCTAACAAGGCTGTCCTCTAAACACCCCTGTTACTCGCATCTTTTGCGTGAACCGATGATTTTCTCACAGTGATGTAGTATTTATTAGCGAGCTGATTGTGTCATAGGCCGGGGTTCGAATCCCGTTGGATAACATTTGAGACTTGGGTCCCGTATTGATTTGTTCCGGGGCAAGGTTCTTTAATCTTACCACATTACAATCATTGAACCAAATGTTGAATTTAAGCTTGTAGCCTTGCGTTTTATAATACATTTCCAATCTAATGTTGGACAAGTTGTATACGTGAAAAAAAAATGTCAACTTGACTGTTACCATGGATATTTTCCCAGGTATGACAGATACCGCCACTATCGATACAGTAGACGGTACCCCTGGTACACGTTGCCCCGGAGTCGACCCCGCCCAGCCGAGAGGGACAGATCCTTCTGGGAGAGGGATGATGACAGGAGGACACGGCCCACATACCCCACTCGCAGACCCAGTGAGTCATTCACTTTACTTACCAGAACAGACGCAGACCCACTGAGTCATACACTTAACTTACCAGAACAGACGCAGACCCAGTGAGTCATACAATTTACTTACCAGAACAGACGCAGACCCAGTGAGTCATATACTTTACTTAACAGAACAGACGCAGACCCAGTGAGTCATATACTTTACTTACCAGAACAGACGCAGACCAAGTGAGTCATATACTTTACTTACCAGAACAGACGCAGACCAAGTGTGTCCATACTTTACTTACCAGAACAGACGCAGACCCAGTGAGTCACACACTTTACTTACCAGAACAGACGCAGACCCAGTGAGTCATACACTTTACTTACCAGAACAGACGCAGACCCAGTAGGTCATACACTTTACTTACCAGAACAGACGCAGACCCAGTGAGTCATACACTTTACTTACCAGAACAGACGCAGACCCAGTGAGTCATATACTTTACTTACCAGAACAGACGCAGACCAAGTGTGTCAATACTTTACTCACCAGAACAGACTCAGACCCAGTGAGTCATACACTTTACTTACCAGAACAGACGCAGACCCAGTGAGTCATATACTTTACTTACCAGAACAGACGCAGACCCAGTGAGACATACACTTTACTTACCAGAACAGACGCAGACCCAGTGAGTCATACACTTTACTTACCAGAACAGACGCAGACCAAGTGAGTCATACACTTTACTTACCAGAACAGACGCAGACCCAGTGAGTCATACACTTTACTTACCAGAACAGACGCAGACCCAGTGAGTCATATACTTTACTTACCAGAACAGACGCAGACCAAGTGTGTCAATACTTTACTTACCAGAACAGACGCAGACCCAGTGAGTCATACACTTTACTTACCAGAACAGACGCAGACCCAGTGAGTCATACACTTTACTTACCAGAACAGACGCAGACCAAGTGAGTCATACACTTTACTTACCAGAACAGACGCAGACCCAGTGAGTCGTATACTTTACTTAACACATCAGACGCAGACCAAGTGTGTCCTTACCAGAACAGACGCAGATCCAGTGAGTCACACACTTTACTTACCAGAACAGACGCAGACCCAGTGAGTCATACACTTTACTTACCAGAACAGACGCAGACCCACTGAGTCATACACTTTACTTAACAGATCAGACGCTGACCCAGTGAGTCATACACTTTACTTACCAGAACAGACGCAGACCCAGTGAGTCATACACTTTACTTACCAGAACAGACGCAGATCAAGTGAGTCATATACTTTACTTAACAGATCAGACGCAGACCAAGTGAGTCGTTCACTTTACTTACCAGAACAGACGCAGACCCAGTGAGTCATATACTTTACTAACCAGAACAGACGCAGACCCAGTGAGTCGTACACTTTACTTACCAGAACAGACGCAGACCCAGTGAGTCATATACTTTACTAACCAGAACAGACGCAGACCCAGTGAGTCATATACTTTACTTACCAGAACAGACGCAGACCAAGTGAGTCCTATACTTTACTTACCAGAACAGACGCAGACCCAGTGAGTCATATACTTTACTTACCAGAACAGACACAGACCCAGTGAGTCATATACTTTACTTACCAGAACAGACACAGACCCAGTGAGTCAGACACTTTACATACTTGAACTGACACAGACCAAATGAGTCCTATACTTTACTTACCAGAACAGACGCAGACCCAGTGAGTCATACACTTTACTTACTTGAACCGACACTGACCCAGTGAGTCATACACTTTACTTACTTGAACCGACACAGACCAAATGAGTCCTATACTTAACTTACTTGAACCGACGCAGATCCAGTGAGTCATACACTTTACTTAACAGAACAGACGCAGACCCAGTGAGTCATATACTTTACTTACCAAAACAGACGCAGACCCAGTGAGTCATACACTTTACTTACCAGAACAGACGCAGACCCAGTGAGTCATATACTTTCCTTACCAGAACAGACGCGGACCAAGTGAGTCATATACTTTACTTACCAGAACAGACGCAGACCAAGTGTGTCCATACTTTACTTACCAGAACAGACGCAGACCCAGTGAGTCACACACTTTACTTACCAGAACAGACGCAGACCCAGTGAGTCATACACTTTACTTACCAGAACAGACGCAGACCCAGTAGGTCATACACTTTACTTACCAGAACAGACGCAGACCCAGTGAGTCATACACTTTACTTACCAGAACAGACGCAGACCCAGTGAGTCATATACTTTACTTACCAGAACAGACGCAGACCAAGTGTGTCAATACTTTACTTACCAGAACAGACGCAGACCCAGTGAGTCATATACTTTACTTAAAACATCAGACGCAGACCAAGTTTGTCCATACTTTACTTACCAGAACAGACGCAGACCCAGTGAGTCACACACTTTACTTACCAGAACAGACGCAGACCCAGTGAGTCATACACTTTACTTACCAGAACAGACGCAGACCCACTGAGTCATACACTTTACTTAACAGATCAGACGCTGACCCAGTGAGTCATACACTTTACTTACCAGAACAGACGCAGACCCAGTGAGTCATACACTTAACTTACCAGAACAGACGCAGATCAAGTGAGTCATATACTTTACTTAACAGATCAGACGCAGACAAAGTGAGTCGTACACTTTACTTACCAGAACAGACGCAGACCCAGTGAGTCACACACTTTACTTACCAGAACAGACGCAGACCCAGTGAGTCATACACTTTACTTACCAGAACAGACGCAGACCCACTGAGTCATACACTTTACTTAACAGATCAGACGCTGACCCAGTGAGTCATACACTTTACTTACCAGAACAGACGCAGACCCAGTGAGTCATACACTTAACTTACCAGAACAGACGCAGATCAAGTGAGTCATATACTTTACTTAACAGATCAGACGCAGACCAAGTGAGTCGTACACTTTACTTACCAGAACAGACGCAGACCCAGTGAGTCATATACTTTACTAACCAGAACAGACGCAGACCAAGTGAGTCGTACACTTTACTTACCAGAACAGACGCAGACCCAGTGAGTCATATACTTTACTTACCAGAACAGACGCAGACCCAGTGAGTCATACACTTTACTTACCAGAACAGACGCAGACCCAGTGAGTCATATACTTTACTTACCAGAACAGACGCAGACCAAGTGTGTCAATACTTTACTCACCAGAACAGACTCAGACCCAGTGAGTCATACACTTTACTTACCAGAACAGACGCAGACCCAGTGAGTCATATACTTTACTTACCAGAACAGACGCAGACCCAGTGAGACATACACTTTACTTACCAGAACAGACGCAGACCCAGTGAGTCATACACTTTACTTACCAGAACAGACGCAGACCAAGTGAGTCATACACTTTACTTACCAGAACAGACGCAGACCCAGTGAGTCATACACTTTACTTACCAGAACAGACGCAGACCCAGTGAGTCATATACTTTACTTACCAGAACAGACGCAGACCAAGTGTGTCAATACTTTACTTACCAGAACAGACGCAGACCCAGTGAGTCATACACTTTACTTACCAGAACAGACGCAGACCCAGTGAGTCATACACTTTACTTACCAGAACAGACGCAGACCAAGTGAGTCATACACTTTACTTACCAGAACAGACGCAGACCCAGTGAGTCGTATACTTTACTTAACACATCAGACGCAGACCAAGTGTGTCCTTACCAGAACAGACGCAGATCCAGTGAGTCACACACTTTACTTACCAGAACAGACGCAGACCCAGTGAGTCATACACTTTACTTACCAGAACAGACGCAGACCCACTGAGTCATACACTTTACTTAACAGATCAGACGCTGACCCAGTGAGTCATACACTTTACTTACCAGAACAGACGCAGACCCAGTGAGTCATACACTTTACTTACCAGAACAGACGCAGATCAAGTGAGTCATATACTTTACTTAACAGATCAGACGCAGACCAAGTGAGTCGTTCACTTTACTTACCAGAACAGACGCAGACCCAGTGAGTCATATACTTTACTAACCAGAACAGACGCAGACCCAGTGAGTCGTACACTTTACTTACCAGAACAGACGCAGACCCAGTGAGTCATATACTTTACTAACCAGAACAGACGCAGACCCAGTGAGTCATATACTTTACTTACCAGAACAGACGCAGACCAAGTGAGTCCTATACTTTACTTACCAGAACAGACGCAGACCCAGTGAGTCATATACTTTACTTACCAGAACAGACACAGACCCAGTGAGTCATATACTTTACTTACCAGAACAGACACAGACCCAGTGAGTCAGACACTTTACATACTTGAACTGACACAGACCAAATGAGTCCTATACTTTACTTACCAGAACAGACGCAGACCCAGTGAGTCATACACTTTACTTACTTGAACCGACACTGACCCAGTGAGTCATACACTTTACTTACTTGAACCGACACAGACCAAATGAGTCCTATACTTAACTTACTTGAACCGACGCAGATCCAGTGAGTCATACACTTTACTTAACAGAACAGACGCAGACCCAGTGAGTCATATACTTTACTTACCAAAACAGACGCAGACCCAGTGAGTCATACACTTTACTTACCAGAACAGACGCAGACCCAGTGAGTCATATACTTTCCTTACCAGAACAGACGCGGACCAAGTGAGTCATATACTTTACTTACCAGAACAGACGCAGACCAAGTGTGTCCATACTTTACTTACCAGAACAGACGCAGACCCAGTGAGTCACACACTTTACTTACCAGAACAGACGCAGACCCAGTGAGTCATACACTTTACTTACCAGAACAGACGCAGACCCAGTAGGTCATACACTTTACTTACCAGAACAGACGCAGACCCAGTGAGTCATACACTTTACTTACCAGAACAGACGCAGACCCAGTGAGTCATATACTTTACTTACCAGAACAGACGCAGACCAAGTGTGTCAATACTTTACTTACCAGAACAGACGCAGACCCAGTGAGTCATATACTTTACTTAAAACATCAGACGCAGACCAAGTTTGTCCATACTTTACTTACCAGAACAGACGCAGACCCAGTGAGTCACACACTTTACTTACCAGAACAGACGCAGACCCAGTGAGTCATACACTTTACTTACCAGAACAGACGCAGACCCACTGAGTCATACACTTTACTTAACAGATCAGACGCTGACCCAGTGAGTCATACACTTTACTTACCAGAACAGACGCAGACCCAGTGAGTCATACACTTAACTTACCAGAACAGACGCAGATCAAGTGAGTCATATACTTTACTTAACAGATCAGACGCAGACCAAGTGAGTCGTACACTTTACTTACCAGAACAGACGCAGACCCAGTGAGTCATATACTTTACTAACCAGAACAGACGCAGACCAAGTGAGTCGTACACTTTACTTACCAGAACAGACGCAGACCCAGTGAGTCATATACTTTACTAACCAGAACAGACGCAGACCCAGTGAGTCATATACTTTACTTACCAGAACAGACGCAGACCAAGTGAGTCCTATACTTTACTTACCAGAACAGACGCAGACCCAGTGAGTCATATACTTTACTTACCAGAACAGACACAGACCCAGTGAGTCATATACTTTACTTACCAGAACAGACACAGACCCAGTGAGTCATACACTTTACATACTTGAACTGACACAGACCAAATGAGTCCTATACTTTACTTACCAGAACAGACGCAGACCCAGTGAGTCATACACTTTACTTATTTGAACCGACACAGACCAAATGAGTCCTATACTTTACTTACTTGAACCGACGCAGACCCAGTGAGTCATACACTTTACTTACCAGAACAGACGCAGACCCAGTGTGTCCATACTTTACTTACCAGAACAGACGCAGACCCAGTGAGTCACACACTTTACTTACCAGAACAGACGCAGACCCAGTGAGTCATACACTTTACTTACCAGAACAGACGCAGACCCAGTAGGTCATACACTTTACTTACCAGAACAGACGCAGACCCAGTGAGTCATACACTTTACTTACCAGAACAGACGCAGACCCAGTGAGTCATATACTTTACTTACCAGAACAGACGCAGACCAAGTGTGTCAATACTTTACTTACCAGAACAGACGCAGACCCAGTGAGTCATATACTTTACTTAAAACATCAGACGCAGACCAAGTTTGTCCATACTTTACTTACCAGAACAGACGCAGACCCAGTGAGTCACACACTTTACTTACCAGAACAGACGCAGACCCAGTGAGTCATACACTTTACTTACCAGAACAGACGCAGACCCACTGAGTCATACACTTTACTTAACAGATCAGACGCTGACCCAGTGAGTCATACACTTTACTTACCAGAACAGACGCAGACCCAGTGAGTCATACACTTAACTTACCAGAACAGACGCAGATCAAGTGAGTCATATACTTTACTTAACAGATCAGACGCAGACCAAGTGAGTCGTACACTTTACTTACCAGAACAGACGCAGACCCAGTGAGTCATATACTTTACTAACCAGAACAGACGCAGACCAAGTGAGTCGTACACTTTACTTACCAGAACAGACGCAGACCCAGTGAGTCATATACTTTACTAACCAGAACAGACGCAGACCCAGTGAGTCATATACTTTACTTACCAGAACAGACGCAGACCAAGTGAGTCCTATACTTTACTTACCAGAACAGACGCAGACCCAGTGAGTCATATACTTTACTTACCAGAACAGACACAGACCCAGTGAGTCATATACTTTACTTACCAGAACAGACACAGACCCAGTGAGTCATACACTTTACATACTTGAACTGACACAGACCAAATGAGTCCTATACTTTACTTACCAGAACAGACGCAGACCCAGTGAGTCATACACTTTACTTATTTGAACCGACACAGACCAAATGAGTCCTATACTTTACTTACTTGAACCGACGCAGACCCAGTGAGTCATACACTTTACTTACCAGAACAGACGCAGACCCAGTGAGTCATATACTTTACTTAACAGAACAGACGCAGACCCAGTGAGTCATATACTTTACTTACTTGAACAGACGCAGACCCAGTGAGTCTTATACTTTACTTACTTGAACCGGCGTACACCCAGTGAGTCATATACTTTATTTACTTGAACCGACGTACACCCAGTGAGTCATATACTTTACTTACTTGAACCGACGTACACCCAGTGAGTCATATACTTTACTTACTTGAACCGACGTACACCCAGTGAGTCATATACTTTACTTACTTGAACCGACGTACACGGTGTTACGCTCGAGAAAATACAGTTATCACAAATGAATGCATCCAATCGTGTCTTTCATTCCAGCTGAGGAACCCGAGGAACCCAAACCTGAAGTTCCCGCAGCTGTCCTCCCCACCAAGTTGAAAGTGGAGAATATCAATCTTCATATCCAGGACAACGCGGTAGATCACCACACCGAGGACTATGAGTGCTTGGAGGCCCGGGTCCGCCAATTTGATGACGAGAAGATGCCAGCCGAGTTAGTGGTCAGAAGGGGTCAGGAATTCAAGATGACCATTGAGTTTAACCGGGCCTATGACATTCAGAAGAACGATATCACCCTCACATTCAACTTGGGTAAGTGACGTTTATAAGGACAGTAGCAGCATAAATAAGAAACATGGTAACCGTCGTTTTGTATTAGTTATAGTTGCACCATGGATAAATGTCATTTATGCGAGTGTCAGTGGCAGCCAAGTGAAAAAATGATTTTTTATCGGTAAATTCAAACAGTAAAAAGTCAATGCTTTTCGTCGAAATGTTCTTTATCATCTGACAAACAATAGTTTCATTTCAACTGAGTTCTTATTAAGGAGGTTATCCTGCGTCAATCTAAAATGATTTTGTAGGACGTTACTACTATTTTACAATATTAAAAATTACACGCAAACATCACCACGGTCAAATATCATTTATATAATTCTACGCTCCCTGAATTTCATGTAAATTGAATGTTTAATTCACCTTTATCAATACTGGGTACTCAGGAGAGGACTACAAACCGAACAAGGCTCTCAGCGCTGACTTCAAAGTAAACGAGGACGGAAAGACGCCATATATGCCTAAAAAATGGGGAGCAAGAAAGCTGAAGACGTCAGGCAACTCGCTGACCATAGCAGTGTTCATACCGGCCTCCGCTCCTATAGGTAACGTTATACTGTGTAAAAGGAGCAGCAGCACGTTTTTTGATAATTTCATATTTCAATTTTTTCACTGATAATCGAAATTAATGCTAAATGTTTTATTTTGACAGTTTCAAAAATCTAATTGCACATGCCAATCATCCATAGTCGAAAGACAAAGAATGAAGATAAAGGAAAAGGAATCATATGGCTAAACTTTACGTTATATATTTGAATTATTACTGCTCCTTTTTAGTTTAAATACATTGTCTTTCAATTGGAACCATTAAATTTCATTTTCTTAACATCACCTTCTTTCCCCCAAAAACGTTCTACTGCCCCTTAAAAGCTTAGTATAGAGGGGGAAGTAAGAAAAGGACCTTCGCGAGGACCTACCGTCAAAGAATGACAGCTGTCCAATGAAGCGACCAAGGCAGAGGGCTTTGTCTGATACCGAGGGCAAGGGCATTCTTTGACGGAAAGCACGAGGGAGAGGTCCTTCTCATTCTTATAAACCGAAGATTTTCATTGTCCCCCGCCGCCGCGAAGTATTCAGCTCCGTACGTCCGTCAGTGCGTACGTCCGTACGTCTGTACGTCCGTACGTCCGTCCCGCTTCTTGTTAGCGCGATATCTAATGAACCGCTCAACCTAGAATTTTCAAACTTGGTACCAGTCTTCATCTGGGGAATACGCAGACCTGAAAAGTTTTCGGTGACCTTGACCTCATTTTCAAGGTCACAGCGAGACTTTGACCAGTTTTGAAAATGTTGTTAGCGCGATATCTTATGAACCGCTCAACCTTGAGTCTTCAAACTAGGTACCAGTTTTCATCTGGATAATACGCAAACACCAATTGATTTGGGTGATCATGACGTCATTTTGACAGTTTTTAAAAATGTTGTTGGCGCGATATTTTGTGAACCAATGTATTAAGTATCTTCCCATTGGTGCCAATTATTTGGAGAATATGCATGCACCAATCTGTACTCATCTTTATTTCGGAATATGCAAACGCCAAACAATTTGGGTGACCTTTCATGTCAAAGATGCTGAAAACCAATGACATTCTCATAAGAATAATAACAATTGAATGAAATATTCTTGATTGCGGCGGGGGACATGGTCACATTACACATTACACTCAACTAAATGCCTTTTCAAATACATACTTATTTGTTTTTCAATTATTTAATGTCATGTGAAATATTTGATGCAAATTCTTGTTCAACTTCAACTTTGCCGTTTCCGGGTTTTAACAAGAATTATGTTCCAAAACGGCCCAAAACATTGAAATTGTTTTTAAACCCACACATTGTTGAAATTGTTAACATAGATGTTTTGAGCGTTCAGGGGTCACAGTTTAATTCTGTTCATTCATTGATATGATTGGGTAGATGAGCGACGCTCTATTTTGCCTTTTGTATTGCTTTTTAAGCAGAATCTTTATTCGTTAATATAACTGTCTTCATTACAGGCGAATGGGCGTTCGCAGTGAGAACCATAGTTGACGTAGAAAACGGAAAGGACATAATCTGGCAATGCAACTCCGGGGAGGATATCAACGTGCTCTTTAACCCCTGGTGTAAAGGTACAGTCTGTCGAGCAATCTCAGTTAAATCAGATCGAACCTAACATGTTTCTGACCTTAGTATTTCTCTATGGAGTCGTGAACCGTTGTACTCACGCCAACGTCCTATCGGGGAATTTTTGTTGAAACAAAATTCAAGAGTACTTCACTGTTATATGGAACAAAAACATTATTTTCAGTGCCTTGATGTTTTTGCGTGAAGTTAAAAGACATTTTGGTTCGTATCAGACAATATCAACGAGCTAAGAGAACATGATGATATGAATGGGATAGCAGTTTAGCATAAATTTAGGAATTATAGTCGTGATACTCTCCTTTGATGTAATTGTTATCTTATTCTTTTGTTAGTGTTATTGTTATGTTATCATCATGTCAATATGTAAAATTACTGTACTCTCATTTACCAAATTTGCAAACGGTATAAGGATATATAACGAAACGTCGCTATTTTTCAAATAAAGAAGTTGATAATTCATTTACTTGTCTTCTTGATATTTCAAACTTCTAAAATGACCCACAAACAATTCAGCTGTGTGTTGTATGTTTGCAGAGGACACGGTATATATGGAAAGCGAGAAGTGGCGGAATGAAGCAGTGTTGAATGATGACGGGGTCCAGTACAAGGGCAGCTACAGGAAGATGTCGGCCAGTACTTGGCACTACGGACAGGTACACTACACTAGCCCTTCATCTAAATTGACCAACAGCACAGACCCTTGATCACTGAACGACCCAAATATCCGAGATTCAAGATTTCAAAACATATGTATCAGTATTCAGGCCTTCAGCCCTAAGTGTGTGTTTAACACACTTTAAAGGTGATGAAAAAACAACTTAATGCATAAAATCAAAGACAACGTTACTTGTTTAACCTTATTTTCACGCGCAAGCTTCATACAAATCCGTATGAACCAGCCATGCTCCACCAAGTGAGTTCAGTGCCTCATTTTATCAACACAGTTCGACAACGGAGTCCTAGATTGCGCTTTCCATCTGGTACGGAAAGCTTATGGGGACCGGGCCACGCCTGCTATGGGCAATGCAGCGTCCGTGTCTCGTCAAATATCGAAGTTGGTGAGTACGCAAAATTCATTTATCAAATATAAGAAAGGAGCCTCGGAAAATTTGAATTTTCACTACAGGTCAGGACTTGCTTTTCGAGAGGGTTTTGTTAATGTAAACTTGTTCTTAACTACAATCTTAGTGTTAGTCTAGGTACATGTATATATAATACTTCATTTATTCAGAAGTCGGTGGGGAGATAAACGGCCCCCAAACAGGGTTCCAAATAAGGTGAATGCTGAGTCATACTTGATAAAATTAAGTGCTAAATTAAATTGTTCTTTGTTACTTTTATTCTGTAAAGAAGTTAATTTCCCTGTGAACACATTCAATTTCATCGAAAGTAATCAGCTCAATAGCTGAACTATGACACCGATAGGGAGTGCCCTTCCCAAACGAATATATTGTACCACCCCCCCCCCCCCCCCCCCCCTTTACGTATTGCATTAGATAATATTGAATATCTATCGATTTAACTGAAGATCCACACTTTTGTATGGTACCGTATAAGTAAAATGTTTCTCGAACCCTATAGTTATAAAGTGAATTCTAAAAGATCGGAAGAATAAACTACGGCAGCGGTGAATCGTGAGATTTTTCATAAAAAACGGTCTTTATGTTTCATGCAACAGAAGTAACTAAACAGTGTTTAAGAAATCATTACAATTATATCCCTTGAAATTGATTTTAGTACCTAATTTAGAGATTAGGGTAAATCAAAACATTGAGCTCATTCCTATTATTCCTAGGTCAACCAGAAAGTATGTTTTTCATTGCATCTATTAAAAGTTTGAATAAGCGTAATGTTATTGTGTTGTTTAAGAATCTTTAAATAATAATAATTTGATCTGTGTAAATGATATCATTAATTGTCAAATAATGTATCATAATTCTTATATACCAAATAGCAATCTTTATATGTACACCAAGAAACATAATTTATACAAGTAGTAGTGCAGTTGACCGTATCAGAGAGATACTAGAGTAACATATGCCTAACGTTATCAAAGAATTACTTTTTAGCTCATCTGGCCTGTAAGGCCCGATGGGCTTATGGCATGGCATGGTGTCCGGCGTCCGTCCGTCCGTCCATCCGTCCGTCCGTAAACTTTGTGGAATTTCGACTTCTTCTCCAGAACCATAGGGGCTAGAAAGCTGAAACTTTGTTTACAGACTCCTTGCCAAGTGAGGATTATAAATTGTAGCTTTGGTGGCCCTGTGACCCCTAATAAGGGCCACAGGGGCCACGCCCTAAAAACCTATTTTAATCTTCTTCTCCAGAAGCATAAGGCCCAGAAAGCTGAAACTTTGTGTACAGACTCCTTGGCTAGTGAGGATTATAAATTGTAGCTTTGGTGGCCCTGTGACCCCTAATAAGGGCCACAGGGGCCACGCCCTAAAAACCTATTTTAATCTTCTTCTCCAGAAGCATAAGGCTCAGAAAGCTGAAACTTTGTGTACAGACTCCTTGGCTAGTGAGGATTATAAATTGTAGCTTTGGTGGCCCTCTGACCCCTAATAAGGGCCACAGGGGCCACCCCCTAAAAACCTATTTTAATCTTCTTCTCCAGAACCATAAGGCCTAGAAAGCTGAAACTTTATGTACAGACTCTTTGACAAGTGAGGATTATGAAATGTAGGTTTGGTGACCCTGTTGCTCCAATAAAGGCAACAGGAACGTCCTTCAAATCTATTTTCATCTTATTCTCCTGAAGTACAAGGCCAAGAAAACTGAAACTTGTCGCCTTTATACTTAATTTTATGATTGGTGACCCTTTGGCCTCTACAAAGGGGGAATCACATTGGTCACACTCTACAGCATATATTGTAATTGACGATGAAGCCTGATGAGCTACAGAGCCAATGGCTCTATTTTTACTGAAGTACTGTGGGTTGCAGTAAAGTATAATCTAAGGCCAACCATAACAGTAATGTAACATTAAAAAGGTCTAAAGTTGATATTTAACGAAAAAGAACGTACTAATACCGCTGTTAATCGATCGATAAATATCGAAAACTATCAACCAAACATTTGGTGTTTAAAGTCGAATATTTGTCAAGTTTTAATGTGAGTTTTCTAGCAATTTGAAACTCCAGCATCCGTCATTGCATATATTTTATATAATATTTACTTTTTATCATAAATGTTGAAGGAAAACATGCGAATGGGTACGTAAAAACTAACCTATGACATTACGGATATATGGATAAATAAAGATTATGAATATCAATTTAAATCTTCGTTGACAACACGATGAATTATTTATTATATAAATTACAATATCCCTAACATATTTTGTTTAATGTGTGATGAGCCGTGGTCGTTATAAGCTGCCCTGTCTACAGGTAAACTCGGCTGACGAGAGCGGTGTGCTGGTGGGCAACTGGTCGGGTGAGTACGGAGACGGGATTCGACCCACCAGATGGAGTAGCAGCAGTAAGATACTCAACCTGTACATGGAGAACAAGGCCCCCGTCAAGTATGGCCAGTGCTGGGTCTTCTCCGCGGTCACCACTGCAGGTAAGACACCTCAATAAAGTAATTTTCTCAAGACAAATCATAACGCTGTGAGCTTTAATCAGACTCTTGTCTTCCTTATACCTTCAACTTCTAGAACTCCACTCAAACAGCTCAGTTAAAATCTTGGTGCAAATTACGGACAAAAAGCACAAACCTCGGGCCTGTAACTGAACTTATACTTAAAACTTGATAAACAACCTTCTGATACCAATGTACACCAGTGTGCCGTGCCCTGGGTCTCCCGTGTCGGAGTGTGACCAACTTCTCCTCCGCCCACAACACGGACACGGAGCACCTGTCTATTGACTACCGCTACGACCTGGACGGCAGTGGAGACCACATCAGGAGGGCAGATGACGCAGATTCTATATGGTAAGTATCTTACCGGTAGTCTCTAGATAAAAGCAGATTCTAATTGGTGAGTATCTTATCGGTATAGTTTCTAAATATGATATTGTATACGGTGAGTGATAAGCAGGGTGTTAACGATAATAGCTCTCCTTTGTCAGAAAATTCGGGAAAAACAGACCCGGAAGCAACATTGCAGCCACAGTTCAAGCGTAGTTCTGTCCTTGTAATTATAACTTACCTACGTCGAGGATTTTACAAGCGCTTCTAATGGGGCTGATCATCACCTGGGGAGTGTTAAAAATAAACATAGGGCTGTAGGTAAAATGCCAACAAGACTCCACACTTTTGAATATATTCAGGTATCCTTACACTATCATGTTTTTATACTATTATCCACTGTAATTTCTCACGAAATATCCAAACTTTCATTACCATAATGCTGAGGAATATATGGATGACAACTTCTTTGTTCATTGTATGCATTATTGTCATTCCAACTTCTAAAATGCCTTTCAAGAAGTTTCCATTACCATTACAAACTGACAACAGTGTTGCATTCTTATAACTCACTGATACCAAGAATATCAATATTTCAAGTATTCAGTTTTAAAGTTTCAGAGTTTGGATCCACGGCTTTTCGTATTGGCTCTTTTTTGACAAGCAGTTTTCGATGCGGTTTGACGGAAGCACTTATGGAATACCGGTTTTACGGGTGATAAGCTTCCTCGATGATCAAGAGAAAAAGTTCCGTTGATTCCCAACTATGTGAATTTAAGTACCAAATGGACACAATGGACAATATCTTGTTTCTCTTAAATCTTAAAAATGAACCGATCTTTTGATGAACGTCCTCGATAACCCAGAGAAAACTTTCCGATGATTCCCACTAAAAGAATTTAGGTACCAACATGGACAAAAAAGACAATATCCTGCTTCTCTTGATACAATGATTCTTAGAATGGAACGGGATGGGAGCATTGAAATTGACAACACCGAATGAAGAAATAACTATACTGTTTTGGCATTCACATATCCCAACTCATGATACATGTGTTTGCCCTTCAGGAACTTCCACGTATGGAATGAAGTGTACATGGCGCGTCCTGACCTGGACGAGTCGGGTAAATGGGACGGGTGGCAGATCATAGACGCTACCCCACAGGAGAAAAGCGACGGTAGGTACCCTTACAGTGCAACAGATATTGAGAGTTAATAAGGATGGGTATCGTTCCTCATTTCTGTATTGCACTGTATTACGATACAGAAAAGCATATTGCAATATGTATTGCAATATATTGATACTTTTAAAGACAAAGTTTTTGCATCCTATTTTGTTTAAATATGAGCGTAAAGGGTTGTAGGTCTCATAACAGGGTTTTACACGTGTTTTACGTGCTCATTTTATGGATTGTGAGGTTGTATGGGCTGAATTACAAATTCGGGGGGCTGGAATTTTGAGAGTCTGTAAATGTCTTTTGCAATTTTTTTTTTCCTTAGAATTAGTGGGCCCTGGACCCCCCGCTTGCTACGGGCCTGCTTTTAAAAACCAAAGTCACACACATGTACTGTTTGAGTGGCATTCTAGTGTCAAAGACATGTACACGGAATTGTCTAATTAAACATATGACAGGATATTCTAAGGTGATAAGTACCAAAACAATCTCATAGGAATGATTTCAAAATAATACTTATGTAAAACATCTGCTAAATAATATACATTAAGCTTTAAAGGAGCAGTAGCACGTTTTTAGGGGGAATATATAAGGTGATGTCAGGAAAATTAAAATTAATGGTTCCAATTGAAAGACAATGAATTTTTAAGTTAATGGAGCAGTAATCATTCAAATATATAACGTTAAGATAAGCCATACGATTGCTTTTTCTTGCACAAAATGAAGTAAAGGTGTTCACACAAAATGGCCGCCATTGAATTTTATGTGAATCTTCATACTTTGTCCTCTGATAATGGATGATTGGTTTGTGTAATGCGATTTTTGTCACTGTCAAAAAAATACATTTAGCATTAACTTACAATTATTATCAGTGAAAAAATTGAAATCTAAAATTATCAAAAAACGTACTACTGCCCCTTTAAGAAGAATCCCTCTTTGTTTCTGGCTAGGCGTGTACTGCTGTGGACCGGCCCCTCTGAAGGCCATCAAGGAAGGGGAGATAACTGTGGGATACGACGGACCGTTCATCTTCAGTGAGGTGAATGCTGACAAGGTGGAGTTCAGAGAGGATCATAAAACTGGTTTGTTGATGGAGAAGAAGAGGAAGAAGGATGTGTGAGTAGAGGACTGTCTAGAAGAGTTACCTCCCTTGTCATTCTGACTGTCTAGGAGAGTTATCTCCCTTGTCATTCAGAAACAAACTCTGTACAGAGCGATGCCGGTCAAACTCTTAGAACGTTTATATAACTATAAGTTATTTTCTCTTCAAGATGGAGTTGCACCATATATTGTACAGTGAGTAGAGGACTGTTAAGAAGAGTTATCTCTCTTGCCATTCAGAAACAAACTCTGTACTGAGCGATGCCGGTCAAACTCTAAGAAAGTTTATATAACATAGTATAAGCTTATTATAAGTTTATAAAAATATTGTTCCCTCCGGGATCAACATTATTACCGTTGAGTATTTATTTGTTCATTTTAATGGAAAGTTTAAACTGATTGAACTTTAACTGTTATGACCTGGATTTCAATTTTAGCCAGTCGAAGTTACTTCTGTCAAAGCATTCAAAATGTCCTTTGTAAAGCTAATTATACCCCCGCTACGACGTAGTCGGGGGTATATAGCGCTCCGCGTGTCCGTCCGTCCGTGCGTGCGTGCGTGCGTCCGTCCGTCCGAAATCGTTTCCGGAGCATTACTCAAAAACTATTCCACTTAGAAACTTAAAATTTGGTATGGGAGTAGCCTATATGGTGCTGTGGTGCCTTTTAGGGGTTTCAGCTCAATGGTTCAAATAATTTTTGAAATTTTGACCAAAAACGGTCTGATTTTTGGACTTTGTCTCGTTTCCGGAGCATAACTGAAAAACTATACCACTTAGAAACTTCAAATTTGGTATGGAAGTAGCCTATATGGTGCTGTGGTGCCTTTTAGGGGTTTCAGCTCAATGGTCCAAATAATTTTTTGAAATTTTGACCAAAAACGGTCCGATTTTTGGACTTTGTCTCGTTTCCGGAGCATAACTGAAAAACTATACCACTTAGAAACTTCAAATTTGGTATGGAAGTAGCCTATATGGTGCTGTGGTGCCTTTTAGGGGTTTCAGCTCAATGGTCCAAATAATTTTTGAAATTTTGACCAAAAACGGTCCGATTTTTGGACTTTGTCTCGTTTCCGGAGCATAACTGAAAAACTATACCACTTAGAAACTTCAAATTTGGTATGAAAGTAGCCTATATGGTGCTGTTGTGCCTTTTAGGGGTTTCAACTCAATGGTCCAAATAATTTTTGAACTTTTGACCAAAAACGGTCAAAAAATTTTACTTTATCTTGTTTCCGGAGCATATATAAATACCAAATGACTTGCACACTTCAACCCAGACTCCGTATATCCATAAATCTCACCTTACGGACAAAGATTTTTCAAACAATGTGTCTATATTTCTTAAGAAAAATGACCCAGTTAACCGGACGATTTGCTATCCGGACGATTTTCACCTGTAACCAAAACAAGGTTCGACTGTATAGTGCTGTTGTGCCCTTTAGGGGTAATTCCAGGGTTCCCAGAATTTTATTCAAAAACTACATGGCCGGGGATGTTTTGAAGTGAAATAGTTTTTAGGGTTGCAAGATCATTGTGTTCTAAGTCATAATCATAAATTTTCAAATTAATGTTACGTGAAGGCGGTCAAACTCAAGCGGGGGTATGTGAGCCGCGCTCACTTTTGCCTTGTTAGTAAAGCGGAGAGAATATTGTTATATATGTTTAATAAGGTCCTTTGAATATTGATTATACCCTGCGTATGTAACTCTGCTATCTCCTATTGACAGAGTGGGACGAATGATCAGTACTCACAAGCCTACAGGCAAGCCGTACAGAAGTACTTCAATAGCCAACAGAACCGCCAGTAACGTTGAGCGAGAGGACCTAACGCTTGACTACAAATATGAGGAAGGTTAGTTGAGCAAGATTTGAGCATCCCCTAAAGCTGTCTTTTATCGAGGGGGGGGGGGGGGGGGGGGGGGGGTATTTACAAAAATAATCGTTAATTGGGGTGACCATAAGAGGAGCTGAATGTCGTATTGAGGAACTGGCCAAGGACATAAAAATGATCTGTAGGTTGTCAATTTGCTGGTTATTAAAAATGAATAATTATAGATCGTTTCACATGACGAATTTGTATTTATTTATTTAACCTTTAATGTTATAATCATTTCGTTATCGTTGTCGGTATCGTCATTAACGTTGCTGTAATTATTATTATCAATGTATATGTTTTATCAGGCTCGAAGGAAGAAAGAGATATTGTTCGAAAGGCTCAGAGGAAGTTTGCATTGATGCACTCTGGATCTGCCTGGGATGAAGAGCTCTTCAATCCTTGGGGTTTTACTGATGTAAGTTTATATACCTCACCCATGTATAATCTCCTCTTCAATCCTTGGGGTTTTACTGATGTAAGTTTATTTACCTCACCCATGTATAATTTCCTCTTCAATCCTTGGGGCTTTACTGATGTAAGTTTATATACCTCACCCATGTATAATCTCCTCTTCAATCCTTGGGGTTTTACTGATGTAAGTTTATAAACCTCACCAATGTATAATCTCCTCTTCAATCCTTGTGGTTTTACAGATGTAAGTTTATATACCTCACCCAAGTATAATCTCCTCTTCAATCCTTGGGGATTTACTGATGTAAGTTTATATACCTCACCCATGTATAATCTCCTCTTCAATCCTTGGAGTTTTACTGATGTAAGTTTATAAACCTCACCCATGTATAATCTCCTCTTCAATCCTTGGAGTTTTACTGATGTAAGTTTATAAACCTCACCCATGTATAATCTCCTCTTCAATCCATGGGGCTTTACTGATGTAAGTTTATTTACCTCACCCATGTATAATCTCCTCTTCAATCCTTGGGGCTTTACTGATGTAACTTTATATACCTCACCCATATATACTCTTCACTTCAATCCTTGGGGCTTTACAGATGTAAGTTTATATACCTCACCCATGTATACTCTTCACGTCAATCCTTGGGGCTTTACAGATGTAAGTTTATATACCTCACCCACGTACAATCTCCTCTTCAATCCTTGGGGCTTTACAGATGTAAGTTTATATACCTCACCCATGTAAAATCTCCTCTTCAATCCTTGGGGCTTTACAGATGTAAGTTTATATACCTCACCCATATATACTCTTCACTTCAATCCTGGGGGCTTTACTGATGTAAGTTTATATGCCTCACCCATATATACTCTTCACTTCAATCCTGGGGGCTTTACTGATGTAAGTTTATATACCTCACCCACGTATAATCTCCTCTTCAATCCTTGGGGCTTTACAGATGTAAGTTTATATACCTCACCCATATATACTCTTCACTTCAATCCTGGGGGCTTTACTGATGTAAGTTTATATGCCTCACCCATATATACTCTTCACTTCAATCCTGGGGGCTTTACTGATGTAAGTTTATATACCTCACTCACGTATAATCTCCTCTTCAATCCTGGGGGCTTTACTGATGTAAGTTTATATACCTCACCCATGTATACTCTCCTCTTCAATCCTTGGGGCTTTACTGATGTAAGTTTATATACCTCACCCATGTATACTCTCCTCTTCAATCCTTGGGGCTTTACTGATGTAAGTTTATTTACCTCACCCATGTATAATCTCCTCTTCAATCCTTGGGGCTTTACTGATGTAAGTTTATATACCTCACCCATGTATACTCTTCACTTCAATCCTTGGGGCTTTACTGATGTAAGTTTATATACCTCACCCAAGTATAATCTCCTCTTCAATCCTTGGGGCTTTACTGATGTAAGTTTATATACCTCACCCATGTATACTCTTCACTTCAATCCTTGGGGCTTTACAGATGTAAGTTTATATACCTCACCCAAGTATAATCTCCTCTTCAATCCTTGGGGCTTTACTGATGTAAGTTTATATACCTCACCCATGTATACTCTTCACTTCAATCCTTGGGGCTTTACTGATGTAAGTTTATATACCTCACCCAAGTATAATCTCCTCTTCAATCCTTGGGGCTTTACTGATGTAAGTTTATATACCTCACCCAAGTATAATCTCCTCTTCAATCCTTGGGGCTTTACTGATGTAAGTTTATATACCTCACCCATGTATACTCTTCACGTCAATCCTTGGGGCTTTACAGATGTAAGTTTATATACCTCACCCACGTACAATCTCCTCTTCAATCCTTGGGACTTTACAGATGTAAGTTTATATACCTCACCCATGTAAAATCTCCTCTTCAATCCTTGGGGCTTTACAGATGTAAGTTTATATACCTCACCCATATATACTCTTCACTTCAATCCTGGGGGCTTTACTGATGTAAGTTTATATACCTCACCCACGTACAATCTCCTCTTCAATCCTTGGGGCTTTACTGATGTAAGTTTATAAACCTCACCCAAGTATAATCTCCTCTTCAATCCATGGGGCTTTACTGATGTAAGTTTATATGCCTCAAACACGTATAATCTCTCTCTCAGCATAAAAATGGTAATTTGCACACACAACCGGTACCTCTGGATAAAATGATACCATTTACAAAGTTGGACCCATTTCGATCAAACAACTCTCATAATGTTTCTGGGTCCCTTCAAATAAAAAAAACTCTGCAAGTGAAACCCGAGAGTAAACAATGTCAGTTATTTTGTGTTGCTTTTTTTCAGAATCTCGAAATCGAGTTTGAGGATCCCGGAGACGTGTTTGTTGGAAGCGAGTTCAGCTTGGGTGTACACGTGAAGAATATTAGCGATGAACCGGTACACGTTGAGTCCATCACTCTCAAGTGCTTCTACAAGACGTATTACGACTCTTACACGGGACTGGCTAAGATGGAGAAATTTGCAACCGATGGCAAGATGGTTATTGACCCTGGACAAAGTACGTTCGGTTATCATTGTGTTGAGGATATACATAAATTTAAATGGAACCGATTATTTATAATTCCCGCATAAAATGCTAATATCTATGGGTATGTATTTTTGACAGAGGCCTGTTACTGAAAAATAATGTTTGACTGTCTATAATCCTTGTAGAATATACATCATGGTAATAATCGTATATATAATCGTGGCATTAAAAGGGCAGAAGTACGATTTTATATTAAGTTATATCGTCCAAATTCCTCAGTAACAATTGGTTTCTGCCAAATATATTTTCCTCAGAGGCTGAAATATGCCATAACTCCAATGATTATTCCAAAGTCGTAGAAATCATCATGTATGGAGCGAAAACTTCAGCTATTACTATGCAACAGGTCAATTGTTTTCTCTGCTGATGGAACCCCCTGTCTCCCTGGCTAAACCCAAGGACGGCTACATATTCGAACTGCAAGCTATCGTCCCGTACACGCGGATGGACGGCTCCGAGGATATGGTCACCGAGGAGTTCGACTTCAGGCTGAGGAGGCCGGACGTCAAAGTCACTGTGAGTAAAAAAGAATATAGAGAAATAGAGAGCCGTCAGAAGCTGATGGATAATTGGGTTAAACTGTCCAAAAACATTAAAGTCATTCTGTTAATCGTGATTGAAAACTTTAGATCTATCTTCTAGAATGTGCTAACCCAAAACTAAGTCAACAGTTTGTATACTGTATACCCTTATATACTGTATGATATTGAAAACGGCGGCTTGTCATCACATCCGCCCTTACAGAAGCAATAACGTGACGACTATGATGATGACCGAAGGGGTGTGGCGTTGGTAGTGGGAGCTAAGGGCAAAGCTTTTGGTACTTAATGCGATGTAGTGGTTGGGATAATTGTTTTATAATTATGAATGATGTCCTCATGATGAATCAGTATCACTCATGGATATTGGTGTTTGTCTTCATGGTGAATCAGTATCACTCGTGGATATTGGTGTTTGTCTTCATGGTGAATCAGTATCACTCGTGGATATTGGTGTTTGTCTTCATGGTGAATCAGTATCACTCATGGATATTGGTGATTGTCATCATGATGAATCAGTATCACTCATGGATATTGGTGATTGTCATCATGATGAATCAGTATCACTCATGGATATTGGTGATTGTCATCATGATGAATCAGTATCACTCATGGATATTGGTGTTTGTCTTCATGGTGAATCAGTATCACTCATGGATATTGGTGTTTGTCTTCATGATGAATCAGTATCACTCATGGATATTGGTGTTTGTCTTCATGATGAATCAGTATCACTCATGGATATTGGTGTTTGTCTTCATGATGAATCAGTATCACTCATGGATATTGGTGTTTGTCTTCATGGTGAATCAGTATCACTCATGGATATTGGTGTTTGTCTTCATGATGAATCAGTATCACTCATGGATATTGGTGATTGTCATCATGATGAATCAGTATCACTCATGGATATTGGTGTTTGTCATCATGATGAATCAGTATCACTCATGGATATTGGTGTTTGTCTTCATGGTGAATCAGTATCACTCATGGATATTGGTGATTGTCATCATGATGAATCAGTATCACTCATGGATATTGGTGTTTGTCATCATGATGAATCAGTTTCACTCATGGATATTGGTGTTTGTCTTCATGGTGAATCAGTATCACTCATGGATATTGGTGTTTGTCTTCATGGTGAATCAGTATCACTCATGGATATTGGTGTTTGTCATCATGGTGAATCAGTATCACTCGTGGATATTGGTGTTTGTCTTCATGGTGAATCAGTATCACTCATGGATATTGGTGTTTGTCTTCATGGTGAATCAGTATCACTCGTGGATATTGGTGATTGTCATCATGGTGAATCAGTATCACTCGTGGATATTGGTGTTTGTCTTCATGGTGAATCAGTATCACTCATGGATATTGGTGTTTGTCATCATGATGAATCAGTATCACTCGTGGATATTGGTGATTGTCATCATGATGAATCAGTATCACTCGTGGATATTGGTGTTTGTCTTCATGGTGAATCAGTATCACTCGTGGATATTGGTGTTTGTCTTCATGGTGAATCAGTATCACTCATGGATATTGGTGATTGTCATCATGATGAATCAGTATCACTCATGGATATTGGTGATTGTCATCATGGTGAATCAGTATCACTCATGGATATTGGTGTTTGTCACCATGATGAATCAGTATCACTCATGGATATTGGTGTTTGTCTTCATGATGAATCAGTATCACTCGTGGATATTGGTGATTGTCATCATGAAAAGGATAATGATGCTTATCACGACGACGACAATGATGACGACGACGACGATGATGATGATGATGGCGCTGATGATGATGATGACGATGAGATCAGCATAAGTCGATGATTATGATAATGGTCATTATTATAATTATGATTATGATCAAGATGATTATGATCCATATGGTTATGATGATGATTATGATCATGGTGATGATGATTAGGATCATGATGATGAATATGATGATTATGATGATGATTATGATCATGGTGATGATGATTAGGATCATGATGATGAATATGATGATTATGATGATGATACTGATCTTGGTGATGATGATTAGGATCATGATGATGAATATGATGATTATGATGATGATACTGATCTTGGTGATGATGATTATGATCATGGTGATGAATATGACGTTGATGATGATGATGATGACGACAATGAAGATGATGATGAAGGAGGAGGTTAGGACAGTAGCATGAAATAACTATAAGGAATTGAAGATTGCAGCGTGTGAATATACCAGTTGTGTTTCAGGGTCCCCCGACGTGTTCTAGATTTGGAAGGATGGAGGTTGAGGTTTCCTTCACTAATCCCTTCAGCATCTACCTGACTAACTGTGATATCGACCTGAGTGGAGGTTTCACGTTCATCGATCCCCGATCTGACAGCTTCCCCATTTCGTGAGTCTCACACCGCTTTTATTATACATTTTATGGTGACAAAACATAACATTGACATGCGAGTTACTTGTTATAAATCCTTTGGTTTGAATGGTAGGAACTGATAACAGGATCGCTCTGTTTGCATTGCTTCCAAGTGTTTGTTCGAATCCTGTAGAGACTTCGTTCGAATCTGTCGAACAAAATATAATTTGATAATCGTTTTCGATGTATTTGCTAAAAGCTGCGCCTCTTGTTACATATAAAATTCGAAATCATTCGATGAGATAAACATTGGATAAGCCATAAGACAGATATTTATCCTGTTTGTTACTATTGGCAAAGGGCTTCCTACGCCTTTATGGATCTGAAAATAATACTTGACGGATTTTTTCACACTCCTTTGCGAAAATAATATCCTTAATCTTCTAATATAAATAGTTCATTTAAGGTACTGTTCAAGAATATTTGAGTTATGATGTAGTATGACTTTATAAATGATAGGGTGGATTTATTTACATGGTGTTACATTAATTAACAATTACACGATAAGTAATACAAACGTGTACTGCTCCTGTAAATTTTTGAAATAATAAATATGAATCATAAATGAAAACAACTCCTTGCTTGTTCCTTCAGTGACCTAGGTCCGGGCGAAACTTGGACAAGGACAATCGTCCTGCAACCTAAACCTTTTCCGAAAAAGAAGAAAGAGCGCGAGTTCACTATCGGATTCGACAGTCGACAGTTGGGCGACATCTACGGTTACTTCTGTGTTGAGCTTCAGTAATACCACACAGAACCTGGGCCACAGCTATATATAACCTGAGGGTCAAAAGAAAGTACACATTGGTTGGTTTTATCATATGTATGATTACCAATGATTATATAAATATTTCAAGGTTTTTTTTTGTTGAACTTAAAAACCTTAGGGAACATAATAATTATTCAAAAGAAACTTCCAAGTACTTTTAATTACATTTTGTAATAACAATTTTGAAATATAATTTTTCCAAATCCAACTTGATGAAATACAAATGTTTTTCCACATAGAGAATGTATTTTATGTAAAAATCAGTAAATTTTCTTCAGTCTTCACATATTTACAAATTTTTGAACGCGATGGTATTTTCTTAACAGAATGTAAACAAGACACTTATTAATTCATTCAAGCTTCTGGATATATTATGTGTTAATGTTATCATGCCTTTATGGAATACATCATATGTCTTTTAGAAATATTATTAAGATATATTGAATCCAACTTCAGTGTGTACTTTCTTTTGTACATTACTTAAAATTGCTCCTAAAAGGGAAGATGATATATTTACTTGACCTTTTATTACGATGTCAACCTGTTATCTGTGATCACATTGTTTACATGTAGTTGTTAAAACTTATGTGCTGTTAATCATAATGTCCATGTATTTCATGTAACCATTATCAATTTTCAACATTAAAAAGAATTAGATCGTCAGATACCACTAATTAACACCTGATATAAACATTTTACTTTTAATTATTATTTTATTTGCAGAACAAAAAAATACTCCACAAAATAGCTTATTCATTTTTATTTTCCATCAAAACAATAGTTGTTTTAGCTGGGAGATGACTATTATGAACAATTTTATAACGAATTACTCACTGGAGCCAGATACAGCAATCAGGTTACAATTATAGGACAATACATTACTTCTTGGTTTCAATTATTAATTCCTATTATCATATTTTAAAGATTTAATTTTTCTTAGTTCTTAGTTCTCTGATATATTCCATGGCTAGATTTTCTTTATATGAAGATATGGAGACGAAACTCTATCAAAAGTTTTTTCAATCTCACATTTTCTGCTTGAGTTTCATATCATAAATTGCTGGTGTTCAGGGTCAACAGTTTTAAGCATTCAAAGTTAGACAAGAGCATTATTGTCCATTGACGAAGAAAGATAGATTGCTAATTGTTTTACTTGAGTTCCAATATTCTAAGGATATATTCTATTGATTAAAGGAAAGACGATGCATTGACTGCTTATGCGAGTTCAGTTTCTGTGAAAGTGCCACTTTCTTCACCTTTAAATGTATTTTGTCATGTATTTTTCCGTAATAAATTTTTGCAACATATTTATTTTACTTTTGCCTTGTTAACCATCAACTTCGGATAAAATGATCAAATAAACTTATAGAAATTATTAACATGTAATAGATAAAATCAAGTACATGTATACCCACATGTAATGTTTCAAATCAAATACATGGATAGGCACGTGTAATGTATAAACTCCAGTACCTCGATTGTAAGCTATAAATAATCAAGTACATGTTTAGGCACATGTAAGTATATATGAAGTACACAGGTAAGCATGTTTAATGTAGGTAATCAAGTACATAAATAGACACCTGTAATGTTTCAAATCAAGTGCATCGATTGACACATGTGAGGTATATATTATCAAATATATCCATAGGCACGTGTAACGTATATATATACAATTACACAGATAAGCATGTTTATCAAGTATTTTTATAGGCACGAATAATGTATAAAATCAAGTACATGGATAGGCACGCGTAATGTTTAAAATCAAGTACATTGATAGGCATGTTTTATGTATAAAATCAAGCACGTGGATAGGCACGTGTAATGTATAAAATCAAGTACATGGATAGACACGTGTAATGTATAAAATCAAGCACGTGGATAGGCACGAATAATGTATAAAATCAAGTACATGGATAGGCACGAATAATGTGTAAATTCAAGTACATGGATAGGCACGAATAATGTATAAAATGAAGTACATGGATAGGCACGTGTAATGTATAAAATCAAGCACGTGGATAGGCACATGTAATGTATAACATCAAGCACGTGGATAGGAACGTGTAATGTATAAAATCAAGTACATGGATAGGCATGTGTAATGTTTCAAATCAAGAACATGGATATGCACGTGAATTTATGAGATTCCATATCATAGATAGGCATGTAGAGTAATTCGTAAGATATTGGTTTGAGTTATTGGGAATGTGGCAGTCATTATGTCTATGTTGATTCCGTGTTGATAGTTCTTGATAAATTCGTGAAATGCAAAGGGATAGGCATTCTTTCCCAACAGAGGCAGATCAAGTGATGTTGATTGAACTTCTGTTCTAATTAGACTGACAGTTGCCCCTGGCGGAAAGAATTGCACCACAATTCATTGAACGTTTTTAACAAATGAAAACGCTTCTTGCAAGAAGAAGCAAGACGTTGAAATACTTTGTCAACAATTGGTGAGCTATCCACATACAGAAATACTGGTAGACGAGATGGTATTGCTCGTCAATTTCGCTATTGCAAATAACATGAGGAGGATGAACTTACTTTTCCATGATATGTCCAGTTAATTAACACCATAAAGGTGCTTTTTGACGCTAATTGTTGCCTTGTATAGGTCTTTACATCCAGGTATAATTTAACAGCTTCGTGGACTGAGTGTAATGCGGATGAAGTGTCTTATCAGGGATAAGACCTCGTTCACAAAATGTGTCTCCACGGGATTCGAACCCGGGCCTCTTGCGCTAGAGGCAAGCATTTCATGAACATTTATTTTATACATTTAGTTTTCCTTCAACCAAAAGTCTCTTTGATTCAAACAAAATCAAAATGTTTACCGAGTCAAATTCAATTAAGTTTGCATATTTTCTGTTCAACTACCAACAAACATACATATTTTGCATCCATTATACATACAGTGATTCCACCAGCCGAGATTAATATTGTGACATCGGTGGCTGATTGTGTGATCCACATACTGATTATCTACAGTGTTATATGTAGTACTGGGACAGGGCTGAATTCTACCTCCTCTCTTTTCTACTCACGTATCGTATCAGAAGTGTGATATGAATTCCAGTTCTTCAAACATTCAGTGAAGCCGACATTTTGGTTGCATGAAAGTAGCAGGTATTTTCTGATAAACTCCTTATTTTATTTTTGCTGTTAAAATTTAAAGAAAAATTCAAAGAAAAAAACTTCATAGTTCAATTTAACAACTGCTGTGCAAGAGTGTCATGATATTGTTCTTTTAAGTGTACTGATATTGATATTGATAATTTCTCAAATATTGGTGACCTGAGATATGTTGAATGTCTCACGATTTCTTTATTAAATTCATATATCAGATGATGATGTTGTAGTTCACTGATATTATATGACACAAAATTTTCACTTAATACACACTTTCAACTTTAATTACAAAGGAATACTTTGACTCAACACAATGTACAGAAGATACGGAGGAAACGCCCCCCGAACCACCACGGGGAGACCAAGGTAAACGAAAAGAAGCTTTAAGTGAAAATATGTTAATCAGTATATTGAGTGAATGTTTGAAAACAAACAATGATCGATCCTTTACATGTATTTCGATATATCATAAGTTGCCATACTGATAATGGAAAATTTAATTCTAAATATTTCCCTCCAAGTGACAAAAGAAATCTTGCCATTTTAGTTAGATATCACGAAGGTTAATGATATGGTTGCGAAGAACAAAATGTTCAGTGAGAAACACGCAAATAGAAGGAAGAAAATGAAACCAGGTATCTGCTCATATTTAACTCAAACTGCCAACGTACTCCAAGATGACACCATCGGTGACACAAATTGACCGCTTGGTCAACATCAAAGCATAGTTAACATGCAGAAGGACAAATAAAAGATATTCAAAAGTCCGTTTAACAGATCCTGACTACCAGCAAAAAATCACCATGGACGCTGCAAAGTGATCGGTTGTCTCTCAAGGCTTGGCACAGATTAAACATCATAACATTTAAACTCATTCATGTAAGAGTCACACCACACCTTTTCAAAGACGACTTAAAAGGGGCAGTAACACGTTTTTAGGGGGAATATAAGGTGATGTCAGGAACATGAAAATTAATGGATCGAATAGAAAGACAATGTATTGAAACTAAATGGAGCAGTAATAATTCAAATATATAACTTAAAGTTCAGCCATGCGATTCCTTTTTCTTACACAAAATGAATTAAAGGTGTTCACACATAATGTTCGCCAATGGATTTTATGTGGATCTACATACTTTGTCCTCTGACTATGAATGATGGGCTTGTGTAATGAGATTTTTGACTGTCAAAAGAATACATTTAACATTAACTTACAATTATCAGTGAAAAATATAAAATATAAAATTATCAAAAAACGTGCTACTGCCCCTTGAAATATGAAACTCAGAATATACGTTGGTAAGATCAAACCAAAAACTTCAATGAACCTGACTTCATGAATATAAAGAAATTCTGGAAACAGGAAACCTTTGACCCCTTCTGCCTTCATTTGGAACCCGTGCAACATTGGTTAATTAAGTCAATACAAAGAATTGCAAATTATCTTTCGCCGCAAATTATTCGATAGAAGGTAATCAAGCGACTTAATAATACACTATCACATCTGTATTTTCGTCCACAGAACTGTGTCGGGAAGTGTCGGAAATTACCCATACTACTCCAATGCCAGAATACGAGCCAGAGCTTTCGATCGGGACAGGATCTTCTGGGGTCCAAGTGATGTCAATTTATATTGTGGTGAGTTTATTACTTAAAATGTTTTTTCAAGTTGATCTAATATAAAGAAACAATACCTCTCTCTGTAATTTTTTTAAAGTTTTCAATAATTTAAGATATCTAACAAACAATAACATGTCCTCGTATTTATAAATATGTTTTGGATATCGTGAATATGAAACAAACTCAGTTATATGAGTTAGAGTGAGTGAGTGAGTTATTGTTTTACGCCGCTTGGGCAATATTTCAGCCATAAGCGGCATTATGAGTTTATTTATGTGTAACTGTAATGACACTGCCAATTTATCAGTTATTAACTAACATTAGTTGTTGTTTGCTAACTTTATAAAAAGTAGATTTGAAGAGTTCTTTTTCACTTCAACTACTAAATGAATAGACAAGGATATACATCCAACTGCATTATTGGGCATCCGATTTAGCTTGAGAAATAAAACTAAAACTAAACCACATGTATGACATTTTGTATTGTGCTAGATCCAACTTTATTTACCAGAATTTGCTCTCGCTCTATCAATACCAAAATGATGACGTACATCCAACCATCCGATTCAGATTGAGAAGTACCAAAAATAAGCTCAAGTATGACATTTATACCGTGCTAGATCCAACTTTATTTACCAGAATTTGCTATCGCTCTATCAATACCAAAATGATGACGTACATCCAACCACATTAAACGGAATTTCATCAAGCTTGAGAAGTACCAACAATAAGCTCAAGTATGACATTTATATCGTGCTAGATCAAACTTTATTTGCCTGAATTCGATCTCGCTCGATCAATACCAAAACGTAGACTCTGAGGTGCTTCTGAGGTGTATCCATGACTAATGTCTGATCCCCAGGTTCTGACGACGAGGATGAGTGCACGACCGAGGTGAGTATTCCCGTCCTGGAGACCAAGCTTCACGTGACCAAAGTGGACATGCACATCCCGGACAACACACGTGCACACCACACTGACCGCTATGAGTGCACCTCGGACAGGACTCGGACCTCAGACAAAAAGGCGATGAAGGCACAACTGGTCATCCGTAGAGGACAGCAGTTCAAGATGACTATCCACTTTGACCGACCGTATGATATCGAGAAGAATGATATCACTCTTCTGTTCAACTTGGGTGAGGAGTCAACTGAAAGATGGACTTACTGACCCTTTAACTAGTTATTATTGATTAAGAATTTGGTTGTCAAGTATATATTAAAGACGTTGATGCAAACATGAAATGGCTCAAAGAAACTAATAAAAAGGTCACACATGCAAAAAAATTGTCCAGATCTTTACCAATCATTTCATACATTTTACTGAAATGGCAGATCCAGAGGGGGTCCCGGGATTCAGGAGTGAGATATCCCAATATAGTTATGTGAGGAGTCGTTAACATGATTAAAAGTTCCTTAATACATCTTCTCATTGAAGTCATTATTCAAATATTATGGTCCAAAGTTATCATTTCGATAATTGTACTCTTGACACCCGTAGGACTCGTACATACCGAAGCGATATATCAGCCCCTATACTGTATCACAAACACTTATATTCAGTCTCTGAAAATAATATTCTCAAAATTAGTTATTTCATTAAACATAAGAAAAAGATCTATATTTGCTTTTCAAGAGTTTTTTTAATGCAAAATTTGTATTTACTACAGTTAGATTATGCATCACAGTACGCCTGTTATAAAGAGGAATAGACATTAAGAAAAGAATTTTACAACCCTTCAAAACGAAGAAAATCGTTTCACAGTAAGGTATCTCCGACTAAACATGAATCCCGAATACCGTTGCAGGAGAGAGTTACAAGCCCAACAAGCGAATCAGCTGTACCATCAAGGTGGATGAATCTGGCAGCACTGACTTCAACAGGAAGACGTGGGGCGCCAGTGTGGTGAACCAACAGGACAAGACGGTCACTCTAGCCGTGTTCGTCCCAGCATCAGCTCCTGTAGGGGAGTGGGGCTTCAGTGTCAGGACCATTGTGGACACGGTAGCGGGCGAGAACCTGGTCTGGCAGTACAACCATAACGACGAGTTCAGCATCCTCTTCAACCCATGGTGTCCTGGTATGCTTAATATTTACTCAAAGCAAAGACATGGTAGGACTTAGTGCAAAGAAAACAGGGACAGGATTCACCAAACTTCTAAGAATTTTCTTAAACCTTAAGAATTCTTAAATGAGCTTAGAATTCTTAGTTCCATAGCAACCACTCGATTACTTAGAAGTTTAGTGAATCCGGGCCAGGGCCTCGTTTAACAAATCATGTTAGATTGTTGCATTTGGATCGAGATCTCCTATTTCTTGTTCAACCCGTCGAGTCGCAATGTTGTTGCCTTATTACTCTATCGGATTAAAAAAAAATCCAATATTGTGTGTTTTAAAGTCCAGACTGATATCATACTTGTGAAAATTAAAAAAGAAATGATCCTGAAATGATTCTTGAAACAAGGGTATCTAGTAACTTTGATTTATCTGTAAACTGTACATATTATATCTATTTGGACACAGACGTATCAATAATATATAAATTATAAACAATCAAAAAGTAGAGAAGCTTTAGATAGATGCAATTTTGAGAATAAATCAATACATCTTCAACATGATATTAAAATCCTAAAAAAAACAATCTTAAGGATGAATGTAGGTATATGATTAAATCCTTGATATGCCAATATGTCTGTTCAACTTTGACCTGCTGTAGACGACTGGGTGTACCTTGAACATGAGGACTGGTTGGGGGAGGCTGTGCTCAACGACTCGGGGGTCATGTATTACGGGGACCCGGCTCGTATGGGGGCTCGCGCCTGGTACTACGGTCAGGTGAGCCGATACACAGAACAGAACAGAACGGATTTTTTTCGGGTTCTTTGAATCCCTCATCTACAGCGCTACTGTATATGTACATAGTATGAAGCAGGACATTTATTGTTAACGATACATACATTGTTGGATAAATGTAATGTTTGTCAGTAGACTAAATAAGTTTATGCTTAGATAGACAATCTAAAAAATAACGCTTATAAATAGAAGGGGTTGTGTTTAGGGGTTGGTATTATGGCGTGACAACACAGTACAGTGTTTTTTGAGTGCCAATAGAAAGAGGAGTGATATTCTTGCGAAATATGATAACCACTGTTTGCTCATCCTCACCCCACAGAGGTAAGTTCTCACAATGCTCACCTACTTTAAATATGGGTCATAATTAACAATCCTCGTGCAATTGAAAGTTGCAACTCGGATGCCGTCATTACCTTTTTCGAATCAAAATTCTTTATGTCATCTTTGATAGGGAGGGGTAAATGCACGGTTTGATGCACGGTCGCAATATATGCTCAGTTTTGATTGCAATATACCTAAATAAGCTAAATAACCCAGACTCACCTATATGTTCCTCTAGTTTGATGAGGGGATCCTCGAAGCTTCTCTCCATCTAGTGCGGAAGGGGTTCGCGTATGAAGCCACGCCCATTATGGGGGATGCAACTAAAGTCTCCAGAATGCTGACCAAAATGGTAACTTCATTAAAATAAAAGTATATACTTAACCTCGTTATGCCAAAAAAATATCCTCAGGCATAGGGGGAAATGAATCGAAGTTTGATTAACATCTACCCTGTTCCGAACAATAAGAGTTTCAGAATATTAACTCTACCAGAAAACGAATTTTAAAAGAATCTTTCCGTGTCTTTCCTAAGGGAAACACCGGGTACTTGGTAATAGCTGTATGAGAGTGTTCAAAGGGATAAAAATCAGGTTCGTGGGTTTCCACAAGAACGCCCAGGTAACTAACTTAGGGGGTTTGTCCGATAAAAGGAGAACCCAACTGAACAATAGTGTTAAATCACTGGAAGTTTATGTAGATTAACAACCCTCTACTTACCAAACTGCACGCCATGTTGTCAGGTGAACGCGCCGGACGATGACGGGGTGGTGATGGGCAACTGGACGGGTGACTACGAGGATGGGACCTCTCCCACCAAGTGGATGGGCAGTGTGAAGATACTCCAGGAGTACATGGACACGGGTAAACCGGTCAAGTACGGGCAGTGCTGGGTCTTTGCTGGGGTCCTTAATACAGGTCAGTGCTGCTCGCAATCTCATTAAACTCAGTCCGAGTCTATCAAACGTGCCCGTATTAAGAAACCAGCGAGAGACGAGTCATTGTTTTCGTCTTATTTCAACGAGATTAATGCTGCGCGCAATTTTTAACTTAAATTTTTAAGAGTTTCAGTTCGGAATATGAATCTTTGATATGATTTCGTATGCAGGATGTATTGGGTAACTGGGTAATAGTTGATTGCATTGAAATGACTCATTTTTGCTGGAAGCACATGCAATGATGTCTTGTTGACTGTCAATGTGTAAATAGTATGTTTTCTTATAAATGACAGTTTAAATTGAAAGAATTATGAATAAGGAATGACTTTGTGTCCATCATATCTAAACTCAAATACCTTCGTCCTTCCTTCTATGTAAGTTGTCCTTGATGATTGTACAACTGCTTCATCAATATGTTATTGCCTAAATATTTAAATACTATTGAAACAGAATTTGTTTACTTATTGATACTCATGCTGCTACTGATATCAGTTTCAATCATCACAACAATTACACCTACCAATATTACTCTTAGATTTCCGCTTGATTTCTATCGACCAAAATCGTTACTGTTGCTGCTGTTTCAATATAACGTCAAGATTCTATCTCTATAACTCCTCACACACACAAAACGACAAAGATATTTGTTAGAAAATATGTTAATCACTCAAGGCCTATACAAAATTTGTGATCATATCACTTAAACACGACTATCCTTAAAACATTTTGATTTGATAACATGCATGTGTTCAAAATTCTGTATCTTATCTTATTTTGTGCGGGGTATAGCTACTGATAAATAAAAGCTGGGTTTGTCGTGGTTCGACAGTCTGTCGAGCTGTAGGGTTGCCGTGTCGGACTGTGACGACGTTCTCCTCGGCCCACAACACGGACGCGGACCATCTGAGTATCGACATCATCAACGTCAAGGGGGAGGACGGCGACTGGAACGACATATCATCCGACTCCATCTGGTGGGTGGAAATAGGGAGCAATGATATATAGGATTATTCTTGGCTGCTCGTGAAAATATCCCTCATTCACTTCACTCGATGAGATAGATATCACGGACAACGAAATGGTCTTTATTCATTCTTCACTTGAGAGAAATAAGATAGATGTAGAAGGGCTTTTTAACAGTTGGAATTGCTAAAATTAAACTTCTTTATTCTAAAAACAGCTGTTCGTGTATTTCTAAATGTATTTGCGTTGTTTTCAAAAAGACCCTTTTGGCATAAGAAAACGGTTATTTTATTCGTATTGATTTAAAATATGATTCATATGAATATGATATTTGTGACCAAGTTGTCATGGTTAATGACAATATATGTGTAACCATTTTGTTAAAAGAAGTAAAACGGAAATTATTTCTATCAAGCTGCACATAAGTTCCAAATTTCACAAAAGGAGAAATCATTTATATCTGTTGAATATCAATTCTATCAGGAACTTCCACTGCTGGAACGAGGTGTGGATGAGACGGCCGGACCTGGGGACGACTAGCGAGTATGACGGGTGGCAGGTGATAGACTCCACCCCACAGGAGAAGAGCTATGATGGTCAGTCCTACCTATCTTCAGCAGAAAACCGCCTTTATGTGGCCATGCTGTGTATTTATAGTAGTTACACATTTGTGTTAACGACACGCAAAAAGAATACCAGCAGGGTTACCATTCCTGTTACCTTAGGAATTACTATGGATTTCTCCACTGTGTTAAGGTATTGTACTTGGTACTGAAGGCGCATTTACTCTGAGACCATTCCTTGAAATTTCAAAATATGTTTAAGAAATGAACTTTTTCGACCATTTAGAAATTGAAAATCATTGAGGGAAGACCCTAAACGCAATTACATCAGAGGAAATTAAGGCTTACAAAAAAAATTAAATATAAAATGGCTCCCTTAATGTTAGCCCGAAGAACTGAATGACTAATTGAGCCAATACACAACTGGCTGTGCCAGTTACCTTCGTTTTGCAGAATCTTAAATCCTATCTGCCCTCGAGCCCACTTCATTGTAGTATTTCTACTCTGTGTTTTATGTTACATTTTCTGTCCCCTAATGTACTGTACACAGTTTCGACTTTTGCAAAGCATATTCTCCTATCTGTCCCCTACAGGAGTGTACACAGTGGGCCCGTGTCCCGTGGCGAGTATCAAGGAGGGCGACATCACGGTGGGGTCTGACGGAGCCTTCATCTTCTGCGAGGTGAACGGGGACGAGGTGGAGTGGAAGGAGTGTGAGAAGACTGGCATGCTGCTCGAGACTAAACGCATCACCGATAAGTGAGCAGTACATAATATTTCTCAAAACTGAACACTTTATGACAAGAGAGCAGATACCTAATATTTCTGGATACTACACCGATCAATGAAAAGTAAGCTGATAAGCAACCTAAGACTCATGACAAAGTAAGCGTTTTTTGGTGCCCCCGTTTTTCGAATGCCAATATTAACGTACACATTATGCCATAGGTAGTTGTATTGTCAAATACAATACGTAACAAAGCAGCTGGAGTTGACGATCAAGCTCCTATTGCTAGATATACAGTTTTCCACAAGTGCCTGATCGTCGATTAAAGCTGTTTCTATATTTGGTGTTCAAAATTACAAACTTCTGTGCATTATGGTACACGTTCCCCATCCCTCAAGCGTGTGTTGCCATAGTATTTGTACATATGACTAGTATCTCGTTAGGATCGGACTGTCCATCTCGACCCACAAGCCTACAGGACGCGCCTACAGAGGGGACTCCATGAGGGGGTTCTTCTGTCGGGAGGAGAACCTGGAGAGACTGGACCTCACTGACCAGTACAAGTACAGGGAGGGTGGGTACATTCTTCTTTATAGCATTGGTTTCCATTCGAACAAATCTCAACATTTTCTAAACTATGTTCCTTAGAAATTGGGTGACTGGACCACTCCGTCAATTACAACAGGAAATGTAGGTGCAAACATGTTCCATTTACTCTCCCTGATGATTAATGATAGAACTCTTACATTTATTTTTACATTGCATTTCACTGCAAGGCAGAACTTGTGCAGATCTCATTAATTTGCTAGCAAAAGCGTCAGTTTTCTGAGTTGGCTCTGCTGTTTACTCAGTATAACGTGATTGTCCAATCATGCTGAAGTCGACTGGAGGTTTTCACTTTTCGTCAGTATCGGTGCTTCGCTCAATCAGATATTGACAGTCAGCAATTATCAATCATCCAGTGATGGAGGTTGTCACAAGCTATGCTTTACGGAGAAAGTTGCAATATTCTGTCCAATCACATAGATGAGATGAAGTGATCTTTATGAATTGGTAACTTCCTTAACTTTCATAAAGAGATCATCTTCCTCACAAAGCCTAAAAAGTTAGCTATGCGTCGGAAGATGTATGGAGATAGGAAACGGCAATAATGTCAACAATTGTGTCAACAAGAGGTTAAACATCAACACAATCTTCAGGTGCTTGCCTTTAAAATAATTTAAGTGGTTACACAGTTTATCTTTCTGTTAGGCCTTTTAATTTGAACTTTTGATTTCATCCAAATTCATGTTTTCATTGAACTTGTAAAAATAATACATATTCTATGACTTAACCTACCATATGTGGAGTTATCCCCTTGCTATGCAGGGTCAGCCAAGGAACGAGAAGTAGTGAGGAAGGCAGAGCTGTTGTTCCGTCGAGCTGCCGCCTACAGGGAGGGGTATGGAGGGGAGAGGAACGTCGTGTCGGAAGAGGTGGGTCTTCATTGGTACCATACTAACCATCTACATGCATAGGTTAAAATGCACATTCATACTGTATATCTTCGAATAATCGCCGGCGTTGAATAAACGCCCGGTCTAAGGCTATGACAAGAGTTAGCATCCAGTTAGCACAGGTAATAACATATCCCTTTGTAATGTACCGGTGATCTCGTATATAACCAGAGCTTTGATAATGAACATTTCCATAGTTTGCTCCCACACTTAATTAACTAGTGTATGAGTGTGACGATAGGGCAAGGGGTGGACATTTTCATAGGGGATGTGGTGGATTTTTTGTTGCGGATAAATAACTACCTTTGTAAATGCGTTTGTTTCACTTATAATCTTACTACCCCTTCAATGATTGGTGTTTGGATAGTTGTTCCTAACACATTTTCACCCAAAAGGTGCGTGTGGAGATCAAAAACGTATTCGTTAGGGTTCTATGTGCGGGTGGAGAACTCCCTTTACATTTTTTTCTTCCTGGGGTATTTTACGAGCGTTTCCATAAAGGATATTTTAATATAATAAGTGTGAGCATGTCGAGCACGCGAGGCGATATTAGTCATCTTCCTACGCAGAGCCTAAAAGGCCAGTTTCCAAACTGTCATTTTATGCCTTGCTGCAGAGACTTTACTTTTCTGTGCTGCTATAGTGCCCCTACAGAGTAGAGAGCAAGCACAGAAAACTCAAGGCTATGCAGCAAGGCATAAAATGACAGTTTGGAAACTGGCCTTTTAGGCTCTGCGTAGGAAGATGATATTAGTAGGCAAGGGCTTAAATTCATGTTTGGAATAAGTACCTCCCACGTACGTTTTGGCTGTTATTTTACGAGCGCTTCAATATGTAATTCTTGGATATTCCCCCTTGACATAATTTTGTTCCCTTCAATTATTCGTTTCAAAATGTGTGTCTTCGTCTAGCCTTTTACTAGCGCTTCAATAATTCAATATCGTAACCCTACACAGGTTCCCTAGGGGGTTTTAGTGTGGTGAGCGAGATAATGATCATGGTGCGGATATAACCCCTTGAATATGTGCATCATTTACCAGGAATTTTAAAAAAAAATGCCTTAAGATGTTTTTATATGAAATCCTTCTTGTTTCCCCCAGGGTGTAAGTGTTGAGATCGAGCAGGGAGAGGACATATTTGTGGGGGAGGGGTTCGAGTTCATGGTGCGTGTGAAGAACTCCTCCCTGGTGGCCCGGATGGTGAAGACGCTGCTCATCAAGGTCCTCTACAAGACATACTACGACGCCTACACCGGCATCGCGGGCGTCAAGAAGTTCGACACATTCAAGCTGGAGGCAAATGAAGGTAACTTGCCATTGCTTTGAATTATGAGATATTTTATGTCTGCTTCTCATTTTCTTGGCATCTTTTCTGTTCATATGACAATTTGAATATGAATCTGTCGTTGTAATTTTCATACCGTCGTATTATTGCATCTTTATTTTCTAGCGATAACTTTGCTTGAATTAATGGAATGCCATCGAAAAGTCCATTATTTAGAGGTTATCACGACAAAAAGGCCAATTTACAATTGCGCTTGCGGCTTATTGACACAGACACTGATATATTTTATTTCCATCTCCAAAAAATATACCGTATGCATTAAATAGACGTATAAGAGATTTGCCGCCCCAATACAGTTTTGAGAGACGATAACTACATATTTATGTACATGATATATTAAAGGAGCATACAATATAAAACGGTTATATAAATTCAAAATAATAGAACATTCTTGAAATGAACAGGTGGTATAAACTGTTCAAAGATGGCTATAAACATTATTGACAAATGTAGTCTACATTTGCAGAAATCAGCTACCGTATCGCTGTTGACGAGGAGAAGGCTGCAAGACGACCCCAGGACGGATACAACTTTGAGATCAAGGCTCTAGCAGACTTCCCGGACCGGTCATCCATTGCTTCCGGCAAGATGAACTTCCGACTTAGGCGCCCGGATGTTCATGTGGAGGTATATTATGGATACCTTATTATTAAAAGTACAATTAAGTTCAATAAGGTCAAAACTTACATTCGCTAACAATTGCTTCATAGGATCATGTCAAGATACCTTGACCGTTACATTTTAACTAACAAAAAATAATATATCAAATTATCTACAGGTCCGTTGATTTTACGGAGGTCGGTTTTTTAGTTACAGGACCACGACGGTTGCTTCTGGCAAAACTTAATGATAAAATGATTATGATTCATGGAGTCAACCAAATTTCAGAATTCTAGTGAAGCTTACAAGTACACTGTTCTCAGAGGACTGTGGATGGAATCAGCTCGTTTTAGCCAACAGCAACCGTGGATTCAAAAACCTAGTAGAAATAAAAGCTTTTCCTTTTTTTTATACCAATGTTCACTCTACCCAGGGACCACGCTCCGGCGCCCTCAGAGACAAGGTCAAACTGAACGTGTCCTTCACCAACCCTCTGAAGGTCACCCTGACCAACTGCCAGATGGACATCGAGGGAGGCTTCACCTGCATCAAACCCTCCAGTGACAAGTTCCTCATACCGTACGTGTGATTCATATGACTTTTGGTATACATGTATATAATTATGTATATATTTTATATAAACCCTTTGTAAAATGGTTTGTGGTCACAAGGTTTTCAAAAACATTATTTCGGTCCGTGGGTCATCAGTTATAATGTACGATACATAGGATAAGAGATCATTTCGTACATCGGTAAAATTGAACCCTATTTGCGTACCAATTTGCAATATTTGAACTCCAAAATTGGTTCTGGTTCTTTGGTATTGGTTCAAAGAGGTAGACACTCCTGTCTATAAAAACAACACAACTAAACAATCAGTGTTATCTATAAAACATGTTCTTATTAGGAAAACGTCACGTCCATGTCTATGAAGACCTTCTTCAGTAATATAAATATCAAATGCGGTTTCCATTTTCTTTGTTTATGAAACCCTCAAAGTCGTCCTCATATCACCCTGAAGTTGAAACGATTTGCCTTCAAGTTTATATGTCCATGTTTATGACGTCTTCTTCACTTCATAAGATTATCAATTTCCGCTTAAATTTTGCGAGCCAATGAACATCAAATATGTCATAATATCGTCCATAATTTGAACCTCGACCCCGTCCTACCTGCAGGAACATCGGGCCGGGTATGACATGGCGAGAGACACTGACAGTGCAGCCCAAGAGACACCCGAGAGACAAGGACGAGAGAGACATGACTATTGGGTTCCACTGCAAGCAGCTGACGGATGTGTACGGGCACTATGCCATGGAGATCACCAGTAACTGGTAGACTCACCAGAAAACTGGATTGAGGGCTGGCCACCAAGTGACAAAAGATATTTCTAACAAGGAGCTGACTACAGTGGCGATTAAAAGGTTTAATCCCACCAAACCCTTCTAAAAAAAGCTATAAGTAATATACCCAGAACATTTTATATCAAGTGAACTACAACCAATTCCTTGATTCGCCATTTTGGAAACTTCGGTTCCTTTTTCAATGTAAACTATCAATAGACTGTCGAGGTTATTTTTTAGAAAAGGAAAGGGTCATTTTTTTTTAAATTCTAGGAAACAAAAGAATATATGTTCATAACTTTCTTTAGAATCTTTATAAAATAGACTGAAATGACTTACTCGAAGTGTTGCCCCCGAGCATGAGTTCCCCGACGGTCCTTCATCTAACGTTCGCATGTCTTCAATCTTGTCATCGTCAAACAAATTAATTTCCTAAGATATCGAATTTCATTATTAAAGACAGTTCCATGAAAAAGGAACTAGGGAATGTGTTTGGTCATGTGGAATGCCTTAGGAATAGCGGTCGAGCATTTTCAAAATGACATGATTAACAGTATTATAGTAATTCACATTGTGTAAAAGGATTATTCTTGGGTCTAAGCCTGAAGAAGTCTGTATAAAGTAGTGTAACATCCAAATAATTTGGATGGTTACTTGTGGCTTTTGTGTGTGCGACATCTTGTCAACATAAAAGACATTATCGATTGTATGTATTTTTTTCCACTTACCGCAATCTTTATTAATTTTTTATTTCATCACTTGCTCAATCAATTTATTATTTTGATTCTTTAAAATAGCATTGGTATTTCACAAATATGCCTCATGTTGTTAGCGAGATATAGTGGAACAAAATGAATCTATTGTTTTCATGATTATATGACAAGAAGGTAAAAATATAATGTAATAAAATGTTATAAAATTTATGTTAAATATATCATCTAGAGTTAAGTCAATTTTTGTCAAAAGAATGTTGATGGGACACGTTAGGAAATATCAGTCATTGAAAACACAATATCCCTAACTAATTGTGTCAACTCGCATCCATTACATATGTTGTATGATGATGTCATAATTACGTCATTATTTAAAGGACGTCTTCATTATTCAATCCCAAAATCTTCAAATCGGTAGAAAGGCAACAGGCCTGTAGTACATCGTTTTACTACTTTACAGGTAATAACACATTCTTTCTAAACATAAATGCTTTGTGTAAATCACAGCTTTGTGAATCATCTATGTAATGTTATTGCATTGTGGTTGCATTCCGTGACGATGCAAGAGGGCATTGTACAGTCAAAACCATATCTGCTGCAACCAATGATACCAGTTCAATGACATTAAGAATGCATGTTAAACGGAAACCTTATCAAAAGCAACGCACATCAAGCTGAGACTGCATTCATGCAGAATCAATAGATCGATAGAAAAAAACTTCAACAACTGTAAATGGTTTGGCAAAACTACAACCATTTCAATACGCGGTCATCATTCAAGGGGGAACAGTATCTACAGATATAATGTACTGTATGATTGAGATTCCGAACTAATGTCACTAATTTTTTTAAGACACGCTGTTGGTCCATTTTAATAAGAAGATTAACTTATATTATTTATACGTTTAGAATATCTAATCCAACAAAAGGTTTGGGTTGACTTTAATCTGTTATCAAAACGCGCATGGCACTGTTAATGTCAATATAAATTTCGGTTTAGGGGACGGTAGCACGTTTTTAGGGGGAATATAAGGAAAATGAAAATAAATGAAGAAGAAGAAGAAGAAGTTTATTCAGTATTGAAGGCCTCATGACCAATAGTACAATCATTTAAATGATAGTTTGCGTATGGACAGGATAACATCTAAGTGTTATTTCAAAATTTGTATTTACACAGGCAGGTTGCGTTTAAGAAATATTGCAACAGATTTCAATAAATGTACATTTGTTGTTGTTAGAAGTTGTTTGAATTTTAATTCGGATGGGAAGGTATGATAATAACTGGGTATATACAATTGTCTAACATTGTTTAACATTATAATCACATTTGTCACATAAGAGTTTACTAACTTGTGTATCAACATTATACCTTTGTTGTTGAATGTTCAACTTATGACTCAGACAGCGAAATTTGCATAAAATACGAAAAAATCTTTATCAGTATTCAGTGCTAAAATGTATTTCTCAGGTTCCAGGGCAGATTTAATTTCTCCATGATAATTAAGAAAAGATGAGGATGTTATTCTAGAATGCCAATTCTGAAGTTCAATATCTTTACATCTTTGTTTAAATTCATTAACAAATACATCAATATTACCACAGTCTTGTGTAATCCATGCATATGAGAATCCAGTACGAAACAGAAGCAAGCTTACATGGGTGACCCAACTGAAGCTGCCATGATCATCTTAACATATCATAACATGCTTTCGGAAGACGATGATCATCCATATGTAATATTCTGCACCAATATGTTATACATCTGCTGAAATATTTAACACATAAATATGTTCTTCCAATTTCACCAAGTATAGCATTGGAAGAAATAGTTTTATTAACACAAAGGAAACGTTTGAAAAAGAAACAATGGATTTTCTCAATATGAGTACGGTACGAATGACCCCAGATTTCACTACCGTATTAAATAATTATGGAGCTATTTTACTGTCAAATATTGCTTATGCAAAATTCAAGGATATATTTGGAAAATCTTTGAACATTCTAAAAATCGGAAATGAGGCTTTCTTGGCTTGTAAACCTAGTGTTTCAATTTTGTAGTAAAACAACACCTAAATATTTATAGTGGGATTCAACATTCATTCGTGTTCCGTTATAGAACCATTTTTCTGATTTCTTAAGATAACAACCATTTCTGAATACAACTATACAAGATTTTTCAAGTTTAACTTCAAAACCCCATTTTGAACAAAAACCATATAATATATCAAGTTTTCTTTGCAGGCCAATTATAGTGTCATCAAGTAAAGTAACATCATCTGCAAACAACATCAATAAAACATCACTTAAACCATCTTTGACAAATATTCCTCTTAATCCACAATTATTCATTTCATCTACAAGCTCATTGATAAAAAAAATAAACAAAGCTGGACTAAGCATACAGCCTTGCCCCAGATAATGTGTCAAATATTTCTGATCTCCTATTTCCAACTTTAATTTAACACACGCAGATACCTTATCATACATGTCTTTTAATAGATTAAACATTTTACCATGGACACCTTTTGTAAGAAGGACATACAGGAGCTTTTTTCTATTAACAAAATCAAATGCTTTTTTTTAATCTATAAAAGCTGCATAAAGTCTATGTTTTGGCTTTCTTAGGTATTTTTGGCAAAGAGATTGAAGTACAAATATATTATCAATCGTTGAATAATTTGCTCGAAATCCTGCTTGACATTCATGTAAAATAATATTAATGGTTCCAATTGAAAGACAATGTAGTTAAACTTAATGAAGCAGTATAATGTGAAGCGATTCCTTTTTCTTACTAAAACTGAATTAAAGGTGTTTACACAAAAATGGTCGCCAATGGACTTTATGTGAATCTATATAAGTTTTTGTCAGACTAGATTGGTTTATGTAATGAGATTTTTGACACTATCAAAATATTAAATTTGACATTGATGTACAATTATCAGTGAAAAATTGAAAATGTAAAATTGTCAAAAAAACGTGCTACTGCCCCTTTAATACACGAAGGACGTCTCTATTTTCACAAAGGCGACGCTTTGGTGTAGATTATCATAGCCCTTACAGCATTACCACGAGATACAGATAAACGTTGGCTTTAGAACGCCACTCAATGTCTTAGCCTTTCCAAGCTACAACACGCAATAGTGATACAAGAATCGTCGTTCATATTAGAGCATTGAAAGGTTCATGATCAACACAGTCGATGTGAAAATGGTATATAAATTTAGTATGATATAGTATGTCAAATACGCGTATAATTTTATTTAAACAACCGTGTCATTGTGAGATTTTAAAATCCTTTCATCACAACAGGAAAAACTTTCTTCCAAAACTGACAAACTATTTTAACTATTTCATATACTACACAAAAGTGAACATTTCGTCGATGATATTGAATTTCCTTTTATGCACACTTGTGTTAAGTTTTCTCAAGCGTAAATTTCAATGTTGTCTATTGCAGTGCAGTTTCCAATCAATGGCCACAGAACAGATCCAAGCTACTATTGTCAATTCTCCATGTTAATATTCAATCATAACAGGACACGACATAATGTAACTCATACATACCTGTCATATAAAGTTAAGTTTGTACACGTTTCCCAAACCGCCACGCATGATCACGCGTGAAAGCCTACAGTCTACAGTAGAAACCGTTTACGTTATTGGCCTTGCGATCAATAAGGCCGCGATATTCACTATGTGTCTGGGTGACATTGTCTGGTCAACCAATGGAATCTTCGCTTACAAATGAACATGGAGACCAACGTTGTATATTTGTTGACATCGATATTAGGAGACGGGTGTACGATCGAGATAGTTGAGACAGTGTGTTACTTAATCACGTCTTTGTGTAAAAGAGAGGTCCTTCAACTGGGTGAGTAGTCTGATTCATAAGTGCAGGAATGCACACGTTTGTGGGAGCTGAAAAAATAATGTTACATTGTCAATGTCCTTATCATTGATTAACCAACAAACGTTTTCATGCATAATTTGCCTTAATATAACACGTCGTATGCCTTTTTGCTTTATGTGCTATAACATAGCATAATTCAACATGACATGTTAATAAGTATCATATCATTTTATGAAGAACCAACATACTGCAAAATTCGTTGAATGTGTTAATTTAAAATAAATTATTTTTATCATATGAAAACTTGATTCCACGAAAAATAGTGTTGATGAATGCAGAGGTTAATATCAAATTTGTCAAATATTTGATTCCATACATACAACTACTCTAAACCAATCTCCTCCAATATACTAATTTGTACAGATGAAGCACAAATCTAATCTGGTAATATTCCTCAGTAAGAAATATTTAAAATTAACGATGTAAAATGATATTTATCACAACAAATTTGGTCTAATGAAAATATTACCATTGGCTAACAAGACACAATTTATTAACATCCTATTCAACACGGATGAATAATTAATGATCTCTTGGCTGTACACGGTAATTTTCAAGATTTACCGATCGTACCGAATGTAAAAAAATAAGCTTATGAGGTCCATTAAAGGAAATAATAAGAATATATATGCTTTTATTCTTCCATAGGAGAGTGTGTGCAATGCAATTTGATTTATGACAGAATTGATTTATACAATATACAAAGTAAAAGGACATGCATTACACAGTGTTTGGAGTGATGAGATATATACGTTAGTTTGATTGGAGATAGTTATAAGATGATGGAGATGCTTTATCACAGTCTTTGCGAATTGTAGACATGTCTCTTGGTCTGTTGGGACTGGGGGTGAACAGGAAAGCAGGCAGGTTATAATGTCTACATCCTGTTTTTCGTGGAGCCTAACACTAAGCTCAATTGGCCCAACACAGCTGATCTCACACCATAAATCGTCCCGCATACTGCATGTCTTCTCACATTGGCACACGACGTGAGTCAGTAGGTCATCGCTCACACAGTCACTTGAAATCTTGAACTGTCAGAGAAATTACCAAATACGATCCTGTCATACTTCATAACAGATATCGTAAAAGCAACCACAGGTTTGAAACTTTTATGCGATGTCCTCAACACTATCAACATGAAGACACTTGTATACATATAGACTTTAGTTTGAAACGAATTTAAGTTACTCAATGACCAAATACGGCTGGAATATAATGCTTGTTTTTCTCACCACAATTGGCACAAAGCAAATTGAGTTTCAATACTTGTTAGTTTCAATACTCGATCATTCATACTATTGAACGATCTACTATTTAAAATAAAACTGAACGATACAAAAATGTAAACTTTTGCAAAGGTTCTACAGTTGTTCTAAGCTTAAGATTGCCAAAGAGTGAATAATAACTAGGGCAGAATTAATATGAGATGCACAATAAAAGCTTCAAAACGCAATATACGTCTCGGATATCCTGAAAGTTGATACATGTATATTGTATATGATGTTAAACCTAATAATGACAACAGTTAGGAATAACACATACAAATCACAATTTAAGGATCCCTATCGCCATTCAGTCTTATGAAATGAGATTTTTAAATTTCTATGAAATAGACTAACACATCTGTCACTCAAATTGCAAATCCTTGCACAAAACATTACACATTGCTTTTCATTGGTAATTTGGTATTGTGTGATATATAAGATACTTTATCAGGAAATATACATACATATTAACGGGTGTACAAGTGTTTTGATATGGTTACGCATAAAAGAAACACGCGTGTAAATAATGTAAAGTATAAAAGTAGGCCCAGAGGCTATAGCGCATACCAAAGTCATGCATGAATGATCATTCATACGTTCATAGAGTCGCCGCCGAGTTTCCCTCAACAATTATCATGTTATGACGACCAACAGACATTAAGTTATAGGTTCACGATAACAAAGTGAAGTTCCGGTGAACGAATTGAAATAAAAGTTGACATCTGAGGTAGTATTAGGCATATTCATAAGCTTTAAAAAATCAATGTACCAAAATGAAATTGGAATTTATTATAAATGAGGCCGTGGCAATCGAAGAAAAACAGAATTTGATACAGATGTCAACCCAACAATTTAAAAATTGGCTTTATCTTTCGTGAAATGGGCATTTAGGGAACATATTTTTTTCAGTTAGGCTATAGCTATATTTTATGCACACAACAAACGATTTGTATCTGTAATACATTTATTTTAGGGCTTTTGTATAATGTAAACGAAAACATCCTAACGTTGCCCAGATTTCGAGCGTGTTTGTTATGTAAGGCATTTGCTGATGAACCTAATGTGTTCTATATTTGTTGCTACAAATGTGTTTCAACATTATGTATCATTAGTTTAATTTCCAGGTATGTATTATTTGATTAAACTAGTAAGGTTTCTAATACAATACGTTCCATATATCGCAATCAGATGTGTATTATTCACGGCACACACCTAGTACGAATGTCATTGAAGGTCTTATGTCAATAAAACATGTAAGCTTACACCTTTAAGCTACTGTTGAAATGTACACTATTCGCAAACTGAACCAAAATGTCAATGGTTAGCTTGTTATACGGGTGGAGCAATAAAAGTTATGGCTTTCGGAATTAATAAAACATATTATGTTGCTTTACATGTTGGTTGACGCGTGAGACTGAACTAGGAATATAGTTATAATTATTATCAAGCAACTATCATAACCCATAATTTTAGTATAAGACTAAAATTTAGTCTATGAAATATTTTGAATACTTACTGTACCTTCATTTATGTTATTTTATTTCTTGAGGCTTTTCATTTCATATGTATTCAGTCCATCTAGACTTGCAGGAATAGGATCTAGACTATATAAAAGGCTCCTATTTAATACACAGTCATGAAGCAGGACTACGTTAGTATTATAATAACTGAACAAGTGACTTACATTGAAAAATTAGCTCATACTACCATGAAAAACCCTTTTATTGTAGAGTTTGAAAATTGTATATCACTCCAAAAGATGTTAATATCCATATCATGTTTAAATCGAGAACACGTGTTTTAATTTCCTTTAGCTATATTACTTAGCTTAGGAGCTGTATCCCATATTGATTGAAGTCCCATGTGAAGCCGTATCTCTTCTTCTACCAGGTTTCGCTAACTCCTGGACATATCAAGATGTTTTCCCGCTCCAAGAGAAACACAGACCCTAAACCTGGCCGGTAACAACAATTTTATCTATGATCTCGTAAATAAAGTTCTTTTTGGTGATAATTCAATTAGACATTCATTAAAGTCACTTTGAAATGTATGTCACTTTGGCAAATTTTTTCTTTAAGGCTAACTTTTCGAGGAATAGAGAGGAAATTGGACATTTCGTTATACATCATCTTCCTACGCAAAGCCTATAACGCTAGTTTCAGAACGGTGACTTGTATGCCTTGCTGCCGACCCTTGAGTTTCTGCTGAACAAGCTAGAGAACAAGGACGGAAAAGGCATAAAACTGACATTTCTGAAACTGGCGTTTTAGACTTTTCGTAGGAAGATGGTTATACATTTACTTTGACTTTTTTCCAGGCGAAACCGCGGGACATGCCCCACCTACACGAGCGAGCGCACAAGGCGCCGGGGGTCCGAACTGGACAGGAGGGCGGCCCGCCCTGAACATCCGGGCCGGGCGCTATCAAGGATACCCAGACCAGGTACAACACGTGTCCTTCAAACGTCACTTCAAAGGCGCAGTAGCACGTTTTCAGTGGGAATATAAGGAGGTGATGTCAGGATAAGGAAAATTAATGGTTCCAATTGAAGATTTCAAACCAAATGAAGCAGTAATAATGCAAATATACAATGTAAAGTTTAGCCGAGCGATTCCTTTTTCTTACACAAAATGACTGAAAGGTGTTCACACAAAATGGCCGCCAATGAATTTTATGTGAATCTTTATACTTTGTCCTCTGACTATGGATGATTGATTTGTGTTATGACATTTCGGAAACTATCAAAATAATTCATTTAGCATTAGCGTACAATTAGCAGTGAATAATTGAAATTTTAAAAAACGTGCTACTATCCCTTTATCTCCTTGCTTAATTCGCTCACTGTTGATAGTAAATGTCAACTGAAACGAGTTCGTGACAGTTCATCCTAATACGGGTTTTACATGGAATCTACTTCCCTGAATGATTTTCATATTTTGTATGTATTGAAATTCATGGTTTTGTTTAGTTTCGTTAATTTATTGGGCAAAGCAATTTTTTATTTTCCTCTAGTTAAATACATTCCACACTCTTATACATCTTCAATAATCAAGAATAAACGTTAGGATCATTCTCTATTATATCGGAACGTGTATCGTGAATATACATTCAACGTTCCATGCATTCTCTCCCCACAGAGGCAGCTCAGTTATACCCGAGTTATGCCTTCCACGATGCCCTGAATATACTGCTTTTCCTTTTATTAGTCCAAACATGTCGCATAAACGAACTCCCTCTGTCCTGGCATCCATCTAAAACACCAATGGCTCAGTCCCATGTGTGTCAGTTTTTAGAGAGTGCACCGAACAGTTATCAGTCTAACATTTAGAATTAAAATGATCAATTAATAAAGAATTTGAAAAACAAATCAAATAAATTAAAAGAAGAATGGATTTGTTACTTTCATTTTTAGCCTAAATTTGAGCTCTCAAACCTTTGAAGACTTGCTTGGGCTTTTATCTTATTTAGAGTCTGGCTATCAGACTATACAGTAATGTTGACCTCTGTTTGTGAATGTCCCCCAAGTGCCTGATGACGACAGGGATGAGTGTCCGGTCGTGGACAGACAGGAGGTGGAAACCAAACTGCACGTGAAGGATGTTGACCTGCACATCCAGGACAACGTGGTCAAGCACCACACTGACCAGTACGAATGCACGGAGGAGCATGTCCATGAGACAAGCGACGAGAAGAGAGAGGCCGAACTGGTCATTCGTAGAGGGGATACCTTCAAGATGACCATCCATTTTGACCGGCCCTATGATATCGAGAAGAATGATATCACTCTTATGTTCAGACTTGGTAAGTTAAATGAAAAATGTCAAATTTGGTATACAGTGAAACATAAGCAATGGCATATCTTATAGACATGTGCACTTGTCATATATGCCTGGCAACGATTCTTTAAACGCGAGTTCCCGAACGAGTAATTAAAATTGAATTTTTATTTTTTTAAATTTTCTTTTACCATTTACACAGTGGCGTTTGCAAATAATTTTTACAAATAGAAGTCCCCACTTCAGAATTATGCCCTTTCTCATTGACATGTTTCAGTGATAAGCCGTCCTTATTCTTCACAGTGCATAACACACGTGAACTATAAATTACCCCATTCGATAAAATAACTTCATATTTGAAAAAATACATTAGGTACCCTTTATATTTTTATCATTGTACCATGATATTTCTAAATTAGTATGATAACGTTGCATGTGAGTTGAAGAAAAGAGTATTATCAATCTGATTTGAATAGACAGTGCTCCAAGATTATTTTTTTTTAATTTTGTCTTTATTGGGGTTCGAACTTAATCCCCAGGGATAACCTCTCCGCCACGACTGTACAATTTGTAAAAATTCTACACACAAAACCTGGACTATTTGCTCCAGGTGACGACTACAAGCCGTGCCGCCGTCTGAACGCCTGTTTCAAGGTTGTGGAGAAGGAGATAGAGATCCCGAAAAGCTCTAAGAAGTGGGGGGCGTGTGTGACGGGTCAGAAGGACAACAGTCTCACTCTGGATATCTACGTACCATACGGAGTCCCGGTGGGCGAGTGGGACTTCAGTATACGGACTATAGTGGACCGGGTCAGTGGACGAGACATCCGGTGGCAGTATGACCACTCAAAAGAAGGGATCAAGATTCTCTTTAACCCATGGTGCAAAGGTAAACTCACTTTCGCTAGAGATATCAACTTAGATACTTCACCAACCCTCAGATAGCTAGACTAACATTTAGTCTCAGAAGTATTTTTTTTCAATATTGACAATATTTTTTAACAAATCATGTATTATAACAAAATGGAGCCCCGAAGATGCTTTAACTTTAGAGCTCATCAATCTAGACTTGCTATACTCTTCTAGACTTGGTTGGTCTTCAATTTAATATTTTGACTTTAGGGTCTGGATGACAGACTATCAGATAGCCAATCTAACCCTACATATCGTTGACGGGGATCCAAGAGTTGAAAAGATAATCCACAAACCACGCACTCTCAGATGTTTAACTTTAACACTTTACCAAACCTTAGCTAGACAAAATGACAATAACATATTGTCAACAGGGATCCAAGGGTTAAAAAGATAATCTACAAATATCTTAGGGAAAAGGCATTCTTAAAGGAATACAATGGCTAAAAGGGTAGATAATTATTGAAAGGGTGCAAGGACAACGTCCTTATTTTATTATTTGGCGACGTCTCGATATATATTCTTATACCTTTTTCCAAATTTGTTAGACAATTTGTAATACCTTTATCTTCTAATCATTTGAGCTTAAAAAATGAAAGACAAGTTAGTCTATATCTAAACATTGCAGAGGACGCGGTGTATTTGGAAGACGAGAAGTGGCGAGAGGAGACTGTTCTGAACGATGCAGGAGCGGTCTACACCGGAAGCTACAAGAAGATCGGGGCCAAGCCGTGGTTCTTCGGGCAGGTGCGTGCAGATATAGCTATCTTATTAGCGCATATTTTCCTTTGTATACAGCGTTTAAAAGACATTTATGCCTACATATATTTCCCAAGTATTATTTAAAGAAAGTCTATATGAGAGAGAGAAATTGTTTATTCGTGTCTCATCTCGTACATACAGAAGGTCATACATAAATTTGATAAAATATAAAATGCACAAGCCGCCATAAGGCTATAAGAGACAATTCAATAAAATAACATAAATTTGTTACAACATATATGTTGGGATAAAAAATAAAATAAAATAAAATTACATAATATTATATGAAAGATACACACTAATACATACACACTGTTATAAAAATAGATTTTTATATATACAGATATAAGTATTTATCCATCCATCCATCCATACACATACATACATACATACATACATACATACATACATACATACATACATACATACATACATACATACATACATACATACATACTTGCATACAAACTTTCTTACAAACATGAATACATTTCGTACAAACATACATACATTTCTTGCAAACAAACATTGATTTTCGTGCATATATGCATGTACATTTCATATATTTGTTCGTTCATTTCATCCATTCATACATACAATTCATTTGTTCATAAATTTCATACCTTTCACATACATTCGTACATACATTTCATTTGACACGCATTTCATGCATTCCTACATTTCTGTGATTCATTCATACAATTTTTCAATTTTCATACATTTCATACATACGTCTTAATACAAGACATATATTATAATATACAATATATACACGCGTTGACACACATTCATACACAAAGAAATAAAGCAATAATAAGATGTGTAAATGATATTATATATGAAAATATATATGTATATATTATTTAAGATGTAAAATAATATTATCATTTTAAAATCAGTTAAAGTTTTTTCTTCTCTGGAACATCTTGTCAATACAGCTAGCTAGGTTCTGCTGAATTCCGGGACACTGCATCACAGTTATTAGCTTTTGGGTAGAAGTGAAGTTTATGAAATTATCAGGTAAAAGGTCATTGTTTAAAAGTTGGTATCTAATGTCAGCGTACATGGAGCAGTCTATCAGAAAATGTTCTTCGTCTTCGACGATATGTTCACAGAATGGGCAAACGCGGGATTCTAGAGGTGTCGGGGGTCGGGTATATCTGCCGGTTTCTATACTTAATGGGAGGGTACCGCATCGTAGTTTAGCTAAGAGCTTTCGCTGATATCTTGTCATAGAACAGAATAGATAACTTTCTGGTACTCTGTCCTTTTTGAACTTTCTATATGTCCTTAATTTATTTCCATTTTGCAGTTTTTTGTCGTTCCACAGGTCGCTGAACCACTGTTCGTCGTCAACAACATTACATCTGTGTTTCACATGGCGCATAAAACAGTTAATTGATGAAGAGTTAATAAAATCAATATTAATAGACATTTTGGCTGCAAGGGAGGTAACTTTGTGGATCCAAGATTTTCTTTTCCTTCGTGACCAACCGAACACTTTCTTTGATATAGTATTTTCCTGCAGCGTTATTTTGGAGAAGAGTCTAAATATTTCGATACGTTGTTTTGTCAAACAACTTTTCCATCCCATTTCGCCACGAATTGCACAATTGGAGGTGGAACGAGTGAGTCCAAGAAAAAAACGACAAGCTCTATTCTGAACTGAGTTTATGCAGCTGTACTCTTTAGTACCCCATATTGCAGATCCGTATAGTAATACTGGTTGAACAAGCGTCTCATACAATTTCGTGAATGTCTCATATGTCATACCTCCTGCTTCAATGCATTTAGTCTGTAAACACGATAAAGCTCGACTTGCTGATTTAGCAATTTCTTTCACTGTCATACGAAAATCTAAGTGTTCATCAAACCACAGACCTAGATATTTATACCTTTCTACTATTTCAAGGTCTTCATTTCCACACGAAAATTTAAAACTTGTAACTTGAAAACTGTTAGGACGAAAATGTATAACTTTTGTTTTATCTATGTTCACTTGAGTAGCCACTTTGAACACCACTGGTCGACAATATTTAACATAGACTGTAGACTCTCTTCATTCGGAGCTAACAACACAATGTCGTCCGCGAAGAGCAACGAAGAATATGTCTTTAAAGCGCTGTTTCTAAGCTATATTAGGTCCGATTCGACACCAACGATTTGATGTGGCAACACTTCAATAATTCAAATCATTTCTATAAATGTGCAGACCCACTCAGGTTCCTAGTTGATCAATGCCGACCCCTACCGTTATACTCCCGATATAATTAGGTCGATCGTAGAGCAGTGGAATGATGTATACGTTTTTGCAATCTAAGTAAACCTAGCCTCAATATTACCCGTTTAACTCCGATATTGAGTCTAGAAAGGTCTAGTAGAGGGTCGCGCCAGCCCATGTATCGAATTGACCAATCAGAAGTCATCTTACCTAGCCACAATAGTCTGCCTTCGCACGTATAACGTTGGAGGGTCATAGGTCGCAGAAAGGTTGGTTGACGCGACCCTCTACTAGACCTTTCTAGACTCAGTATAGGAGTGAAACGGATAATATTGTGGCTAAGTTTACTTAGACTGGTGAGAAGTCGGCTCCAGATATTTTTAAACGTCTATTTCTATCATACATTACCTTCATAACAGTTTCAAAAGATGTCAGATATGCATTAGATGCAGATGATAAAGACATTACTAAGAATTGTCGTCTTTCATCAACGATGAACCAAAGACAAAACTGCTATTTTTAATATTGATAACTTTTGTTCCAGTTTGAGGACGATATCCTGGACATATCGTTGCATCTTCTCAGGAAAGGTTTTGGGACGACTAAACCTAGCATGGGCAGTCCTGCAGCCGTGTCAAGGGTCATCTCTACCATTGTAAGTCATGTTAAAGGGGGACTGAAATGGTCTATGGCCACTTTCGGGATTCATAAAAAGGGGCTTGCAATTTGAATTAGAGTCAACTTTGAATTTTCGAAATCGGACGGTAACCTGCCTAAATGCGGCTTTTTAAATACACTGCCCAATTAGCCCCGGCGAACAGAATCTGTGGTCACTGAAGCGTGTCCCGAGCGTGTCAACCTTCTATGACGTAGCAGTAGGTGTGTGTGTTTATCAATTAGGACGGTCGTTTTTAGTCAATTTGTAGTCGTGTCAAATCCCATTTATGTAGCTATAGATAACAATTTAAATTCTTCAGAATATTGAATTTCATATCCATGTCTTTAATATTCAGCCAATACGCGAGCAAGCCTCTGTTCTAATAAGCCGAATACATAGGATAGAAAAGGTAGAAATCCGATTGAGACAACCCAAGTTAGTTGTGCCATAAGCGACGACCCCGTTTCAAAAGCAGTCGTTCGCAAAGCCTCGGTCATTTCCGTATGCTCTGGCAAAGCTATCAATGAAATTTAACATCCAGGGGAGATAACTCTTCATTTTTTGTTTTCTATACAAAAGCAAATTTCAATTTGACGACCTGCCAAAGACCTGACAATGCATTAATTGGTCATCTGTAGTAACCAATAAGTGGTATTTTTCTTCGAAGCCTGTTGTTTCTCATCGTATTTTGATATTGAAATCATCTTTTAATATTACACGAGAAATTTATCCAGAATCCCGCATTAACATTCAACATGCCTGTTATAGGTGAACAGTTCGGACGACAATGGCGTACTGTGGGGAAACTGGAGCGGAAACTATGCAGGAGGAGAGAAGCCGACATCTTGGAACGGAAGCGTGAAGATCCTAGAACGCTACATGGACAAAGGACTACCGGTCAAGTTCGGCCAGTGCTGGGTCTTCTCCGCAGTGACCACTACAGGTTGGTAGCATTGATGAGATAGATTGATAGCGTTTTGGGTATAATTGTTTCATTTAACGAATAAACGAATCTAATCAGGACCACCTGAAACCCTTATATATTTTTGTTGTCTTAGATTGACAAGCTACAGTTTCGAATCTAAGCTACCTTTTGAAAACTGGAACCATTATTAATGTGGAACCTCTCTTCAACTATGTTGCAATGTGACAATGTTTTATTCTAGTGTGCCGTGCGATTGGTCTGCCTTGTCGGAGTGTGACCAATCACAGCTCGGCTCATAACACGGACCTGGAGCGAATCAGCGTTGACGTCATCAGGAAGAAGAACAGCGCTGGGAAATGGGTGGAGGAAAAACGTGACTCCATCTGGTATAGACGTCATACCCTTACAGTCAAACAAATAGCTCAAAAGAAACAAAGTTCTCAAAGAATGATCACATAATAAAATAAAACAGATACAGTTAAAATAAAATAAAAATACATACATGTAATCCAATTGAAATATCCGATAAGTCAATAGGTTACGCAACAGCCAATGAAAAGAATCATCAAAGCTGCACGTGAATGTCACAAGAGTATTTATAAGACTTGTTTTCATAAACATTTTACGACCGAGGACATCAAATCATTTTTCAAATTCAAAATTTGCAATAAAAGTTGAAAATGATAATTACAATTCCTTGTTTGCATCACGTTTGGCTATATGAATGTTCACTTTCAACCATAATGCTCAAATATTAATATACTATTTCTCACTGAACACCGTTGATATTATAGGAATTTCCATGTGTGGAATGAGTGTTGGTTCCGCTGTCAGAATTTGAACACAGATGGAATGACATATGATGGATGGAACGCTATCGACGCCACACCACAGGAACACAGTGACGGTAAGCTTCTATTGAATAACAGTGCTTGATGAATGATACGTGTCTCTCTCTAATAAAAATACTTCAGCAAATTGTGATTTGATAATTATACTGAAAAAAATATATTTCCTGTTGAATTTTGACACATTCGATAAGCTAGGAGTTGCTTTTGTAGCAGACAGTGCAGGGTATCTTTGGTACATTCGAATTTAAATATATTTAGATCGACAGTTTGATATGTATGATATTATAAGTCCTGTTTTTTTATATTTAGATTGTGTAGATTTTGGTCACATCAAAGTATATTATTCTACCCAGGCCAACATGAACGGATCGTCTTCAACATGTTTGATTCGACTTCCACATGTTTAATGTAATTTTCACATAAATAATTCGATCTCCACTTGTATGATCATAGTACACATGTATGATTCGACTTCCACGTGTATGGTGTAATTTCCACATGTATTACTAGCGTTAAACGTGTATGGTGTAACTTAAACCTGTATGATTAGCATTAAACGTGTATGGTGTAATTTCCACATGTATGATTAGCATTAAACGTGTATGGTGTAATTTCCACATGTATGATTCGATTTCCACGTGTATGGTGTAATTTCCACATGTATGATTAGCATTAAACGTGTATGGTGTAACTTCCACAGGTATGATTAGCAGTAAACGTGTATGGTGTAACTTCCACAGGTATGATTAGCATTAAACGTGTATGGTGTAACTTCCACATGTATGATTAGCAGTAAACGTGTATTGTGTAACTTCCCCATGTATGATAAGCATTAAACGTGTATGGTGTAACTTATACCTGTATGATTAGCATTAAACGTGTATGGTGTAACTTCCACAGGTATGATTAGCATTAAACGTGTATGGTGTAACTTAAACCTGTATGATTAGCATTAAACGTGTATGGTGTAATTTCCACAGGTATGATTAGCATTAAACGTGTATGGTGTAACTTCCACATGTATGATTAGCATTATACGTGTATGGTGTAATTTCCCCAGGTATGATTAGCATTAAACGTGTATGGTGCAACTTCCACATGTATGATTAGCATTATACGTGTATGGTGTAATTTCCATAGGTATGATTATCATTAAACGTGTATGGTGTAACTTCCACTTGTATGATTCACCTTCACATGTATGATTCGATTTACACATGTATAATTCGACTTCCTCGTGTATGGCGTAAGAATCGACTCCAATGTTATGATTTGATTCAAGTTACACATGTATGATGTAACTAATATCCACCAGAGATTTGAATAACAGAATATAACGTCTCTGCTTTGAAGTGCTTTCACATGAACGGCTTAACTTTCAATCATAGACTCCATTAATATTGAAGTTACATTATACTTCGATGTGAATTATTTGAACTTCAAATATAAGATTTTACCTCCCCGCGAAACGTTTTACTTCCACATGTACAAGATTTCATCTCCACATATTTGATTTAATTTCAACATTAGACATCAACGTGTATTCATCGAACTCGACTTCCATACATGTATCATTCGACTTCTACATATTTGATTTGTATACAACATTTTATATCAACATGACTCCATTTTAACATGTATGATTCAATCACTATTCGACTTACGCATTGTTTAACTATTCTACATTTCAACTTCAATATAAAGGTATTTTCCTCCGCCTTTATCATTCGACTAACATGTATCATTTGAACTTATTATTTGAATCGACTTCCACGTTTTTGATTTGACTTCACTCTTTTATTATTCTAACGCTGTGTGTATGTTTGGATACGCATGATTCTACACCAAAGAGGTTGATTCAAATTTCACACACATGTATGAGTTTACCCTGCGAAAAATGTGCTTCAACTACAAAATGTATCCTTCAACTTCAACATATGTGTATGTTTCGACCTCGATTCGATTCTGACATTTATGTATTGGATCAAGCCAACAAGTTTAATTCAACTTCTGCATGTATACGCCTTCAACATGTTTGATAAAACTTAAACATATATCTCTCCCCCTCAACATTTTTTATTCAACTTAAACATAGATGATTCGATTCGACTTCGTAATGTTGGCTTCAATTTAAACATTTATGATTAGACCTCAATATAAGATTCATCTTCGAATTTTGTTATTTACTGAGGTGTACGGTTCAACCTCCAAATATCATAAAATCACAACGTAAATTCTTCTCCACCGACATAGGTGACAACATGATTAATTCAACCGACACATTTTGCATCACCGTATGCATTTTTTTGTCTGATATATTTGGTTCTGTCCCGATCAACTAACATACCACCCCCAAATGTGTGAATACCTCTACCCCAACGACTGGCTCCACCCACAGGTGTGTACTGTTGCGGTCCCGCCCCAGTGATCGCCATCAAGGCTGGTCACATCGATGTCGGGTACGACACCCCCTTCGTGTTCGCGGAGGTGAACGCTGACAAGGTGCAGTGGAAGGAGGACCCGGACACGGGACGTCTGACAGAGACCAAGCGCCAGAAGAACATGTGCGTGCTATCGTTATACTTCTTGTCACCCTGTCACAGGGTACGAACGTTACGGTAACTCCACTAATCTGTACCCTGGGCCCAGAAGTTGGATTCGCTCGCGCGGCCTGACTTGGGCAGCCAATCAAATTATTTTCTCACCACCTTCTCGATAAAATTTCAACGAGAAAATGATCTGATTGGCTATATCCCAAGTCAGGCCGCGCGAGCGAATCTAACTTCTGAGCCCAGGGTACAGATTAGTGGAGTTAGCGTAACGTTCGTACACTGAGACAGGATGACTTCTTGGATTCTATTGATGTAATCAGGTCAAAAGTCACTGTGTATGTCAAAAGTATTAGTAGCATATTCATATAGCGCTATACCCACAACACATAGTCATGCTCAAAGCGCTTCTTGTGCACAAATACAACTATATACAATGAAACGTGGCAGAAACGTTATTTGTATGTAAGGAGAAGTTGCATGGGTCTTGAGACGTTTCTGAGCAGCAAATGGGAATGATTTTGGTCCAAAACAATTTAAATTGTAGCTGGGAACGGTTTAAAACAGCTGTTGTAAAGATCGTATTGTCCTTCCTGGAACATAGTGAGCTATTAGATCTAGAATATAAGAGGGTCCTGCTTTGTTTAAAAAACCCAGATTTTTGTATTTTGAAATATTTCCTATATTCGGAGCTAGTGCAAAGAATCAAAGATTTTGGTTACATTACATTAAAACTTATATATGGGTGTGAGGTTGTGTCGTGTATGGAATTCGATGAAACGATATGGTACCGGTAATATTATGGCATGACATTATGTATAGTGTACGGATAGATTATGATGCTTGGAATAAGATGTATGAGATATGTTATGGAAACATTGTATTTTATAATATTATCTTCTCCTGTATATAACTTCATGCAAATACTTAAGCAGCAAGAATTGTTTCTAAAAAGTAACCAATGTGCATGTTTATCCCACAGTGTAGGGAAGTGTATCAGCACCCACAAACCAACAGGCGAGCCATACACCAGTTCCACCATGGGCAGTTTCCTCAGGTTCTTCACGGGGGGAGATGATATGGAGAGGGAGGATCTCACTGACCAGTACAAGTACCCTGAAGGTAGATTAGATGCAAGATCCATTTCAATCATCAATCATTTCAGATCGTTTTGCTAACACACTAGGTTTATCTCCTAAATACAAGTTCCTGAAGGTAGATCTTAGCATCTGAACTGTGGATAGGCCTACATCAACCGACCAGAAATAATACACTAGGGAGAAACCAATTTCAGGATCTTACAATACAATACAAGTTCCTTGAAGGTAGATTAATGCCCATTATGTGTATGTTTGATAAATGTTGCTTTAGTTACAAAAAGAAAAGAAATTGTTAATCAATAAATCTACCTTCTTTCTTCATGACCTAAAACTCCACAAGAATCTTCAAAGAAGTCACACAACATTTAAAAAGTATATTTTGAAATATTTGACGAAATCTATGCATTCCACAAGCACAATATTGACAGCATTAGCGGAAGCAGTTTCCAAGCATTATGCAAGGACGATGACAATTAATTGTTGATGCAGGTTCGGAGGAAGAGCGAGACATCTACCGGAAGACAAGCCGGAAGTTCCGTCAGATGTGCGGGTGTGATGATGATGATGAGAGTGATCATGAGTGTGAAGAGGAGGAGGTAAGCATTATATATATTTTTTATAAAGAATATTATATAAACATAGATTAAATACTATTTTACGACACGAGGGACTTAAACTTAGTATTTCTCAAGCAAGAGCGAAGGATATACAGTAGAACCTTGATCGTTTATACAAACGTTATGGTTAGGCTGTAGGTGAATTAGTAGAAGACATAATAATAACAATTGTAGGAATACTACTTATCATCAATTGTTAAATCTATCTACGAATCCCCCGTCTACCTACCGGTCTGGGTCACATTGCACCAGTCTAAGTAAACCTAGCCTCAATATTACCCGTTTTACTCTGATATTGAGTCTAGAAAGGTCTAGTAGAGGGTCACGTCAGCCCACGTATCAAATTGACCAATCAGAATTCATCTTACCAAGCAACAATAGTCTGTCTTCGCATGTATAACATTAGAGGGTCATAGGTCGCAGAAAGGTCGGCTGACCATCTACTAGACCTTTCACTAGACCTTTCACCGTTACACTGAATTTGGTTTTAGTGATTTTAGGCATGAGTGTTGTACACATAGTGTGTCAAGGACAATTATAAAATATTCTGTTTAATACCAGAGTTGCAAAATTATAGAAAATACTCAATATGTACTTTGCACTACTCACCAGGGAGAGCGAGCATATGAGGATGGGCAGATGATTGAACATGTTGGACTTGCATTGAACTTTTCCTTTGTTCCTGTAACCGTTCAAGAAAACTGGAAAGCCTTTATATCTTCCTTGCACACAAATGTTATCCTGAGATGCCAGAGTTTTATAGTTATCACAAATTAGGAAGTTTTACAATAGGTTAAACAAGAGTTTGTTTAAAAATCTCGAGACTTATCACTTCAGATGCAAAAAAATTATATGGATTTTGACAAACAAAATAATTTCAGTTTTGAGTAATTTTTGTTCTTATTAATCAAATATAATATTATATACATGTATATCTTATCATAGCCGGTGGACATAGAAATCGAGGAGGAAGAGGAGGAGGTCTTTGTGGGCAATGATTTCGGCTTCATCATCAAAGTGAAGAACCGCGGCAAGGAGACCCGCACTATGACCCTGGAGGCCAAGGTCCTGTACAAGACGTACTTCGATGCCCCGCATACTGACTTCGCAGCAGAGGAGAAGTTTGAAGACATCAAACTTAGCCCAGGGGAAAGTGAGTATCCCAATAGCTGCCAACCGCTAAAGTTCAGGGTCCAATTCAGATATCGTCAACAGGGAAACGGCTTGAAACTATAACTGATTTTCAAAAGGGGGTCATCATTATTCTATGACTACCATCTACTCTACAATCGTTAAAAATAATCATTGATATGAAATAAAATTAAATCCTCTTCAGGGATTTTCATTTTTGAACTAGGGGAGGAGATACTATTATCTATGTTTTTATGTAATTTTGACAACTTATAATTTTCTATCATGTTACATCAATGTATGTGTAAACATGAATATGGCACCTGTAGTCTGTTAGTGTTATGAACAGTGGTTTGATAATTACCAGGATATTGTAGGAACAATGCAGAAAGAAATACGTTGATGTAACTGAATGACAATTTTGATTTCAATGGTAACACTGTAGTAACTTCTGTATTTCAAAGCCGAAAAGTTCAAGATAAAAGTGACGCAGAAGAACGCTAACGCTAAACCCCAATATGGATTCAACTTTGAAGTGAAGGCTGTCGCTGAGTTCAAAGAGAACGACCATGTGGTCACCGAAGAGTATGACTTCCGTCTGAGGAGGCCTGACCTTGAAGTCAAGGTCAGTCTTTATTTTTGAACATAGATGAAATGAATACTTACCGGGTAATTAATTATGTTGAAAGGAAATTATGTTGTTATTTCTTCTTCATAAGCTCATGTCAAGAAAATTTTGCTTAACATTGTATTCAATACTTTGTGATTGTGTTGTGAACAAATAGTTAATTAATTATTCATCCCTCAGCAGTCTTATTCAAATCGGCCTAGTTACAAGGAATAAAATATTTGTAATATCAACTCTACAGAGATATGACTACCTCTATACTAGATCTGACCACACCCCTGTACCTCACGTTTTTTACCAGTTAAGGGCAGTTGAAACACAGCGAACCAATCACATAATCTCGCTTATAAGAATGCTAGCAGTGATCATGTTCAAAGCATAGTTAAGAGGAGTTACTTGCCTGAAGGCTTTTGCCGGCGGTTTGTGATTGGTTAGCTGAGTAAATGTAAGGACATGAAACCTATCGGGCTGCGGTCGGACTCAGTGGAGAGGGCCTTTTGAAATAACAAGTTCAATTCTTGATAGAGTATATAACTTTTATTCCTTGGAACTAGGCCGATTTTAATCAACTGAATCCCTCAGAATCTACTAATGATCAATATGAGTTTCTTTCATCACAGGGCCCTAAATCATGCAAGAAGGATGAAACCATCAAGGTTGACATTTCCTTCAAAAACCCGCTTGACGTCCCGCTCAAGTCCTGTAAGGTGACGGTGGATGGACCATTCAAGTGTGTGGGCTCCACCAAGATGGAGTTCACTATTAGGTCAGTGAGCAATCAGACAAGCAAGGCAGATCTTGTGAAAGATTCAATCCCTGGCTAGTATCATCTTCCTATGCAAAACTAAAAAACACCAGTTTCTGAACTGTCAGTTTTACGCCTTGCTGCTGACCCTTGAGTTGTCTGTGCTTGCTCTCTAGTCTGTAGGGGCACTATAGCAGCACAGAAAAGTAAAGGGTCTGCAGCAAGGCATAAAATGACAGTTCGTAGGAAGATGGGATAGTATCAGCCTTGCATTTGGAAAACCTATCAGAGGACTGTTACTGAACTTTACACACCTTTCTCAAATCTTGTTGATCTTGATGTTTATTGTGCCAAACTCAAGGCAAATTTATTTTTCAATGCAGCATGACTTACAATAGCCAGAGAATAAAGCAAGTTTAGTGATGATGAGACATAGCCGAGATATGCCGTCATGTATATCTATGTTTGATTATGTCAAAGAAATGAACACTTAAAGTAGATTGTTGTTGATGTTTTAACGCACCATTTAAACGAAGTTGTGATCAAAACCTGTCATTTTTAGTGAAATATTTATATTTTTTAAAACGGACTGTTTATTTAAACAAGAGTCATCAGAAGATGACATATCCCACCAGTTCCACATGATCGTAAGATGGAAACCTTTGAAAGATAATTGTAAATTTTTTCGAGCAAGGTTCATAATAGTATAAGCTAATATATATGAAACGAAACCTTTCATGAACTGAGTCCAAATAAGAGCTGTTTCCATGGAAATAATAAAAAATAAAATTTTCAGAAATGTGAAAATATCAAAACGCACCACTTCAGTAGGTGGGCAATACACATGTAAAGTTTCAGAAAGATGTGGACCAGTTTTTGAGTTCTGCTCCGAAAACGAAATGATTACGGACGGACATACAGACGGACAGGGTGATGACTATATCCCACGGTATTACATACCGGTGGGATAAAAATAATAAAGCTGCTAAATATATCTTGAATATGATTTGAAATTGTGAATAATAATCAAAGATATTTGTTATCTCTGTTCATGATAGAATATATGTATCAACACAACAGTATTTTACATCATCATATCCAATCATATATATAATATACATAATATCACATATCTCTCAACAATTTAGAAAAAAAAGATTGTTCTTTCACAATCTTAATAATTTGGATCCAATTTGAGACCTGTTCAATGTATATATTACAGCGACATTGCTCCTGGCGCCACCTGGCGGTCAAAACTACAGCTGAAGGCCAAGAAACCTAACCAGAAGCCCCAAGTAAGATGCCTGAACATCGGGCTGGACTCTGCGGAGTTGGAGGACATCGCAGGCAGCTACTCTGTTAAACTGGAGCAGTGAGGAGGGTGTTTGCGCCAGTGGCAGAATTGGATAAAGGTTCAGGACGTTCAGAACGCCCTACCTATTGTTTTTGTAATTAAACAAATGTAAAAAGATCTATTTAAGTTCCCTTTCAAAATGGGGCATCGAAAATTACAAAATGAAAAATGGAGATATTTTCAACATCAGTGTAACAAACAATAGCTGTACCTCATAGTGCTTATTTGTTACTATCATATTCAATAGTTTGTGTATTTTTTTCAACATTCATTGTTGTTTTTAAACATTCTGTGCATTATCTTGATGTGAATTATGTTGTGCATATTTGGATGGCATTCAAGATTATTTTTGATAGATAACGGCAAATGTTCAGGTATATCGCCTTGATCAGAATATCATATACTCATCACTCTAAAGTATACTTTTGATATACTCCAACTTTCTCAGGATGATCATTTTGTTTAAACACTGTTTTTATTTTTATATTTATATAGAAAAAATTCTCTTTGCTAAAATTTTTTGTTCACGGATAAAATGATATAAAAGCTTACCAGATATTATGAGGCTTATAATCAGTGTTTGAAATAAGCATAGGCCTGTAGGCAAAAAGATGACAGTTATTCACACTTTTAAATATCTACAGGTTCTTACAGTCTCACAGTTTTTTAACATGATACTGTTTCTCACTGCGCCTTATTCTCACATAACTTGCAGTAAGACTTACTGCAAAGCCATAACCATTAATCTAAACTGAAAACAGTGTTGTATATAAAAGATACTAATACAAAGAATATTATCATTCTAAAATAGGACTCACCGTTTTTCTTATATTTGGGTTCTTTTCGACTAGCACTCTGTGGATGCTTGTTCCAAAAACTGATAATATAAAATTACTACTCTCAAGTTCCTGGGTATTGGATTTTAAATGAGCTTCTTCAATAATTTATGGACAACCACAGTTGTCTCCCTTATATTGATCAAAATTCTACATAGAGAGCCATTCACAAGTTAAACGTCATCTTTACAAAGAGCTAAAAGGTTTTCCCCTCATTTTGTTACTGTATACAACTATCCTATTTAAATTTAAAAAGTTTAATAGAAACTTGTCAAGTTAAATGTGTTAGATAAATGTTTTCGTAATGAAATTTGCATCAATGTAAAGCTATATTACTAGATATTTTACATTCTCATCTAGAGATCATGCAGATTTGCATGTTAGGAAATATGTACTTGTTATAATCATGTTAGAGAATACTTTTATTTTAGATTTATAAATCTATTTGAGATTATATATATATTTATACATATTTAATACAAAGTCTTGCCTTTTATACTCGTGGATTTTTAATGATACTAATAAACTCAGGAGGTTACTGTGGTTTTCATTTTATTGTGTGGAAAGATTCATCCCATCATATGTACCCAAGCTGATAGGACTGAACTATTACCGAGGTATTCATTTTTATCCCACCGGTATGTAATATAAGTTATACCATTCAGACGCGGGGGAATAAGATGATATCAGCCTCTGGCTTGGTGTTATTTGACAAGCCGAAGGCAAGGAACACTAGAAAGTGTTTTTACTCGTAAAAACAGATGTCTCCCCCTTCCTCAAATGCTCCAAACCTCTAAACAATACTATCATAAAGCACCATTAATGTTCTCTGTATAATTCAACTTGAATAAATAACCAATCAATAATCAACTCCACAATTGTAGCAAACAAAATATTCAAAATTGCATGGAAATAAACTAAATAATTTGTTTTAAATCTCAAACCTCCAAAAGGCACATCTACATGATATGGAGAGACAATATACCAAGTTTGGTGATGATCGTTTAAATAGTTTTAGAGATCTGCTCCGGAAACGAACACTACCCTTGAAAAAGTCCCGACCCTTCGGGGGGAGACATAATAACACCAAGTGTGAGTCTGATATCTCCCAATGCCCCCTTGTCTGAATGGTATAACAAATTAATCTTACCGAATATTTAAACAAAACGCATATAATGTGAAAATAGAAAGGGTAAGAAAACTGTGCAAATGCTTGGCTATAGTTTGAGCAAAGTTACACATCGGTTGATCAAAGAAACCTTGATGTGTTCGAGGTAACATACATTGTACATTTCAGGATGCTCAATCTGCATGTTTTTTTTGAGAAGGGGTATAAATGATTTATCATCATGTTCAAGAGGGTCAAATCAGTATTTATCCTGGGTCACGTGGACCAATCTGAGATCAAGTTTCTTACATGAGGTAGGATAATTAGTTTTGAAATGGTTTGTTTTTAATTGGTGGTTTCTTTTTATTGTGATATGAGCCAAATATCTGTATAAAAAAAACAAATACTGTGTTGTCAACTTGGCACCTCTTACCATATCGAATGTAGACAAAAAATACTCAATACATCATCAAAAGATCAAAGAGGAAATTGTATGGTTTTATAAATTTATTTCAGCAAAATCGACTTTGACACCAAGATATACAATAAAGTGATGTACATATGATGATTTAAACTGACACATGTCAATCTCAGCTGACACTGATGAAGTGATGGCTGAAAAAGACTCACACAATCAAATTACAATTTCTATGAATAAGTCTTGTACATGATCATAAACAATCTTATCCTGGTTGTAAAAACAGACAACCATACCTTGCATCCTAAAGGCATATTTTTACAATATAGTGTCAAATTTCAATTATAAAAACAGTATTATAAAAAAAGATTTTAAGTAAAATTTCTATACAAAATTGTCCCAAAAAACATTCTCAATATTATTGATGTGAAAACAAATGTTAATTCATTTCTGTCTCTCACTTGAACTTAAAACATATGACCTTCATAAATTTGTCTTATAAGACTGACTTACTATTTATCAAAGTAAAAATGATATCCTTTAGATGTCTGTTCATTTGTAAATAATACAACAATACACAATCATCCATAAATGCACATGATAAAGTACAGTAGATCAACTAACATAACAATGTTTTCGTTCATGACAGTTTATGTAGTAGTTCAAAAGGCTCAAGGGGCAAGTCAATAAGTTCATAGAATTAGGTACCGGTACAAGCCAAAAGCAAATTAAATCTGTAGGCAACTGCTTTTTAATGAGATCTATGAATTTATTGACTCATATAATTTCTTAAACCAACAACAATAACCATATTTACATGCATTTATGCACTCAGAGTTACATAACATCAAGAAAGCAAAAGTCTGATACCAGAAATTATTCTGATAAATTTTGGCATTGAAAAGTAAACAAATAATAAGAAACTGTATCAACAACTATTTAACTCAATAGATAATTGGGAAACTCTAGCTTTATAATATATAACTTTTTATATTGATGGTAATTAATCAATCGCGTTGATTTTTACAAGAAATATAACCGCAAGTTCTTAATTCATATAGAGAATTTATATGAACCAGGTTTCCCATTCATATTTGACCAACAAAGTTTTAGGTTACAGAGGGCCTTGTCATATAATACCATGATTAAATTGGCCAAAACACAGAATTCATTTGAGATATTTTGAAACTATTTACACAAAGGCAATCCAAAATCGAAGACATTTTCCATCTCACAAACAATTCCATGAAATTGATAACAATATTAACACTTCTCGGGTGATTTAAACAGAAAAGAGCCATATAGCAGAAATAAACTATCAACAGTAAAGAAAATTATTGAATAAAGGTTTATATACAAACTTATTAATGAGAATACGATAAGCATCAAGCTTGGTTCAATTGCATAAATAGCTGAGGTCCCCAGGTCTTGATGCAAAAATACAGACATAATGTAGAAAAGTGAAGCATCCTCCAGGAAATGTCTAGTGTTCACAATATCGTACAATAAACGTGTTCACTGAACTTGTACAATACACAAATATCAAATGTAAGCCATTCTCTGCTGTCCATTCCTGGCTTCCAAATATACATCAAGAGTTATCCCCCTTGCCACACAGGAAATATATACTCCCAGAAAGAAATCGACCCTCCTTGAATATCAACAAATACTTGAACTTTACTATTATTAACACTTTATTGAATAATTGGCAAGTCCCATCGTTTCCGAAGTGGTTCACTTTCCTGTTGCCATGGCAACTTAATTCATTCACAATCCAAGAGATCTTCTTGCTAAGGTATCAAAACTGTGAATATCTTCTCCCATTGTATAAGGCCAAAGGCACAATGTCCAATGCAGTTTGACAGCGACTGTACAAAAATAAATATATCTGTACACTAGTCGACAAGAGAAACAATACACTGTGGATGTTGGAACACGCAAATTGGTCTCTCTTGTGTCCATGGGAATGCTTTATTTCACTTGAAATGTGCTCCCGCCTTGTTTTGATGCAACCCATGCAGTGAAGATATCTCTGTGGAAAGAGAAAGTCCGGAATGAGTATAATTCAATTAAAAGAGCAAAGCATTTTTCTAAATTTAAGCTTGTAAGTAATAGTCAGTGTGTTTGGATGTTTAATTATCTATAACATTTCTTATATTTTACACTAAAAGCTCTTTACAAGTTCTATGTTTTCCTTATAGATTTGATAACTGGTGACACTGACTGGGATCAAGTCCCTGGGTAGTGATCCTTAGCAAGCCCGCGATCCTGACTTGTTTGATATTAGAGGGTTTATAAAACTTTTAAGGGTTGGGTGATTTTTAATAGTAATTTAATAAGAAAATCAAAGAACCTCAAATAGTTACAAGCCAAGCTGGAACATTACCATGGTCTTGGTTCAAGGCCTTATTTACTAGGCAATCTAGCCTCTGACCCACCTGCAATGACTGACGACGCACTCGTTGGAGCAGTACTCGTTGTCCCAGCCGGGGTTCTCGATGGCGTGGTTGATGCAGCCGTTCCTCACACACAGACCGTTGCTGCTCATTCCACAATCCATTGGGCTCAGGTTCTGCTTGAATGAAGAGAAACATCAAAACTGTTAAGTTGAAATTTCAGATCATAATTATCATGATTTTTGGAAATAAACAAAAGTATATGGAAAATTCATGATTATAACAATAAGACTCCAGACCAGTCTTGCAGTCTTGATGGCGCTTAAATTTCAAGCACTATAGGCTAAAGCATTACAGTATTTTGGCAAACATTGGGTCATGACTCTTGACTTTTAAAAGTCTTTAAGACATCATTGCATTCCTCCTAAAGGTATGAAGTTCCAAAGATGAGCCCTGTTCTTACCTGAGTATATTCTGGGGAGGGCTGATACACCATGCCGTTGTTCTGCTGCTGCTGATGATGTTGCTGCATCATGGTCTGTTGGGGCGGCTGGGACGTTAGGTTCTGCAGTTGCTGCATGGGTTGATGGGGAGGACTCGTGTAGGCATTGCTCATCATCTGGGTCTGCTGTGGGGGGCTGGGGAGGTTCATGTGGTTCATCTGGGACATCATCCCCATCTGAGTACCACCCCCTTGGGGCATGGTGGACATCTGCGTCACCATTGGGGGTGATGGGGACTTCTCTGATCTTGAACTTGCCTCATCTTGTGCAGCCTGGGTAGGAAAACAAACCATTTGAAGAGTTTCAGAAAATTATACATCAACATGCATTAAGCAATTAAATTTAAATCCATATCATTAAAGATGAATATTTTTCAAAGAATTTATTTGATTTATAGATTAAACTAAAACAGAATTTGCATACCGGGTGAGAATACATATCTTGCAATTATATAAAATAAATCAACAGAAAGCCTCATCCAACTTATCACTCCAACTTGGATTTAAAGGGAAACCTGCAAATGTTCCACAGGACGTTGAGAGGCCATTACCATGAACAGCTTACGAACTGACAGCTGGGTACTGCATACAGCTAGGTACTGAATATTACTACATTCCCCACAAGGACTCAATTGATTTGATCAAATTGAATGTTCATAACACACCTGTGAGACCTGACTGGCCCGGTAAGCAGCGAGCTGTTTGAGATATTCCTTCTTGGCGACCTCGGTCTTTTTCTTGTACACACTCTTGTTCTCAGGGTCAAGGCTGTCCCACATGGAGGCTACAATCTTCGACACGTCTCCAAAGCTCTTGTTTGGGCTCTGGCCCTTGATCGCTGCCTGTGTGTCTCGGAAGAACAGGGCGTACGCTGAGACAGGTCTGAAAGAAGAGGAGATAAAATCTTAGCTTTAGAAACATTTAGTTCAATATTGTGAACAGTCTTTGCTTCTTAACCTTCAAATCTGACTTGGGCAAACCAATCTTTTCAAGAAGGAACAAGCACTAAGAGTAATTTAACTATTCTAATGATCCCTGACTGAATCCTTTAAACAATTCTCTTCATTCAGTAAGCTCAATTCCCTAGTTATAACCTAGTTTTGGACTTTTCATGACTCCAGATAGTTTATAAACAGCTAGTTCCCTGTAAACTAGGCATAAGGATTCTTACAATTGGCCAAACATTCCAAAAATACTCAACTTAATGATCTACCTACATTCATTACATATTCCCCGATTGTTGAACACATAATTCAAAATGATAGAGAGTGGCTATTTTTGAAAATATTTATTTTAATTTTAAATGTGTGTTATTTAATCATATAAGAACATTAAACATGCTATTAAAATGCATTGTATGAAGGCTTGACAAATACAAATTGATTTTCGATGGTGATGTTTTGAAATTTCTCAAGCATAATCACATTTTATGCATGTTTTTTTTAAACATATTCAAATTTCTTATGAAATATTCAAACTGGATTAGATAAACGTAATACTATGACAAGCATTTAAAGATAACGAAGTCAGGGACGGAATCCTGCACTCGTAGCATTATTCAAACATTCCATCGAACCTATCTTGTGTATTAACAGCCCCCCTTCACACAATACATGCATTGTGACTCTTATTGACTCAAGCCAGTAGCCACTGAAACCAAACTCTGAGTTTGCCTCTTGTTTGAGTAAGCTAAATGGAACATATCAACCAAAGCTCTGACCTAACATACTTAGGGAACGGCAGACTAGAATTATTTACTTGTTTAGATTGTTTAGCTGACACTGGAGTCATGATAAAAAAAATCTTGACAATTTGGAATTTATTTGGGCTTAGAATTGTGACATCCTTTTTCACAAACACTATTTTGTTTGAAGAATTTTGATCAATCTTTTCCTAAATTTGAAGAATTTATAATTGAAGAGATTTCTGATTTCATAATGGTGGATAACTCTGTGGAAGTAGGATTCAGAATTAAGATCACATACAATATCAGCGTTTTTCAAAATTATCGTAGTGATAATTAATTGCAAACTTATCTTCATAATTGATTAATATAGGATTTATCATTAGGCTTAAGCTTTGTAAAACCTCACCAACTTGCAAGTAATAGTAAAAAAGATACAACTTAAAATGTGGTAAACTAATGCTTATCACATGTATATTTTTGCAATAAAATTTCTTTTGAAAGGGTTTCTAATGTTCAATAAAAAGGAAAAATATGAAATGACTTTTTGAAACAGTATATAACATTTCTATATCAAACAAACAAAATTGCAGTGATCAAAGCAAAGTGTTTTATTTCAATTTGAGAATCAAATTGTCCTTTTCTTTCATCTCAACTTATTTCAAAGGGATTTCTTTTGTATTACAATTGTATCCAACAAATATTGGCATTAAATCAAACTTGAAAGGGAAAGCAAAACTAAAACCATCAAGCAATGAATAATTCCATAAACAGACAATAAACTAAAGCCAATTCTTATTTCAAAAGTGTCAAATTGAATCATAAAATGAGACCCATCAAACCAGTTTGTCTTTTTAAACATTTGATGATTTGTTTTTTTTGTGATTAATAACGTTTATGATTATACAAAAGAGAACAGGGTTTTTTTTTAAAAAGAGCTTTTAGATGGTATTTTTTAGCTTAGGATCATAAGCAACTGGGCAAAAACATTTTGAATTAAATATTTTGAATTGAATTTTTAAGAATTGAATATTTTGAATTATTAGGAATTGAATATTTTGAATTGAATTCTTAGGAATTGAATATTTTGAATTGAATTCTTAGGAATTGAATATTTTGAATTTTTAGGAATTGAATATTTTAAATTGAATTTTTAGGAATTAAATAATTTGAATTGAATATCTTATTTTGAATTGAATATTTTTCAAAAAGGAGAATTTGTGGAAAGCAAGAATAGAATATAGTAACATATTGATTTTTGTATTCTTTTATTTATTGTAAAAGCAATTATTTAATTGATAAATTTGTGTTAGTCACTTATACCCATAATGCATGAACAAAGACAAGGAGAAGCAAGTAGGATTTCTGAATTCTTACTTTTGTGGTTCATTAGGGTCCTTCTTCTTCTTCTTCTTGGGAGTTTTCTGTTTCTTGGCTGCAGATGGCGCCGCGGGTTGGGTTGCCGCCACTGTAGTTGTTGTTGTTGTTGTTGTAGTCGGTGGTTCTACTGTTTTTATAGGTGCTAGTTCTACCGGTGGCATCTGTGGGGGTGGGGCGGCCGCCCTCTTCATAGACATCAGCTGTAATAATTTGCAATTATTGTATTAATAAATAAGTAAATAATTTTTATCAAGAAATGAAATCATTTTGCATCAACTGAAACTAGATTCTTGCGATTGAAATTTAGGATTGATATTGACGTGATAAATTGACAACATTGTAATTTGTACAAATTGTCATCATTGCTGATCTGTAGATCTTGAATATTTCTGTCAACAATAAAAATAGTTCATGTTATGAATTAACATAAATATATGCTGTAAACATTTGATAACAATTTCAGACAAAGCTGTCACTAATATAAAGCTGACCTTTACCCAATGTTACATACGTCTTGACATTATATTCACATTGACAAAATTGCAATATTGTAAATCACAAGTCATTATTGTATTTCCTGTAAATTGCATTTTGCATCATGCTGAGAGGGAGGAAAGGTATCTGCTGTCATTAAGAAATGAAATGATCACTAGACGTAAAGATCAAACAAATAGGATGAAAGTAGATACTAATTTCCATCCTTTACTATGATTGTGATCACAAACAGGACAAAAGTATTATTACTTCTCTATTGTGTTCTCGACATCGATAAACTCAAACCATCTTGAAATAATCCTCCATCAAGCCAAACATCAAGGGATTCCATAAAAAAACACTCACTAAGTATTTACGATGAAATTATTGAAAACCCTTAGCTCTTTGTACCGAACCTACATAATGCATGCCTCAAAGCCTTCAAGTCCAAACTTACTGATGCAGTCCATTTAAGTGTAAAACCCTTTAAATAGCTACTGGGGTTGTAGGGTACATTATGAAGGGCTGGAAGAGAGCTTGTCAGGTCATAAAAGAAGAATGGGGGTTTTAGGAGTTCAATGGGGGTCATGACTTGGGGGCGGCGGTCGGGCGGGGTGGCAATGAATAGGGTGGGGAGGGGACACTTGTTGGGGTATCTGGTCATGTCAATTCCCTGCTTCAGGGTGGAGAAGAGGGGAGGAAAGGGGTTGAGAGTCATGTTTAGGGGTGGATGTGGCAGTGGGAAAGGGAAACATTTTGGGTGAACTTGTTTCTTTGGGAGGGGGAATTAGGGAAAATATGAAATTGTTTCCTTTGGGAGGAGACGGAGGAAGAGACTGTTCAATTTATATTATCATTTGGGTTAAGTGTTTTGATTGAAAATTCTTGTTGAAATTTGTGTTTATTGCTGGGGTGTAGTAAAACGGGAAGGCTAAGTTAGATTTATACATTTATTTATTGTCATTTCAATCATTTTCTAATTTAATAATTGTTTAAGTTTAATACTGGTTTTATTTAAGTTTAACAACTTGTTTATTTAAGTTTAACAACTTGTTTATCTAAGTTTAACACTTGCTTATTTAAGTTACACAACTTGTTTATCTAAGTTTAACATATTTATCGGGTCTGTTTGTACACAATATATCAATTTGTACATAAATGTTGTACCCTGCCCAAAAAGAAATAAAGTGAAAAAAAATTTCAAATGAAACTTGGAGGGGAGGAGAAAGGAGATGGCTGACATTGGTTGTGTAACAAGAGCATGACAGGACATTTCTTCTGATTAATTTTGTTTTGGTTTTTAGATTTTTTAGGTTAAAATGATTTGATACTGATGGGTGGGATTTTTGTAGTCACTTTTAATCCCTATGTGGGAGATTTTAAGTGAGTATTAGGATCACTAAGAACAGAATTCTTTTTGACTATAAAGAAATTGTTTTGTTCCTATGACTAAGCATAACAGATATGAAGCTTTCAGTTTTGTTTAGATGTTGAATTAATTTCCTTATTCACTTTGATGATTTTTTTTAGGAACACAAAGTCATGAAACAATCAACAACAAAATATATTTTTATAAAAATTCATGACCCTTTTCAAGAAATCATAACATACAAACACACATAGAAAAGAATTTGCAAATATTAAATGAACTGCTTCCCAGCATAAAAGGAAATATTACTGTTTTCTAATTAGGAGTCAGGAAAGGATTTGAGCGACTTAGAGATCAACCCAAGCAATCCTTTATACATCGGTCAACTTGAATTAAAGGTGAATTCTTGTTTGTAATCACGTCAGATAACTGTTATGTTTACTCGAGCAGAAAAATCAATTTCAAATTAAAAGTTCTTTCTTTAGTGCTTTTGAAAAGCATTGAGGCGTTGATAATAGAATTCATGAAAGTCTCTGAACTCCATTAGAGTGGTTTGATCAGTATGTAATTTCAGCTTTCTGGATATGAAAGCAACATTCTATCACAAACTTGAAGCAGTCAAAACACTTTGTTAGAAATTTATTCATCTTTTTTTCAAACAGAGTTTAAATACTTTGCAAATAAAAAACTTATTTCAAACTAATTTTTCATCACAAAGATTTAAAATATTCATATGAAGAACATAAAATGCTCATTAATGTTGGAAAATAACGAGAAATATGTCTTCTTAATTGTTTGTACCTGTTCATTTCATTTTGCACATGCTCTTTTTAATGCATTTTATAAATTTCAATTAAACTCTGACAATAACATTTAAAAAGAGCTCAGCGTCATAGTTCCCTGTTCTTTGAGTGTCACTTTGGTGAAATTCATTGCATAATTACAGACATTTATGAGTGTCACTCAAGCTTAAAAGATTTCCCATTTCATTCCACTGATTTTTCATATTTATAATCACCAGGTCCTGGTACCAAACCATAAAGAAATGAGTGGAAAAATGAACTCATTCTTGTAATTCAAGCATTTGATTGTTATGGAGTTTCATGCAGAGCAGGTGACGTCTAAGAAAGTGGAACCAAGATGGCCGCCAGGGAAAGCTTACAAAGACCAAGTGTAATTGGCTCAACAAAGCCAGCTGGTGGGATAAGTGCAGACCCTGCACCATGCAAAAGCAACCTCATTTATAGAAAATCTGTGGGGTGCGTTGGAGGAGTTTGTTTTGTATTTAAATCACCTGTTGACAGACAGATGGGGAAAATGGGTGAAAAAGTGAAAATTTGATTCACTTTGAAAATAGATTTGATGGAAATAGGATGAATAGGTTTTAGGAATGGGATGAATTTGTTTGGGGTTATTCACTTAGAGTAGTAAATATTCAGTCTATTTGGTTTGATTCTGATTTTTATGTGAATATGAGGACTGTACTTGATGTAACTAGTCCATTTTTGTGAATTTATGACCCATGAAGTTTGAAATGTTAAATAAAGGCAAGTACATATTTTGATTGGATTGTTATATTTTTTGACATAGGCTTCCAAAATAATGACAGCAGCAGACAAAATCTTTAATTATCTGATATTTGAATTAGAAGATATAAACACTGAAACTGCAAGATAACCTTTTTCACCTTTGTGGTTATTTCAATTTTAGACTCTTATATCAAATATAATTTTATATGTCCTTTAGACATGTACAGCTTATTCCTACAATCAAATTGTTGGAAATTTAGGAAACTTTAATCATTAAAAAACCAACCACAAACAATTGTATTTAATAACATACATTTCCAGAAATATAGGTTAACAGACTATTGAAGAGATTGCAAACCTTTGTGAAATCATTATATTTAACTTGATATTGATCAATCTTGCGCAAAATAACATGACATTAAATCATGAACATAAAAATTTTCCATTCCCAATATGTACATGGGTTCTTTCAATTATTCAACAAAAAACACCATATGTTAAATCAAAAACTACTTTCCCTCAAAAATCATCTCAACAATACATTCTGATCTCGAATGTTTACAAAGTCCCCGAGGGAACTTTGCCAACCACAAAAAAATCTTACATCAATATTTTTCTACAAATTTGTCTACATTTACTCTAATTAAACCTAATTTCATATTAACACAGGGAAACACTTGAGTCTTTTGAAGGAACCCAAACTCCTTCAACCACGGAATATCCTTTGTGCAGAGCCTTAAATCAGCCCCAAATCTAGAAAGAAAAGAATGAGTCAAACGACCCTCCATTTGCCAACTGTCGGAAGGTCTGCGAGGAGTAGAAATCGTCAGGACCCCCTGTTGTGACCTCTTCACGGTCTAGTGACCCCATTCACTTTTCTATTAGACAACAATCTTAAACATACCTATTTCATTCCTGACTGGGGACGGGGAAATATGATTGGGATGATACAATAAGTGCAATTCAATAACAGGACTTATATGAAAATGAAATTAAAGATGATAAAGGGTTCTTTCGAGAGGAATAATTTTGAAAGATGTTCAGGTGTGAGAAAGACGATGATGAGGCTGAACTGTCACACCTTGCTGCCATAGCTCAGTGAAATGCTGTTTTCCTCATGACTTGCACTTTGCAGCATGATGGTGCATGTAAACAGACATGAATCAACAATTTTCGTATCACACCTCAGTTGCATCCAAACTTCAATATTTGAGAAAATTCTTTCCCAAAAATCATTGTATTTTGAATAATACATAAAATTTTCTTCTCAATTGTCTTGTTCTGAATATAATATATTGATCATAAAATTCATAGTTTTGGCTGTATATTCTTGAAGAGTTAACGTTGTGCCCTTCGATCTACTTCAGTCCATTCTAGGCTAACAGTTCATAAACTCAAATGATAATTTGAGCAGAAGGCAAAGTATTATCATCAGGACTACCCTCTGCTCTTGGTGCTGGGTGAGGATGCATGTGGCTGTAGACTAAGAAACGCGGAGTTTTAACCACAAAAGTCCAAGAATCCATTGGATTCAATCCAACTGATCTGAGCAAAAGGCACACTAGCATCACCATTCACACTTAACCCTACATGGTCTGAAAAATCTCCAACAATTATCTAGTCACATCCACTTCAGGGTGCCTTCTCAGAAGGTAGTTGTAGGGTTAAGGACGATTGTGGCCCATTCTTTAACTTGATTATGGGTAGAAGTGTTTAACCTAGTTTCAGCTTGTGTCAGACTTTCTTCACTTTCAACACTTCTGCTGCTGCGTCTGATAATTAACCTCCAACAACTATCCAGTTGCTGCCATTGACTAGAAGAAGTCCAGAGCCAAACTAATCTGAGCTGTGGGTTGAACTATTTCACGATCCACACTTCTGAGTCTGGTGGTGGAATCAAACAAACTTAGACAACAGACAGACTATCATCACACAACTCTTTGTAGGGGGAACGGTAGAGTCAAAGTTACCATCCAAGAGGAACAACACAAGAATATGAAAGTGAACTCACCTGAGCCAGAGGCAGACTGTCATCGCTATCCTCGCTGCTCTCTCTGCTGGGCGATGATGTGGAGTTGGATCCTGCTGGTGACGTCCCCTGCACCGCCGTGTGGAATCCAAGCTGATTCGCCATCTGACTCTGACTTATCGTAGAGAGCGTCTGATGGCTCGAGATCGGGGTACGACTCGTAATGTCTGTGTGGAACATGGCGCCCGTGGACGCAGCGATTGAGGAGAATATGTTATCTGAGTTGGCCATCACACTGTTTGTAACGTTAATGTCTGGAACGTCAAAGTTCTGAGGAGGAAACTTGGGAGCGACCGGATGGACACCTCTCATAGAAGATAGAGGCGTACAGTTGGCTGTTTGCATAGACGAGGACGCGGAGAGGGGCTGGTTCAGGCCAAGGTCAAGGTTGGCCAGCATCTGGTGGGAGAATGGCTGCTGAGAAACATTGCCAGAGGATTCTTGATCCGTCGGGAGAGACAAGGGCGGCAGGTCAAAATCCTCGTCCCCAAAACTCGGGGTGTGGAAAGTCTGGAAATGGTAAATAATATGACATTATCATTCTGACTTATATTTCGTAAAAGTCTGAGCATAAAGGCTATTAAAAACATCAAAACAAATTACATTGAACAAATAAAGTTGAGGATGATTGATTGTAAAGAGATGTAAAAAGGTTAGACTATAAATTTCACATGAAGTAACTTTTTTGCTGAAAAGACAACCAGAATGATTAATCATATTCACACCAAATAATTCATCATTTGAGATATAACATTTGAAAATATTATTTCTGAGTAGTATTTTTAAGAGAAACTTTAGAAAAGTAAAGCACCAAACATTTAACAATAAACTTTGTAAGTCCCAAAACCACAACTTCTGTGCTCAACTTATGAGAAACAAGGTAATCATCAAAGCTTTGCATCTGACAAATGGGAACTGTTTCAAACAGCATAGATTTAATAACCTTATCTTGAAAGATTTAATTTTGCCTGAATAAGACCAAAGTGATATCCCCCAGTAACATTAGATAGAATTGTCTGGCAAAAGTGAAATGTCAAATATTGAGTTTCATTTTGAAATATTTCTTATAGAAGTTCATTTTGATGATTTGTTGAACCAAACAAAAGATTTTGAAAATGATATCATTAAAAAGGTAAATTTAGAAAAAATAGAGCATGATTAAGTAATTAATATTCTGATATTTTACAACTCGTTAATTATCAATTTCTTTATGACAATAAAAAAATTGAAAAGCTGGATAAAAAAAAATTTCTTCAATATAATGGGAAAACGCTGCACAAACATTAACAAAACTGAGGAAAAAACCTTTGCATTTTAAATTGTTAATATTGAATACATTCCCCATGATATCTTTGGGTCATATTAAAATGCTATAAAGTTGCATAGAGAAAATCAATGGGGACACAATAGTGTTTGATTAATCTTAATTACATGTCTGCTCGTTAAGGGATGGCTGCCTTTGTCCTATACAAAGTCCTCACAATGAACTAGAGAATCTTATTCAATTAATATGAATATTATGGCTCTCCCTTGCTCCCATTAAGAAAATGTTAAAATGATTTATTACGCCGTGAAAATTGACAGAAATCCAAAGAGCCTAATCAAAATAGCAAAATAAAACTGGAAACTCAATTTTTAAGTCAAAATGCGATGAAACGGAATGATAAATTGTGTCCGTAATAATGCAGCTCTTCAGAGGCACGATACCTGACGAGATTTTTACTGCTATAGATTAATGAAGTGAACGTTCTTCTGGTCTTTTGCATCTTGCAGGAAAATTAACATCATCAAAGTGCTTTTCTCAGTGCATCAACGCATTCTGGCATCAAGCAACAACATTTCCGGGAACAAAAGCAATATTTCATGTTGATGGAACAAGGAAATAGTAACCATTATAACAAATCAACCATTAAAACTGTCAGACCATTTCGGAATTGAGTAGGGTTAAATCAATCTTATTTCTAAATTAATTTCTCAAAATTTAAATATTTTTTTAACAATGGTCATGATTGAAAATCATAAAAACATTTTGAATACAAAATGAGTGCAAATAATTTTGTTTTAATAAGGTTTAGATTAAACTGAAAATATTTCTGATAAGTGTATGAACTAAGGAAGTGATTAAATGGCACTGTGCTTGTCTATCAAACCTTACACATTTGAGATCTTAAAAAGTATGCCGGGTAATTGAAAATGTAGAAAAACATTCAGAATTATTTTAGAAAATGAGTTCTATCAACAAACTGAAACTTTTGAATTGAAAACACTTTCATTATAAATAATAAAACAAATTGAATTATTAAAAATGTCAATAGTTATCAAAATATGAAGATAGAAAACAGATCGAACAAAAATAACAGGTTATTCATTCAAAAGCAAACATTTGCAATGTGAGGGCATTTGGCAGAAAATAAGATCTCGAATGATATGAGTCACACCAAACAATGAACAATTAGCAGAATAATTGTTCAGTCACGTACAAACAATATAATTATTTTCTCCAATAAGCTGCACCATCATGTTAGAAGATGAAAAGAGATTGTTTTTTCAATTCAAACAAATGGCCACATGAAGTTGCAGTAATGTAAATGATTTTAATCAGTAAAAGAGTTGCCTGAAGCAAAAACCAGGCAATGACAGGGAAACTGACACATTTTATCTGCTGTTAAACCAACCCAGAGACTTTGATTAGAACCAAATAGAAAGAAGAGATCTTCGGGGGATTTTCATCAACACTTTTGGCATTTGAAGAAATTATTTTTCTTCAAAACCGACATTTTTTATTCAATATTTCCATAAAGTAATGCATTTTCACCCAGAAGGATTGTATTTGTATGACTTTAATGAAATTTTGAATTTTGATAACATTTTCTTTTGATGTGGAGATTTAAAAAGGGGTTAGAAAAATAATACATTACAAGATAATGAATTCTGCTTAAAAACATCTCAACAATAATCGTAAATATTTGTTACAAACTTCTGACTTGTTGATAGAAAACTTTTGATATCTAAAGTTTTAAAGGTTCAGTACTTCAGCTGTAAATACTTCTGTCAAACATTCTAAATGTCCAACTTTCAGGAACTACACTTATTGGAAAGAAAATATTTTGAAAATTGAAATTGAAGTTGGAACCTTATAAGTAATACCAAATCATGAAAAAGTCCTTTCTATTTCACTTCACAAGTATGATCATGATTACTAGTGAAAATAGTTTGAGTTTAGAGAGGAAAACTAGCACTGAAAACAAATTTCAGGACAACTTTCAGGAATAACTGAATGTCCGTTTAGAGGGAGTTTCAGCTTTGTAGGGACAAATTCAGATCTAAATGACCGATTAGAGGAAAGCCAGTATAGGTGAGGGGATTATTGGTTTAAAGCTGCTTTCAAGAGTATTATATTTATATTAAGGGTATTAGTATTATTGCAAGGAGAAAGCATGTAACACTTGAGAATTGAGTTATAACCTGCGTATCAGCTGGAACCATTGGTGGTACTGAAATTTAGTTTAGCATTGTATCCAAACAGTTCTTTAATGCAGACAAAGTGGTCGAGCCCCTGGTGGGATTCAAACCACAGATCTCTTGATCCAAAGCTGAACATGCTAACCACGCATGCAGGGCTCAGTCTAAGTTAACCTAGTCTCAATATTATCCGTTTCACTCCTATACTGAGTCTAGCAAGGCCTAGTAGAGGGTTGTGTCAGCCGACCTTTCTGCGACCTTTGACCCTTCAACGTTATACGTGCGAAGGCATACTATTGTGGCTTGGTAAGATGAGTTCTGATTGGTCAATTCGATATGTGGGCTGACGGGACCATCTACTAGGCCTTTCCAGAATCGGAATAGGATAACATTGAGGCTAGGTATACTTAGACTGCCACAGGGCTATATCCCGCCCGAAGCTAGTTTGGAGGGGATGCCCTGTACTGTGTTCAAGGTTTGTGCTATCATTGGTAAATAAATTTGTTTGTAGAAGTGAGAATAGTTTGAGGATAAGAATTTTCAAAGATCTTTTCAACAGATATTGAATTACTTAATTTGTAAAAGATCAATCTATCAGAAGTAGATGACGTAAATATATATTCAAATGTATGCATACAAAGGATCAACCTTGAACATTTCCGAATTCCATAAATAAAAAGATTTTACTGTCTTCCATAAACCATTTGCATGCATAATGAAAGCCTCTTCCTTACATCAACACATTTATATAGCTTGATAAAAACAGCACCAAATGAAGTAATTTATATTAGGATATTCGACCCTTAAAACACAATCATATGAATATTCATTTCTCCTATTTCTCATAAAAAATACTCTCATAAAGTATAGCCCTAACATAAAGTAAATTTACATATCATAAAAAAGGAGGGGAAACAAATTTCCTTGACATAAACTTAGTTATGAAAAAGTTTCTTATTAGCTGAATCAGCATTTTTAAAGGTTAAACTTTCTTATTGAATTGTCAATATTCATACATGTACATTTTTATTAGAATTGATGTTTTAAGTGGGGCTTTCAGTTAATATTTCAAAATGATAAAATTCATGAGTTAATTAAACAAACTTTTATGTCAGAATACTCTTTATAATTTAGAAGGGAAAAAATCTAACTATAAATTTAAAAGGGTAAAAAGAGCATAAAATTTCAAACAAAACCATATGAATTGCATTAAATGACAGCTCAAACTATTATTATCAACTTTAATATTTTGGGGTAAATTGATCACATTAACGATAAATGTATAAGACTAATTCCACGACATTTATGGCAGTTATCAATTTCATTTTGCTAAAAACAACAGATGGCAAAAGGCCACATGTGCATGCAAGGGAATAATTAAAAGAATAGTAATGGGTGTATTGACAGAAAGCTTAATGAGAAAGTAGGTGACACCCAGGTAATAAAAAAGCTCTTTTCAATTCTATCTGCTATCTAATTACCATGTCAAAGAGTTTAACTGTGGGAAATAAGACAAAATGTGGCCAAACTACAGAACCAATCAATTTGATCGCCAGATATATAGGATAGGACAATTTCCATAGACAGGGAACAATGATCATGCAAATTGATGATAATTCACTCAAGGGAGCATAAAATATTCATGAAGTGGAAAAAAAGATATGATTTTCTAAATCATAAGGGACTCATACCTTAAGTATTTAAACTATTTCAAGTTCAGTAATTTAGAACATAATGGTTTTTGTCCTACCTCAGAAAAGTTCTTCATATCTTGTAACTTTCCCTACCTTGCAAATATTATAATATTATAATTGTATTTAACTAATCATCAGATTCTGTTATAAATCATCTTATTGAACTCAGAGTTCACAGAGAAATTGTAATTATTCTAAGAGTAAGACCATGTCTTTCATGCTATGTAATTCATTTTTTTTGGAATTACATTGATTTTATATAGATCAAATAAGCAGAGAAAGTGTGAAATTTTTAAGATTAACTCACAAACGAAATATATCACATTTTAATTCATTAACAGTTTTCCTTTAAATCAAATAAAGTTTAAGCAAAACTTACATATAATAACTATCAGAACAAGTGAAGAAGCGAGCAAAGCTCACATACCCCCGCTCCCCACTTTGCTCAAAGAATTTCAAATAGTAAAACTGATTAATATTGGTTAAAGTATGATAGTTGAGTATACAGTAAGTCATTGTGTAAGTCTTCTTTCAACTGAAACCCAAATACCGAATTCATTAATAGGTTTTACAATTAAAAGGGAACATCTAGAGATAATGGTTGATCTTTGTTTCAAATTTGAGGTAGTTATCATGAATATTCTACGAGATGCACTGAGGGCAAAATTATTTTTGTTGAGTCACTTTGTAAGTTATGTTTTCCAAAGAAACCACAGAGAAGAAAATCCATATATATCCTTTAACTCTCACAAGGCATATCCAGCAATCACGATTGACATATGAAGCAAATTTGGTGAAGCTGCGATGTATATTTCATGAAATATGTTCAGGACAAAGTAATTTATCATAGAATCACTGTTTTAGTCATGTTTTCAAAAATTTAACAAATATTATGGTCTAATCCTCAAATGGCACATCTAGGGATCATGGTTGATAAGTGTATGAAGTTTGGTGAAGCTAGCATGAATAGTGTCGTAGATATGCTCAGGACAAAAGACTTGGTCGAAGAGTCACTGTTTTAGTCATGTTTCCATGGAAACCGCAAAAAATAAAAATAATTTGTTGGTCTAACCCTTAAAAGGCACAACTAGGGATCATGATTGATAAGTGTATGAAGTTTAGTGAAGCTAGCATGCATAGTTTTGGAGATATGCTCCCTTACAAAAAAATGTACAGTGCTACAACAGTTTAGCAACATTGCTGCAGTGTTTTTTCTCTGAGCAAGACATCACCTAACGAGCGGAACGGTTGTTGCTCATTAAATCAGACATGTGCATCAATGTTTCTACTCTTAATTAGATGGCTAAGTAAGAGGTAACATTGCCGCACTGTCCCAGGGATGATCAGTGGTGTCCATCATTTTAGGGTCGTAACAAAATAATTAACAACAACCGTTGAACTCAAATGAGCAAGCTATTACACAGTACTGGGCATGCAGAGAAGTTTCATCTTATGTCATCTCAATTAATAGGTTTACTTAGGAAACAAATTTTATTTTGTTACATATAAAGGTTATATATCAAAATAAGAAAAGACCCTATTTAAACTTTACATACTTCATGACAATGTTTTGTTATAGATTTGTGATTAATATACATTGATTAATTAGAAATTCAAAAACAATTTGCAAAAGATGAAAATCTTAGTTGAAAGACTATTAACTTTTCATTTTGATCTCAAATAGACACTTTCTTAAATACTTTAATTTCAAGGTGTTTACAGCATATTCATATAATGACTTGTAAACTTGGGCCATGATTTATAAATGAAATTAACCTAGAAATAACATGAACTATAATGTTGAAATTTTGTTAGCAAATGTATTATGGACCAATAATAAGCAGGGAAAAAACATCCACTTTCCATCTCTTAAACCAGTCTTGTTGATTGCTACCTTGTGATCACTTCATGGGTCGTTAAGTTAAATGAGTTTGTTTGTTTAGGTAGTGACAATAGTAACCAAATAAAATGTTATTTCAAGTCTAAAACTGAGGTTGTGATCTTAAAGAGTTAAGATCATGTTAATTATCTGTTAATTTCTCCTAAGTAACACTTGGTAATTTGAAAACACATTGTGTTTCACAGGTTGTATTTCTTGTTATACAAGATATAATCAATAATTTAAATCATACATAACAAACTAAGTAAGTCTTGTGAGGAGAAGCTGTGAAGTCAAATCTCAATATTCAAATTATTCATAAAGGCATAATGTTATTACAGATTTAAGATAAATTGAATCTCCTGCTGTTGGACTCTTTAAGTAAACATCAGGATATCACACATTCATCAAACACACAGAAGTGTACAAAAAAATTGGATATTCCTCTTTTAATCATTTAAAATAATATTTTAAAATTTTAATTCAGATCATCACTTTTAATAAATTGTATTATCCTCCTACATAAAAGATGTATGATATTGTAATAAATAAAACTTACAAGTTCTGCATTGCTATAACTTGTGTCAACATTGTTTAAGATGTAAATGAATTAGTTACAGTGATAGAGATGGGTGGAGCTAAAATTTAGTATTAGCCAATGACAAAACCATCTATTGCCTCTCTCTAAAAGCAGCATTGTTGATTGCTACCTTAAAAGGTATTTACTTCAAGGGTCATTAGCTTTGTTATTTTGCTATAATAGGGATATCAGTTATACAATTAGTTGTTATTTCAAGTTGTGATTTCCTGTTAATTTTCAATCATTGACACTGACCATCATGTGTTGACGAGTTTGTTTGTTTAGTCTATTGTCAGTTATCTGTTAAATACTAAAAACTTGTTAAATTCTTAATGACACCTGGTAATTTGAAAATATATTCATATTGTGTTCAACAGGTTTTATTTTCTTTTTATTCAAAATATAATCTATATGAATAATCATACATAACAAAGAAGTAAGTCTTGTGAGGAGAAGCTGTGAAGTCAAATCTCAATATTCAAATTATTCATAAAGGCATTGTTATTACAGATTCGAGATTAATTGAATCTCCTGCTGTTAGGCTCTCAAAGTAAACATCAGGATATCACACATTCATCAAACACACAGAAGTGTACAAAAAAATTGGATATTCCTCTTTTAATCATTTAAAATAATATTTTAAAATTTTAATTCAGATCATCACTTTTAATAAATTGTATTATCCTCCTACATAAAAGATGTATGATATTGTAATAAATAAAACTTACATGTTCTGCATTGCTATAACTTGTGTCAACATTGTTTAAGATGTAAATGAATTAGTTACAGTGATAGAGATGGGTGGAGCTAATATTTAGTATTAGCCAATGACAAAAGCATCCATTATCCCTCTCTAAAAGCAGCAATGTTGATTGCTACCTTAAAAGGTATTTACTTCAAGGGTCATTAGCTTTGTTATTTTGCTATGTCAGGGATATCAGTTATACAATTAGTTGTTATTTCAAGTTGTGATTTCCTGTTAATTTTCAAATCATTGACACTGACCATCATGTGTTGACGAGTTTGTTTGTTTAGTCTATTGTCAGTCATCTGTTAAATACTCAAAACTTGTGAAGTTGCTTAGTAAGTGACATCTGTTTATTTGAAAACAAATAATCACTTAGTGTTTCACAGGTTCTATTTCCTTTTTATTTATCTTTATTGAAGACTTCACATACTTTGATACATTTATTGTAAACCCAGGTTTTTCCACCTTGTTAATTCCAATTTTATCTTTTTTAATCGAAAGACTATTTCAAATATTGTAAACCTGGTTGTAAAATGTAAAATTGATCTTTATGTCTATTGGATACTTACCTCATATTTTCATAAGTAATCAATTAAGGGGAAAACTTCTTGAATAACAATTATAAAGGAAATAAATGAATGTAAAAATGTCACTTAAAAGAAACACAATTATAACAAATGTGGCACTAAACAAACCTACAAAATATTTTTTAGATTTAAAAAGAAAAATACTTTTATACTTATCATTGTCAGCATGAACAAATTCAATAACAAATCAATTTTCAAGCTATAAAATAATACATTTTATCAAAACCCTCTGCATAGCCATCAGACAAGTACTCTGTGCACTGTGAAATGCATTGTGCATTAGCCAATCAGAATCAAGTTGGGCTGGAAATTAGCCAATCAGAATCTCTGCAGTATTCAGCTTGTTACTATTGCACAAGCCACATGAAAGAAGGAGGGAAGCAAGATGGCCGCTATCAACATTATAACAACTGGATATAATAGTTAAATCACAGCCCATAACAGCTAAAATGGCATTTCTTCAGTCACTGATATCAGAGTAAGTACATCTGAATACTGTTCCTAGTTCATGTTGCCTGTTTGTTCTTTTCCAAATCATAAACAAGAGCTTTTGATGTTTCAATAATATTGGCTTCACATGCAGTCAAAATGACAAATGGTTTCAAACCTTGTAACTTCTTAATTGAATATCTAAAGTATTGTTATTGTACATTATATGTACCTCTTTGTTTTGCAATGTGACACTGATTTGATGTGTCATTAGGTTTTATTATTTGGTAATTTTCAGCAAAAGATGACATTGTTGACACAAGTGTGCACTGGACCATGGCTGCCATGAGAGGACAACTGAGGCTAGACACAGGAAGAGATTATGTAACTGCAGGTAACTGCACACCTGGCATGCTAATCTAATTCTTGAAAACTGCACACCTGGCATGCTAATCTAATTCTTGAAAACTGCACACCTGGCATGCTAATCTAATTCTTGAATACACATGCATTATAATCCTTGATTGTAGATTAGACAATTCCAAATGAAATTGTAAATGGACTTGATTAACTGACTGTTTTATTTGTAAACATCCAGATAGGTCAATTGTATATCATAGATATACCGGGAGCACTTGATTTCAATTGCTTATGATATTTAAAGACTTATTATATAAAACTTTTGCAATGAATTCTATATATATTTGATTGATCAAATAGATTTTCAAGTGTGTCCATTTCTGTACAATTGATAAATATCCATCAAATAGAAACTGTTAAGTTTCTATTTGATAACTAGTTTACCAATGTGTAGTCTACCATGAAGTTTTGATAGTAAATGCAAATTTAAATTGTGAATCCAAATCTGTTCATCCATTTCATAAACCTTTTGAATTGATAAAATTATCTTAACAAAATGATTGCAATAAAAACAAAACTACTATCAAAGTTATTGATTTATCAAATGTAAACTTATTAGTTCAAATTCTATCTGCTAACTCTTCATATATTGCTTATATATAACTGAATAATTAGATTCAGTTGTTCTTTCCCTATACCTGTTTCATTTCATATAAGAACTGTAATATACAAATTGTTTATTTAAGGTGACCACTGAAGCTTACAATACACAGACCTGGCAACATGAGGGGATAAGGAGGCAGTGTCATCATAGTAAGTACGCTAAATTGCTAAATAAACAAACAGTTTAAGAAATGACCAATTTGAGTCACATTGCTATTCTGTTTTTAATCCTGATTTAATTCTTGAATAAACATGTTGTATATTCCTTGACTGTAGATTAGACAATTGCAACCTTAACAACAAATAAATGGACTTGATTACTGACATTTTAATTTGTAAACACCCAGACAGGTTGATTGTATGCTGTAAATACACAAGGGAACACTTGATTCCAAATGCTTATGAGCTGTAAATCAACTTGAAGATTTTTGATATATCAATTAACTTATTTATGTCATTAGTTCAGGACACATTTAATTTTAATACATTTCTTAAAGCCAAATTATCTAGATATGTATCATTTTTTATTATTTATTTTTGGTCATAAAGTAGTCTAGATTTCAAAATCCTGACACCTGAAGGTATTCTATTGATTAGATAAGCATTTAATTGTATTATTATCTTCTTTTCTTTTAAATTATTAAACATGATTATGATAGTAATAAACAAGCCTGACAGTTGCAGATATAGTCTTGAAGGTAATAATTGAAATTGAAATGGTTCAAAATCTGTTCACTATTTTTAATTCATTTCTTTACAATTATTTGTAATTTTTTGGGCCAAGTAAATGGTAATACAATAATCATAAATAAGTATAAAAATCATTTACACATTAATATGTCAAATTATTAGTTCAAATTCTATCTGTTTTATAGATTAATTATAATAAATACTTTTCACATACTTTTTTGGGCTTGTTATTTTGCCTTTTTGTAACTGAGTAAGCAAGTTCAGTTGTTCTGTCCTTTTTCTCTTTCCATACATTGAAGGAATGTATTCATATTGTTTATGTAAGGTGATCACTGAAGCTTACAATACAATACAATACAATACAATACAATACAATACAATACAATACAATACAATACAATACAATACAATACAATACAATACAATTCAATTACAATTACAATTACAATACAATACAATACAATACAATACAATACAATACAATACAATACAATACAATACAATACAATACAATACTGTATTGCATTGCATTGCATTGCATTGCATTGCATTGCATTGCATTGTATTGCATTGTATTGTATTGTATTGTTTTGTACTTCTGACCAATTTATTTACAGATTAGAGCCACATTGCAATTCTGTTCTTAATTCATTTCTATGTATGCAATTAAAGTGTGATTCATGTATAAGAGAAACTATTGTTTTATTTTCACTGGCGGGCATCCTAAATGATTGTACAAACATATGTTTATTGTTTCAGAATGAAGACCAAGTCACAACTCTTCAGATGTGAACACAGACAAATTAATTTCATCAACAATTTTATCATTTTCTTCACTTTGTATACTTGTATGTATCACATTTAGCATAATTTCCCCAAAAATTGTCATTCATTACTTAGTGTTGTGACATTTTTCAACAGAAGTTGTAATAATCTATAAATGGCCCTGTTAGTTATTGTATCGACTTTGTTTAATAGCTATAAATTTAATCAGTGAATTAATTTTTAGATATTGGAGTATAATCTTAACAGTTGAATTTGTTATTTATTTTAGAATGCAACTGTTGGCATATATTTGTTTCAAATCTGTTGGCGCCAAGATGCCTTTTCATGTCACATAAAAACTTTTATCTATTATGCCCTGAGACAAGAACCAAAATTAAATATATTAAATGTTCAGTTAATAATTCAACATGTGTTTCAAATCTTTTAGTGCTAAGATGCTTGATGATGTCATATAAAAAAATTTTCACACTGTACATCGTATGTTATATATATTTTTGTGTGTTATTTTATGCACAAGTGAATAATCAAAATAAAATATTAAAATGAATATGATGTGTTTGTATCTTTTATACAGGTGAACATCTAACCATGTCATCTGCTTACAACTTTGTATGTATTCAGCATAATAAACTGAAGGTAGCTCTAACTAAATACCCTGCTGGTCATGGGGGAAACCTTGCTGTGTTCACTGTGACCTACCTTCAGTATAGTACACTGAATATATATACTGGCTTTAATCAACTTCTAAGAATATATATATAAATACACTGTAGGTCAATGGAGTAAAAACACTGTAGGTCATTGGAGTAAATACACTGTAGCTCATTGGAGTAAATACACTGTAGCTCATTGGAGTAAATACACTGTAGCTCATAGGAGTGGAACGATTGCCGCTAATTAGAGATCAACGGTTGCCGCTAATGAGAGTGCAACGGTTGCCGCTAATGAGAGTGCAACGGTTGCCGCTAATGAGAGTGCAACGTTTGTCGCTAATGAGAGTGCAACGTTTGCCGCTAATGAGAGTGCAACGGTTGCCGCTTATGAGAGTGCAACGGTTGTTGTCATTTATGCTAATGAGGGAGCTGCAACGGTGTGGCCCGCTAATTTGCATGGTAAATTCGTAATTTCAGCCGCTACGTTGTGGCACGGTCAAGTGAAAACATTGCTGCAACAGTATTGCTAATGAGAGTTTTTTTTGTAAGGGCTCCGCACAAAACGACTTCCTCAAAGAGTCACTTTTTAGTCACGTTTCCATGGAAACCGCAAAAATGAAAATTCAGAAATAGTTCTAACCCTCAAAAGGCACAACTAGGGATCATGGTTGACATCTGTATGAAGTTTGATGAAGCTAGCATGCATAGTTTTGGAGATATGCTCCGCACAAAACGACTTCCTCAAAGAGTCACTTTTTAGTCAAGTTTCCATGGAAACCGCAAAAATGAAATTTCAGAAATAGTTCTAACCCTCAAAAGGCACAACTAGGGATCATGGTTGACATCTGTATGAAGTTTGATGAAGCTAGCATGCATAGTTTTGGAGATATGCTCCGCACAAAACGACTTCCTCAAAGAGTCACTTTTTAGTCACGTTTCCATGGAAACCGCAAAAATGAAAATTCAGAAATAGTTCTAACCCTCAAAAGGCACAACTAGGGATCATGGTTGACATGTGTATGAAGTTTGATGAGGCTAGCATGCATAGTTTTGGAGATCTGCTCCGCACAAAGTTTTGGGACGGACGGACAGACGGACAGACGGACGGACGGACGGACGGACGGAAAGAATGAACGTTATATACCCCCGCCCCCGCTTACGCTGTAAGGCGGGGGTATAATAAAAGAACTACAGAGCAAAGGGCATGAAACAAAGAGACAACAAAGTAAAGACAGTTCAATCTGCTATCCTTTTAGAAAACAAAATTCAAGGGTACAATTCAGTTTATATATATAATCATATTTGTTCATGTTTATGTAATAGTCTGCCATATTAACTTATGATAACAAGAAATAACGTTATACAACTTTTAAACTTTTTTAAACAAAACTCAGCAACTGCAGGAAGTTTCATAATGGATGCACAAATCATTTATTTTTTCTTTGGTCGAAAGTAAAATCAAAGAAACATATTACATTTCCATTAGCAAATCAATTCACATAAAAAATAAAGAGGAAACTTAGGTAATTAAATGAAATGCCAAAGTGCATCAAATTACAGTTTTTATATTTTAATTTTTTACTGATGTTAAAGTTGCAAAACAACATGGAAACTTTGTTTCTAATTTGATATATTTATATCCTAACCATTTTTTTACTTATAAACTAAGCATTAATCTGAATTAAAAAAGAATATTCATTTACAACAAAAGCATTTCCATGGAAGCCAATATCTGTAAATGTATTTTTTTATACAATATGGAAAGAAATTACTACATAGCTCATATTTCTTTTATTACATTTGTGTACACTTGGGAATTTTCTAATCTTGAAAATGGAAGATAAAAAGAAATCGCATGCAATGGATAGATTTAATTTCATGCGTATGTTAAATTTGTGATAATGAGTCAAAGAAAATAGCATTCTGTGACAGTGAAAGCCATTAGCAAAATCCTAAATAACAATAAAACATATTTCAGCGCATCCACTGACATTTAATCTACATTCATCATCAAGAAAAAACACATAAAGACGATCAAAGAGAGGCCTCCTGACAAACGGAAAGCAAAGCGGTTCAACTTCCACAAGACACAATAACGGAAAGGGAATTGACATAAAACCCATAATGGCCCACTAAATCAAAACAGTGAAATGATATTTAGAAACATGTCACCCTTTAAGATCAAAGCCCAGCTACTGAGAATAGGCCATTAGACTTAATTACTAAACACCCTTGGCCTTAAAAAAGTGAATTTGCTGGCCGAAATGAGAGCCATTGAGAAATTTGTCCTCAATGTCCAACTGTTTTATGATGCTTGATGACAGGAGTTGAACAAATTGAAGAAGATGTTTAAGTAGCCCCCTGCCCTGGTCATTGTTGTGTCCATTATGGCTCAAGGCCCTTCTTGACCATAAACTCACTTCCTTGAGCTGCCCATTGTCAAGGCTCAGCTTTCGCATTCACATCTTAATTCAAATATTTGTTGTTCAACTTTGGCTTTGTCAGCTCAAGTACTTGGAATGTGTTTACAGTTTATGATTTGCTTGTAGTAGTGGGAAAAGGTCGAAAATCATAATATTTTCAGGTAACCTTGCATGTTTGGGTTATCAGATTAAGCGATTGCTTATCTATTGTGATGGAGATGATTAAAAAACATTGATTTTTTTGTTAAACCTTTGTTTGAAACAAAAACTTAATCCTTCGTTGTTCTTTTCAATAAAATTGAAAATAAGTCATTTTTTAAACTAAATTACAAATATGTTTACTTTTTCTTAATCTAATCATAAGTCATTTATAAAGGTTTGATTGCTCTTATAAATTAGATAACCAATCTAACATATTTGAAATGAATTAATGCAAAATTTAAAGATCAGTGTCAAAAAGTCTTATAAAATTATCAAATTTTTAAAACCAATTTTCCTCCGACTCTGTCATAACGTTACTTCCTATTAATTGAGAAGAACATATCTAAACAAAGCTGAAGAGAAATCAATGTTGAATTATGACAGTCAAATCTTCTTGCCCTCATCAAAAAGTCTCCTGGGTTTGAAGAACTGACAAAATGGCCGCCTAACAGCAGCAGCCATCTTGGAAAGACAACAGAAACATGAAATGATAACAGCATTAGCTCAAGCCCATCAAAATGTCAATCATCCAATAATTCTTTTGATCTCTGATTACAAAATAGCATGAAAAATTGATTTACAAACCAGAGTGGATGTTTATTTCACCAAATCTGGGATCAAGATATTGATCAGCCTAAAGTTGGTGAATTGTTGCCAAACTTAGTTGTTACAGTAAATACAATTCTATTTGCAATGATTAAGTAAAAATCAGCAAAAAGGAAGATCACAGGAGAATTTAATCAGTCTGTTTAATATAATCTAAATATTTAATAAAGTTGATAATTACTACATTAACAACGGACGAACAAAGCCATCTGTTTATTACCATCCCATCAATTAACTGAATAATTTCCCATCACGGAACATCACACACTTTGAGTTTACAGAAGTTAGATGGTCCGATGTTATTCACTTATACAATATTGACTTGCCGATAAATCTATTCCGTCTCTCCTTGTTAGGGCCAATATATTTACCAACAATGATTACCTAGGGTAAATAGATCGTTCATACAAAGGCCATCGAAATAAATGAATATCAACAAATCATTATCATTTCCGTCAGCGTCAATTGCAAGTCAAATGTCCAATCGCAATGATATCGTAAAAATTTTGCCAGCGTGTAATTACGTCAAATATGCATAGATATTGTGAGCTAAATTGCTTATAGTGGCAGAGTTAATGTAAATATATTGATCGCTATGACAACCTAGTCCCGGAGGAGGGGGTATCAATCACTCAGAGTAGTGGTCATTAATGGTAGCAAAACTCCACGGGCAGGATAAAAGATCGCCAAAGGTCAGTGTCGATTAGAGAGCATAATATTGACTTGCGTTTAATTGATGAGATTCCAATTACAAAGAGTGGTCAACTCCTGTATTTGAATCATCGGACGGTCATGAATACACGGATAGTGATGGTCAAATAAAGGCATAGAAACACTTCTTGAACAACATTCACGGAAAATAGTTTTAATCATCTAAGGTTGTTAGGAATCGTAGTCAGTCATTCAATTTCCAAAATTGTTTTTACTCAGTTACATTGTATGCTCAATAAGACGAGAGATTTAGTTGAATGTTCAAGTTTGCTGCTTCAAATACTCTGCCATGGAAAGATTTTCCACAATGAATATCTGAAACATTTTTTCAATCAAAATCATTGGTTATTTTTTTTATCAAATTAATGAATTAATTACATTTCGAACTTGTTAATCCTGAAATTGTATCAAAAATATGTTTCATCTATTTCAATGGATTTTTATGTAAATTTAAAATTTTCTTAAAGATTTCAAGTTACAGAACACAAAGAAATCCCTTAATAGCATTTTAAAACCATGAGTTTGTAAAGTGACGTAATATGAAACACCTAAAAGGCACCTAATCTGAACTGCTTGGCGAAGTGTCAACAAAAGACACTTTTTTGCCTGGATGGGAAATGAAATTAAATGCAGGTCCTCAAGTTATTTGCACAAAACAACACTTTAATATTGTTCGCCCATCTTGTCCATTCAAGAATTCCAAACATGATGGTATGTCCATCAAGCAGCCATTTTGTGTCAATCATGACCCACTCGACAACCGAAGAGTCTCCTTCTAAACCTTAGTTTCATTACCCAATTTAAAAACCTTCAAAAAGAATTCACAAATGATTTCTCTCCTTGAAATGTGACAGATGATAAAGTGCACTTGCGTTCACTCGACGTCCAAATCATATTCTCAGTGCAATATCAAAAGACGTTTTGCTGCAAAGAAGCAAAGTCCTTTGCCTCCGAAAAAGCAATCACTTTGAGCTGGGTTAAATCAATGATTTGAAATTAGCCGTATGAGCATTCACAAACAGGCTAAATCAACACGGTTGCAAGAAGAAGAAGAACATGTAACATGGGCCGCTGCCAATGAGTTGGGCTAATATTTGAGGTCAAAACAGGCTTGATGGCGGCAATGGTAACCAGAATGAAATGCATGGTCACATTGCAATCTGAGAATCTCTACACAATAAATACATGCATTGATCAAGCTTGTCGTAATGTGACTTCAATGAAGCAGCTCTTCTTGTATTGCTTGATTAGGACACTTCCTGACTTGGCCGATTGTATGGGCAGGAGAATGAGGTTTTAAATCACTTTATGCTAGGCCGTCCATCTTAACACAACTGACAGAAAAATGATGATAAATGATCCAGCGTCACTAAGAAAATCCAATTTTGTGAGAATGACTTGTTATTAGTTTTGAGGAAAGTGACACAATGAAATAAGAGCTGTCCATGTATCAAAAGCAACAGTGAGCATTAATCTGACATCAATTCTACCTGATCCCGGCAAAAGTTAATTCACATGAACACTTTTTATAGATTTTCTATAACGGAAAAAATGAATTGGAGGAATTGGCAAATAAAATGATTATTTTGAAATAAATTTTTGGATTCTGAAAAAAGTGAGAGATTGGATGATAAGAATGAAATGATGCCTATGAATGGGTAAATAGTGAAAAGAAAGCAAACGCAAAGTGAGTCATTTCCTAAAAAAAATAATTTTTTCACCAGATGACTCAATTCAAACTACCTTAGATGGTTATGTGAATAAGATAATAACCTGTTTGAAGAGTAATGATATTATTTAACACATTCTTGAAATAAATTCATGTTCAAAAGCACAATTGAATGAAAATTTTCACCTTGAAAATTCCCTGACAATTGAACTACAACCTTGATAAGATTCACACAATGCTTCAGGTATTATCATTAAAGACATAGAATATAACAAAGAAAAAGAGGTTTTGTAGAAAAGGAAAAAAAAATTATGAAATAAAATAAAAATCCCAAAGTGATAACTGTCAAGCCTAAATACTTTATGTTTCACCTGTCTGGGTGAATCAGTGAGGGGCAGAGTTACAGGTAACTTTACAGGTAGGGCAGGTGTCATAAGTACAGGTGTTAACTAATCACACCTGCATAAATGAAGGCTTGGGGGGAGGGGGAAGAAGGGGGGATGGGAACTGGAGAAAATACTGATTTAGTCTCAGATTCAATATCAAGGTTGAAAGCCTTCCATGTGTCGTTGACTTATAGTTCCTGATAAAATTGTCATGGTAATTATTGTAATTATTTCAAGGTAGAAGAACTTTCACTAAGTATTTAAAAGGATACTTACAGATTAAGAATTACAGACTAGATTGTCCACTTATTCAAATCAATTTCAAGAGATTATCATGTTATGTCAAAATCGGATATGACTATATATGGGAGAAACCAATCACAGGGGACAAGAGGGGGCAATAAAGAACCTCTCCTTGATTGAAAAGTATGAAGGTAATTTGTGGAAAAAATAAGACATATGTTAACTTTTGCTCTTTTGTTATTACAAGAGAAATTATCAGAAATATTTCAACATTGAACATATGACGTCACAATAATGCTTGCTCTCATTGTAATAATGTGTGCCTCGCCATCACAATGGGAGTAAAGTCTAAGAATCTTATTTACATCCAATTTTTTGCAAATAAGCTTACCGGTAATTTTTGTTGGCGATTAATTACCAGAATACCAAACTTCCTTTCATTGGGTCTTCAAGACATAGTCTAGAAGACCCATTGTTATTATCCGAAACCTTCATTATCATTATCGGTATAGGTACATCAGAATAATATTTTTATTAACCTAGCTGTGCATGATTTGGTATGAAACAGGCTTTTGCTCATTTCATTCCTTATCATTAGAGTCTAGTAGGTCTATTAAGGTGTAGTATCCCTCATATCATATATATATACGGGATATTAATTACAGTATATGAAACCAGCCTGGAAAGTGGCCAGCCCAAAAGTACTATTTTATAGATTGAAATGATAAAATTGAAGAAACACAAAGGTACCAGCCCAGACCAAAAGTAACAGGTAAAGTAACCCAGCTGTCGGATTGGCCTTATTTCATACACTGTAAATATAAAATACACAATGGAGTACAGAGATCAGGCCAGTATCCAGAAGATGGGGAGGATTTAGTGAGGGTGATATAAGAGCATATTGCTCACCACCTGCATCATTGTAGCTTGACTAACCTCTCATATCCGACCTCTGACCCCTGACCTCTTCAGGTCAAGTGATGTAAAGTCAAGAGTGATTGATGGACTATGATTTTTGCTTGATCTTTTACCATGGCTTTCAGCTTTGATGTTATTTATGGAATAATCAATAATCATACTGAATAAATTTTTATGAGGCATTTTTTCCAAGGGATTCTTTATAACAGTTTATTTGCAAATGAAAGAATTATCCCCATTTTGGAAAATTAGATTGCCAGTAAATTACTTGTTTTATGGTTTCAAGATGAAGTGGTCATAATCATAAAACCAAATGTCATCAAAATTCAAAAATAGAAAGATAACCATTTTTACTGCTTTAACAGTTAACTTTTTCAATACATCATATTCATATGAATATAAACATGCATGTATATAAGACTATGCCTTTGATTTCTTGAATATACAAATGCCCAAATATCAGATGTTAAGTAATATACAAACAATACAATTGTCAGCAATATAAAAACCTTTCTGATGTTGACTAATACATACTTAATAAAAACAAGACTTTTTCTTTTGAAATATCAAAAGCTGATTCATTTCACTCATATCATAATTCATCTGTGGTAGAAACGATTAAGATACAAATTACAATGCTAAGCCTGTTGACAAGCCTGATCCAAGAACAGCAGAGCCACAGAGAGCTGGATGATGAACTGACCACTGGAGTGGAGACAACAATAATAATGATGATGAAGGAGCTATGACAGACAAACAAGCTATTCATCAAGAGGACCAGTGGTCACTGATTAGTTGGACTGGTCAATACATGGACAATCAGGGCTTCGGGGACCCTTCAAACAGCATCAGGATTCGTTGACATTGTTCAAATTTCTCAAATTTGGTAATTTAAGGAGGAGCATAAAATGATGATAACTTAAATGAAAACTTTCACACACATATGGGCAAGCTACAGGGTCCCTTCAAGGGCCTATGATGTTTTGGCATAGCATGTGGTGCATGAATATCTGATGATTGTCATGGAAGAATATCAAGAATTACAATCAAACAGAAAGATATAACTGAAATTGATGTTATTCCCTGCGATCACTACACCTGAATTATAAGATTTAAATAATATACATTTAATTACATACTACAGAATGAGAATTTCACAAAAAAGATTAAATCACAATTCATCAGAATAGTTTACAAATATTTTGAAAGGATTCAGTGATTAAAGGACAACACTTACATAGTTCAGTTATGATGCAAAATCATGAATCATCAGTGAAAAACAGATAGCATTATGTCTTGACAAAACCATAGTTAATTTGAGATACACTACAAGGAATGCATGCATACCACTTCATTAGTCACATGCACTGACACTATTGGTTTTCATAAAATAAATCTATCCCATTTTCGTAACTTACATATTCAACTTCAGTATGCCCTTCCTAGATTTGATACCCACTAAAATTGAAACATGAACTGTTCAACAACCTGCGTCTTCTAGTATATATACACATGTACAGTAGGGACTCCCTTCTAACTGTGGGATCAAGTTCAACACCAGCATGCGCGAGACAACTGAGATGTTCGGAGCTTTTCAAAAACCTGCCTTAGGCTACAAGGAATTTGTTTTAATATTATGTAATGCAATTACTAAAGTGAAAAACAGCAACCTCCAAAAACCAATTAATCTCTGCATGAGGTCTTCAAGGTGAATTGGAAAACATTGGTCCTAATTAACAGATTCATAATCAATTATTTTTTATGAAATATTGATGAATTATATGAAAACATTTCCCTGTTTTAAATTAAAATAATTAAATCATAAAAAGAAACAATTATGATGGTATAATGCCTTTAAAATTAATTCTTTGAATCCAAAGAACTTCTAAATTTAAAAATGATATCAAATTAAAGGAAAACATACACAGGTGCAGCAAATTTAAAACAACTTGTTCCATGATTCATCAAAATCCATAATTTGATCCAAAGGATCAAATAACAATAAAGCCTCAGATTATTAAAAAATATTTAACTTTCAGCCTGCATGCTGTACTGCCGCTAATATCCGGAAACTGTTTTCTAGGAAAACAAGATGCCACTCTAATTTTGAGCTTATCCCTACAGCAATTATTGCAGCATTCTTGCTGTAATCTCTTAATAATGATTATTGGCATCAGTATTCGCAATAATATCCTCTGTCACTCGACTGTAGGAAGACATCCAACAGACTGCCTTTGTCTGCCGGCAAGCACAGACATTAGGCATGAGGGGAACGTCATCTCCTCTAATTATGAGATCAGTTTCAGGTAACTTCATCCTTAAATTGAGATATACAAGGATCAAAGCTCATCAATCTTCTTGTTTTGCTTTTAAGAGGCAACTGATTTCTGTATACAGGAGAAATCTTTATTGTGAAATGGGATATCACTATGGATTAACTTCCAGAAGCAGATATAATCTGAAGCTACTTTGCTTTGAAGGTTTTTAATCATTAGGTTGATGTGAAAATGATATATGAAATCTGAGAAAGCATCTGTTTCAGATATTATTGATACTTTATTTTATTAATTTGACAAAATAAATTCTCAAGAAACAAGTTTTCGAGTATGGATTATTTGATTGACTTTCTACTGACCTTTTTTGTTAACATTAAACATAAAAAAGGAAGTCTGTGACAAATCAATTTAAATCAATTGTCATTTTTCAAGAACAAACAGATAGATAGAGATTAAAAAATAAATGTCATCATAAATTTCCCTGAAAATTACTTGAGTGAGGTGAGGTGAGGTTTGTTACGCTGCTTTCAAGAGTATTTCACTTATATCAGGGCTGCTAGTATTATTGCAGGTATGAAGTCCCTTACACAATTGTGGCTATGCTGTGAAACCTACGAACATCGGCTGGACCTAGCGAATCATGTATGGTACTGAGCTGAAGTTCAGTGTAGCATTGGACCAAAAACTCTGCAGACAAAGTTGCCAAGCCCCTGATGGGATTCAAACCTCTTGTTACGAAGCCGAAAGTGCTACCAACTATTATGTCTCCCAAGATTATTTGAAAACATGTGATTATGTTCAACAAGAGACACCTCGAGGAAATTGTGAGATAACCATGAATACTACACAACAAAACACTTACTAAATCAAGCTCCGAAGACCAAGGCATTATTTTCTTAAAATAAGAACCCTTATATAAACAATGTCATTGACTACATAATACCAAGCAATACATTGGATAAATAGCTTGTAGGTAAATATACACAAGCACCTGTCGGCCGACAGATGCTATGTGGTTAACAACTGCTCATTATCACTCCTACATCACACCTCGGTGTAGCAGGATCTGGAGGGAAGAACAGAGTTGTAACGGACAATTAACTCACATTGTGTCAGCTTTACGAGGATGTTGGGTGTAATACATTCTGGCAGGGTATATAGGATAACAATCTATAATACTTAAGGGACAAAAGCTTACCTACCATATGGCTGCATAGGCATTTAATTACAGTAGAATTAATGGATTGTTATGGAACACAAACAATTTTCTCGAAAAATATTAATTGACAATAAAACAAGACAACACTGAAAAACATGGACCACAAATCTCTTTGTATCAAGCTTAGGTGTCCTTGGGAATGTGAACATTTATGTAAGGAAAATCAAATTGAATTTCATGTAAAAACAATGAGGTTCAACAAGTTCATTGACGTTTTAATAAGCTGTAATCATGATATTTGAACAAATATTTGAAATAGATGTCCCTGGAGCACAACAATAAGGTTCATGTTGAAATCAATGTCTCCACATTCTTACATGACAAATGTTGATAGTCATGGTGTCAATGACATTTTCTTCTAATAATAATATAATAGCCCTAAACACACATGTAACCTAATTTCTAAACTTAATTAATGAGCAAGAAATATATCATTGAAACATAATATACCTAATTTCTAAACTTAATTAATTAGCAAGAAATATATCATTGAAACATAATATTTTGGTATATCATATTATGTATCATTGAAATTTATTTCTTCTGAGACTAAATGTTATTCTATCATATAACTTAAAGTCTTATCACCAACGAACATTTTCATTAAACATTGGATTGTAACTCATCTAGCAAGGTTGTAATTTTCTGATTTTTCAATTTAAATGAAATGTTCTTAAACTAAATTTAAAAATGTTTTCGATCTTGTTCCTCTTCATTGTTTTCAATTGACCTATTTTGCTCTACTTCAGAGACTTCCGAAATCAATAAAGCTTTCTTGACAGCAATTGGAGCACTGCATGCAAATAAAATGACTTCAAATGCTCTGATTAAATATTTAAATGGTTTGACATTTTTATTGTATTTCTGTTATTACATTAGTCAATATCAAATGTTTTATATTTTCCTTTCATACAAACATAAAACTTGATTTTTTTCAAAACTGTTAAAGACATATTTGTTCAATATTTATTATTTCTGTTTAAAGATGGACTGAAATGCTATATGGCAACTTTCAGGATTCGTGAAATAGTGATTACAATTTGACATTGACTCAACTTTAAATTACTGAAATCGACCTAGAAACGGCTTAATTACGACTGTATAAAAAACACTGCCTAATTAGGCCGGCGAACAGAATAAAACGCACTGAAGCGTGACTGCCTCGTGACGTGTTAGTAGGCGGTGTGATACCCCGTTGTGTGCCCTCGTTATGTAAAACAACACAAGCTAACAGTACAGCTCAATGTTTAACCGTTGATTAAACACCCTAAACAACATCCCAACATCTCAAACCTTCAATAAATCGGTTGTTTATTTAATCAACTGGCAATTTGTATTGATGAAAACGTAAGACCCTCATTAAAAACGAAGTTGTGCGCATAATGCTACAGCATGTAGCTGGTCTCGATTTGCGCAATGTTGTCATAAGACTGCACGTGAGAACCCGGATGTATTTTCGTCATAAACAATTGCTCACGTGTGAACCGTTTTATCTTCGTGCACAGTTGTTTGTTGTTATTGAATATAACTTTAGTAGCACAACAGAAAGGATGTTATTATACAATACTATTTTTTATACATTTAAACCAATTTTTTTTAAATGCCTTTGACTTCATTTTGTAACAGGATAAAAAAAAATACGTTTTTCTTAGTTATTTCATTTAGTGAAGGATAAGTTACAATTCTCAATGAAAGGCATGTATTGGATGATGACTGATGTCTTGTTTAAAACATTATTTTAATAGGGCATTTCACTGACAATCTTAATGTTTTCACTCTTGTACATAGAAGAGATATTGTTCACAACATATATACCCGATACATGGCCCAACAGAATGAAGATTTATTAAATGAACCATATTCAAAATAATTATCAGATAGAGCAAAAAAGGATTTCTAATTTCAACAGGTTATAATTTACCAATCGGAGAAAAAAGGGACGTTAAGGAATACAATTGCTATTTGATGTTACCTAATAAGCTGATGTCATAAAATAGCCAGGTGTTGATGATTGTGCATTATATAACCTACCTGCTATAGTCATCATTTGATAGCTTTTAATTAGGAAACAGACAGGAAATACGATAGACAATAAAGTAATTGTGTAATAGGTGAGTATCTGATCTAAAGAAAGTAAATAACACCTGCAGACCAATGTCATTGTTTATTCAACCTTTTTACACAGGGTTCAAATCTAAATGTGAGCATTGTAAATTCGGATTATTACCATAAATCAGCCAAAAACTTTGTGCTATGTTTTATATTTTACTAATCTCTTTTTTCTCTGCATGCCAAACTGTTCATTCAGTGAAAATGCGAGCTCGAAACAGAAAATCGGTGTAGTGATCGGAACACGTGAGTTCGATGTAGATTGTCACATTGCTCTGTTTGACCTTACACAGCGGGTCAATTTGGCGTGAAACGATCAATGTGATGGAAATTTGTCTACGGAAACTTCATCAGGAGATATTCTAGGACAGTTGACAGCAACACAATGACATGACATACTGTTAATCGCTTGGAAAACGCAGAACTACGGATTTCGCCTACCATTTGCCATATAAGCAGACGAACGCTTCGCCTACTGCCACGTCACTTCCGGTATCCCCTGCCCGTGACCTCTCAGCCTTGTTTTGGTTTGTCGCTGGACGGCGACGAGCAGACACCTTGTTACGCAATGTTTACTTAGCTGTAGCTTCATTGAGAAACTGTGTATCGTTGCTGTTTTGGCCTAATATTTATGTTATATAGTTATTTGACCAATATCTTATGAAAAATATATTTAAAAAAGGTTATACAGCGGCTCTTTAATGTTTTTTAATGTTTTTCTAACATTTCTACATCCACTTTTTCATATGGGATATCTGGTATTTATAGCCAATGTCAAAACTTAATCAAGCTCTACATAAATGGTTATACTTAAATTGAGTTTAGTCCTTGAAGAGGCAGTAGCAATTTATAATTTTGCAGTTAATATAAGTATATCCTCTTAAAGGGTAAAACATCTCATTACACTAAAAACTGTCACTGACATATCCAAAAGAGATTTGTACAAATGAGTTAATTATTGTTTAACGCTGCTTTGGCAATATTTCAGGACTACAAAAGATAATCATCATCATTGCAGAGAGGGATCAGGGCGACGCTAACCTACACTATAGAAATGAGGTTTGGTCAGAATGGCAAAACTATGGATCAAATGAATGATTCATAACGGTACAAAAAATAGAGCCATTGGCTCTGTAGCTCATCAGGCTTCATTATAAATTATGCTTTATATATATTAGGGGTCACAGGACCACCAAAGCTACAATTCATAATCCTCATCAGTCAAGGAGTCTGTACACAAAGTTTCAGCTTTCTAGGCCTCATGGTTCTAGAGAAGAAGATGAAAATAGGTTTTTAGGGCGTGGCTCCTGTGACCCTTATTAGGGGTCACAGGGCCACCAAAGCTACAATTTATAATCCTTACTAGTCAAGGAGTCTGTACACAAAGTTTCAGCTTTCTAGGCCTCATGGTTCTAGGGAAGAAGATGAAAATAGGTTTTTAGGGCGTGGCCCCTGTGGCCCTTATTAGGGGTCACAGGGCCACCAAAGCTACAATTTATAATCCTCACTAGTCAATGAGATTGTACACAAAGTTTCAGCTTTCTAGGCCTCATGGTTCTAGGGAAGAAGATGAAAATAGGTTTTTAGGGCGTGGCCCCTGTGGCCCTTATTAGGGGTCACAGGGCCACCAAAGCTACAATTTATAATCCTCACTAGTCAAGGGGTCTGTACACAAAGTTTTAGATTTCTAGGCCTCATGGTTCTGGAGAAGAAGATGAAAATAGGTTTTTAGGGCATGGCCCCTGTGGCCCTTATTAGGGGTCACAGGGCCACCAAAGCTACAATTTTTAATCCTCACTAGTCAAGGGGTCTGTACACAAAGTTTTAGGTTTCTAGGCCTCATAGTTCTGGAGAAGAAGATGAAAATAGGTTTTTAGGGCATGGCCCCTGTGGCCCTTATTAGGGATCACAGGGCCACCAAAGCTACAATTTTTAATCCTCACTAGTCAAGGAGTCTGTACACAAAGTTTTAGGTTTCTAGGCCTCATAGTTCTGGAGAAGAAGATGAAAATAGGTTTTAAGGGCGTGGCCCCTGTGGCCCTTATTAGGGGTCACAGGGCCACCAAAGCTACAATTTTTAATCCTCACTAGTCAAGGGGTCTGTACACAAAGTTTTAGGTTTCTAGGCCTCATGGTTCTGGAGAAGAAGATGAAAATAGGTTTTTAGGGCATGGCCCCTGTGGCCCTTATTAAGGATCACAGGGCCACCAAAGCTACAATTTTTAATCCTCACTTGTCAAGGAGTCTGTACACAAAGTTTTAGGTTTCTAGGCCTCATAGTTCTGGAGAAGAAGATGAAAATAGGTTTTAAGGGCGTGGCCCCTGTGGCCCTTATTAGGGGTCACAGGGCCACCAAAGCTACAATTTTTAATCCTCACTAGTCAAGGAGTCTGTACACAAAGTTTTAGATTTCTAGGCCTTATGGTTCTGGAGAAGAAGTCGAAATTCCACAAAGTTTACGGACGGATGGACGGACGGATGGACGGACGGATGGACGGACGGATGGACGGACGGACGCCGGACACCATGCCATGCCATAAGCCCATCGGGCCTTACAGGCCAGATGAGCTAAAAAGTTAAACAAGAGTCATCAGAAGATGACATATCCCACCGGTTCCACATGATCCTAAGATGTAAACCGTTGAAAGATAATTGTGAATTTTTCAAGCAAGGTTCATAATAGTATAAGCTAATATATATGAAACGAAACCTTTCATGAACAGAGTCCAAATAAGAGCCATTTTCCTTGAAATAATAAAAAATAAAATTTTCAGAAATGTGAAAATATCAAAAGGCACCACTTCAGTAGGTGGGCAATACACATGTAAAGTTTAAGAAAGATATGTGGACCGGTTTTATATATATGAAACGAAACCTTTCATGAACAGAGTCCAAATAAGAGCCGTTTCCATGGAAATAATAAAAACTAAAATTTTCAGAAATGTGAAAATATCAAAAGGCACCACTTCAGTAGGTGGGCAATACACATGTAAAGTTTCAGAAAGATATGTGGACCGGTTTTCGAGTTCTGCTCCGGAAACGAAATGATTACGGACGGACGGACATACAGACGGACAGGGCGATGACTATATCCCACGGTATTACATACCGGTGGGATAATAAAGTAAAGGGGGGGAGGGGGGAGTACCGTCACAACACAGTAATGACACTCGTTGAAAGTTCCACATTTTAACTGTTTCGGGGGTCGTTGGACCCCATTCATCATCTGAATGTGGAACTTTCAACGAGTGTCATTACTGTGTTTTGACGGTACCCCCCCTCCCCCTTTACTTTATCATTGCATAGACTATCATTATCATGCTTTTCAAGCTGCGATGATACATCTCACTATTTTTTTCAACATACAATTCTTTTTCCATAAAACCGTAATTCAAATGTCAGAAGCAGCTAGCCTTATTGAAGTGCACAGCACTGACTAAATAAATGTGCCCCACAAACAGCTGTCGATGAAAGCTTTCAGCCCCAGGTCCCCTTATAAACTGTGGGTAACCTAATAAAGCCCCTGGTAACATATTCAACCTTGGTAACATTTAGCTTGACCCGTGGCTTCACAAACAGTAACAAATAGCTAAACAGCCCCTCTAATGTTATTCCACAAAAGCTGTACCCAATACAGTAGGTGTTTCCTTGTCATCATATGCTCAAGCTTACAAATAATTGATAACACTGCCAGCGGCTATTTTCTAAATCAATCACTATTTTATTGAGAACACAAAGGAAGTTATACATGTAATTTGGTTAAGATGCCCAAGAATAGTCTAAAATGAAAAATAAATATGACTGAAAAAAGAAAGTACATCTAAGGTTTTTTTTACAAATCTAGCAGGAACTCTTATTTAAAGAACATTGAATGCAAATTTTACTTTTCTGACAATTTTTTTTATTTCATCAAGTGTAAGCAACAAAAAATTTCAAATATTTTGAAGAAAAGAAATTTCATTGAAATATTCAGTATAGCTATTTCAAAAACAAAAGAATTTCTTTACTCATATTCTTTATTTAACTTTTAAGTAAGAAACGTATTTCAATATTTGCAACCATATGGTGGTGATATATCTGAAGGTTGAACACATACATATGTATACACTGACCTCTCATCTGCCAATGCTATCTTCTTATGGGATCAAATTTAATGTAATGACATGTTTACATCAAAGCTCCTTTGAAGATCAAAAGGCAATATGATACATTGAAGTCCCAGATGTCATAAAAGAGGAACGATGGAATCATGAAGCAAGATTTTTATCTGCTCATAAAAATATCTTATTAAGTCAAATTCATGTTCTTTTAGTAAAGGCTGTTTTCCATTTTCAGCATTTTGACATTCAAATCTATTATCTATTTTTCTTTAAAATGTTTTTTTGAAACTATTTATTGCTTCCATCGTCAGATTACCTAAATAAGATATTAAAAACTCCCTATATTAAATAAAACCTATTATTCATAAATAAACATTATTTGAAAAAAGTTTTATAGGGGATCTTGATTTGAAGAATGAAAACTCAAATCTTCATTCGTTTTTTAATTCATCAATACAAAGTAGAAATTATTTTGGACACAAACAATATCTAATATTACATAAAGAATGATTGATACACTGTTATATTGCATTTTTTTAAACGATAAAGCATATTTATCAATATAACGAAGAGCTTCATCCCAAAAGACCAGGCTACAGAGAGAATAAGGGTCCTTTATGACAGCACTTTATAACCAGCTTATACTTCAACTTATAGAGAGGGGATCAGCACATGAATTATTGCTCTTTCATTCATTATCATGATTAATGTGTCAAAATAAACATTTTTAAGGACTGAACATGATACAATTCAGGTAGTCTTAGTAAGGTTATTATTCAATAGAATTCAGAAAACATATAAAGGATGATTATTATAGATGTTGTTTTCACCTCTAAGGTTTTATTCATTATATCTATGAATTTGTAAAAAAAATAATTTTGGAAAGGATTTTTGTGTTTACACATTTGAATTGTGGTTACCTGTATATATATACGGTAATCATGATCAGGCTGACAGAATAATTGGTTTACTATTAGTAAGGATTGATAAGATCTTTGCAGAAGGAAAGAATTAATGTCATATTTTTTTAGTGTTTTTCAACCTCATAAAGATAATAAGTGACATGTCAAATTATTCTAACATAAAGTGTAATAACTGTAATAAACTTACAGTTATATATACTTTCACCATCGCTTATGAAGATGAGATGTAAAACAGTATTTTGATAACAAATTTTGATTTATGAAAATGTACTTTTCAAAAGAAAACCTAATCAAAACATGGTAAACCTTGATATCATTCATAATATCTATATGTAAAACATGAAAAGTTTTAAAATAATTAGTTAGGATCGCATCTCTTTGAACCAATATCATCAATTTCATCTGTGCCATTATGACATACCGCCACCCTTACAAAAAAAACTCTCATTAGCAATACTGTTGCAGCAATGTTTTCACTTGACCGTGCCACAACGTAGCGGCTGAAATTACGAATTTACCATGCAAATTAGCGGGCCACACCGTTGCAGCTCCCTCATTAGCATAAATGACAACAACCGTTGCACTCTCATAAGCGGCAACCGTTGCACTCTCATTAGCGGCAAACGTTGCACTCTCATTAGCGACAAACGTTGCACTCTCATTAGCGGCAACCGTTGCACTCTCATTAGCGGCAACCGTTGCACTCTCATTAGCGGCAACCGTTGATCTCTAATTAGCGGCAATCGTTCCACTCCTATGAGCTACAGTGTATTTACTCCAATGAGCTACAGTGTATTTACTCCAATGAGCTACAGTGTATTTACTCCAATGACCTACAGTGTTTTTACTCCATTGACCTACAGTGTATTTATATATATATTCTTAGAAGTTGATTAAAGCCAGTATATATATTCAGTGTACTATACTGAAGGTAGGTCACAGTGAACACAGCAAGGTTTCCCCCATGACCAGCAGGGTATTTAGTTAGAGCTACCTTCAGTTTATTATGCTGAATACATACAAAGTTGTAAGCAGATGACATGGTTAGATGTTCACCTGTATAAAAGATACAAACACATCATATTCATTTTAATATTTTATTTTGATTATTCACTTGTGCATAAAATAACACACAAAAATATATATAACATACGATGTACAGTGTGAAAATTTTTTTATATGACATCATCAAGCATCTTAGCACTAAAAGATTTGAAACACATGTTGAATTATTAACTGAACATTTAATATATTTAATTTTGGTTCTTGTCTCAGGGCATAATAGATAAAAGTTTTTATGTGACATGAAAAGGCATCTTGGCGCCAACAGATTTGAAACAAATATATGCCAACAGTTGCATTCTAAAATAAATAACAAATTCAACTGTTAAGATTATACTCCAATATCTAAAAATTAATTCACTGATTAAATTTATAGCTATTAAACAAAGTCGATACAATAACTAACAGGGCCATTTATAGATTATTACAACTTCTGTTGAAAAATGTCACAACACTAAGTAATGAATGACAATTTTTGGGGAAATTATGCTAAATGTGATACATACAAGTATACAAAGTGAAGAAAATGATAAAATTGTTGATGAAATTAATTTGTCTGTGTTCACATCTGAAGAGTTGTGACTTGGTCTTCATTCTGAAACAATAAACATATGTTTGTACAATCATTTAGGATGCCCGCCAGTGAAAATAAAACAATAGTTTCTCTTATACATGAATCACACTTTAATTGCATACATAGAAATGAATTAAGAACAGAATTGCAATGTGGCTCTAATCTGTAAATAAATTGGTCAGAAGTACAAAACAATACAATACAATACAATGCAATACAATGCAATGCAATGCAATGCAATGCAATGCAATGCAATGCAATACAGTATTGTATTGTATTGTATTGTATTGTATTGTATTGTATTGTATTGTATTGTATTGTATTGTATTGTAATTGTAATTGTAATTGAATTGTATTGTATTGTATTGTATTGTATTGTATTGTATTGTATTGTATTGTATTGTATTGTATTGTATTGTATTGTATTGTAAGCTTCAGTGATCACCTTACATAAACAATATGAATACATTCCTTCAATGTATGGAAAGAGAAAAAGGACAGAACAACTGAACTTGCTTACTCAGTTACAAAAAGGCAAAATAACAAGCCCAAAAAAGTATGTGAAAAGTATTTATTATAATTAATCTATAAAACAGATAGAATTTGAACTAATAATTTGACATATTAATGTGTAAATGATTTTTATACTTATTTATGATTATTGTATTACCATTTACTTGGCCCAAAAAATTACAAATAATTGTAAAGAAATGAATTAAAAATAGTGAACAGATTTTGAACCATTTCAATTTCAATTATTACCTTCAAGACTATATCTGCAACTGTCAGGCTTGTTTATTACTATCATAATCATGTTTAATAATTTAAAAGAAAAGAAGATAATAATACAATTAAATGCTTATCTAATCAATAGAATACCTTCAGGTGTCAGGATTTTGAAATCTAGACTACTTTATGACCAAAAATAAATAATAAAAAATGATACATATCTAGATAATTTGGCTTTAAGAAATGTATTAAAATTAAATGTGTCCTGAACTAATGACATAAATAAGTTAATTGATATATCAAAAATCTTCAAGTTGATTTACAGCTCATAAGCATTTGGAATCAAGTGTTCCCTTGTGTATTTACAGCATACAATCAACCTGTCTGGGTGTTTACAAATTAAAATGTCAGTAATCAAGTCCATTTATTTGTTGTTAAGGTTGCAATTGTCTAATCTACAGTCAAGGAATATACAACATGTTTATTCAAGAATTAAATCAGGATTAAAAACAGAATAGCAATGTGACTCAAATTGGTCATTTCTTAAACTGTTTGTTTATTTAGCAATTTAGCGTACTTACTATGATGACACTGCCTCCTTATCCCCTCATGTTGCCAGGTCTGTGTATTGTAAGCTTCAGTGGTCACCTTAAATAAACAATTTGTATATTACAGTTCTTATATGAAATGAAACAGGTATAGGGAAAGAACAACTGAATCTAATTATTCAGTTATATATAAGCAATATATGAAGAGTTAGCAGATAGAATTTGAACTAATAAGTTTACATTTGATAAATCAATAACTTTGATAGTAGTTTTGTTTTTATTGCAATCATTTTGTTAAGATAATTTTATCAATTCAAAAGGTTTATGAAATGGATGAACAGATTTGGATTCACAATTTAAATTTGCATTTACTATCAAAACTTCATGGTAGACTACACATTGGTAAACTAGTTATCAAATAGAAACTTAACAGTTTCTATTTGATGGATATTTATCAATTGTACAGAAATGGACACACTTGAAAATCTATTTGATCAATCAAATATATATAGAATTCATTGCAAAAGTTTTATATAATAAGTCTTTAAATATCATAAGCAATTGAAATCAAGTGCTCCCGGTATATCTATGATATACAATTGACCTATCTGGATGTTTACAAATAAAACAGTCAGTTAATCAAGTCCATTTACAATTTCATTTGGAATTGTCTAATCTACAATCAAGGATTATAATGCATGTGTATTCAAGAATTAGATTAGCATGCCAGGTGTGCAGTTTTCAAGAATTAGATTAGCATGCCAGGTGTGCAGTTTTCAAGAATTAGATTAGCATGCCAGGTGTGCAGTTACCTGCAGTTACATAATCTCTTCCTGTGTCTAGCCTCAGTTGTCCTCTCATGGCAGCCATGGTCCAGTGCACACTTGTGTCAACAATGTCATCTTTTGCTGAAAATTACCAAATAATAAAACCTAATGACACATCAAATCAGTGTCACATTGCAAAACAAAGAGGTACATATAATGTACAATAACAATACTTTAGATATTCAATTAAGAAGTTACAAGGTTTGAAACCATTTGTCATTTTGACTGCATGTGAAGCCAATATTATTGAAACATCAAAAGCTCTTGTTTATGATTTGGAAAAGAACAAACAGGCAACATGAACTAGGAACAGTATTCAGATGTACTTACTCTGATATCAGTGACTGAAGAAATGCCATTTTAGCTGTTATGGGCTGTGATTTAACTATTATATCCAGTTGTTATAATGTTGATAGCGGCCATCTTGCTTCCCTCCTTCTTTCATGTGGCTTGTGCAATAGTAACAAGCTGAATACTGCAGAGATTCTGATTGGCTAATTTCCAGCCCAACTTGATTCTGATTGGCTAATGCACAATGCATTTCACAGTGCACAGAGTACTTGTCTGATGGCTATGCAGAGGGTTTTGATAAAATGTATTATTTTATAGCTTGAAAATTGATTTGTTATTGAATTTGTTCATGCTGACAATGATAAGTATAAAAGTATTTTTCTTTTTAAATCTAAAAAATATTTTGTAGGTTTGTTTAGTGCCACATTTGTTATAATTGTGTTTCTTTTAAGTGACATTTTTACATTCATTTATTTCCTTTATAATTGTTATTCAAGAAGTTTTCCCCTTAATTGATTACTTATGAAAATATGAGGTAAGTATCCAATAGACATAAAGATCAATTTTACATTTTACAACCAGGTTTACAATATTTGAAATAGTCTTTCGATTAAAAAAGATAAAATTGGAATTAACAAGGTGGAAAAACCTGGGTTTACAATAAATGTATCAAAGTATGTGAAGTCTTCAATAAAGATAAATAAAAAGGAAATAGAACCTGTGAAACACTAAGTGATTATTTGTTTTCAAATAAACAGATGTCACTTACTAAGCAACTTCACAAGTTTTGAGTATTTAACAGATGACTGACAATAGACTAAACAAACAAACTCGTCAACACATGATGGTCAGTGTCAATGATTTGAAAATTAACAGGAAATCACAACTTGAAATAACAACTAATTGTATAACTGATATCCCTGACATAGCAAAATAACAAAGCTAATGACCCTTGAAGTAAATACCTTTTAAGGTAGCAATCAACATTGCTGCTTTTAGAGAGGGATAATGGATGCTTTTGTCATTGGCTAATACTAAATATTAGCTCCACCCATCTCTATCACTGTAACTAATTCATTTACATCTTAAACAATGTTGACACAAGTTATAGCAATGCAGAACATGTAAGTTTTATTTATTACAATATCATACATCTTTTATGTAGGAGGATAATACAATTTATTAAAAGTGATGATCTGAATTAAAATTTTAAAATATTATTTTAAATGATTAAAAGAGGAATATCCAATTTTTTTGTACACTTCTGTGTGTTTGATGAATGTGTGATATCCTGATGTTTACTTTGAGAGCCTAACAGCAGGAGATTCAATTAATCTCGAATCTGTAATAACAATGCCTTTATGAATAATTTGAATATTGAGATTTGACTTCACAGCTTCTCCTCACAAGACTTACTTCTTTGTTATGTATGATTATTCATATAGATTATATTTTGAATAAAAAGAAAATAAAACCTGTTGAACACAATATGAATATATTTTCAAATTACCAGGTGTCATTAAGAATTTAACAAGTTTTTAGTATTTAACAGATAACTGACAATAGACTAAACAAACAAACTCGTCAACACATGATGGTCAGTGTCAATGATTGAAAATTAACAGGAAATCACAACTTGAAATAACAACTAATTGTATAACTGATATCCCTATTATAGCAAAATAACAAAGCTAATGACCCTTGAAGTAAATACCTTTTAAGGTAGCAATCAACAATGCTGCTTTTAGAGAGAGGCAATAGATGGTTTTGTCATTGGCTAATACTAAATTTTAGCTCCACCCATCTCTATCACTGTAACTAATTCATTTACATCTTAAACAATGTTGACACAAGTTATAGCAATGCAGAACTTGTAAGTTTTATTTATTACAATATCATACATCTTTTATGTAGGAGGATAATACAATTTATTAAAAGTGATGATCTGAATTAAAATTTTAAAATATTATTTTAAATGATTAAAAGAGGAATATCCAATTTTTTTGTACACTTCTGTGTGTTTGATGAATGTGTGATATCCTGATGTTTACTTAAAGAGTCCAACAGCAGGAGATTCAATTTATCTTAAATCTGTAATAACATTATGCCTTTATGAATAATTTGAATATTGAGATTTGACTTCACAGCTTCTCCTCACAAGACTTACTTAGTTTGTTATGTATGATTTAAATTATTGATTATATCTTGTATAACAAGAAATACAACCTGTGAAACACAATGTGTTTTCAAATTACCAAGTGTTACTTAGGAGAAATTAACAGATAATTAACATGATCTTAACTCTTTAAGATCACAACCTCAGTTTTAGACTTGAAATAACATTTTATTTGGTTACTATTGTCACTACCTAAACAAACAAACTCATTTAACTTAACGACCCATGAAGTGATCACAAGGTAGCAATCAACAAGACTGGTTTAAGAGATGGAAAGTGGATGTTTTTTCCCTGCTTATTATTGGTCCATAATACATTTGCTAACAAAATTTCAACATTATAGTTCATGTTATTTCTAGGTTAATTTCATTTATAAATCATGGCCCAAGTTTACAAGTCATTATATGAATATGCTGTAAACACCTTGAAATTAAAGTATTTAAGAAAGTGTCTATTTGAGATCAAAATGAAAAGTTAATAGTCTTTCAACTAAGATTTTCATCTTTTGCAAATTGTTTTTGAATTTCTAATTAATCAATGTATATTAATCACAAATCTATAACAAAACATTGTCATGAAGTATGTAAAGTTTAAATAGGGTCTTTTCTTATTTTGATATATAACCTTTATATGTAACAAAATAAAATTTGTTTCCTAAGTAAACCTATTAATTGAGATGACATAAGATGAAACTTCTCTGCATGCCCAGTACTGTGTAATAGCTTGCTCATTTGAGTTCAACGGTTGTTGTTAATTATTTTGTTACGACCCTAAAATGATGGACACCACTGATCATCCCTGGGACAGTGCGGCAATGTTACCTCTTACTTAGCCATCTAATTAAGAGTAGAAACATTGATGCACATGTCTGATTTAATGAGCAACAACCGTTCCGCTCGTTAGGTGATGTCTTGCTCAGAGAAAAAACACTGCAGCAATGTTGCTAAACTGTTGTAGCACTGTACATTTTTTTGTAAGGGCACTCATAAAGGAAATGAACAAACGTCAGTTACAATCCTTTTATTTATGACCATCATTTATACCCAGCCCATCTATCTCTCAATCAATAATGAAACTTTATTTCCCATTCACACTGATTGTATGATCAATCGCATCTGAAAGTCATCCGGTCGCCTCCTTTCAATGAATAAATTACATCTTCAAATCATTTAGACATCCCTTCATACAACGGCCATTGACAGCATGAAATATACAGCTCTATATTTGATTGGATTGAACACATCAAATCCAGTTTCCATTAAGGTTTTTTAGGAATGTAGTTTCACAACACAAATGAGGTTTGTTTTGGAAAGCTCATTAATTTCTTTGAAATAGTCCTGATAATGACATGAATTTTCAATTGAACTAAATTTTTGCATGAACAAATTTCTATTAACATACCTTCAATGTTTACTTTGATCCAAATAGGAATACGTACATGATGATAATGAAAGGAATAAGGTTTAATGTTGTTATTTTTAACATTAAATAGATAAATAAAATATAGAAAATGGAATTTCAATTTTCATCTTTAAAAAAAGCATTAAGATCAATGACTCATTCTGTTTTCACAAAAAATCATACAGACATATTCAAAATATTAACCCATTAAAGCAATAAAGAGGCGAGGTAAACAAATTGCACCCTGGTTCAGCGAGCGTATTTAACACAACAAACTTCGGGTCAATTATTGATATCGGATGCTGATCTGAGGGAACACAGGCTGTCAAACATTCACAAGAATTAAAGGGGCTTTGTACGATGATATGGCAATGGCTTTAAACATGTCAACGATTTCAGAAGTAGGAAGTAGATGAATTGAATTAGGAATCAAGGAATGCTCGAGAAATATTTGCTATTTTCTGATTTACTGAATTTGCCCAAATATTTTAAACATTATAACATAGAAGTATTTTAGCCACCAAAAATGTTGAATTGTTTTTCAATCAAGAAATTCTTAAGAAATATTGTTTGCTATAACCGATTTACTACAATTATATGAGAAATGAAAAACATTGATATTTAAACACATAGAAATATCCTAGCCATCTGTATTAAAGTATGTATAATATTCCCCTCAATACTACCAGTAGTTATGATTTTGATCATAAAATAAGTGCCTAGATTTACTTTGATATATAGCAATGAAAACTTCAAAGGAAATCAAGCACTTAACAGAAAAATGCTACCCATTACGGCATGTAGTTGAAACGGTATTGATCAATGTTTTAACCCGTTTATGACAGTTTAATTCAGGTTTGTCATCTATGATTTTATCCCTGTCTGTATTATTGATTATGATATAGAAAACTTTTTGAATGTTAGGATGGTCAGAGGTTAAAACGATGCAAGGGATATTTTTTTAACACTTGAAGGATGCAATACATTTATCATTAAAACATTAGTTGTTTCAGTTACGTGAACAAACATAAATACAATTATATGTAAACATGTGTTGAGAGATTAAAATGATACTGAAGGTCTAAATAATTGCAGTCACTTAAAGGATGCAATACTTTTATCATAAAAACATACCTTACTTGTTTCAGTTACGAATAAAAACATCAATACAATTACATGTACATATGCTGTTGTCTTAAGAGATTTCAAGCTTATATAGTAACATTGATACTAATGATCTAAGAAGGCTGGCACGAGAACTAAAAGGTTTCAACTAAGCTTGTGGTACAACAGCATCAATAACAAACAATTAGCATCAACACTGGTGTAAACTGTCAACTGTTTTAGGTTAGATACAGAATCTAAGGGTGATGTTTCAATCCCTTATCAAACAGGAATAACACTATTTGATGTACAAGTATTACCATATAGCATCAACACTGGTGTAAACTGTCAACTGTTTGAGGTTAGATACAGAATCTAAGGATGATGTTTCAATCCCTTAATGAAACAGGAATAACACTATTTGATGTACAAGTTCTACCATATAGCATCAACACTGGTGTAAACTGTCAACTGTTTGAGGTTAGATACAGAATCTAAGGGTGATGTTTCAATCCCTTAATGAAACAGGAATAACACTATTTGATGTACAAGTACTACCATATAGCATCAACACTGGTGTAAACTGTCAACTGTTTGAGGTTAGATACAGAATCTAAGGGTGATGTTTTAATCCCTTAATGAAACAGGAATAACACTATTTGATGTACAAGTACTACCATATAGCATCAACACTGGTGTAAACTGTCAACTGTTTGAGGTTAGATACAGAATCTAAGGGTGATGTTTTAATCCCTTAATGAAACAGGAATAACACTATTTGATGTACAAGTTCTACCATATAGCATCAACACGGGTGTAAACTGTCAACTGTTTGAGGTTAGATACAGAATCTAAGGGTGATGTTTCAATCCCTTAATGAAACAGGAATAACACTATTTGATGTACAAGTTCTACCATATAGCATCAACACTGGTGTAAACTGTCAACTGTTTGAAGTTAGATACAGAATCTAAGGGTGATGTTTTAATCCCTTAATGAAACAGGAATAACACTATTTGATGTACAAGTTCTACCATATAGCATCAACACTGGTGTAAACTGTCAACTGTTTGAGGTTAGATACAGAATCTAAGGGTGATGTTTTAATCCCTTAATGAAACAGGAATAACACTATTTGATGTACAAGTTCTACCATATAGCATCAACACTGGTGTAAACTGTCAACTGTTTGAAGTTAGATACAGAATCTAAGGGTGATGTTTTAATCCCTTAATGAAACAGGAATAACACTATTTGATGTACAAGTTCTACCATATAGCATCAACACGGGTGTAAACTGTCAACTGTTTGAGGTTAGATACAGAATCTAAGGGTGATGTTTCAATCCCTTAATGAAACAGGAATAACACTATTTGATGTACAAGTTCTACCATATAGCATCAACACTGGTGTAACCTGTCAACTGTTTGAAGTTAGATACAGAATCTAAGGGTGATGTTTTAATCCCTTAATGAAACAGGAATAACACTATTTTTGTTGAGCAAGTACTACCAAAGCTTCAACACTGGTTTCAAACTGTCAACTGTTTGAGGTTAGATACAGAATCTAAGGGTGATGTTTTAATCCCTTAATGAAACAGGAATAACACTATTTGATGTACAAGTTCTACCATATAGCATCAACACGGGTGTAAACTGTCAACTGTTTGAGGTTAGATACAGAATCTAAGGGTGATGTTTCAATCCCTTAATGAAACAGGAATAACACTATTTGATGTACAAGTTCTACCATATAGCATCAACACTGGTGTAAACTGTCAACTGTTTGAGGTTAGATACAGAATCTAAGGGTGATGTTTCAATCCCTTAATGAAACAGGAATAACACTATTTGATGTACAAGTTCTACCATATAGCATCAACACGGGTGTAAACTGTCAACTGTTTGAGGTTAGATACAGAATCTAAGGGTGATGTTTCAATCCCTTAATGAAACAGGAATAACACTATTTGATGTACAAGTACTACAATATAGCATCAACACTGGTGTAAACTGTCAACTGTTTGAGGTTAGATACAGAATCTAAGGGTGATGTTTCAATCCCTTAATGAAACAGGAATAACACTATTTGATGTACAAGTACTACCATATAGCATCAACACTGGTGTAAACTGTCAACTGTTTGAGGTTAGATACAGAATCTAAGGGTGATGTTTCAATCCCTTAATGAAACAGGAATAACACTATTTGATGTACAAGTACTACCATATAGCATCAACACTGGTGTAAACTGTCAACTGTTTGAGGTTAGATACAGAATCTAAGGGTGATGTTTCAATCCCTTAATGAAACAGGAATAACACTATTTGATGTACAAGTTCTACCATATAGCATCAACACGGGTGTAAACTGTCAACTGTTTGAGGTTAGATACAGAATCTAAGGGTGATGTTTTAATCCCTTAATGAAACAGGAATAACACTATTTGATGTACAAGTACTACCATATAGCATCAACACTGGTGTAAACTGTCAACTGTTTGAGGTTAGATACAGAATCTAAGGGTGATGTTTTAATCCCTTAATGAAACAGGAATAACACTATTTGATGTACAAGTACTACCATATAGCATCAACACTGGTGTAAACTGTCAACTGTTTGAGGTTAGATACAGAATCTAAGGGTGATGTTTCAATCCCTTAATGAAACAGGAATAACACTATTTGATGTACAAGTACTACCATATAGCATCAACACTGGTGTAAACTGTCAACTGTTTGAGGTTAGATACAGAATCTAAGGGTGATGTTTTAATCCCTTATCAAACAGGAATAACACTATATTTGTTGTACAAGTAATACCAAAGCTTCAACACTGGTGTAAACTGTCAACTGTCAACTATTCAAAATTTGATACAGAATCTGAGAGACAAGTTCAATCTTTATATGAAACAGGAATAACACTATTTGATGTACAAGTAATACCATAGCTTCAACAATGAAGTTCAATTAACCGTCAACTGTTTGAGATTATAGAGGACATCTGAGGGACCTGTTCCAGTCTCACTAGTGTTGTTAATGTACAAGTACTACCATATAGCATCAACAATGAGGTTCAACTGTAAACTGTTTGAGATTAGAGACAGCATCTCAGGGACTATTTGACACAGGTATACTGTTGTTTGATGTACAAGTACTGCCACAGTTATATAGCATAAGACATGAATGTTGTTATGTATACCTGGGTAGTATGGAACATCATTCGATGGTATTGATGTATTGACAAGACTTCTACTATCATTTTACTATACCATTATCATACTAATACCCATAATCAAAGCTATAAACCTTATCATCGCTTATGTCAGTACTGTTAAATGAAACATGACTTGATGGCTATGAAGCATTTGCTGTATCCAACTGTGATGCTAAAGATATGGAAATTGCTTTGATATAATACTGTTATATCAAACATCCCTTGATGGATCAGCCATATACAACTGCTGCCTACTGAGAGCATGAACTGATCTAATACCAGCGATTCAGTACTGATCAATCAAACATAATTATTTCCTGACCAACTGCCACCCAATTGTCAAGTAAAAGACTGACGATGATACATTTCTATTGAACTTATTGAACAGAAGTTTATTCAGTACTTTGTTATCATATAGCAGACTACAATGCTGCTAATTTCTACCACTAGAAGTATTGAAGGGTGATTGATGTATCACAATAGTATCTGTTATCACCCACTTGTGAGCATGATACCACTCAACTTTTTGTACAATGAGCAAGAAATATTTGAAGTATTATAGCAGTAAACATCCTCCTGTCAAATAAAAAGACCTTGATGCTGTTGAACTTACCATTTGCTGAGTCAAATAGAGATATCTTTATCAGAAATATTACCCTCCATAAAGTACTAGCCTTTACCTAACCTAACCTTTGTAAAAGAAGCTCTTAGGTTAAGATATATTTAAAGGATGTATGAAACCATTTTGTCATATAAAATTTTGCTCAGTTTTGTACTTGGGCCTATGGCCTTAATACTGAATAAAGGATTGTATAACCTATAAATGATCTCGTATTAATATATCAGTTAATTATTCTCACGTTTAATGCACGGCTCATGATACGTCTTGTGATCGTACTTACAGCATCCATAGTAACGGCGGGTTGACACCGATCCCTAATCATAACTGCAGAGTCCCAAACGGTAATCCAATATAGTAGTCCCTTTAACACAAGTAGTCCACTCCACTAACCGCACATCATCTGGACACTGGTCAAGCCAACATGCGATCAAGTCCTCAGTTTACCTGTGAGTTACCTGAGCCCTAACGAGAGGTGAGCAGATGCTAACAATTGCCCGTAAAGGAAGGAAGGAGGGAGGGAGGCAGGGAGAGTTGGCTACAGCAGTAGTCGCATCAGCTCAGTGCTCATTGTTCAGCGGTAGTAGTAACGGTCTGATGGTCGGCCGGCCGGCTCAATAGGCTCCTTGCTGGAGGCTCATCTCCGAGGGATTCAACCAATCAAAGACTTCCTCTCCTGCCTCTAACAAGCCGCGATGAGGCTACAATGGAGCGGCCGGAGAGACCTGCTTTAACTAATGTGTAACAAACACTCGGCACGCGGGATGAAACAGTGAATTACAACAGTCAACTCATCCTGTCACTCAGTCAGTCTGTCACTCTTGATTCAGTTCACTTGAGGACACATGCTTAGATTACGACGGTATCTTCATTCAATAAGGGACTTCCTTATCTAAAATAAGAGTGAACTTCACTCATTTTCACTTGTTTTACTTATGATGTGTAGTTACCTTTTTGGGAGCTATAATTAACCTTTGATCTAATTATTCTGCTGTTTCAATATTAGAAGTAAACATCAAGGAAGATGAATATAGAAATCACAATATCATGAAATATGCCTATTAAAATGGTGGAAACAAACACTTAATTAAATACTAAATCAATGAAAAAGTGAAAACAACAGAAATCAGAAAACAGAAAACAAAAAGGTATAAATCCAAAAGTTTCAAAACAAAATAACAAAAAAACAAAAACACAACAAAACGTATTGATCACAATAAGTGAACAATTAAATAAAACAGCATGAAATAAAACAAAAAACCAACAGACAAAAAATAAAAAATTCATCATCAAAATAAATAACATAAATAAAAATATACAAAAACAACAAAAATTCAACAGAAACATAAGATGAAGTGAAACAAGGTAAACACATGCAGAATTAAGACTAACGAAGGATGATCGGACAACAGTAAACTTAGGGGACATGTCCTAACTTCGTTACGAGAAGTTGCTTATGATGGGGATGAACGAGGTTGTGTCCACACAGGTCCTCTGGAGGGCATAACTCAAGATGAGGAATACGAAAGTGACATAAACGATGCCCCCGATACGAAAACGGACTAGATTTTATGCAGAATCAGCAATAACTATCAATCTTGTTCAATTTCATGCCTGTTATGTGATGAACAGGGATGTTTAACAGCTCTGATGGAGTTATTTGCACTGGCTGTACAGTGAAGTTACATGTGTAGCTTATATACTGATAGTCAGTCGGATATACTTCGGATATCTGGAACTCTGATATGCTGACATCTTGATCATACAATGTCTTGTAAAAATCTGTTCTAATTTGGTTCAATTAAATTTGGCAGATAAAGTCGAATATGGTATAATAGATATGGATATGTTTTCTTAAAAAAACAAGATTGAAAATTTTACTTCAGAAAATCTTACAAATAGATTATTATGCCAAAGTTTTCCTTATTTTTGCATGATAAATCGGTAAATCAAAATTCAATATGTCAAAAAAATGAGGACAAACTTGATTAAACTAGGAAAATCAATCTGGTTCAATAATTACTTGACTTATGAAATTTCAAAGGAAGAAAATTTCTCTTTACAAAAATAAAAAAAATAAAAATTGTAACCACAAATAAAATCAGAAGTTCATTATCTATTCAAATCTTGAACCGGATAATGTCTTAAGAACAAGGCAATTAGAAGTTCTTAGCTACTTGTTTATATGTACTTTAAAAGAAATCAATCTCTAAGACACACCAGAGACACATAAAACTCATTAGCTTCCCCATGCAGGATAAAAAGCTCTGCATTATTACTGACAGACTTCTTGCTTAAGACAAATGACAGGAAAACTTACCATTAACTTTCCTTAATAGAGGTAGAAGAAATTGTTTAATTTCAGTGTCCACGTCAAGACAATTGGTCTCATTTCTTACAAATGTCTTGTTGAAGAATGATTGACAGGTATTCAATTAGCTTAGAATTAATTTTTTAGTACAAGAGTAGATGAAATTGTACTTTTTGACCTAGGTAGCTATAATTGGGATATGTAACATTAACCCTTAGGACTAGAAATTACCCACAAAATCATAAGGAAATATTTTCATAATTTGACAAAACAGATTTCACGTTCCTCAAGTTATTCATATAGAAAATATTAATACATTTTACACTGTTTTTATGTTTTATGTAAATCAAGAAAATAATCTTTCCAAAAAATCAATATCTACAACATGGAAACTTTTTTATTTGTTACGCAATTTAAAAAAAATATATACATTTTTCTATTTAAAAAACACACATTTGCATCACGTGAGCCCTTTTATTACTAAAATCTTGTTACATTATAAAACCCTTTGAAGTTGTTGTAAAAAAATAATGATAGACAGTATCTATTTATCAAGAATATGCTTCACAAAAGTCTCTGCTTTTTAATCTGAGTAAGCAATATTTTCTTTCTTAAGGAACTGAATCAGAGACCTTCACTTGACAGGTAATAACCATATTTCAAACAGGCCCAATCATTAAACAATTAGAATTAATTAAGCTCACAAAAATCAGGCGCTAATTCGATAAGCAAACAATAGGAGATCTCTTGAGGCTGGGACCTCTCTATGATCTATTATGATATGTGTTACGACCATCTGCCTATCAAAAATCACCCCACCCCCTAATTTCAATTTTTTCATTACCCCCGAAGAAGCTTTTGCCTCAAAACCCAAAGTGTGCACAATGCAGTAAATAACCCCATGTGTGAAAAATGAGAGAGGTTACGTGAAAAAGGGGCCCCCCTTTGTGCGGTAGGATGAGGGGAGAAAGGGGTGGGAGAGAAAGGCGAGGGGTGGCAACCAAGCCCGCCACACATTCAACTGGTGTTTACCCAAGAAAAAAGGATACTTTGCTAAAAGGGTAGAGGCATAAACATTTCAACATAAACATGTTGGTGAGGAAGAGAGTGCTTTGTGCGCAGGTGTTGAGTAGCGCGGTGTGCGGTGAAGATGTTAATCACATGCCTACCACTTCTTTCTTACTGACGAGCCTTGTCAACATAATTACAGGATCCATGTAACACTTGCCTCAGGCCCTTACATTCAATACTCTAAACCTTTTAATCCAATTAAGATTTAAATTTGTTTTCTTAGATTAACTTAGTTTTTATAATTGAATTCTTAATTGTTTTAATTAAATAATAGATAATGAATGAAGTTAGATTCATGTATATCAATTTTAACTAGCTTCAGATTAACTTCAAAAATTTGATATGATAAAATATTTGAAATAAAAAATCTCTTTACATAATTGAATAGATATATCATAACATTTTCTTGGTCACATATTATATATTTTTTTACTACACAATCAGTAACTCTTGCAATGGAGCCAATATATATACCTGACAAATCAAATTTCTCTGATTTATCTCTGATAATATTGTGTACTCTTATAGGGTAAAACTCGTAAATTACGATTTATTATTAAAACACTAAATGTCAAATAATAAGATATGAATAAATAAAAAAATATATATATTTTAAAAAAAAGTTATTACTAACTCATTAAAAAACTCAATTGTTATAGAAGACATAAAAGATTACAATTGTCACAAATAAATCTTTAAAACATTCGAATTGCATTAATAAAATATGAACGATCCTAAAATACTTTTACAACTCCATATTTAAATCGTCATCAGCTGCAATGGTTTACAGTGCAAGATGCGAGACAAACATAAACTTCAGAGCGATGCTCGTAAAAGGAAAGTTGATGGAATACATTAACTAGTTTTTCTACTTTTGAATAAAGATCAAAGTTACCTTAAACAGAGTAGCACTTGGAGGGTTTAATGATCAAGTCAAATGCTAATACCTTACAACACTGCACTGAGCAAGCACAATGAATTTTAATTCCATTTCATTATCTAATAATCTCAAAGCCATTTTTTGTGATTTATCACAAAAGTCATATTTGTGCCTCTATTTTCGATCATAAAACCTATCATATATTTTTTCGAGGAAAAAAAATGAATCTAAATTATGACTTATAGTTCCAATGTCTAAAATAACTGATGTTTTTGTTATTTAATTGATTAATATAAATATATATATATCTCTGCATAATTTAATTCATAATTTGAATGAAAATGTTGACTCTTAAAAAATTATTAATTACTGCATAATTTAGTTTAAAATTTGAATAAATACATTGACTCTAAAACATTATCAATTCTTGAATATTTCAATCATCTTCGTAATAAATTTATTTCTTTAATGTATACATGACATTTAGAGAATGAACATAGTGTCATTCTTATGCAACAATGATAATCTGTATCTTGGTATGAAGTGAAAGTAAATAATCCAAAATCAACAACCTATTGATGCTCCATATAGTATTGTTAATGAAACTCACAACAAAGGAGGAGATGAAGGGGGAGGAATGAGGGAGGGAGGGAGGGATGAACGAAGGAAGGACGGAGGCCAAGAATCTTACCGGAAGCCTTCCGATGTTGAAGTTCAAGTATGGTGGATAGTACTGTACAGTACACAGTCAAGGCAACAATTATCTCAAGAAACAACGCAAAACATAAATGAAACATATCTTAAGGACGAAATAAGTTTAAATTCTAAATATTTGATGTTTTAACAAATAAATACTAAAAGCATTAGGTCAAGGTAAGAATTATATCTAGAAACAAGATATGAACATAAATGCAAAACCGTTTTAGCATAAATCTAATTTTTAAAATTCTAATTTAAAAATTTGTTCTTACAGAAAATAAACAAAAACTTTTTTGTGTGAAATATATGATAATGGAATAACTTACCTAAATTGATAAGGACATATCATGCAAAATGAAATTAAACTTACTGGCAAATTGATTGAAGTTGTGATATCATAAAACCCAAAATTACGTTGGCGTCAGGGATATCAGCCACAAAGTGAAGTAAAATATTGAGTCACAGCAGGAAAGAAGATGGATTTTACAAAATTAATCAATAATTCAGATGTTCTCTTAAAAATACCATGGTTCATGTGCCATCACTTTCAAATCGAAACAGGTGGACATAAAGACACTGGCAAATAATAAAGAAACAACAGAAAATAAGGTCGAAATAAAACACTACCAGAGGCAAAAAACATGTCAGCTAATCTAGAAGTGCATGTCAGGGGGGACAATAGACGGAACTATTTTCAGGGGGGAAGACAAAAGAGAGCCCTCACCCATTGCACATCAAAGTGTGCACCTGTCGTCCGAACCCAACTTCCTATTGTCGGCCATCTTTGATGCCCATTAGAACAAATTACAATTGAGGACCTGATATTCAAATCTTTCATCAGTTGCCTTTATCAGCGACTAACGATTTGACTGAAAGGAACAGCACTTTCAATAGGCTACCACATGCAGAAGAGAACGATCGGAAATCACCCATAGACCACCTGTTTCTTGTAGCCATGTCTTAACCACAATCTGAGTGGTTTGATTAAATATTCATATTTGCCTCTGTTTTGTAATAAATGCCACTTTTAGATTACACCCTATCAATTGTGAAGTTATGAATATTTCAATATTTACAATTTGATTGGTATGACACAATGTAATGACAGATTGAAAAATGTCACAATATCCTACTGCATAACAATAGCGATTATTATGTCATGTGCAGATCAAGTTAAAGTTTGAATTTTTATATTCATAACATAGCATGTTTTAAGTGCCAAAATTTAAGCCATTAGAGATTTGGTCATAAAGTTTAAAGTGTTATTTACTTTAGGAATGCATTGAACAGATTTTGTATATCTTAAAGTCTCATCAGAATTGGAGGAAACCTATTGAAAAGGTTTAAGGGAATGTCACAATTTATAAGTTAGATTTGATATAATGAGTTCACAAGGCATATCTTAATATGTCTATGTTTTTCTTACAAAATTTTGAGAAAAACTCATTAAAGGATAATTATCATAACATCAAAATAAATTTGCAAGATTAAATATAAAAAAGTCGTTGATCAGCATCTTCAAATTGACAGTCACATTATTTTTTTTTCTTATAAGATTTAAAAAAAAAAATGAAATGAATTTACACAACTTGATATAATGAAGTCACATGCCAATCTTTCAATGTATATATACATGTAGATTGAATGAATCCGACTGGCAGAAATTCTGTCGATCTTGATCAGTTATGAAATAAGACTAAATAGGCAGAACTTCCTGTTTCTAAGGTCCTTGATCTCCCCCCACAAAAATAAACTTTAGGATATAAAAAGAAATTGTACTTCATGTATTGATTCATAACATTCTCTTATGATTTCTAACCTTTTCCTGAATGTTATGATCAAATATAATAATATCGTCTTTATTATTTTCCCATTGTCAAACAAACTTACTGCAATACCTTTTTCAATTTCAGTAAACATGACATCTTTTACCATGACTAGTAGTCATTTTAACTTTTTTTAGTTTTCCATTACATTATAATACTTGACACACTGATTATTTCTCTTTGCGTCGAGTTTCCTTATTGAAAGATACGAATAAATGTTGCTCAATGTTCGTTTCCAAATTTGAGAATAAATATCCTTTGTTCATATTTTTCCAAAAATACTAAAAAAACATACTAAGTGACCTCCATATATACAAAACCATAACTTGAGGTCATATTTTTTTTTTAAATTGCCTTATCTTAATGCAAAATTTAAACTACATGTTATGACTTATATTAAATTCTAAACATAATTTTTCATAAATGTTCATTTTTATCAATCTAAATATTAATATTACAAGAATCTAAGGGTCACATTTTCCATCAAAGGATTATTCAGAACATCCAATAAAAACATTTTTTTATCACTTCCACTTCAATAATTGCCATGTTATTGACAGACTAATGATTAAAATGACTTCATATTTCAAAGAAAATAGCTATCTCGATGTAATGAATAATGCATTAAAAATGTCAATAAATTTTGTTATGATTAAACTGAGATGATATTCTTCGGACATTATGTATATGATAACTGATGCATAAACTTTAAAAGGTACGCAGCTGCTCTCGTCATAATGATATCAGTTTCTTTTGAATATACATCATCCTTTATAAACTGATCGTAGCCATTATTGTCACTTTCATGGTACTCCTTAACAAATATATTCTGAATTGACAGCTTTGATAATGCTATTAACAGATAAAGTTGCACTTTTGTTCACGAATACAATAATCATCTCTTATTTTTCTGATTAAGTTACAGTATTGAGTGAAAAACATTGATATCAGTAAATTGCTCATAAATTGTCTTTATCACTTGCAGATTAATTGAACTCATCATGAGAAAAAAATAGCTTTTATATAAAAAATAATAATTTATCCCATATGTAGATTCTGCTTATGGGAGCAATTTGTTATATTAATGAGAACATTCAAGTCCCATTAAGGATATGAATATTCGCTGTATTATGAAAATATAATACCAACCTACGTACGCAAGAATAAAAAATAATTTTTGATTAAGAGTTTTATGGGTCTAAAGAACATAATTTTTCAAAAAGAACATGAAATATACAAAAGTTGTAATAAATAAAAGTAAAGGCGATAGATTACCAGCTAGCATTTATAAAGCCAACAGATAAATATACGACCAAAGTTTTTATGCTATCACATTTCCTCAGTTTCTGTTATTTATTTTATGAACAGATTCTTCATATAACTTATTTATATTCAACTCACAAAGATTGAACTATAACAACTTTTCAGATAGTGACATAAATGTTGTGAAAGCAAGTAAAAGCTATGATATATTTCCAAATAGAATATTTTCAATAAATGTAATTAAATCTCATTTTGACACTATATGTTACAAAACATCATTGTTAAGCTACCACAATGAAAGCAAACGTGGCATGATTATTATGTTGACCCTTTTTTTCACCATGTTTGTACGTAACTTGAAATTAAGGATGACATCTAAAATGAACCAATCTTTAAAATTACGGAAGTTGAACTCACATTTACATTTCTGTTGTTGAAGTTATCTCCTCCTTGTTGACCTTGACCCGCGCCACCCGGCACTGACATGGTAACCACCACTGGCTCGGTGCTGGAGTTCTACAAGTCAACCAGCAGGGCATTAGTCATTGGCAATAGAGTATGAGATGCTGTTCTACAAGTCAACCAGCAGGGTATCTATCATTGGCAATATAGAGATTGAGATGCTGTTCTACAAGTCAACCAGCAGGGTATCAATCATTGGCAATATAGAGATTGAGATGCTGTTCTACAAGTCAACCAGGAGGGCATTAGTCAATGGCAATAGAGTATGAGATGCTGTTCTACTAGTCAACCAGCAGGGTATCTATAATTGGCAATATAGAGAATGAGATGCTGTTCTACATGAAAACCAGCAGGGCATTGGTCATTGGCATCTTAGGTGAGATGCTGTTCTACAAGTCAACCAGCAGGGTATCTATCATTCGCAATAGAGAATGAGATGCTACAAGTCAACCAGCAGGATCGACATAAGTTATTAGCACTAGAGCAGATCTTATGTTCTTCAAGTCAACCAGCAGAGCATTAGTAATTAGCTTTCAAGCAGATCCTATCAACTCAACCAGAAATGCATTAATCATAAGCAATTAACAGAAGGATCCTATCTGTTCTACAAGTCAACAAAAAACTTAATATAAGCAACAGAGTAAAACATCTCATACACTCATCGACCTCCGTGAATAAGAAGATCTATCTTAAATCACCTAAAATTAATGAAAGAACAAAGTCTTTTATCAAAATTTTTAATTTAGTTTCCATGAAACCACCAGAAACAAAAATCTGATGAAGTTGAAAATCCTGAAAAGACATCTACAAGTGATCCACATATCAAGTTTTGAAGAGGTAGGTCTAATGAGGTATGCTTTGGAAATTAAATGATTATGAATCGATGGACAGACAAACAGGGCAATGACTATATCCAAAATGTGGGGTAAAATGGATAATATCCTCAAAATGTAAAAAAGAAGTGGAAAGAAATTAAAGTCTCTGAGGCAGGAATGAACCATGCCCATGCCCATGCCCATATCTTAGGAGGATTCAGTTCAACCATCCCACATTCATTCTCATAAGGACTAAAATAAATCTTGATCTGAACATGAAGTCTGTTAAAGGTTTGAAGATCATGCCAGCAACACCAATATATAACGTAAAGACAAATGTCCCTAACCCTTAACCTTTTAATATAGTGCAGAAAAAAACTTCAGCTTGATAATTCGGAACACTGATATAAATGATTATATTTAAAATTACTTACCCATATGAGGGGGTATGATAAAATACTGCTTGTGAATGTGATACACTTTTTGACTAGAGAATAATCAATATATGTGATAGAAATGATATATATTTAATATATATTGTACATAAAAACAAAACAAAATATGAGAAAGAAATCATTTTAAGAGTAATTTATTCAAGTTGACATACACACAGGATAAATGCTGCAAAAATCATAGAAACGTAACATAAAATATTATCTGCAAAGATATCCAGTTGATAAACAGCAAGAGACCCAGGGGAACAAACACATAACAAAATGTTTAACTTGTCATCCACAATTAAGAAAATTATCAACAGTAACTATAAAATTCATATTTCATCCAACCATGATAGAGGACATTATATGAGTGTCCATGACACACAATTTTTACGACACGAGTGCCTAAATACTAGTTTTCCAAGCGAGAACAAGAGATATGCTGATAATTAAGCATGAGTGTCGTAAACATAGTATGTCATTGGCAATAAAATAATTTTCTGTTTATAACCGATTTCACAAAATTAAATAAAATACTGAAAATTAAAAATTAACACAGGGAACTAGCTCTCATAGAACTTAACGTCAAAGATGGTCCATGATACAAAGAATTGTTTAATACATGACGCCACACTGACAAAGTGATATTTTGCACTAGGGCATCTTATGAAAAATATGAACCCTGAATCGCTGCCTTCGTAGGTAATAAATGATGAATCTTTGACATAAGGATGGTCCACCAGGCAACAAACAAATAAAGGGTTCATTTAGGTAAACATGTAACAGAAGCGTAATGAACTTAGACTTATGTAAATATGAAATAACAGAAACATGTACATGTACTTAGGCCAATTGTGTATTGAACAATGATCTCTGATTGAGTTCATTAAACAGTCAAAGCAGTATTGAGTTCACTGCATGCCCCCAAGTGCATGAAATGTATTTCTACTGCACAAAACATAAATGATTACCTCATAAAACAATGGACTTCCGTAACACATGTTTCAAGTGCAATTGTTTTAACTACAATGCAGCTGCAATGATTCATACTATTTTCAATTTCACAATATTGACACTTGTAACCAATGCAATATATAGCTAGTGATTTAATACATTTATTGTTTTCTCTTTTTGTCTCTAATTATATTTAAAGGAAGAAAAAAGTCTCTACTATATTACTTACAATGACATTAATTATCTCAAAGAATATTTTTAATTTCCACCTTGAAACTGCATTTCAATATGAATGACACCTACAATTATTACAAAGCTAATGTAATGAATTGTGGTTGTGTCCAGCAAATATATCAAAATGATGATACCAGTTAATACAGAAGAGTTCTATCGGTATCAACTTTAGTGTAACTTTCCATGTAGATACTAACAATGTTTTCGATTAAATGAAACTGGAGAAGATTGTTGGATCAGTTGTTCATCTTTGAAACAAATATTTATACCTTCATTAACAAGGTTAATAATTTTTAAGAGATTGTATGTGATCCATAGACATATCAAGTTCATCAAATATTCAATTACATTGGGCAAGGACCCTAAATACAGAAGGACCCGTAACTTTGAGCCCGTCGAGCCCGAGCTGTCCCTCGTCACGGTCCAGCGCACAAGGCGACTGGGCACTGTCATTGCGCATAAGTGCCTTGGTAAAGCGAATTGAGAACCAGCTGACCATTGTAAACAAGGCATCACAGCAGACCAGTTCGACCATTGCTGAGCGAGATTGATTAACAAATACGTTGTTTGTTTTTAGTGTCAGCGCGGGAAATCAAAGTGAAAGGTAAGTTAGATAATGATTATTATGTTATGCCAAGCCCACTGTGTATTTTTCATTCTTATTTGTAACTTTACGGTTTCAAAAAAGAACAAGAGCCCTGCAAGTATGGTAATTATGTTGAGACGAAACTGGCTTCAGCCCGGAAGTCTTTAGTTTAACTCTAAAAACTTTTTAATTTTAGCATCTAAAATATTTTCGATGGACAACAAATGAAGTTAAATGAATTATGGGTGTAGAGAAGCAAGTTAAAAGTTTGAAAAATTTGTTTACAACATGTACCAGCGATTGTAACTGGAGTTGAAATTTACCGGGTCAGCCATTTTGCCTGCAATCTATAATATCGAGCGAGATGTGACCGGATGCCGTTAGTTTAACTCTAAAAACTTTTTATTTAAAGCATAAACAATTATGTCAATAACATGCAATTAAAGTTGAATGAATAATGGGTGTAGAGAAGCAAGTTAAAAGTTTGAAAAAAATTTTTACAACATGTACGAGCGATTGTAACTGGAGTTGAAATTTACCGGGTCAGCCATTTTGCCTGCAATCTATAATATCGAGCGAGATGTGACCGGATGCCGTTAGTTTCACTCTAAAAACTTTTTATTTAAAGCATAAACAATTATGTCAATAACATGCAATTAAAGTTGAATGAATAATGGGTGTAGAGAAGCAAGTTAAAAGTTTGAAATTTTTTTTTACAACATGTACGAGCGATTGTAACTGGAGTTGAAATTTACCGGGTCAGCCATTTTGCCTGCAATCTATAATATCGAGATATGACCGGATGCCGTTAGTTTAACTCTAAAAACTTTTTATTTAAAGCATAAACAATTATGTCAATAACATGCAATTAAAGTTGAATGAATAATGGGTGTAGAGAAGCAAGTTAAAAGTTTGAAAATTTTTTTTACAACATGTACGAGCGATTGTAACTGGAGTTGAAATTTACCGGGTCAGCCATTTTGCCTGCAATCTATAATATCGAGCGAGATGTGACCGGATGCCGTTAGTTTAACTCTAAAAACTTTTTTATTTAAATCATAAACAATTATGTAAATAACATGAAATTAAAGTTGAATGAATAATGGGTGTAGAGAAGCAAGTTTGGAATTTTTTTTACAACATGTGCAAATGATTGGTTTAATGATTTTCGGGTGTAGAGAAGCAAGATAAAAAGTTTGATTTTTTTACATGTATATACGAGCAATTGTAACTGTTACATGATAATTGAGTCATAAAAAGGTTTTTGTTTGAAATTTCGCAGTTTTAAGAAAACTCATTTCAGCTTGAAGTACATATTTCCATTTAAGGTTGCTGAAAACCATTTTCTAATTCTATCAAATTTACCTCCAGATTTATATAGATAAAAGAAGCTCACCAGGATCAAAGTTTTAGAAATTATGGCTGCATGATGTTTAAAGTGTTCTTGTTTCTAATGGCAAGATTTGAATAGGATTATATGACGAAAGTTAAATCTATGAAACCTATAAAGCTATACCGAAGCAGGGAAATACATACATCTTACATTTTGTCTCTGACCTAGCATGAAAGTCAATAGAGATAGTGCCACAGTGTAAATGATTTTTCCCTTTTTCTGGTAAAAATAATAAACAAAAGCATAACTTCATTCTTAATGTTTTAATTCAGTTCATATCATTCATTGACATTCATGTACATGTATAGACAAGTTAATAGTGTTAATCATATTATATTGTACATTTCAAAACTTATACAATATTTACAAAGATAATAACTGGATAAACGATTGCCTTCTTTTCAGGTTTTTAATCACATATTTACATAAATTAAGCATCATTGCTTCATTTCTGTTTTCAGGATATTTATTGAAAAGAAATCCCATCTCTGTGAAGACGCCGAGTCGGAAGTATATGTTGTTACAACAAATCAATCAAGGGAGGTCACTCTTCTCAATTTCCGGGCTTACGGAGATTATCGAACGATGCCGGCTAAAGTCGGTATGATATCACTGGTTACTCGGTAGCCGTGCGCTGATAATTGAAGCGCTCGGACTGTACCCAGTCCCGTGTGCGTTGGACCATGACGAGGCCTAGGTAAGTTAGGTCAATTAGTAGAAATAGTGATAAGCTGACTAAAGTTGCTGGTCCTCGTATATAGGGTCCTTGCATTGGGACAGTTGGACATTGCAACTTTTACCCAAAATGATACAAAAACTTCATTGAGAGGCATTTTAGAAGTTGAAATGACAATAATGCAGAGGAATATATGGATGACAACTTCTTTGTTCATTGTATGCGACAGTTCCACATAGATTCTTGTGTCATTCTCAAGCAGAGGAGGCCAACACAAGAATCTGTGTCAAAACGTCGCATCCAATGAACAAAGAAGTTGTCATCAATATATTCCTCTGCATTATGATACAAAAACATTGACCTATGAAATATTAATTTCACCTTAATCAACAAGTTCTAAATAATGATGCAGATGATAAAGTTGTATACATAAACCACATTCCCGAAATGTTTACTAGTTGTCAGGGCAATTGGACATGACAAATACCACTGGAGGTCAAACAACAATATTGTAATTAACTCGCAAGCTTCACAATGCCTCCAAACCCCCCAAGCCTCATTTAGATCAACAACCCTTCATCATCATCATCATTGAGCACATAGATTTAACTCGCTGATCCCTAATCTGAAGTGAAATAATTAGCCAGGTTGCCGAGCAACCACAAACAAGCCAATCAGAAAGGGAATCAAATAATACAAGGGTCGGTACATCTTGATCAATATTCTGTTTCATTTCACTTAAGTAACAGTAGCCGGCATAACAATAGTACAATTTCTGTAATTAAATAGTCGGATGCTTTTTAGTGTGAGTGCCGGAGATATATGATAACAAATAATTTGATATGCCTTATCCAATCTTATTGATTAATCAGTCTTGAGAGCTCCAAGCATTAGTTCAAAAAGCCAATCTTCAGATGGGCTTTAATTCTCTGATTTAATGGATTGATGTAATATTTGCAAGCCTTTTTGACTTTTTATGTTATTTGCATTATTCGATCATCTGAGTAGCTGTCTTGTTTGAACTACAAAAAGCCCTGATAACATCTTTATATATTAGAGGATATTGAAAGGTTCTCTTAAAGGCTGAGCTTTTCAGGTTTTTTATATATTTTTTCGTTTTCTGTATTACGAAACGTATTTTCCCTTATTACATGAATCACTTATTTGATTCTTTGATCAAAACAAGCTAAACTTCTGAAAACATTTTAAACTTTTACTTGCAGCATTTGTTATCAAGTGATTCAAAATAATTTCTTTTGCTAAAATAAGGAACATAAATCATTGATTAAAGGAAAAATAATGCTATTTATGATCTAAATTATGCCACTCATTTAAGATTATGAAACAAAAATATGGATTTAATGGTTTCAAGTAATATCAAACTAAATTGCAATAAATCGGCCTCAGGAAAGAAATAACATAAAAACAAATATTTTCAAAACATACTTATAACAAATTTGTAAAGACAGTTCTTTTCAATATTTGTTGTCACGATTGGTTTAAACATACCGGGTATGTATTCCTGAAGAAAGCTGTTTTGGCAACCAATCTTAATTCCGCTTTTATTAATACCTCACCAGTAAATACATCAAACAAAAAAATTCACAATAACTGTTACTCAACAAATGAGGACCTAAGACATTCAGAATATCACCTTCTCCCTTCAGGCCGCCGCTACAAAGTTCCAGTTTTGAAAACTAAGAGAGCCCGTACATCTTTTGTTCCAAACACAATTTGTCTATTGAATAAATGTGAAAAGAATTAAATTCATCTACATAAATATTTCATATGATTGTTCTCCTGTTCAAGCTCTGTGTTGATGTAAAACAAATTCCTGAAAAGGCAATAAAGTATTATTATTATTAATATAATTGTAGTCTATATTCATGAGTCCTTGTAGACATATTCTTTTACTATTTTATTTCATTAAACTTTTGATTTCATTATCTTGATTAATGGATTCTCAGAATTTTACAAAATGGTAATGGGTGGTGTTTTAGTTTTTCCTTAAAAATGAATTTCAAACTTAGCAGACACCTAAATATCACTGATTCGAAGACTTGAATAAAAAATTCCCAATTATGACATGTGTCATCAAAATGCTTCATATTTAACTTAACCTTTAGAGTAGAGGGAAATAAAATCAAATTACAATATTATTAGCATGGAAAAAAACCGAAAAGAAAAAAAGCAATCATCAATCGCAAGAAATGACATTTAGAAATGTCAATAACAACAATTAGTAAGTCTAATTGCATATTCAGTAACATAAAGGCAAAATGTCAATACAAGTTGATAGAGCATCTGTCAATGATAACTACTAAATCTTCAGTATTATTACATGGCATAAAATCTATATAGTACTAAAACAAACATCAATTAAGCAGATGGCTATTTGAACATTGATGAAACTAGATTTACACCCCTAATCATGAATAAAAGCACTCCCGGGAGTTTTGATGATTTCGTCTCTGTAATCATCGAGACTAATTTCTCCGTTGCGCAATTTTATGCATGCTGATGGCACAACACTCTCGTTAATGAATATGAATGAGTCCTGTGGACTTTCTGCAGTTTAGTCCAATTTCTGTCTTCTGACTATTCTGATACTGGATTTAGTGAAAGGTCAGAAATAACAAAACTACTTTCATTGTTTGGACATTATTTGGAGTTTTAAAAATGACCAATCATGTGTGAAGTGAAAGAACGGTTGAAACTTTTAATATTGGTTTAAACATATTTATTTCCCCAAAAAATAGAGCCATTGGCTCTGTAGCTCATCAGGCATCATATCAAGTTTGCTTTATACAGGCCAGATGAGCTAAAAATTAAACTGTTACCTATTGCAAGAAAACCTATAAAAATAATTTCAAAACAAATGTAACGATTACTGAATAAATTTCCTTACCCAAATGATTTATTATTATTCAACACTTTCTAGATCGCCAATAATAGACAGTGAAAGAAGTCCACACTAAAATATCCAAGGAGAAATAAATTTGCCATAGACTGTCATCTAATGGAGAAAAATAGATTTTTAAGATTGTGACCCCTGTGACCCTATTTGGACCCCTGTGACCCAAGGAGTCTACATGCAGTCTTTCAGCTCAATAGACCTTTTGGAACTGAAGATGATGATGAAAATAAGTTTTTAAGGTTGTGACCCCTGTTGCCCTAATTGGGGTCATGGGGTCACGAAATCTACAATTTAGAATCCCCATTGGCCAAGGAGTCTGCACATATAGTTTCAGCTCTCTAGACCTTTTGGAACTTGAAACTTGAAATAGGTTTATAAGGTTGTGACCCCTGTGACCCTATTTGGGGTCACAGAGTCACCAAAGTTACAAATTAGAATCCCCATTGTCCAAGGAGTCTGCACATATCATTTTTAACTCTCTACTCCTTTTGGAACTGGAGAAGAAGATGAAAATAGGTTTTTAAAGTTGTGACCCCTGTGACCCTATTTGGGGTCACAGGGCCACCAAAGCTACAATTTTAAATCCTCACTAGACAAGGAGTCTGTACACAAAGTTTCAGCTTTCTAGGCCTTATGGTTCTGGAGAAGAAGTCGAAATTCCACAAAGCTTACGGACGGACGGACGGACGCCGGACACCATGCCATGCCATAAGCCCATCGGGCCTTACAGGCCAGATGAGCTAAAAAGCAGGAACCGGATTGGTAAACAAGCAAATGCTTTTATCAATACCGCTCCGGATACAGAAATATAATATAATGTCATGATGAATTTACAATAGGGTGATTATGTATACATGTAAATTGTACAAAAACAGCTTCAGTATTTTGACAAAATATCAAAGATGTAAAAAATCTGACTTAACAAACAATGCCAATAACGTTTCAATATTTGGACAAAAGTGCTTAAAATTTGTGATTTACGAACTATTAGAAGTTTTGCAATGGACGGTTATGAACATACTATTGAATCTAAACCAAAAACACCCAGAAATATTCCCATTTTAAAAAGAAATAATCTATAATACTGTCTATAATCAAATTTACAGCAACATTATCAGCAGTAACAATCTTATAATAACGTTATTGTGCCTCAAAGATTTTTCTAGTAACCTATTCCTTCATTAATGAATATTATTTTCATAATTCATTTGTCTGAAATAGACGGAATATTCATAGAAACATCACCTCCTGGAGATTAACCTCATTCAAGATCTTTTATCTTCTACAATTAAAATATAATTCATATTTTTCATGCCGGTACGACATGTCTGATTTGCCCAATAGAGAGACAAACCTTTTTTATTCAAATTATCTTTGTAAAAAATAAGAGCTCTATTCTTAAAGAAGATATCGGCAGATGGTTTAAAGTCATTAAAGACATAAATCTTGAAGACAATACAACTTTAGCAGCCAAGGGCAAAACTCAATGGCCAAAGCAAAATTATGCTATCATTATCAGTCTCAGCAAGATTTAATTAAGAAATGATGTATGTCCTGAAATTAAACATTATAGAATGTTATCAAATTCATGAAAACTTAATGTAATTACTGAAGGTGAGAAAGATAAAAATGTGCTGTTGATATATCTGCTGTACAGCAACTTTTGGTTTATGTAGGTTTCAAGAGAATTTCACTGACATGATATAAGAATGACTGCAACAGTATTGAGGCTTCACATAAAGGGGCAGTAGCACGTTTTAAGGGGGGAATATAAGGCGATATCATGGAAATGAAAATTAATGGTTCCAATTGAAAGACAATGTATTTAAACTAAATGAAGCAGTAATAATTCAAATATATAACGTAAAGTTTAGCCATGCGATTCCTTTTTCTTACACAAAATGAATTAAAGGTGTTCACAAAAAATGGCCGCCAGTGGATTTTATGTGAATTTAAACTTTGTCCTCTGACTATGGATGATTGGTTTGTGAAATGAGATGTTTGTCACTGTCAAAATAATACACTAAGCATTAACTTACAATTATCAGTGAAAATTTAAAATATATAATTATCAAAAAACATATGCTACTGCCCCTTTAAGATGCTTATTAGATTTATATGAACACAGAAAAACATAACATTGAAGCAGTTATCTGATGTCAAGTCCAGCCGGGGCAATATTTCAACCATTAGCAATGTGTAACGCTAAAAAGTTATCTATCTCTTCTTAACATGTTATAGATAATTCAAAGTTTAGATTTTTAAATTTTTTCACTAGCTATCAGAGGATATTTAAAAATTGGAAAATACATTGTAAGCATCAATTTTTTTTGCTACTGAATGCACATTTTATTAGTTTGTTATTTTATTATATTTTCAGTGTTTTAATGGTTTTAAGGCAAAATAGGAGAGGGTTTCACTACGTTGGATTACTTGTACCCAATCCTTTCACTTGAATGAATATGTTTAAATCTAAATCTAAGGCAAATTCAGCATAGTATGGATGGATTCAATTTTTATAGAGTGACATTTTTATTGAAGGATGCTTTCCATAATTTGCTTTAAGAAAGTGGCTTTCATTTCACTTGAGTTAAAAATGTCTTTCAGAGGATAATTGGCACTACTTTGTTTTTGGCTTTCATAATAATGTCCAACAAAGATTGATTTGATTATGAATTATACTGCTATGATAGCAAGTCATTTCTTCAGAAAGAATATCGTAATTACAAACATGCAAAATTGTGATCTTTGAATTCAACTTCAAACCATTAATCTCCATTTAAGGCATGTATGATTAAGAATCTGTCATTTACCAAAGAAGAAATGAAATTAGAAAATGACCTCATAATAATGAAAATAGAATTTGACTTTCATCTTCCGGAGTGCAAAAACATAGAAACCTGCTAAATGATTATCTTATATAAACAAGAAAATAATTCCTCTCATCCAGAAAATTTTATGTGAAATTGGATACTTCTGATAATGAACTCATCTTTGGGCATGTTTTTATTGGTGCTTTAGACGTGGTTAAACTACATAATGGAGAAATTAACCATGGAAATGTCTTATTAGATTCAGAGGAGAGCTTCATGAAAACTGCTTTTGTTGGGCCGTAAAATATCGAGATCAATATCTCTTTTTCCTTATGTGTTTTCTTGTCTTCTCAATCAGAAGAGTTATTATTTGAGATAAGCCCTTAACAGGGAGTTTGTGTAAGAACCCCTAGTGTTGATCTCATTACTCGGCCGGATAAACCTGCCAGCTATCGAATAATGGTACCATGGGCCCTTTAATCAGAGGCTTTATTGAATGTTTCATCATTATGTCTTACAATAAAACTGCAGTTCTATAGAGGCATCCCCTTGTGAATTATTACAATTAATAATTCCAAGGGTGAAACAGCTTAGAAAATCTAGGAAATTTATGTTTGTTTTAAAGAGAACATGTCACTCAGTTTTCTTAAGAGAAAAATCCTTACGTAGATGCATCATGAATGGTTTTTCACTAAATTGTGATGGTCTGTAGATCATCAATATCATATTGATAATCCTCAAAAAAGTGAATCAGATCATAAATCTAGGAAATGATATTTCTTGTTTTAAAGGGGCATTAGCACGTTTTTAGGGGGAATATAAGGTGATGTCAGGAAAATGAAAATAAATGGTTCCAATTGAAAGACAATGTATTCAAACTAAATGAAGCAGTAATAATTCAAGTATATAATGTAAAGTTAAATTAAAAGCCATGCAATTCCTTTTTCTTACACAAAATGAATTAAAGGTGTTCACACGAAATGGCCGTCAATGGATTTTGTGTGAATCTTCATACTTTGTCCTCTGACTATGGATGATTGGCTTGTGTAATGAGATTTTTGACACTTTCAAAATAATACATTAGGAATTAATGTTCAATTATCAGTGAAAAATTTAGAATATAAAATTATCAAAAAATGTGCAACTGCCTCTTTAAAGACAACATGATCCAGTTTTTACAAGAAGGTCATTACAAAGATGGATCTAGAAAGGTTTTGAACCCAATTGTGATGGTCAGAGGATAGCCCAAGAGTGAAACAGAAATCTGGGAAACATATGTTCTTTTAACATGGCAGCAAGTTTTTTACACAGATAATATCCTTATGCAAACACATCTTGAAAGGTTTCCATCTTAATGTGATAGTCTGATGATCATAAATATAATATTCATAATCCTCAAAGCTCAGATATTCTTTAAATGGATGCTTGTTTTATAGACAACACTGAAAGCCAGTTTTACAAAGGACACCCTTACAAAGATGCATTTTAAAAAGGGCTCTCACTTGATTGTGATGTTCTTATGATCATGAATATAACAATCACAATCCTCAAAGCTCGGATATTTAGGAATCGGAAGACAACATGACATCAAGATTTTTTTGTTTTAAAAACGTTTTCCACCTAATTACAATGTTCTAGAGATCATTAAGATGAAGTATGTTTCCATTATATTCCGCCACAAATATGAAGCATTTACCCAGCTGTACGCCAATCAGGCATTAAAGCAAGTTTCACAAATGCCAATAGGCGATCTCATTACAGCTTGATCAATATGATATGTCAATCAGATATGTCACAGAGTGCTTGCCCATCTGTAATTAATGGCAATCGCATGTTAATGTCGTTAATCATTGTCAGATGATCTGAGGGGAAAACTGTATAAACTTGTCTTATTCACATTGTGTCTTGGCCAGAAAAGCTGAAAGTTTGAGCAACATCACTCTTTTCATGCTAGCACTATATATTTCAAGTTTTCTACTTCATCTTGGTGCAATTGTCAATTCTTTTTCTCAGACTGTGTTCATCTCAAAGAGCTAATAAGGTTCTAGATATTGATGGGTTGGCAAATGAAATTGAATCATGAACTCATCTGACCCTGGCTATTACTCATAAAGTATTATTTCTAGGAAATAAATTTGTTCCTAAATGGCTTTAATACTTGTCTATGAAAGGATGTGTTGTGGAAGTAAAGTGCAATATCAATGATTTAAGCAATATGAAAACCATGAGGAAATATATTTGTAATACCAAGTTATAAATTTAATTATTTTTTATTGTAAAGAACTGAATCACAAAAGTTGATTGCTAGGCTTATCATTAATTTGGAACATTTTCATTTTCAGTGAAAGAACATAAATCAGAACTACTGAAGAAACTATTTGCATCGGTCGTTTACAGGTTCAGAACTAATTGACAAAGAGCTTCATATTGGAAAGATTAACAATCCTTGAATATGCTGCAACATAAGGATAGGTATCATACAGAAAAGCGTATTGCAATATGTATTTCAATATATTGGTACTTCTTTAATTCAAGAATGTTTTAAAATGTTCGATATATTGAATATTTTCAGAAGTGTGTACCTATTCGTATCACTTTGCTCCTGTATTGCAATATACCAATATATCGATAATACCGCGCATCCTTACTGCGACATGTAGGTAAAAACATAAACTGACCATCAAATATAACTGTGGTTTGCAACAGGATCATTACTTCACAATACAATCATAAATGTCAATCTTTCTGAAAAACATTTTATAACAAGTACTCTGTTTCAACTGTCCAATTATTCTCTCAAATACTAATTGGCTTGTGTTACAACATATATTCCAATTTCCTCAAACAGCCCAATAAAAGTTAACAATCAAGCATGATGAAATCTCCCATTACGTTAAGTCATCCTTAGCTTTGATTGTTGTTAGAGGTGAATTCCTTGTAAAAGTTCTTTAATTACGGCAATCCAAACTTGAAGCAAATCAATACTGTTAGAAATTGTAATGGCTTGATAGTTGCTCCTTGAAAATTAGTCCAATCAAGCCTATGGATAATTGACGTCTTCTAGATAATTTGAAACAACAAAGTAGTTTGCCATCTCAAATTAACGTTAACTGGCATCTGGCATAATGAGTATAATCCCGGCAGCTTTGATCACTGATGACAAACAATCAAACAAATCATAGAAGGAAATCAACTGAATATGAAAAGCTAATACCTCAAAAGAAATTTTCTGTTTTCAAAGAAAAAAGTAGGATAAATGAAGATTGCAAATTTTGGAATTCTCTTTAATAACAGATTCTCATTTCCTTTGTGATGATTCAAAAATGAAACATTTAATTTTTTTATAGAGAATGAAATATGTTTTCCAATATTGCATAATAATCCTTGAAACTTTGGCATTGAAGTCAGGGATTTGAGAAAAAATCACTTGATATGCAAATAATTAAAAGGTAATTATAACATTCTTTGAAATTCAAAAGAATTGCAACAATACCCTATAATTAAAAATGGTTCTTTGGAGATTAAATTTCCATCAACAAAAAATTCATCCTTAAAAAAGGTGACAGTTTTATGATTAATTATTTTAATTGCAAATAATGAAAATATTTTGATAATGTCTCATACCCTACAATAACTAGAGACCCTTGGAACAAACACCGAACTCATCCAAAACAAATACCATTCGGACATCATTGGAACAGAGTTGTCAAATTCCACAGTATTTAATTTGTGGATCAATGGGGGTAATCTAAATACAACTTTCCTGACAACACACCCTGCAGAAAAACTTGCTCTAACTTCTATCAAATCTCTCTAAACCCACTCTGTGTTAAACGGATGTCCATCTTTGTGACTTGGGGGAAAAAAGGAGGACCAAAAAATAATTATCTCGCTGGTTGCAAAATACAATCAAATCTGCCTGCACAAATTAGAAGCTTTGCAGTTACTAAGAGTCTGTTAGCTGCACAATAAAATTAGAAGCGAATTGCTTAATTATTCTTTTGAATGCCCCTCTGCAGGCTTAATCATGAGTTCTCTAGGGCAAACAATGAGTAATAGAATACCAAGAGAAACCCAATAATTTTTCGGACAGTATTGTCTGCCGGTTGGAATCGATGAACAAACAAGATGCTCTCAGACAGTTGTTAGGGGGATAGCACCAACTCTTTGAGATTTGAGTGCCATGTAAAACTAGCAATGTTTTCATAAGAAATGGATCAAATTTCCTTGGGATGTTTCATCAATAAACACAGAGTTACAAGTTGTTTTAGAGGATCCTACAATATCAAACTGTATCAACACTGGTTATTTACTTATACTTACAATGTTAATAACATCCTCAAAGCAAAAATTTGGAAAAACAATCTCAGCGATGAGAAAAGAGATAATAGGTTTTGAGCTAATCTGAATCATTCTGACTCAATCCTAATGTGGTTCTCTCAGTTTTGGAATCAGTTGTGAGGAAAGTAGTTTTATATTCTGGAAGACGTTACAAGGAAGAGAGAATCAAGTTTATTGAATTGACCATCAAAGCAGATTAAATCAGCTTTGTAGAGGAGGAATGATTCAACACACGCCTTATTTTCTGATTAACTTCGAGAGTTCCTCAAAGATTTCTTGTTGGTACTGACAGTATCAAGTTCTGATTTTTCCGAAAATGTTTGAACTTGAACAGACAAACCAATTCCTATTGTGGATTTCTTTGAAAATACATTAACATTTAATACTTGAAACCCTTTTTCTGGTTATCTGTGCAACATTTCTTGTATCAAAAAATTAATAGTATAAGAAAATCGTAATAGTAATAAAAATAGTGTGAGCATTCGCAATAAGAAATTGTCTGAGCAAAGTTCTTGTTGTCAAGCCTTTAAACATGTAAGACAGTTCTTAATGCTTTATTACACCAACTTTTCTGTGATTGTATGTAATCACAATATTAACACATAGAATGAATCTTCCTCCAGTGTCTAATAATATGAAATACCTTTCAACATAATATGACAAAAGATTACAAATTTTCAAGATGTTTCACATCAATTTTAAACATTTTGCTATAAAAAAGCGAATCCATTGAGGAAGAAAAATTCAAGATCCTAAACATCTTTTCACAAGCTGCTGTCAAGGTTCCATCTGATGTTGATGCTAATGTACTTTAAATTGTTGGTTTTTTATAAGGAAATAATGTAAAAGGAAACTTGATGCATTGCATAGCTAATCTTACTTGATTTTTCAATCTTTCCATCAAAGCAGGCCATCACCCCAGTGAAATAGGCAGTACAATACAAATATTATCATTGTAACTGGATGATACAGAGGCTAGTGTACACTGGACCTGACTATATACACTGGGTATCAGGACTTGTTTGTTTTCAGGTTGAATTTGATAAACTAGTATGAATATAGGGTTGCCTTGATCAAAGGAGTTCTCAACAGGATTTTACCCAGCCATAAACTTGTTAATACCATACAGATCAGGTTTCAGACTTGTCATTGTGACAAGAAGAATGCTGATACTGTTTTTTTCTAGAAGGTACCAAAGTTCAGAATAAATGATTTGACTATCTTTCAGTCTGTTGAATCAATTTCTCATTCATTTGGGTTGTATCCACTTCTCACCTTCAAATAGCGCATACAAACTGTCCCTCAATTCCTTAATCTGGGATCAAATCTTTATTCACCAGTTTTATCCACAGACTTAACCTTTAGAATTTATCCTTAGAATTCTTCGAAAAGCCTTGAACTAAATTATTGATTCATTAGTTTTATCTAAAGATTGAAAGTTTAAAGTAAATTTTCAGGAAATGTAAACCTCTGGACCCTTTATCAATTTAATAGTTATTTCCAAACTTTAAAAATACCTGGTAAATGCTTAGATTTTAATAATATTAATATAATATAATATCACTTTATTGTCCTCAGTACATGCATACATATTGGTAATTCAGGTTGTGCCTAAGCACCTAGCAGCCACAGTGCAGCGCCAGTTAATGTGTTGTTTTGTCTTTTAATACAATGCTGAGTGTCAAGCAAGACAGCAACAACTCCCACCTTGTAACGTCTTTTGGTATGACGTGACCGGGAATCGAACCCCGGTCTTCCGGGTGACGAGCGAGATTCAAAACCCGGGCATCTGTGTAAGAGGCCAGCATACCAACCACTACACCACTGTGATCAACTGAGCAGTCTTTTAATTCAATCTATATTTGATTGTTGTCTCCACAAGGTAAACATTCAGAATTAAAGCTCATACTATCTGTCACTCTCATAAATTCATTCTTCACTCAATTAGTACTTGCAACCTTCAAAACATAAGTTTAAACTGTCTTCAGCTATCTCAACTTACTGTAAAATCATGTTTTATTTGGTTGTGTTTTTATGCCATTCTCGATGAAAATGTGTTAATTTTAAAACGTCTGTTTTCAGATGTTTGTATTAATAAGTATCATGTTGTATTGCAATATACCGATATATCGATAAAATCATAAATACTTAATTTTCACAAAGTTGAACAAATGTTTGACAAACCAAACTTCAAACTAAAGTGCATAAATTGAATATTTAACTCCATTTTTTTTTTTTAATGAATGGCTAAGTAAGAATTGAAAGATTTACAACTTGACTTATGCCACAGATAACAGGAATTTAGAAAGAGCAAAAATATAAAACAATCTACAGATATATATTTTTCTATTTTCGATTATCAAGGATAAATGGTTTTGCACTGGTTGTGATAATTAATATTGCAGATGTTTTGCAATCCAATACCCTCTTAATTGAGTATATACAAGATAGTTTGCAATAAGTTATATCAATAGTAAATCAGAAGTCACAACAGTACAAGTAGATCATTGATACCCGTCTAGATTCATCTCAACAAATTAATTTGTCACAAACTGATACTGATGGATAATCTGTAGATGGTAGACAATCTTAAGCAAACTACTGCAGTTACTTCGTTTTCACATGACGGATGACATAAATGATTACAAAAAGTTCCAATAGCTGGATGAAACCATTCTCGTAACTAGATTTGGTAATCAAACACAAACCATGTTCTTTTCTCATTAGATAGATAATAACAGTGAACATTTGATCAAAATAATTGGTTTTGGAAAAGGTTAAAATAATTGGTGAATGCGAGCAAATGATGAATTCAGAATGAGAAATGAAGCATTATCATACAATGGAAATAAGCAAATAATCGGACTATCAACAAATTTGTAGTGGAAATTTATTTGGATAAATCAAAGAAGTATACTCTTCAAATCATATGCAACCACCTGCTGAATAAACTTGTTATAAGTAACTACCAAACAGTTGTAACAAGAGAGTGAATTTTTACAGGTTTTGACACGGCTACCACACAAGAATAGATATAACACACAAGAAAAGAGATTAAGGGTTAATCTGATCCCTGCTGGAGACATCTACAGCTTCAACAAGGAAATAGAACAAGTTATTTGGATTTATGACTTCTTTATTTCAAGATTGCAAGTTTTTTGCAATCTTGAAAAAAAGGGTTAATCTGACCCCTACAGCTTCAACAAGGAACTAGAACAAGTTCTTTGGATTTACAACTTCTTCAAGATTGCAAGATTTTTGCAATCTTGAAATAAAGAAGTTTGAAATCAATTGAAACTTCATCTCTAATTCATCTTACTAACTTCTAAATGCCTTACACAGAAGTCAGATTATGTATACAAAAGTTTGAGTCCTTGTATTGCTGGATATTATTACAAATTGTCAAGTTTATTGAATTCATAAAAAAAACACCTTTGTCCATCCTAATAGGTGAAAAAAACTTTTTTTTCCCAAGCTTTAAAGCAGTTTAAAGCACTGACTGAAAAGATTAATTGTACTGTCATAAATAATAAATGGTACCAAGATATAAGAATCAAATTTCTTTTTAAAAAATAACCGAAAATATTCCATTTACCTTTTCAGAACTGTTTAGATATCACAAGATTTTCTCTGGCAAAATTTGATTCAGAGTTTGATTGACTGGTAATTTGAATTTTAATTAACTTTCATTTCAGATTTTATGATCCAATGCATTTAATTATCAAAATTACTTTTCACTTCTTGTCCTCATATTGCCGGAGAGAATTAACAATAAAACAAAAATGCAGGCACAAAATAAAGATTTTGAAAATGCAATGAATTTTGTTCTTTATAATTAAAATAATGTTGCATTAAGATTGAAATTGAAGACAACAAAAAGACATCTTGCGACAATGTTTGGAGATTGAATCATTTTCGTGGCTGACGTGCAATGTTTAGTCAATGATTGATTTACGTTTGTTACAAAACAACGAGAATGACATCCATGAAATGAAACAAATTAAATTTCTCGCTTCAATCAGGGTTTTACTCTGTATATAGAAACACTGACGAAGAATGGTTAATAATTAAACAAGAAAATAATTTGATTAACTTTTTGAAACTGTCAGCCAGCGATTGATTTATTTCACAGTAATTTGAACGAAAACAACAAATCAATATGGAAATGAGTGAAGTTGGCATGCACGGTATAAAAGTAATGAAAACATGCAAATATCACATTTGTCTTTTTGTCAGTCTTTGATGTTTTCTTAATGAGAAACAAACAACCCTATCCGTCATTGACATTGAATGATCATAAAATGATGATAAAAACTTAATCAAAAACAGAATTAAAAATTACATACTCAATCTCTTATATCTTAAGTAGAATGAAAATGATAAAATTCATTTTCTCATTCACAGAAATTAATGTCTTTGTGAGCTGATATTTTCTTCTTACAAAAATAATCGATAAACAATTTGATCGTTTCATAATGCCATTTTGTTTTTGCAACATATTTTTCTTATTGTTTTATTCTTTGAACTTTTTATTCTTTATTTCATTTTGTTACGAATATTCCAACTTATAAAATGCCTCTCAAAGAACCAATTGTTTCTTCAGTTGTATTATAATTGAACAATATCGAATATCTGTTCAAAATGTTCATAAAAATTCATAATAATATTTCTTGTAATATCTTTTTTAAAAAATAAAAAAAGTTGAGTTGTGTATCTTGATTGAAATAATATATATATGGTATTCAGATGCTATGAATTATTCTATTCTACTTTATATAAACATAGATAACTTTCCTATTCAGAAAAATAACCATTTCGGAAGTAATCAAAATAAAATAAATGTCAAATTAATAGATTAAAATATTTTTCAAAGTTTTATTTCTTCATTGTTACTAAAACAATTTTGATTTTAGACAATAAACTGTGCTCAATGAAATTGAAAACCTTAGTTTTCAAACCAAATGTAAAATCCTACCTTCAAGACATAAGAGCTGTAAAAGGGCATGTAATCCAGTGAGTGCCGCGATCTGCAGCCTGCTGTTGTCATGGTGCTGAAGCTGTGAGCGAGTCTGATATTATAGATCCGGCAATACCTACTCTCAGATACTGCATGTCACATGACTACTTACACATACGCCAGTATTCTGTTTGCTCATAGACTTTCACAATTAGGATGACACACACCAATCACATTTCTTTGAACCTAAAAGATCACAACTAAACTCCTTGTCAAAATTGACTTGTTTAAATTTCTGATAAAATTTTCACAAATTCAGAAATGATGTCACTGTCATGCCAAACTGTCACTGTGCAGTGCCTGATAGCCACTGGACGTCTCGTTGACTAACTCTGCGATCCCCACTATCCCACAATGCCATGCACCATTGTGAGCTGGTGACTGGAGGGCTCTCCGACAATCACGACCCCTTCACAGCTCCCGGTACACCACCTGCCTGTTGTACAGGCTTCGTATCACAACAATACAACACGCTTAATTTTACCATCAGGAGTTAACACTGCTGTTTTAGGTGTCAAGTTATGTATCATCTCGGGACATTTTTGTTTCTTGTTTCTTAAAAAAAAACAAGATGTTCTGTCAAATGATCTCTTCTGTAAAATGTAATTGTTCTTTAACTTTACTAGATTTAAAGCATATCATAAAGACTTTTATCTTTCTCTTGATGTAGTGATGTGTGACTGATAATCTGATATTGTAAAAGACTTAACTTAAAGGCAATAATTGTATGACAAAGTAAGTAAAAATTTCATGAGAAAATGCTGGTAAAGCATGTATTCAGAGTCTGTATAATCATAAAAAAACAGACAAAGCAATAACAATTCTTTTTAAATAGTTTGTAAATATCTATCCTGAAAACATTATTATAAACTAGAAACTGAAATCTCATTCTTTAACTTGAGTAGTTATAAAGAGCATTTGTAAATGAATCATATCAAATGTTTATCAAGCAAAAATGATAAAAATAATGATTTAAAATGACAAAAATTTATATAAGAGATTATTACACTGTAACAATTATATTTCAACATTGAAATATAAAAAAGAAAAGGGGAAGAAGAAACTTATCAATTGATGAACATTTTTCACTCATAAATGATTTCAAATGTTTGTAAGGCATTTAGGAGTAAGTGTGGTAATAAAAGACAAATCACATTGCAATCTCTTTCTCCAAATTGTGGGAGAAGGAATAAACAAAAACGGTTTTCCATAAGATTTGTCTTGAGTTAAGGATTTGCTTATCCATGTGAACATCCAGGTAGTAGGAAATCAGTTGCAGAAACAATCTGAACGAGAATCATCATAGAATTTTTTTTACAGAGGCACCCTTCAACTTACAGAGATAACTTCGCTTTGAGAAGAAAATCTTTTTCTTTCCAATTCTGCAATGGACGAAAGCTTTTAACAGATTAATTAGTCAGCAAATCAGAAGGAATGTTCATCAAGCTAATTAGTAATAATGCTGGAGATAGGAGCTCTCTCTGCCTGATTCACATTCTCATTAACGTGTAATTGAGGATGACCTTTTATTTCTCCGGCGTGAATGTGCAAGTCTTATTGAATGAGCAAATATGAAGGCATTGGACGCCACCTGTCATAACAGGAAGAATATTTACAAATCATTACCGTCCAGAAGTAAAATAAGATCCTTTATTTGAGCCCAAAAACACGGGTTTGTTGTGTGTTTTATGCCATAATCTGTGTTTGGTTGTTTTACAGGTGGCCTGCTGTAATAATATTGACACTTTTTCAGAAGAACATCTACTGCTCTACCTATGTTGAACAGTATGGTGATGTCTGTGGGATTATGTTCATCGTGAATTGGTCTGGCTGTACATCTTACAATATTTATTCATTATGGAATGGAATTAGAAAGATTGCAAATAGAAACTTATTTTCTTAACCTATCAATTTTGACACTGTCCAAAAGACATCATAAATCTTAAACATAGATTGGATGTTTCGATACTTTATAGTCTTATTATTCTGTTGTTTATCTTCTAGATTTTCGTACTGATAATAATTGATTCTCATGCATTTATCTTTTTTATTGTTCGATATTCATGTTTCTTTCAGAGAAACACATTATAGAGATGAGTTGGGAAATGTCATCTTCTTTGCATACAAACTTTGACAGTTACTAAAAGCCCAAACAGTGAATCAAATTTTTTGTATTGCGTTAAATCAATATTCAACCAATGCGATAAATACTGACTGCTATGATTTATCAAGGGAATTCATTTCATTACTTACCATTTGCTTGACACTCAACCCAATATGACATTTTGTTTTGGGATCTAGTATAAGGTTACAGTTTTTCTATAAGGTCATTTATTAAATGGAAGAAAAATAACAAAACTTAATTTAATAGATTTGCTTCTAAAAGAGCTCAGTACACATGAAATTCAATCCTCTGTCTTTTTAACTAAAGATAATGAAATTTATTGAACCCCCCCCCCCCCCCCCCCCCCAACGCATAGTATTGAGATTTATTAAATCCTAATTTTACACTTTTGATAGTTTATTGAATGAACAGAAATGACTAAAAGACATCATTTATCTTGATACTTTGACATTTATGACTTATTTAACACAAAAACACTCATTTTAATCAATCAGTGTCACAACTGCTTTTTATGTCAAGGCATTAATTTTATATAATGTAAGTTTTTCAATAAGGTTAACCGTTTCCTTTCAAAAGTTTAAGTGCTAAAAGTAACACATGAACATGAAATTATAATCACAATGTTGCATTTGATTCGAAAAAAAGGTTTCAATTTAATTGAAAAAAATATTAAATTTCATTATTAATGTGTACATGTCATTTTGAAAAGAAAAAGGAAAATAAATGAGATTTATCAGACATACTCAAGTTTTTTTTATAGATATAATGGAAGCAAGTAGTAATAAAGATATAAATATGAAATCAAAACAAATATGTTTCATTTAATATTTATAAACACCATGACCATAAATACATACAGTTAAAACATTACATTTAAGAAAAAATTATTTCTGAACATTTTGCATTCATATTTCTGTTTTAAATCATTATCTGACAAAAAGCTCAAAAATTATTATTAGATATAATAGGACAAGTAAACACTATATTTGAAAGTGATATTAGAAATTATCTTTTCAACTTTGTGGAAAAATTTCATTTGAAATTTGACAAAAGAAAAACGATTTTGAATCATTGAAAAAGTTAACAAATGGTCATTGATCTCGCTCTATAAGAAGAACATTTTTTTTGTATTTACAAGTATGAAACCAAAATATGCTGAGTGAGTAATTTTTTTAGAGATGATGAAACATTCCATGAAGTTCTCCTGCCCATTAGTGACAATTTCCACGTGTCAAAACCCCTCTCTATGTACCGCTATCAAAGTCATTCTACAAACAGTCTGATCTTTCTTGAAATAATCTGATAACACCATCATGCCCCTTTTCCCTTGCGTATATGCCTTGGGGAAATTTCCGAGGAATCTTTTCAATTTTTTGTCCAAAAAATATCTAATGACAGCATGATAAAACATCACATGTTTTGTAAATGAAAATGGGGGAAAAAATCAATGGCTGACACAATCTGGGAAAAGAATGATTAATTTACTTAGATTTTCATTAGTGAAGATCCACTTTCATGCAATATTGATAACATTTGTTAATTCATTAATGGGGGCCGTCACGAAGATGGACAAAAACTGATCTTGATGCCTCTGTTGTATTAACATCATGTGTGTCCAAAATGTCTCTTGGTTTTAATGCATAATGCACACAGCTCCTAATGTTGGGTAATGACGAACGATGGTGCTCGTTAAAAACTAATTATGGCACCTAATTAACACTTTTAGATAGATGGACTTTTGAAGTGATTACATTATGGACATGGAGTATTTGTTTTACAAAAGACTTTCTCTGCATGCACAAACACAACTACTGAAGAAACTCATACTTAACATTAATACAAAACTTGTAAATTTTAAAATAATTTTTTAATAAATTTGAAATTTTTAAAATTTATCTAGTTTTTATATAAACATTTCATATTTTAGAAGAAAACATACTGGTAATGTATGTTAATCAAGTTATTTAAATATTGATTTTGGAAAATATTTTTTGAATTTGGTGCAAAGAGAGAGTTACATATGTCTAGCGCAACTTGGACAATATTCCAGCCACTAGCGGCATTTCGAGCAAAGGAATTGGTCTTATACATCAGAATGTTTAATACTATGAGGGCCTTATTTTTGAAAATGTTTTTCACCATAGGTGCATATCAAATATGCAATAAAATCATCTTGATTAATTTGAATGTTCAATTGAGAAAAACGTTTAATCTTTTAACAAAAACTTGATAACAAAAGCAAACAAGAGTCATCAGAAGATGACATATCCCACCGGTTCCACATGATCGTAAGATGTAAACCTTTGAAAGATAATTGTAAATTTTTCAAGCAAGGTTCATAATAGATTAGTATAAGCTAATATATATGAAACAAAACCTTTCATGAACAGAGTCCAAATAAGAGCAGTTTCCATGGAAATAATAAAAAATAAAATTTTCAGAAATGTGAAAATATCAAAAGGCGTCACTTCAGTAGGTGGGCAATACACATGTAAAGTTTCAGAAAGATATGTGGACTGGTTTTTGAGTTCTGTTCCGGAAACTAAACCTTTCATGAACAGAGTCCAAATAAGAGCCGTTTCCATGGAAATAATAAAAAATAAATTTTTCAGAAATGTGAAAATATCAAAAGGCGTCACTTCAGTAGGTGGGCAATACACATGTAAAGTTTAAGAAAAATATGTGGACCGGTTTTATATATATGAAACGAAACCTTTCATGAACAGAGTCCAAATAAGAGCCGTTTCCATGGAAATAATAAAAAATAAATTTTTCAGAAATGTGAAAATATCAAAAGGCGTCACTTCAGTAGGTGGGCAATACACATGTAAAGTTTAAGAAAAATATGTGGACCGGTTTTTGAGTTCTGCTCCGGAAACGAAATGATTACGGACGGACGGACGGACGGGCGGACGGACATACAGACAGAAAGGGCGATGACTATATCCCACGGTATTACATACTGGTGGGATAAAAAATCTCTAAATTCAAACTTCATCTATCAAGAAATGAATGTCAGTATGCAGTTTACACTCAAGTTCCAGATATGACACTAAGGAAATCATAAACAGCTTAACAAATATTGAGAGAACAAGAAAATTGAACTATTAGTTAGAGATAAGGATGACAAATTGGCTTGACCATTTTCTCCCCACACAAATCTGCTCGTATTTCAACAGAGTTTTTTCAGGATTTCATGACGCCTCCTCTGTAGAGAGATCTGTGGTCTCCACAAGCCTTACACTAAATTCTTGATGACTTCTTCCACAGGGAAAGCATGCAGCAGCTTTGTCACAATTAATACGTTGCAGTGAAACTTGTGAGATTAAGCAAATTGATCAAATCAAAAGAGATTTTCTAAAATGTTATAGAAAAAAAATTGTCATATTTTTTTCTCAAGTGTTGTTATTGAACACAAACCAGAAGTAAGAGTGAATGAGAAAAAATCAACAGAGAGCCAGAATAAGAACCATTATTACAGTGGTCAAAACTCAATTAAAACACCTTTGACAAATTCAACATTTCAACATCAACACATAATGAAATAATGTGGACACTTATTAATCATAAATTAATGTTTTCAAGACATGCTCAAGCGGTTTCTCACCATAACCTTACTTGACTGTACTTTCACACCTAATACTTAGTGCTCATCGGCACCATGTAGGTCGATACATCCTGTTTTCAGGTACCCATTTTAATAACTTGGTGGACTGAGTGCAATGTGGATGAAGTGCCTTGCCCGGGGCGACCTCAAGATGACACCCAGGTCACAAACTTGGTGTCTCCTCTGGGATTAAAACCCCGGCCGCTAGTGTGAGTAGCTAGCTTGATAACCAAAACACCACTGTGCTAAACATCACTTATATAACTTTAGCAAAGATTTTGAATCATAGACTCGAATTGAAGGATAAGAAGAAAACATCATTTGAACTACTTCCGTATATCATGTTACAACAATTGAAATTTTCAGAAACATGAACAAAAAACAGAGGGTAATTGCTACTGGAAGATTATGAGCACAATAAAACAATATTCCGATGAATAGATTACAAGAATGATTATTCCCATTTGACATGAAGCCACTCTGCTTCTCTGCAAATGGATATTCAACCAAAAACATTTAAACCAGTCACATATGGCGATAAAAAGACTTGCATAAAAATTCAAAATTAATTCATTTGGCTAAGAGGCCTTTGAAAAAAGACATTAGAAATTTGAAATCCATGCTGTAACAATTCATTTATTGATTAGATATTAAAACATCTTTTTCATTGGTCAAATAGTTGCAATTTTCTGAAAAACATGCTCATTTCCATCGCTTAGATGAGCTTTAATTCCAAATGTCGTAATCCTTTAGGAAATTCATTTTTCAAATGCATTCATCAAATTCATTTATCCAACGTCAAAAGTGCTTAAAATATTGTTTTCATGAATTTTCGAGTAATCTTCTCAATACCTGAGGTTTCAATGATGTCGTGAAAACAATAGAAAGGAAAAGCTTCCAACTAACAAACTGCGTCAAATTTCTTCCATAACATCATCAACTTTGCCATCAAGCCAGCATACAAAGGGGAAATATCAATAAATCTAACAATCAAAATTTGCATTCTAATGCAATACAGCTCATAAGGTTCTTTGAATGTGTGCTCAACTCGTTATTTTTCCGCTAATGACATGCATTAAAAAAATATGCTTTAGTTTTGCAATACTATTTATCATTACTTAAGTTTTAAAAAACCATCTTTAATCATGTTAATGTTCCCTGGAAAAAATGATGAAATTTGCATTACAATTCTAAAAGGAAACATGATTCATCACATTAAAGCTGTTATTTTGTTATTGTCAATTAATTTTGGGAAAATTGGTCATTTGAATACAAACATCAAGTTTTATTGGACGAAATTACATCAATTTTACAAATCTGAATATCACATTTAGGTGATTTTATTTCAATTCTGATATTAAATCTCATCAAAGAATTTTGCCTCTAGAATAGTAGTGTAATGTATTGAAACTTGAAAACATGTTTACTATTTAACTTTTTAATTTTAACTTAAACTAGTCTTATGTTCGATGCTTGAGGTCTTTAGAATCCCAATTAAAAAAGAATATTGATTTAATGAGTAAATTCAAGAAAATAAAGAATAAGAATTTTTTTGACTGATAATCAAAATTTGTAAACATTACTCAACTTATGAGTTTTGAAATCTATATCAACAGCAAAAAAGCAAGTTTTCTTATTGATATGGGGATATATCATGAAAAATAAAACAAATTATTACCATTGCAAGACAATTTGTTCAAAACAATGAAAGGAGTACAGAGATCAGTAAGGCTACACAAATCAATTCCCGTAATGCAAATAATCAAAAGGTGATCACACTTGAATGGTTATCAGCACTTCTTCCCTTGATAAAGTCTTCTACGACTATTGATAATAGTGTTGAGAAATGAAATGCTTTTCCCTCTCATAATATATTTGGCAAAAACAAATATTTATTGGGGAAAATTTTAAGGAATCAAATTTCCCTATTAAGATCTTTGCAAATAATAAGTGACAGATCCAGAAAGGTAAGACATCCGTAAAGTACTACATGCACCTCTTGAAAGTTTTTGTTAGATTTTCAGTGATTTGAGAATTCTTTCCCCACAAACTTAGATCATGTCATAAAATGTTAATCCAATCTCTTGAAATCAGCCACGTCATCATATTGGCTACTGAATCTTGGCAAAGGCCTTGTGATAAGAATCACTTTTCAATCCTGGGTTTCCAGTAGTTACCCTAGCAGCAAATTTTTTACCACAAACCATTTGAAGAATATCACTTATCAGCCAATAAAAACACACCTCACATAGAAAGGGCGGTTGTCATAAAAAAAACCTTGCCAAGATTCAGTAGCCAAAATGATGATGTGGCTGATTGCACAAAAAATTCAAATTGTTTATTTCGGTATAAAGGCCATTGGCCCATTGGCTGATTGCACAACTAACTTTGATTGCCTCTAATCAGGCTTCTCCCTCTCTAGCCCGCAAACTGGGCAATTTAAACAGAGGTTTGATCAGCATGTTATGACTTGATGTACCTCTGTAGGGAGAGAATGTGATTTTAGTACTAAATCTTAATATAAATCCTGAATCTGTTCTTGAGATAAATAAAAAACACACTCAATAACTATCATTTTGTAGATTCTTCAACTGAACAAGGTTCTCAGGTATATGGTAAGCGATGGTAATCAATGAGTATATAAACACTACTTAAAGGGGCAGTAGCACGTTTTTTTAAAATTTTATATTTTCAATTTGTTACTGATAATTGTATGTTATTGCTAAATGTATTATTTTGACAATGTCAAAAATCTCATTACACAAGCCAATCATCCATAGTCAGAGGACAAAGTATGAAGATTCACATAAAATCCATTGGCGGCCATTTTGTGTGAACACCTTTAATTCATATTGTGTAAGAATGGCTAAACTTTACGTTATATATTTGAATTATCACTGCTTCATTTAGTTTAAATACATTGTCTTTCAATTGGAACCATTAATTTTCATTTTCCTGACATCACCTTAAATATTCCCCTAAAAACGTGCCACTGCCCCTTTAAGTGACAGTAATCAATGAGTATTAAAATTTTTTATGCATCTGATAATTTCTTTATTAATTTGACCCTCTAATTTTCAAAAGATATTCAGAAAATGTCGATGGTTGAACTATTTTACACTTCAATTGCTCATTTGGTACTATGGCTGAAATATATAAATATTTATAAACATGGGTTAATTTGCTGAATAGTCCTCATTATTACCACATAGCAATGGAAATGATATCATCATCAAGATACTTTGAATTGAAAAGTCCAGTTGAGATAAAGAAAAGCTTTGCAATCAAAATTATTTTTGCAAATAAATGTTTTAAGCAATGATTGAATCATAGGAAAATTAACATTGGATACTTGGTTGAAATTTAAGAAGTGATCTGATTTGTGACCTGAGCAAAATATTATGAGATTGAATTATTGGAGATGTTGAATTAACTGAGAAATAACAGTATATCTTGTTTTTTTCTTATGATCCCCCATTCTGTCCCCACAGAGGCAGCTCAGTCTCAGTACACAACTTAATCAGTCCAGAGAATGATGATCCCCTGGATAATCTTTTTGCAAAGTCCAATAACTACTTTCAGTCATAGATTTAGTTCAAATAATCACTCCTTGAAGGTTATATGTTCTTACAGTTCATGTCACATCCAAGATGATGTATCTCTAAAATCATTTTGTGCCAATCAAAATATGGCCCAAAAATTGGGTGTCATGGTAATATTTTTCAAATATTTAATTTAACAGACCTGTCCCTTTCGCCCAAATTCTCACTTTAAACCAGTTATCTCCCTTGCATGTAGAATATTTTCTTCTTGACTTCACAGACCTGGAAAAAAAGATTGAATAGATATTCTATATTCCATATAAATGAGATAATGATAATGACCTCATCTGAAATGTCTTATCATGATAGATGCACATGTGAAATATCAAAGGTGCATCTCTATCCAATCACAAGTTATGGCCGGGGTTAAAGTTTTTAAAAAATGCTTGCTGTGCCAAGGTCAAGGTCATGAGGTCAAAAATTATGAAAAAAGATTCTATGGTATGTTATAATGCAGTTTGGTGCTATATTTTCATTTGCTTTAATACAAATTGGTGTTCCACTCAGTCAGTAACCAAAACTATATTGCGGTAGATTAAAAATAGACTTTTGAATAAAATGAAAATAGGTTTTTAAGGTTTTGACCCCTGTGACCCCATTTGGGGTCAAGGTATCACCAAACCTATAATTAAGAATCCTTTTTGGCCAAGAAGTATACACACAACTTTTCAGCTCTCTAGACCTTTTTCAACTGGAGGAAAAGATACAAATAGTTTTTAAAGGTTTTGACCAATGTGACCCCATTTGGAGTCATGGGGTAACAAAATCTACAATTCAGAATCCCCATTGGCCAAGGAGTCTACACACAAATTGTCAGCTCTCTGGACCTTTTGGAACTGGAGAAGAAGATGAAAATAGGTTTTTAAGGTTTTGACCCCTGTGGCTCCATTTGGGGTCTAGGGGTCACCAAACCTAAAATTAAGAATCCTTTTTGGCCAAGGAGTCTACAAAAACTTATCAGCTCTCTTAGACCTTTTGGAACTGGAGGAGAAGATAAAAAATAGATTTTTAAGGTTTTGACCCCTGTGACCCCATTTGGGGTCATGGGGTCACAAAACCTACAATTTAGCAGCCCCAATGGCCAAGGTGTCTACACACAACTTTTCAACTTTCTAGACCTTTTGGAACTGGAGAAGAAGTCTAAAATGTGAAAAGTTTACGGATGGGCGGATGGGCGGATGGGCGGATGCCGGAAGCCATGCCATGCCATAAGCCCATCGGGTCTTTCAGACCTGATGAGCTAGAAATGGCCAAATACTTTTAATTTATTTGTATGCAGCTAAGTCCTTTTAAGTCAACACTCATTTTGCAGCATAATCACTCATAATCATATAAATGTATAAAACAATTATAAGAATGGGTATTTCTTGCTTCAAATAAATGGCAAATAATATGAAACATGAATAACTAACAGCTATCACACATGATAAACAGGCTAAAAAGGAGAATGAAAACATTCTTGGGGTAATACTAAGAAAAATACTGCTTAACCAAAACGTGTTATAGACAATTTGATCATGTTGATACATATCGTTGAATGATACATACAGTCAGGCCAACAAATTCAAAATGTCAAAAAATCTTTTGGAATATAAATTTCACCCCCTGCCATCTTGGATTAAAGGGGCAGTAGCACGTTTTTTGATAATTTTATATTTTAAAAATTGCACTTATAATTGTAAGTAAATGCCTAATGTATTATATTGACAGTGTCAACAATCACATTACACAAGCCAATCACCCATAGTCAGAGGACAAAGTATTAGGATTCACATAAAATCCATTGGCGGCCATTTTTTTGTGAACACCTTTAATTCATTTTTGTAAGAAAAAGGAATCGCATGGCTGAACCTTACGTTATATATTTGAATTATTACTGCTCCATTTAGTTTAAATACATTGTCTTTCATTTGGAACCATTTATTTTCATTTTCCTGACATCACCTTATACTCCCCCTTAAAACGTGCTACTGCCCCTTTAAGGAAGTTCATTAGAAGTCCATTCACACCTGATTCTTCATCAGATAAAGACATTTGCAATGAAGCCAAAACTTTTAGACCCCAAGTGATATATTCTAGGAATTTATTTTTATTGAAAAATGTTGAAATTTTACATTAATTCAAGGCAGATTTGAACTGATTTCACTTTTCCAATGACCCTTTTCAACAACAGATATGATGTCACTTTAAAAGTATATACTAGCTGTTTGGGGCGACTTCCTTATTTCTGCCTGTCTGTTAATAATCAATGACTTAAAACAGTGTTTTAGGTCTAGGCTTCTTAGTCTTAGTAACTTTAAACATTTTCACAATAACTGAAAGGATCAAATGAAATACTAGTACCCTAAATTAACTTTTGGTATATTGTTACTATAAGAAATTAATTAAAAAAATTCTATCATAGCCATAAGTGGCATGCATAGATTAAAATTTGTAACATTTAAACAAAATATCTATGTGACAGAAATTTCATGAATGAATTCCAATGCTCGTATTGTAAACAAATACGGAAAGGCGGACAGACGGACAAGCGGACAGTGACAACATCCAGTGACATATCCCAAAACCTTCACCCAGATTATTACAATCTCAATACAACCTGCTTTGACCCTTCAACAAAGATAGGTTAATGAATGTTTGCAGTTATTAACATATTTTGATTTATTTACAGACATTCATGAATATCACGAATAGAAACCACTAATTATGAATTATTGCCTCTATGAAAATTCATGATTTCTCAACGTTTTAAGCCACTAGATTTGCTCATGTATGTTTAAACATGCAGCCATGATTACCTATGCATTAGAGATTATCTGATTGACTGAATCTGATTGTAAAAGCAATTTACACCTTGTGAGGTTAACTGCATTCCCAACAGTCTCAAATACACATGAGGTAATGACATTTATCCAAAAGCAATCATAAAAAAAATAGTGAAATTGTTAATTGCCTTTTTTTGGTCATGTAAATTAACAAGTTACATGGTAAAGGATCTTAATAAATTTTCATTTCAATCAATTTTACTAAGTGTGATATAAAAAAAAATTTATGACAAGAAAGTTTTTTTCGATAACACCAGGTTCAAATTACTGTATTTAAAACTTGATATGAATTCAGACAAGTGACATATTGAATATCACTTTGTGAAAGACTTAATCCTTTAAGTTCGTCTGGTGCAATCCTATATATTTATCCTCAAGACAATTTGGACAATCTTCATGTCTGGATGTCGTGAGAATAAGTGGTCAGCTGGAAGGATGAACAGTGACAAGGCTTCAGCCACAGGTTGTCACACTTGATGGTTGAATAAAACACTTAGGAAGGGACAGTATCATCTTTACAATAGGGATCTTGCTATCAGAAATTACCTTTCCCAAATGCAAGACAATTAATGTTCAACAGTGACAGTTTAACTAATGTTACAGGTTTGTGAATCCATGCTCCTATCTTAAATGATGAAAAGGTGTTCACACTAGAATGGCTGCCAGCAGTTTTCACTTTATACCAAATAACTTTTATCATGGCAAAAAATATTTGGGTTAAGTAATGCAATGTATTGACACTTAAATGGCTTTCAGTATTTTTCATTACTAAATGATTACTTTTATGACAACGGATAATCAGGTTTAATGAGGTTGACAAACAGAGAGACAGAGACGAGAGAACGAGAGAGAGAGAGAGACAGACAGACAGACAGGGAGAGAGACAGAGACGAGAGAACGAGAGAGAGAGAGAGACAGACAGACAGGGAGAGAGACAGAGACAGAGAGACGGACAAAGACAAGAGACGAGAGAACAAGAGAGGGAGACAGAGAGAGAGACAGAGAGAAAGAAAGAGAAAGAGAGAGAGACAGAGAAACACAGAGAGACAGAGAGACAGAGAGAAAGAGAGACAGACAGACAGATAGACAGACAGACAGATAGACAGACATTATCAACCCAGGTCTGGAAGTTTTAGCCGAAGATAGGTTAGATAAGTGGATTGGTATAATTTAGGGATACTTGGGTTAATCGACAGATAGTCGAGAAGATAGATGGGCAAATTGAGGAATTGAGTTGATTGTTACTATGAGTCTTCAAAGAAAATTATAAAATTTTGTACTTGTTTGCAAGTTAATTAGTCAAATAAAATTTAAATAACATTTACAATTACAATCACAATTACAAGATTGAACATTGAAAATGACTATTTCATTTCAATATTCTGTAAAGAAATTTCACGTGTTTGTATCTTCACACAATTCTAAAAATTAAACAAGGACAGTATTCAAGTGACAGATGAATTACATAGACAACACAGAATCAAATGAATATGATCATCTTTATTCAGGTGTGAGTCACCCTACAATCTTCCTCTGGGATTTATCCATCACTTTATCCACCAATTTACCCATCGTCTATATCCAGTTACAGGGAGGGTAAGGAATCTAGTCTAACCCAATCAAAGTGAAGCTTATCTGTCACATGATAGGGACCAGAGACAGTTAGAGTTAGAGGTGCCACAATCTAATAAAATGCAAGGTGCAATTTCAAATAATCCTATTGAATTATACCCTTGATGTTTTTGAAAACAAGATGTATATAAGCACTTGTCAAAAACATTTCCTTGAAGATAGTAATAACAAAATTTGATACTGGGAAGCTAAAATAATTACAATCGATATTGGATATGAAGAAATTGTAACTTTATATTTAATGATATTCATGATACCAATATTATTGTATTTTCAAAACATGAAATAGATATTTATGAAAAATGAAATCACAGTGCTCCTGACAACATATGAATCACATGAATAACTGACACACAATTTTGTTTCTTGTTTGAAAAGACAAATTTACAAATATTTATTCATATGATAAAAAAAATCATCATGATATTGTTGAGAAATTTTAAACTGAAAACCTGATAACGAAAATGACAAAGATCCTTGTTCTTATTATCAAAATGAAATTTGCAATATTGTTTTGATTTAAACAAAAATAAAGAATTTAAAAATTAGGCAAGATTAAGAAAAAGATTGTTCCAATTAACACAAATCATTAAAAGCCACTTAAACTTTCACAGGCAGAAAATTAACAAGGACACCATTGTCTGTTGCCATTGTTTCACAAATCAAGCAGATCTCCTGTCTTTAACATGTTAAATGAAACTTTAGAATCAATCATTTTTTGATAGTTTTTAGTTTCTTCAGAAGCGCTAAGAGGTCATGGAGGTGACACAAGCTCCCCTTAAACAAAGAGCTGAATTGTCGAAATGACCCCAATTGGTACCCCTTCATCCAGCAATTAATATTTCAATTCATCAAAAGTGACACAATAGTAGTTAAAGTCGACTCATCATCCATTATTCCTGTCAGCGGCCATTTTTCTTATTGCTCAACTTTGATTCAACCACCTGCCAGCCAATTGAATTTCCGTTAGGGACATCTTGTGTCTGATTGGTTGATCAAATGGGTTTTGACTTATGACCTTGATAGGTCAGATCATATCAAATTTCAGGGTAATTTTCATCATTGACTGAACAGTGTTGCAATTAACAAAAAAACAACCATAAAAATTAAACTGAAAATATGCCATATCTAAAATATTTGAACTTTATTTTAATCATAACAAAGGAAGGATTTACGAATAAAGACCAAGGTAGAGATTTAAGAAACAAATTAAATAAAACGGAACCTAAGATGGTATGCTGATATTGCTAACATTTTCTTACCCCCAATTAATATGTAGCCATATAAAAAAAAATGACTAACAACTAAAATTTGTCTCATTAAGATGCCATCTCTATATGAACCCTAAAGTCCATATATAGGTTAATACTAGCATAAAGTCAGTGCTTTCAAGTAATTAATATACATTTCATACAATTAGTCATTTACAATTATGGGTTAAAAAAAGACTAAACCTCAATTGTGATCTAAAAGCCTCTTAATACTACACAAAATAATTATCAAAAGGAAGATATTTCAGTCAAGTCAAATTGACAATTACACAATTACATAGCGGCACAAAGAGGCTCCTAAAAGCACTTATATCTCCAATAATCACTCTCATCTTAGCTAATGGCAGCGGTGATTCAGACTGGATCCATCCCAACCCTCTCCTCCATACATAATTGGATATCGGTTTGTGCAGACCTTATTTATTATCAACTAGCTAAGATTAATTTGGAAATTACAGTAATCATACATCAGAAATACGAGATGGAAACTTGCACGAAAGCAAACAATAAACTTCATGTTTCCATAAATCATAAGAATTAATTAAATTAATTGAGCAAAAACAATCAATCAACTTTCACTAATTAATACCATCCTTCTCTTCTCCATGTTGACCAATGATAATAGCTTGTTGTCAGTAACTTGAAACTAATTTTGAAATCTTACCCCTTGTGACGAACATAACTGGTGTTTTGCTCCGAAATTAATTTAGATAGTCAATTCATTTGAAAGACATATTGTTTACGCATGTACTTGCAGAGATCATTTCAACCTTTGAAGTAAGGGTAACAAAAGTGAGTAATATCAGACTAATAATTCATCAAAAACTCACAACCTTACAATTTGTAATTCTGAGTAATATTACCTTAAAATGACCTGTTAATTAAGTGAGGAAACAAACAGAGCACACAAAGCCCTGTTTAAGTGAGAAATATACAAACTATATCATCTTTGAGAAATGATTAGGATCTGTGTGGGACATAAGCAGATCGACAGCAAGAAAGGAGGATTTTGTACTGAAAATTATGTCCTAGCTATGACATAAATTAGAAAACAAGAGTATCAAGTACACAACATGGTGGGGAAAAAATTTGCAAATGACACTTTATAGCTTTTTCACTTTTATTTAGGAACCAGGGAATGGGAAAGGTAGGGGGTCATTGCCCATTTTGCACATTGGGTGAAGAAATGGCCTGCCAAAACGTTGATGTTTTCTTTGATAAACGGTCACTTATTCTATACCATTTTGAAGGGAAACATCCAAAAGAAAATCTGCTTCGCTTCGGACTGTCCACATCAGGATATTTATTTCATCATGTACATTCGAATGGTTACAGGAACTTGCACTACAATAATTGTTTGTTTAATTGTGCATAATATGTGCACATGTGTCCAACTTGAGCATAGTAAAAACTTTGACTCATGGTCAAAACGCATATCACTTTCCCCGTCAAAAAAATATACGTTTTTATTGATTTGCTTCATCTCTCAGTATCAACATCTCAAAATAAAGTTTCACTTTCCTTCACATTCCTTCATACCGTAACCCATTTCAGGAAAAAGAAATTCACAAACAAAGACATCAAGTTTGAACAAAATAATTCTCCAAAGAAAACAATAAAATCAGGTCTTTGGCTGAAAATGTTTTTGTCTTGGAGAGTCACTGATATTTACTCGTTAAACCTCTAATGCATATTTTTTTTCAAATTAGCCCTTATCTATAGCCCGGTAGCCAATCCTAGATCATTCCAGTTGTTAACACATTGATTCCAGTAATTTGGCCAATCAGATCTGTTGTCTCTAATTACTTCAGCTGCTTAATAGTTAAGAGATAACGATATAAAAAGTCAGAGGGTCCACTATTGATCAAAGATGTTGGAAAGAAGAACTGACATGTTAAAAGTTTTCCAAGTTTAATGTTACATACATTAAATCAACTTACTTGGCTAGAGAAGATTAAATTCATTTTCAGTGAGAGTTGACAGCGGAGGAAATTTAAATCTACTTATCTGATGCGAGAAATAGCTTCTTAGAAGAATCTGACAGTTTTTCTCTTACATTAACTTAGCTTTTTGGTCTAAGTAGAGCAAGGAAATGCATTTCTTCCAAAATAAATCTTAAGAAAAAATCAATAAAATGCCAAATTGATGGACTCTATCAAGTAATTCTGAATTATTTCATACCAAAGTTTAATATCAAGTTGCAACATCAAAGTGCTCTTGGGGTATTTATGGAAAGGTTATAGACTCTTTAAAACATAATTTCTTTATTTTTTTTACTGTACATATAATGAAAAGCTTCACGAAGTACAAAATTATCAAGAATGATTTTAACTTTTCATTAAAAATCAACTTTTAACAAAATTATATATATATTAAACTATGAGTCCTAGAACATCACAAAGCCTTTCTCGTGGAAATCCTGCTTAAGCAATAAATGTTTGAAAAGTTATTATTTCTTTAATTTGACAAGGTAAACAAATTGGGAATTAAAGGATTCAGCAATAGTGGTTACAAGAAAGATAGAGGAGGATAAACAGATTAACTGCATAACCATTTGATTTCTAAAATATTTATTAATGTCCATGATCAACGACCATAAAACTTTTCTTGTGATCACAAAAACATTTAATGTTCTATGCCTAGTCAAGATGGTTGACAAACAGCCCTTAGTTTACATTACTGCGTAATCATTTTGACATTTGCACATACGTCAGGATATTTTTTCAGATGTAATTTTAATTAAGTGCATGTATTTATCCACATGTGACTTGCAGGGGTGACAAAAAACGCTGACCTTTGCAAAGTTCCTGAGAGCAGCTGGTAGATCTCAACCCAAACATAAAATATTCACTTTTTTAACCGACATTGAGGAATATATCATTTGTTGAGTGAGAGAAATAAGAACAAAAGGCCATATATCATTTCAGTGTTGATGGCAAAACAAATGAATTGTGACTTTTAGTTCTATCTTTTTTTTAATATATCATACACCATACATTGACTTACAATTTTCAATTATTTTATTTCCTTTAAAGGGGCAGCAGCACGTTTTTTTATAATTTTTTATTTCAAATTTTTCACTCATAATTGTAAGTTAATGCTAAATGTATTATTTCTACAGTGTCAAAAATCTACTTACAAAAGCCAATCATCCAAAGTCAGAGGACAAAGTATGAAGATTAACATGAAATCCATTGGCGGCCATTTTGTGTGAACACCTTTAATTCATTTTGTGTTAGAAAAAGGAATCACATGGCTGAACTTTACCTATACATTTGATTTATTACTGCCTCATTTAGTTTTGATACATTGTCTTTCAATTGGAACAATTTATTTTCATTTTCCTGACATCACCTTATATTCCCCCTTAAAGCGTGCTACTGCCCCCTTAAAACATAACTAGAGTTCTATTCTTTATTACTACATTGATAATTGTCAATTAAATCCAATTTAAAAGTTGACTAAATAAAAAAATTCAAAATAATTGAATTTGGTTAATATCATACCATACCGACAAGCTTATTTTTAGGAATCTTACTGAAGAACTAGCTCCTAGCGAAAGAGTGTCTATCCAGTTAAAAAAATGAGTTGACGATCAATGTGAAACTGTGATGATTTCTTCCTTCAATTTAGGAGAAGGACAAGGAAACATTTCATTTACTTACTTCAAAACTAACTATTATCTTAATTTTTCCACATTGAGAGTTATCAATGACAATCTGACTTTAAAATTCACTAAAACAAGTGAAGAAGCGAGCAAAGCTCACATACCCCCGCTCCCCACTTTGTTCAAAGAATTTCAAATAGTAAAACTGATTAATAATGGTTAAAGTATGATAGTTGAGTACATAGTAAGTCATTGTGTAAGTCTTCTTTCAACTGAAACCCAAATACCGAATTCATTAATAGGTTTAACAATTAAAAGGGTACATCTAGAGATAATGGTTGATCTTTGTTTCAAATTTGAGGTAGTTATCATGAATATTCTACGAGATGCACTGCGGACAAAATTATTTTTGTTGAGTCACTTTGTAAGTTATGTTTTCCAAAGAAACCACAGAGAAGAAAATCCATATATATCGTTTAACTCTCACAAGGCATATCCAGCAATCATGATTGACATATGTAGCAAATTTGGTGAAGCTGAGATGTATATTTCATGAAATATGTTCAGGACAAAGTAATTTATCATAGAATCACTGTTTTAGTCATGTTTCCAAAAATTAAAAAAATTGTGATGGTCTAATCCTCAAATGGCACATATAGGGATCATGGTTGATAAGTGTATGAAGTTTGGTGAAGCTAGCATGAATAGTTTGGGAGATATGCTCTGGACAAAGAACTTGGTCATAGAGTCACTGTTTTAGTCATGTTTCCATGGAAACCGCCAAAAATTAAAAGAATGTGATGGTCTAACCCTCAAAAGGCACAACTAGGGATCATGATTGATAAGTGTATGAAGTTTGGTGAAGCTAGCATGAATAATTTGGGAGATATGCTCCGGACAAAGAACTTGGTCATAGAGTCACTGTTTTAGTCATGTTTCCATGGAAACCGCCAAAAATTTAAAGAATGTGATGGTCTAACCCTCAAAAGGCACAACTAGGGATCATGGTTAACATGTGTATGAAGTTTGATGAAGCTAGCATGCATAGTTTTGGAGATCTGCTCCGCACAAAACGACTTCCTCAAAGAGTCACTTTTTAGTCACGTTTGCATGGAAACCGCAAAAATTAAAATTCAGAAATAGTTCTAACCCTCAAAAGGCACAACTAGGGATCATGGCTGACACTTGTATGAAGTTTGATGAAGCTAGCATGCATAATTTTGGAGATCTGCTCCGCACAAAACGACTTCCTCAAAGAGTCACTTTTTAGTCACGTTTCCATGGAAACCGCAAAAATGAAAATTCAGAAATAGTTCTAACCCTCAAAAGGCACAACTAGGGATCATGGTTGACATCTGTATGAAGTTTGATGAAGCTAGCATGCATAGTTTTGGAGATATGCTCCGCACAAAACGACTTCCTCAAAGAGTCACTTTTTAGTCACGTTTCCATGGAAACCGCAAAAATGAAAATTCAGAAATAGTTCTAACCCTCAAAAGGCACAACTAGGGATCATGGTTGACATCTGTATGAAGTTTGATGAAGCTAGCATGCATAGTTTTGGAGATATGCTCCGCACAAAACGACTTCCTCAAAGAGTCACTTTTTAGTCACGTTTCCATGGAAACCGCAAAAATGAAAATTCAGAAATAGTTCTAACCCACAAAAGGCACAACTAGGGATCATGGTTGACATGTGTATGAAGTTTGATGAGGCTAGCATGCATAGTTTTGGAGATATGCTCCGCACAAAACGACTTCCTCAAAGAGTCACTTTTTAGTCACGTTTCCATGGAAACCGCAAAAATGAAAATTCAGAAATAGTTCTAACCCTCAAAAGGCACAACTAGGGATCATGGTTGACATCTGTATGAAGTTTGATGAAGCTAGCATGCATAGTTTTGGAGATATGCTCCGCACAAAACGACTTCCTCAAAGAGTCACTTTTTAGTCACGTTTCCATGGAAACCGCAAAAATGAAAATTCAGAAATAGTTCTAACTCTCAAAAGGCACAACTAGGGATCATGGTTGACATCTGTATGAAGTTTGATGAAGCTAGCATGCATAGTTTTGGAGATATGCTCCGCACAAAACGACTTCCTCAAAGAGTCACTTTTTAGTCACGTTTCCATGGAAACCGCAAAAATGAAAATTCAGAAATAGTTCTAACTCTCAAAAGGCACAACTAGGGATCATGGTTGACATCTGTATGAAGTTTGATGAAGCTAGCATGCATAGTTTTGGAGATATGCTCCGCACAAAACGACTTCCTCAAAGAGTCACTTTTTAGTCACGTTTCCATGGAAACCGCAAAAATGAAAATTCAGAAATAGTTCTAACCCTCAAAAGGCACAACTAGGGATCATGGTTGACATGTGTATGAAGTTTGATGAGGCTAGCATGCATAGTTTTGGAGATCTGCTCCGCACAAAGTTTTGGGACGGCCAGACGGACAGACGGACAGACGGACGGACGGACGGACGGACGGAAAGAATGAACGCTATATACCCCCGCTTACGCTGTAAGGCGGGGGTATAATAAAAATTCTAAGTACTTTAATTTAATTAGATAATTTCATTCCATAAACAAGCTTATTTTCAGAAATCTTACTGAAGAGCTAGATTCTGGCTTAAGAGCCACCTTTACGTAAAAAGATTAAAGGCACAACTCGAGCGGCTTTCGTCTGCCATTTTGAAAGGTTAGCATTGCGAGAAAACAAATGTGCTGTAATATGCTTATTCATTAACAAAATTAAGTAGTAACTACTTGATTGATAGAAGAGGAAAATATTTACAAATAATTCATAAAAATAGAGCCATTGGCTCTGTAGCTCATCAGGCTTCATTATCAATTATGCTTTATTAGGGGCAACAGGACCACCAAAGCTACAATTCATAATCCTCACTAGTCAAGGGGTTTGTACACAAAGTTTCAGCTTTCTAGGCCTCATGGTTCTGGAGAAGAAGATGAAAATAGGTTTTTAGGCCGTGGCCCCTGTGGCCCTTATTAGGGGTCACAGGGCCACCAAAGCTACAATTTATAATCCTCACTAGTCAAGGAGTCTGTACACAAAGTTTCAGCTTTCTAGGCCTCATGGTTCTGGAGAAGAAGATGAAAATAGGTTTTTAGGGTGTGGCCCCTGTAGTCCTTATTAGGGGTCACAGGGCCATCAAAGCTACAATTTATAATCCTCACTAGTCAAGGAGTCTGTACACAAAGTTTTAGGTTTCTAGGCCTCATGGTTCTGGAGAAGAAGATGAAAATAGGTTTTTAGGTCGTGGCCCCTGTGGCCCTTATTAGGGGTCACAGGGCCATCAAAGCTACAATTTATAATCCTCACTAGTCAAGGGGTCTGTACACAAAGTTTCAGCTTTCTAGGCCTCATGGTTCTGGAGAAGAAGATGAAAATAGGTTTTTAGGCTGTGGCCCCTGTGGCCCTTATTAGGGGTCACAGGGCCACCAAAGCTACAATTTATAATCTTCACTAGTCAAGGAGTATGTACACAAAGTTTTAGGTTTCTAGGCCTCATGGTTCTGGAGAAGAAGATGAAAATAGGTTTTTAGGACGTGGCCCCTGTGGCCCTTATTAGGGGTCACAGGGCCACCAAAGCAACAATATATAATCCTCACTAGTCAAGGGGTCTGTACACAAAGTTTTAGGTTTCTAGGCCTCATGGTTCTGGAGAAGAAGATGAAAATAGGTTTTTAGGTCGTGGCCCCTGTTGCCCTTATTAGGGGTCACAGGGCCATCAAAGCTACAATTTATAATCCTCACTAGTCAAGGGGTCTGTACACAAAGTTTCAGCTTTCTAGGCCTCCTGGTTCTGGAGAAGAAGATGAAAATAGGTTTTTAGGGAGTGGCCCCTGTGGCCCTTATTAGGGGTCACAGGGCCACCAAAGCTACAATATTTTATCCTCACTAGCCAAGGAGTATGTACACAAAGTTTGAGGTTTCTAGGCCTTATGGTTCTGGAGAAGAAGTCGAAATTCCACAAAGTTTACGGACGGACGGATGGACGGACGGACGGACGGATGGACGGACGGACGCCGGACACCATGCCATGCCATAAGCCCATCGGGCCTTACAGGCCAGATGAGCTAATAAAAGTTATCAGTTGCGACAACATTTTGTCGTGTTAATGCATTCCACGATCGTAGCTTTGATGATTGGCTTCATTTCACGATGTTTTTTTCTTTTGAGCGATACACTGTATTTTTTGTCAAATTGTCAAATCTTTAACAAATAAAATGCTTATCTCACAAACATGAAATTAAGTGTGAAATTATCATGTAAAAATCATATATATAATTATAAACAGGAAAGTCCTCCTGAATTTTGTTTCCACAAAAAATACCCCGCTCGAATGGTCCCTTTAAGTTGACAATTAATGCAAAACTGGTATGTAAGAGTTTCTTCAATGAAATCAGAAGGACAAGGAAACATAAAAATCGATTAGGAAAAAAAAAATGAAGGTAAATCACAGTTGTCATTTACAGAGATTGTCTTTTAAAAAACTAGTTGTTGATAACAGCAGTGAAGACACTTAGGACAACCATGTTTGTGCTTTTCTTTGACTTCATTTGCATATAGAATACGTTCTTATCCATTTATCATAGCATCATGAAATCTCAAGAAGCACAGTGACAACTACTTGAAATGTGTTACATGTATGCTTTTGCTTTTATTTATCTTCTTTGGTTGCGGAAACATGCGAGAGAAATGTTATCAGTTTTAGAAAAATTTAGCACTTTGAGGTGGTTTCTTTGATTTGTTTGTATATTAACACATGTAATTTTATTCAAGCTGCTTAAAATTATGCTGATCAGAGATTGGTTACAAATCTGTCAATGTGCTATTCAATGAATAAATATGAATAAAAAGAGTTACTTAAAAGATCATCAATGAACATTTAAACATACAAATTTTAACTAAAATTGTGACGAAACTTTATCATTGCTGGTATTAAGTTTAGGTTACCTGTAACTTGGCTATACCCTTTTTACCCTCATGTGATCATAACCATCAACACTGCATAATGTTTTAGAACCCACCCTCAGAAAATATTTGCATGTTTGAACTAAAAATTGTAACTTAAAGTGACACAGAGTATCTTTCTTAAAATTTTATTTGGTTTTGATAAGCTACAAAATATCTAATATGCTGATTGAAGTTCATATCTCATCACTGGACTTGCAAATATATCCATTTATGCATAATATCTCCAAAATGCTTGATTTTATGGAAAAATCAAGAAAACATCTCAAATATGTTTAATATTCAAAATTATGCATCCAATTAATCAACCTATTAATTACAATACCTAATAAACACTATCGAATCAAATATATCTTCCTGTCAGCTTAAGACAAGGTTTCAAAATTACGTTTGGCGAATTTGTGGGCGCCACTCGAGCAACATTGTCCGGTTTTCGATCAAAATCCCGACTTTGAATGGCTGTATTTTCGCTCTAATGTACTGATTGACCTTTAACTTGTTATTTTCAGTAACAGTTAGCGATTCCCGATGTAATAACATCGATTTCAAAATTTGACATATGTGATCCTATCAACATACTCTGTGTCTCTTTAACTTTTTGACCTTTACCTTCATTACAAGATCTGTTTTCGAATTCACTGAAATCAAGCTGGGTGACCATTCCCTTCAACACAATGTATCAGATGAACATAACAATTCATCACTTGGCACTAATTAGACAATTAGACAAATGTCACACTGTCTAATTACCTTCCACTTCTCAGCTCAAATTTCACTTTTATTAGGATAATTCAGTCACGGTCTCTGGACCAAATACTAGCCACTCAATGTAAAGTGATACTGTCAATTAGTTATGGTCTGGACAAGTGTTACCAACCTGACTCTAGCCTCACTGTGATTAGTCAGGGAGACAGTCAAATCAAAGTTAAATCAATCAAATAAAGTTGACAAGTCACAAGTATGGTCAATACTGGAAGTGTTCCTGGACTTGGAGGGTATTGGTTCTGGACTCAACCCAAAAAAGCACACGATAGTGTGATCCAAGGTATAACAATGTAATATTTGTTCACTTTCAAAATAGAATGCATCTCTCAAAATAATATAATATTATTATATATTATATATTATATATAATAATAATACAATAATATGCCAACAAGTGTACAACATCAAATAAGCAAAATACACAACTATGAAAGAGCAAAACTAAAAGATGCTTGGCTTGAATACAGGAGAGAAAGTTGTACAGGCTAGCTTGAACATGTTTTTGAAGATTATCTGTGTGAAATATATAGAACAACTCTCTGGAGAAAAATCACAAAGAAAATCTTTTACTTTTAAACCTTTGAAAAATTTCAAAATAGAAAATGTACATTTTTCTTGATATATTGAATACACGTATGTATTGGTTTGAATACCTTTTGAATACTGATCTGGAGTGCTAATATTGCTCCTAAATGGAACATATTTTTCTATTATCACCAAACAAAGAGCAAATCAATAGTGCTTACTTTTATACCCCTATTTCACTACGAGAGGAATTCTCACGAATCGCCACGATAGAGAAATATTTCACATTCGTGAACATTCGTAGACAATTCGTGATTTATTCTTGTGATTCGTAATGAATTCGTGATTGATTCGGCAATATTCTTACAATTCGTGGCATTCGTGAAAAAGATTTTGTTTGTCAAAAGATTTTCCCAAATCAACTACGAATTTTTTTATCGTAGTTGTCTCGTAAACTATTCGTAATTAATTCGGGTCATTCGTATCAAATTCGTAACGAGTTCTTGGAAATTCGTGGTTGATATTTTTGATGGTCTCTCCCCGAATTATTTACGAATCATATACGAAACAGTCACGAATTATCGTAATCTATTCCTACATCATTTGTGATATCGTATCATATTCGTGAAAATTCGTAGTATATTCGTAGTTGTTTCGTAGTTATATCGTACAATTCGTACATAATTCGTAAGCAATTCGTATTGGTTTCGTAGTGTTTTAGCATGAAAAGCTACGAATTTTCGTAAACGTTTCGTACAAGTGAAATTGCAGTTCACGAATGTTGCCGAATATTCACTAATTTTTACAATCACCTATTCGTGGCGATTCGTGAGAATTCCTCTCGTAGTGAAATAGGGGCATAAGAATCTTGTGGAAAGATAATCAAAAATGTATTGACTCCATTTTGAGCTTTAATAAGTAAGTTGTTGTTTAGCAAAGCTTGGACAATATTTCATGCAATGGGGACGTTTTAAGTTTGAGATTTGCCCGCAAACAAAATACTAGAAGAGGGCCACATTTACTGCATCATCTCTAACCCATCAGAGAGCAGAGTGTTCAGTGATGACAGAGTTGTCTCCCTTAGACCATTTGCCATATGTCAGAGCCATTTGATCCCTTCTCTAACAATTCTCATCTATAACAAACATCTGTCCTTGCATCTTCATAGAAAGACAATCAATCTGACAGAAAAGACAGCGTCCTGAACCAAAAAATATTCCCAATTTTCTCGCTTGAATGGTTTACAACAAATGAGATCAGACAGCTGTTAAGTGGAATTTGTTTTCTCGTCAAAATTGGTCACAGTCATGTGGTCTATTTGAAAAGTGACGGTTTAATTTCTACAAATTTTTGGAAATCATGAATAGCAGCTTGAAAAATCTGAAATTTGATTTAATGTTGACAATCCTTCAAAGGCATTTAAAATCACTAAATTAAGGTGAAGTGCCAGTCTATACAGTTTCAGAGTACACGATTTTATATATCACTTTTTCTAAATTCTTTGAACTTTATTCTGTACTTAGACATTCTACCAGATAACTTACCAAAATGTTATAACATTAATTAATTGATGTGTTATGTTTTTAATTATTGTTTTTAGAATTTAATATGGTACCAAGAGATGACTAATAAATAAGTAAACAAAATCTTCATGCAATTAGGCAGTGGAAATTCTGTTCGGAACACAAAGTTTCTCTTAGTTAGGGAATAAGATATAAATTTACCAACACAGTGATAATACCAAATAAATATTGAAGCTAAATTTTGTGTGAACAATGAAAAAAAAATTATCAATAATTGCATATTATAATAATAATCACACTTTCATTTTGATGTTGGTAGGGAGATCAACAATTCTGTAATTTGGCAGCATAACAAAGTAGCAGATATTTTCTCCAATTTTAACAATTTTTAAAAGTCTGTCTTTCTGAAAAATTTGACCCAACCGCTCTTGGCAGGTGCCGAAATCGGAATTATGTTTTTCGCAGCTAAACCATTTCTAACTTTACCAATAACCCTTGACTGCAATAAGGCCAAACTCGTTATATGAAAATAACTTGTGCAAACAGAAATTGACATGAGAGTGATTTGGAATTTTGAGAGAAATGATTCACTTCAGTCGGGATAAGTAAGTTCTGTCAATTCCACGACATATTTAAAACCAAAGCTTAATTTCGAATTTCACCTTTTTCATATGAGAAATATATTTTCTGATATTACGCCCTTGGAGACAAAGTACAACCCAATTTAGGTCTTCATATAAGTTTTAACATGACGTATCTCTCTACTGCAAATTAGAAGTTGGGGGTTTGTTAATAATTCCACATACAAAACGCTGTAAAAGCGATTGAAAAAGTTTATTTTTAAACCAGATGATAACCAACATCAAACGTTTTACTCTTATCAGTTCCTGATTCGTATCGTCAAACCCATTAAAACTTTCATGTTTGGTGTCTAAAATGACAATTGCATTTGTAGACCAATGCCTTTTCTCAGTCTGATTAAAATCGACTGTGATTCGAGGAAAAAATTGTAAAAATATTATCTCTAGCGGGGTTTGAACCTCACCCAGCACGGCTTTCCTCACATTCACAGTCTGAAGGCACCCCTATTGCCCGCATGTTCTGACACAAGCTCATCTAGCCAATCGAAAGGAGTGCAGTAACAGCTTTGGTATCCCTCAGGGGCAGGTAACTCCAGTGTACCATTCGTTATACATAATCGCCGCTAAACGCTATTTAAAAACGAGGATGTGATTGGATAGCTTATGACTGGGTCTGTCTGCGCTAAACTGGTTATAGCAACACGCGACCGAGACGGAGAGGATATCCCGAATGGTTCGAGCCCCGATAGAGACAATATTTTTTATATTTTATTCCTCAGAGTACGGTCGATTTTAATCAGAATGTGCCTTTTCTATGTTTGAAACCCTTTTATTGCATTAATGTAGCCTAATACAGACCGAGTGATTCCATGAAAAGCACTTGTTTTGAACATTTTGAAGTGAGAAATGTAATATCAAATTTAGGCCAAGGGCTAAAATTCAAAAATCAAAACTCCGTAATAAGTCCATGGGCTTAATAACGGCAGGGCTTAAATATGAGGATTCCTGGTATGTCAATTCGACTCATTCTGATTCATTTTATATTTTGTCAAACCATTTTTATTTTTTCTTGTTCAAAATTTGATAATTTTTTTTCAAAATATCATTGAATGAAAGCCTCCAATGTTTTATATATCATATGTACAATACATACAATATTTGTCATTACTGGGATAGTTTGATGAGCAATTTTTAAAACTTAGATAGCATACAGAAAGATTAATTATCAATGCCTCGATCTGATTTGGAAAAAGAAAAGGATAAAAATAATATTATTATATAATAATCATGTGCATATAATATCACAAATTCCATCCAATAGCATGCTCAAGGGGCTATTCACATTTTTTACCCTGAAGGAATTGTACTTTCATAGCAGTTACCAAACGTCAAGAGCAACCATGTAGCTGGGTGGATTGTGGATGAAGTGCCTAACCCAAAGACACAAGACAGGATAGCTGATCACTTCAACACCGTGCTTGTGTCCACAAGGATCATCCTGTCTCAAGGAAAGAATGTTACGCTAACTCCACTAATCTGTACCCTGGGCTCAGGAGCTAGATTCGCTTGAGCGGCCCAACTTGGGATGTAGCCAATCAAATCATTTTCTCGCCACCTTCTCCATAAAATTTCAACAAGAAAATGAGCTTCTGAGCCCAGGGAATGACAGAATGCTACAAGGATAGTAATAAGTGATCAAGAAATCTAAGAAGTATGTTTGCGAGTACCTAAAACAGAGCCCCCTTCATAATAGCAAGGTTAAATCATCAGTAATCAGAGACAATTTTTGACAAAATTTTAACTCTGATTTGCCAAAAGATCATGTCATGCGATTTGCCTCTTTTTTTTAAACAATTAACTCTCCATACAGTGATAAATTTACACCCAGAATCCTGCAGTAAGTACTCATAAAATTTGGAAAGGACCCATAAAAATGAATTTTATGAGTCAATGAATATGATGCAAAGAAACGTACATGATAAGTTTGTTAAACCAGAACAATGAACCTTTTATTTCCCCATTAAAACTTATATATTATTTAGTTACATCAAGAACAAAATTTAATTCAGGTCATAAATCAATCATAGCTCTTTGTAACATCAGACTGACTAGACGATGTAGTGCTCAACATTACTATCTCAGATATAGCGCAACAGCAAAGCAAGGCCCATGTCAGCATGATTGTCTACAGACTGACAGACTCAAAGAATATGATTTAATGTGAAATCAAAATCAAAAATGATGCACAGAATAGTCGGATGGTCATAAGTAACTTTCATAAATGAAACATTTTTTTACCCTCCACTGGTAATAAAAGATCACTAAATCAGTGATAAATCTACCTCAATGTCCTGCTACAAACACTTTAAACATTTAAACGGCCAGTTCGAGCAGGTTTTCACCGATTAGCTTAAACTGCTAACGAACTTATTTTTAGACACAACGCGTCATTTGTTTAGCAGTCTATAAATAGAACGAGAAATGTCCCTTCCCAAAATGCAATGTAGTGTGCAGGGGTGGGACCTATGTTTTCAGTGCCCATCAAAATTCGACAATGGCCCTTCGCTTTTTAAAAACAGTCACTACGTTAATATCATGGAATTTACATGGTTATATGTGTAAAAGGGTCATATCATCCTTAGAAGAATATTTGTTGTGTGAAGAACAGTAAAATCAGTTGCCTCTTGCAGTGACATGTCAACTCATGATTGTAAAGCAAATATTTAGAATGTTTATCCAGTTAAAATCCGTAAATTTATTTTAGATTTCAGGTTATTTAATTTTGGGGCAATTTCTCTCAAATAAATCCGCTTGACATTTCTCTCTTGTCTACTCGCATGCGAATTTCCGTCGAACTTTCGCGGTCGCCCTCGACTTCGCAGTTTGCACAACCTCACTCATAGTAAAACATTTTTATCTTCAGAAATATTTCTTAGTCACTTAATTCACATGAAGTTTTTATGTTCGGAAAAGTGCAAAACGTACTGTGTATAATTGGGAGAGCGGCAGCGCTGACGAATGTTTTTAAAATTCGAAAGCCAATGCGAATCAACTTCTTCTAAGTGTCATATTGATTGAGCCTAGCCATTTTAGGTGTCATATGTAGATTTCAATAAACAATCTGTCTGTCTGTGATATTTTCTTATGCAAACATTATTAACAAATCTCCTACAATATAAACATTCAAGTAACTATAACACCGACCAAACAATCAGATGACAATAATCCTAGTGGCCGCCATGATCAAGGCTTCGAGTTCGATCGGCTTTCCTCCGCCATTTTGAATTGTTAGCATTTCCAGAAAACAAATGTACTGTATCATGCTAAATCATTGAGTTAATCAAGAAAATATAATTGATTGATAGAAGAGGGACATGTTTACACGTGATTCATAATAAAAGTTATCAGTAAAGACAATGTTTTGTGGCAGGAAATGCCAGTAATGCATTTCACGCTCGTAGCTCCGATGATTGGCTTCATTTCCCGGTGTTTTTCTTTTTTTTGGGCGATACACTTTATTCTTTGTCAAATTGTTAAATCATGAACAACTGAAATGATAACCTCATGAACATATTTGAAATTAAGTGTGAATTAATCATGTAAAAATCGTATATATTAGTTAACAGGAAAGTCCTGAATTTCGTTTCCACAAAAAATAAACCGCTCGAAGTGCTTGTCAGTTGCTTTGATTATATTCGCTATTTTTTTGTTTTGAAGGGCGGATTAGAACTAATTACCAAACTTGACATAGTTATTAACATAAAAAATTGAAAACCAATCGAATATATAAAATTTGACGTGTCGTGTGCAAAAGGGAATTCCCTCCCGAATATTTGTGGAACAAAAAATACCTGCTCGAACTGGCCGTTTAAAAGGACGATATACAAAGTTGTTGGGTATGTGGAGAAATTTTATTTCATGGGCTACTATTTGCCTTCTTGTCGAGGTATTCGGAGGTACTAATTAAAATTTGACCGGACTACCAAGAGTTAGTGGAACCCAGGAGGTAGTAGATTTACCACATAACTGATGATAAAGACTCAATGAATCAATGACAATCGACATTAGCAATCGACAACGCGGCAGAATTTGTCTATTTTGTTTGTCAACAAATGGCCTGTGAAAACGGTTATGAATCACATATAACATTAACTTTAAGGACACAAACTCTGTCTATCATACGCCTACAATATATTCAAGATTTGTCAAAAGGTTACCTTTATCAGTAAGGTTATTTGATTTTCTTCTTTTTAAATGGCACACGCAATCACAGGCGTGTTTTTATTGACCGGAAGTGAAATATTAATCCCGGTTATAAAATCCGAGTTGGAGTAATGCAAATTTAGGATCTGCAAACGAACGAGGCATTGGCCTATTGAATTCGACTCAAATGGCAGGTTGCTCAAACGAAATGGTTGCAAGTAATGAAAAGACGATTTGTATCCAGAATTATTGTGTGTTTTTATCGTAAATATTCATAGTTATATACTTTCCTTTTGAGTGATTTTTCTCTCAGGACATTTGACGGTCATCGATGCTGTTCTTTTTATCCAAAGTTAAACATTTATCGATTGTGTTATATTTCGATTGATTACAAATAACTACTTATACTTGCATTTTGTTAACAGTATTTAAAGTAAGGTGTGCCTTATTTTATACCATAAGTTTTACCCCGTGAGATTTAATGAGATTTACTTTGGTTATTCATTATAGATAAGATATGAACTTGTACACGTGGGATCTGGTCAAATGGGCCGAAGGATGAAAAGGCCTATAAAAAAGTCAAAAGGGCCGAGTGAAAAAGTCAAAAGGGCCGAAGTAAATAGTCATAAAGGCCGAGGAAAAAGGGCCGAAATAATTATTTATATTCATATTCATCAACCTACATTTGATAGTTGTAATAAGTTTACTCAGTCAAGTGATTCCAATCAATTCCAAAATTAATCCTTGGCTTGTGCTATGTTTTTTAAATGATTGCATTTATGTTTTCATAACTAAGTAAGTATCTTTCTCTCAATGTGATGACAACAGAAATTGACAAAAACCAAAATAGTTCAACTAACAGAAATAGCAAGTTTAAGAGGAAACAAAATTGGTGGAATTTAACTTTCTGTAACCTTTGGAATGAGATGTGCATAGCAGAATAATCATGGTGTAAATGTACGACTATGAATTTTTTGTTGAAACATGAATATGTGTATAAACAGAAATTATTTGATACATAAAGGCAGTCAAAACAAGTACATTTACATTTTATACATGAAGACGTAAATTGGAAGATACGTGTGATTAAAGAAGAAGAAGAAGAAGAAAAATATTTTATTTAAGTGTCACACGCTGAAATATACATTAAAATACCATTGGGTATAAATCACATTTTTAAAACAGCGTCCGGCCATGTGGCCTACGAGACACAATATAACTTTAAAAATCTTTGTAAAAACATACAAGAACATACATACACATACATACAATTCCCTTACACACACAAGCGCACACCCATACAAACCCATTCAATCTTGATCCCAATGATATTTTGGAATTCTATTGGGCGTATATTTGGTGTAGGAGTGAGAGATGTAAACTTTTTAAAACTGAATTGTGTTATGTAATCATTGAGGTGACTCTACAATACGTAATTAGTTAAGAAAACATACAATCAATCATCTATTGCAATTCCTCATTCGTTAAGAAAACAATTAATAAAAGATGGAATCTAAATTTTTGCTATGTTATTTGTTGCAATTTTTTGGGTTCGGCCCTTATGACTTTGAACACGGCCCATTTGACTAAATGGCTCGGCCCTTTTGACTTCACCTCGGCCCTTTTGACTTTTTCCTTCGTCCTTTTTGACTAAGCAGTTCTCGGCCCTTTTGACTACAACCCCACGTTAGTAGGTGCTTATGAAAGTTGGGGTAAAATTTAAATTAACACTATTTATATTTGCCAGTAAAATAAAGTGATATCTGATTACATTATACATTACTTTAATGTGTATGTATTAGAAAAACGTCGTTCGTTTCAAATGTAGAATAGATAAAAATATATTCATTTCATATATTTACATGATTTGTTTTGTTAAAAATGATTTTTGCAAATAATTCCGCTTTCGTTAAATAAAAAATAGGCTCTTTTACTGAAAACTTGTACGAAATATCAAAAGGCGATAGAATTCAATCATTTGGAAACCCTTAAGTTTATTTGTTTGTATAATAAAGTATTATACTATTACATATCATGAGAAATATGACTGATCTAATACAGACATAAAAGAACGGTATTATATCCTGAATGCAACAGCATAAAGTTGCAAGTTGGGTTTTCCGGATTTTATAAATTACTTCCGGTATGGGAAACTTGGAAGTTTCACGTTCCAACTTTATCAATGATTCCGCATCCTGATAATAATGTTTCCAAATGCTAGCAGAGTAAAGCTTTCATTAAAGACGTAAGCTATCGTGAAATAAATTGTCATTATTTACGGTTTTAATCGCTGTTATTGTCACACTTCGTGGCGCTGTTATCACGGATTTTTGCACACATCCCTGAAGACAAACTTCGGGCAGTGTGTAAAACATCAATTTATACTTGACGCAGTTTCAAACGCAATAGTGTCAATGTTGGTGTTTAGATTACCACATTGTTGTTTAATTGTCTGCTTCAACCGACCGAAATGACAGCAGGTGAGACTTTTAATTTGTCTTTTATTGGACACAAACTTTTTGAAATGTGAAAGTGATTCACGATACGTTTAGTCTGAATCACGAATGTCCTTGGGATAATTGCACCTGGGGAGAATCTGATAGGGTAATGCAAAGACGTTCTATGTGTTTGTGTTGATTTGTTATGGTGCACATTTGTCATTGCTGAAATACTTTGCAACAGTTAAGAGAAGTTAAATATATAAATATAATTAGAAAGCCTTGTTTAACACGAAAGATACACTGTTATTCAAATGAATACTTAGTATCTAGGAAAGTATCGACCATATGTGACATTGATAAGTAGAACATGTGAAAATAAACTTGTAACATGGAATGTACAATATGATTTATTGTATTTTTTACTCAACATACAATGATATAAAGTATCAACATCAAATTATTCAGGAACTAATTTAATAAATTTGTAGGCCTACATGCAAAGTATATCCCATTAAAAAAATTGATAGAAATATAAAAATGAAGTTTTGATACATTATACTGTTTGTGAAATGAACACTCTCATTTAAGTCTAATTAAATAACTAAATTATTATAAAAAATAATTGTTTAAATTTGGAATTGTTGTCCAATTAACTTTTGACTTGGCTGTGGTCAGGTTTGCTGATAGACTACCTGACGTGTGGGGGATGTGGCAAGGAGTACCCTCTCAAAGACATCACCAACTTCATAGACCACAAGAAGATAGACTGTCAAGATGCCAGCACTGCAAGACAAGCTGAAAACAGTAAGTTTCTCTGCAAAGTACATTCTGGTGTCAGTGTATTGATTCTATTGAACACTATAATCATTGCTGTCAGTGGCCAGAGTTTAAGGGAAAAGTCAGCGACTGAGCTTTTCAAGGATTGATTTGAGATAAGCTATCTTCTGTTAAATCTTAGCATCATTATGATTAAGATAAGTTGTGCTAAAGGAAGTCATGTTCACAATAAAAGACAATTGAGAGCAAATATGATTAAATGCTAAAATATTGTTTGATATCTATCAGATAATAAGGAAGAGGAATCCCTGTTCAGAAAGGGCTTTTGCCGCTTAATCCATGAATAACATGAATAAAGAAGTTGTCATCCATATAATCCTCTTCTAATTAATTCTCTTCTAAAATGCCTCTCAAAGTACCGTAGTTATGAGATAATTAATTAATAATTGTGACAAATCAATGCATATTATTTAGTATCTACTTTAAAAATACTGATTAGTTTCAAAGCCAATGGCAATATCACTCTCCGTTGTTTATATTGTTTATCTAGAGAGTCCAATTGTATAATTGGTAAAAAAATTATTAATATTTTACTTGATTTGTATACTCAGGTCCGACTCGTGCTCATGAAGATTCACCTGTATCACCGTTTGAATCATGGGAGATAACTCAGATAGGTGAGAATCTGAGTTTTTGAAAATATTTATGACAATAATTTAACCCAGCCTTTGTTAAACAGTTTAAGGAGATAAAAGAGATTTTGCAACCTCATGCAGGCACTGGCATTCATATACAGTAGAACACGGATATAACGAACCCCAAGGGACTAAAGAATTTAGTTCGCTATATCCGGTGTTCGCTATACACATATAATTTTAATGATATAATAAAGGGACGGGACTTGAAAATTTGTTCACTATATCCGATTGTTCGTTATATTCGAGTTCGCTATATCCGTGTTCTACTGTACTATGAATGGAAAGGGATAATGGGTGAAATTTTGCTTATATCAAAACTTAAAATTTGTCTCTGTCATCTTAAAAAAATGTCTATGTAATTCTGTCTACTTAAGCCAAGTTTCTACCTTGTAGGCCCCAACGAGACTGTGCTGTCTTGTTTCTCGTGTTCCCAAGACTTCGTGACGGCGAGAGGTCTCCTGCACCATGTACAGCTCTCCCACAATCTCAAGATCTTCTTTCAGCGAGACTCATTCCCCAAACAACCCAACCCTTCAGCTCCTGAAGTCCAGACTATTCAGGAAGAAAGCCCAACAGAGACGGAAGAAACAGGAATGGGCAGAACAACAGTGGAGATAAACCAAAAGGATGGAACGGTCAAAACCAATCTGTCAAAATCATGTGCGGAGCTGGCTGCGGCAGGTGGAACAACTATCTGCTGTAATAGCAAAGAGTGCTGTGTGACCATCATACCTGGAACCCATGAACGACCCAAGAAATGCTGTAGTGCCATCGTACCGAAGAAGCGGAAGCTTCACATGGAGAAACACATGAGTTGTGAAGGGGGTAATTATGAGGGGGAGGGGGAGGAGGAGGAGAGGAAGGGGGGTGAGGATCAGGAGGAGGAGGAGATGGAAGAGGAGGAGAAAGAGAACCAGGAAGAAGATGAACAGGAAGACGCAACAAGCAATGATGCAATCTACATCGATTTCAGACCTCACGGTCAAAGAAGCGAGATGGCCTCTCCTAAGAAGGGAGGTAATTCATGGGGAACACTTGAGGTGAGGCAGGGAAGATCAGATGAAACTGACAACCCTGATCAAGCTGAAAATCTCAAACCTGACAAACCTGTATTCATGAAACCTGGAATGACATTTTCAATTCCCGTGTCTTATGCCTACCCACCTAAATCAGACAGCCAGACAAGTCAATCTCAAGTCGGACATCCTACTCCAGTTTTGTACAGTCTGCCTCAACAAGCGACCTTCTCGGTCGGAACTTCCAACATCATGACCATCTCGTCCAACACCAGTCCGTATATGGTAGGCTCAAGACAAAACATAGCTAAGATACTGAGGATGAAGGAACAAGATGGAGACTCGCATTCCCTCGATGCATCAGAAGAAGGATCACGTGAAGGTGACGGCGATGACGAGAGATTGATGATTGATATTGACAGCGACCAGATGGAGGACGAGCTTGGTATGGACAGCGACTCCGCAGACAAGAGTGGCGGGAAGAAGAGACGATACCCGACGTCAAAACCTTTCAAGTGTGACCAGTGTCAGCAGGCCTTCAACCAGCGAATACACCTCAAGAAACACATGAGCAAACATACAGGTGAGCTGTCTGGATTCATCCCTCGTTTCAGTTTAGAGTCCTTTGATTGTGGTTGATTGATCGAAAGGCATACTTTTGAAAATTCTAATTTTCCTGTTTGATGCAAGAATCATAATCAACTGTTCTCATTAGGGTTTTCAGTATCTGTAGTAGCAATAATTGAGACAAACACACAGAAGATAACTTCTTTATTATCATTGGGACATGCTATACAGATTCTTGTTGTCTTCCCTTGATAGCATCACACGCGTCTGTGTCAAAAACGTTCGACATTCATCGTTGCTGTCTATACTATTTTCAACTGCATTTATCATTTTAGAGACACTTAAAAACTGATGACTTGTTGACTCATCATTTCATCATATTCATGCTTTAAACTGTATCTTTTTCAGCATGAACTTGGTCTAAGATGCAGCTCTGCTATCCTTACAGAGACATTTAAAAACTGATGACCTTTTGATTGCAGGAGTGAAGCCCTTCAAGTGTGAACAGTGTGATTACTCCACCGTGGAACGCAGTCATCTCAAGGTGCATATCCGCATACACACTGGTACGTAGTTGTGCTTACACCCCTTAGGAAATTATATTGTTTGCTTCAAATGAAGGCTTTTTTCCATAGTGACCTTATCTCAGGATGCCCAATGTTTGGTTATGGAGATAGTTGGCCTACACATAGACTTGTAGAAATTAAAATGGCTGTAAAACTAAGAAATGGAAGTTTATGAACTATGATGGTGGTATTTGAACTTTTTGTCAAGTAGCGCCACCACCATCTGAGTATTCATGACAGCTTGTATTCTGTTGTGTAATGTCTTAATTATGATATGTATGCAATCTACTAAACCCACCCTCCTCCCAAGCATGACACTTGCTGTCAATCACAAGCTATGCACATTTTCCTGGTGAGTTTTCTTGTCCTTTCAGACATGAAGTCATATGAATTAATCCTGTTCATTTTATCAAATATATCATTTACCAAGTCCTGAAATAGCAAAAGTTTCAGATGTATTAAAAGCTGATGAATGTTTAAAGGGAAGCTTATCAATGAGGAACTTAGGTTAATACTTTGATAAGTTGCAGAGTGGGACTCCCTCAATAATGTTCTCATCTTGTTTTCATTTAATTTATTCCTTTTTGTTATATTGAAAGCGGACTGAGTCCAATTATGGAGATTTTTTGTGCTATACAAGAACTATTCATTATTAAAGAGACACAGAGTATGTTGATAGGATTACATAGGTATGTAGAATTTCGAAATTGATGAACAACTAACTGTTACTGAAAATAACAAATTAAAGTTCAATCAGTACATTAGAGCGAAAATTGGCCATTCACAGTCGAGATTTTGATCGAAAACCGGACAATGTGGCTCGAGTGGTGCGCTCAAATTTGCCAAAAGAATTTTGAAACCTTGTCATAAGCTGACAGGAAGATATTTTCAATTCGATAGTGTTTATTAGGTATTGTAACTAATAGATAGATTATTTGGATGCATAATTTCGAATATTAAATGTGTTTTGAGGTGTTTTCTTGATTTTTCCATAAAATCAACCTTTTAGAGATATTATGCATAAATGGATATATTTGCAAGTCCAGTGATGAGATATGAACTTCAATCAGCATATTCAATATTTTGTAGCTTATCAAAGCCAAATAAAATTTTAAGAGAGATACTCTGTGTCACTTGAATACCCCATTTATTATTTCTCCAGGTGAGAAGCCCTTCAAATGCACATATTGTGAATATGCAACAGCGCAGAACAGCACTTTAAAGATTCACCAGAAGAGACATCACAGTGGCAAGATGTTTGAGTGCCAAATGTGCAACAAAAAGTTTCAGAAGAAAGCTCTACTGCAACTTCATCTCAATGAACACGTCAAGACCAGCAGTAATGCTGAGACAATCTGGCATCTTTTAGAAGGAGAGGAAGCAGACGGCTTGAGGAGGAGTGCCCAGTTGGATCCAGCCAATCAGCTTCAAGGAAATGTGCCTCTAATGTTATTAGCCAATCAAAAGACAGTTTCAGATCAGAACTTTTCTTCCTCACAAACAGAAGAGCAGGGGCAGGTTGATAAAGAATCTTTTACTTCCAAATCATGACAGCATCAAAAGGTTGATATATACAATCTCATCATATTTTATGTTGCAAATTCACTGTGTTCTTTGGTTTGTACATGTTTACAATAAAATTATACCGGCATGGCTTATATTTAAATAATACAACAATTGAAAAGTACTTGGTCTCTTATGATGATTTAAATAATTTAATTTTAACAAGTTATTTAAGAAAAACAAGACTTCTAAAGTGAAATCCTATATTTTCTTACATAGCCTATTTTGGGGAAGATTTTCGTAAATGTTATTTAAAACTATCAAAAAATTTATCATTCTTATGCATAGTATGAATACCTATGTCATTAGCTTTTAATCTGAGTTTGAGATAGTGTATCAATATATATGCAAACTTAGTTGAAGCAATTAGCAGTAGTGTTTAAGGTTTTTACAGAAAGTTAATGTCTTAGATCTGACAGATTGATGTACCTTTATATCAAGGTAACTGGCAGCTAATACCGTGGCTCTTGGGCCAGTTGACTAGGAACACTATGAATTTGAGATTCCATGCCTTCAAACGTTATTATCAGCTTGTTATTCAAGGTCATTATTTTATTCCAGAACATGTCTTTCAATGTTGGTTCAATAAACCATTGTTATGATGAATGAAATTTTTGTTTTTACTTTTTTATCTTGCAAAAGTTGGCAATGATTGATAGGTCTTCAACGGGTCCAAAAAATTGGACTGGAGTACTTGAGGGGTCAGACTCGAACTAAAACCCGAGTACCTAAAATTTATCTTTACCGAAGAAATCATGTAATTATTATTCAGCCTATATGTATTCAACTTATATTTCGATTTCTATAAATGATCATATAGCATATTTTGATATCACTGTCTTGAAATGGTAAAATTGTTACCGGTCTTCACATGTTACAGGCAGACTGACTGAAATAATTTATTTACGTCAACTAAAGTCCAGCTAGACCCAACAAGGGCTCAATTACCTGGGGAAGCCCTTATTGTTGGCTAGTTTAAGCCTCGATGCATATTCTGTATGAATGTATGTATGAAGTTTGGTGAAATGCAGGAAGTTGTAATTATCCAGTGTAGGAGACTCATGCAAGTTATGTTGGAATAATAGAAGCGATAAGCTTATAGCAAGAATTTTAGTCCTTGTAGTCTTGAACAGTGTTTGAAATAAGCATAGGCCCATAGCCCAAATGCTGACAGTTACTTCGATAGATCCAAACTTTTGAACATGTACTGTGCCTTATTTCATATTCCAAGCAGAACATTCATTAATTTCACTTAACTTATAACAGTGTTGTATAATAAAACATACCGCTGCAAGAATATATTTAATTTTAGAACGAATGAAATCATTTACTGATAAAGTGCTGAAACCGGAAGTTACCGCCGGCAAATTGCTGGCAGTCCAATCAAAACCGAAAGTTATTACCGGAAGTCCCATCGGACCGCCGCCAGAACCTTTAAAGAGGGGCTGCATAACCTTTTTTTAATATATTTTTCAAAAGATATTGGTCAAATAACTATATAACATAAATATTAGGCCAAAACAGCAACGATACACAGTTTCTCAATGAAGCTACAGCTAAGTAAACATTGCGTAACAAGGCGTCTGCTTGTCGCCGTCCAGCGACAAACCAAAACAAGGCTGAGAGGCCACGGGCAGGGGATACCGGAAGTGACGTGGCAGTAGGCGAAGCGTTTGTCTGCTTATATGGAAAATGATAGGCGAAATCCGCAGTACTGCCTTTTCAAAGCGATTAACAGTATGTGATATCATTGTGTTGCTGTCAACTGTCCTAGAATATCTCCTGATGAAGTCTCCGTAGACAAATTCCCATCATATTGATGGTTTCACGCCAAATTGACCCGCTGTGTTAGGTCAAACAGAGCAATGTGACAATCTACATCGAACTCACGTGTTCCGATCACTACACCGATTTTCTGCTTCGAACTCGCATTTTCACTGAATGAACAGTTTGGCATGCAGAGAAAAGGGAGATTAGTAAAATATAAAACATTGCACAAAGTTTTGGGTTGATTTATGGTAATAATCCGAATATACAATGCTCACATTTAGATTTGAACGTTGTGTAAAAAGGTTGAATAAACAATGACATTGGTCTGCAGGTGTTACTTACTTTCTTTAGATCAGATACTCACTTATTACACAATTACTTTACTGTCTATCGTATTTCCTGTCTGTTTCCTAATTAGATGATATCAACTGATGACTATAGCAGGTAGGTTATATAATGCACAATCATCAACACCTGGCTATTTTATGACATCAGCTAAGTAGGTAACATCAAATAGCAATTGTATTCCTTAACATCCCTTTTTTCTCCGATTGGTAAATTATAACCTTTTAACCTGAAATTAGGAATACCGTTTTTGCTCTATCTGATAATTATTTTGGATAAGGTTCATTTAATAAATCTTCATTCTGTTTGGCCATGTATCGGGAATTGTTGTGGAAAATATCTCCTCTATGTACAAGAGTGAAAACATTAAGATTTTCAGTGAAATGCCCTATTAAAATAATGTTTTAAACAAGACATTAGTCATCATCCAATACATGTCTTTCATCGAGAATTGTAACTTGTCCATCACTAAATGAAATAACTAAGAAAAAAGTATATTTTTTTTATCCTGTTACAAAATGAAGTCAAAGGCATTTCTAATAACATGGTTTAAATGAAAAAAAAAATAGTATTATATAATTACCTCCTTTCTGCTGTGCTACTAAAGTAATATTCAATAACAACCAACATCTGTGCACGAAGATAAAACAGTTCACACGGGAGCAATTGTTTACATATACATCCGGGTTCTCACGTGCAGTCTTATGACAACATTGCGCAAAGCAAGATCATCTACATGCTATAGCATTATGCGCACAACTTCGTTTTTAATCAGGGTCTTACGTTTTCATCAATACAAATTGCCAGTTGAATAATAAACTACCGATTTATTGAAGGTTTAAATGTTTGGATGTTTTTTAGGGTGTTTAATCGACGGTTAAACATCGAGCTGTACTGTTAGCTTGTGTTGTTTTACATAACGAGGGCACACAAGGGGGTATCACATCGCCTACTAACACGTCACGAGGCAGTCACGCTTCAGTGCGTTTTATTCTGTTCGCCGGCCTAATTAGGCGGTGTTCTTTATACAGTCGTAATTAAGCCGTTTCTAGGTCGATTTCAGAAATTTAAAGTTGAGTCCATGTGAAATTGTTATCACTATTTCATGAATCCCGAAAGTTGCCATATAGCATTTCAGTCCCTCTTTAAGTCACGTGACCTACCAAAAGAGACACAGAATCATTGCTTCTTCAGTCTGACGAGTCCAGATCAATGGACGAAACTAGTAACTCTAAGCAATAAGCACTCCTTAGGCGTTGTAAGGCCAATCCTGTCTTGCTTATATATTATTCCCCTGCCTTCTACATCCAAGACGTCTACTGGAATTACGCCGGCCCTTTCCTGCGCTTGTTTTGCTAGCGTCATTGAGGTGGAGCCACTAAATTCAAACACTTTGGTACCTTAACTGCCAGCACCAATCAGACCAAATCGGTCCAACTTGCCAAGATTATATGGCCCTAAAGATCGTGAGCTGAAACTACCCACCACGTTTTATTTTCAGTACTGATAAAGAATGACGACAGTTTCAGTTTTTATATGTGGGGTTCGGTATTGACAAGCATTTTTTAAATGCTTATTTCAAACACTGCTCACATGCACTCAGATTATAAAACATTTTATGCTACAATGTCAAGAGATCCAAAACTGCCCTTAGTACTGTTGTTCTAAGCTGAATCAAACAAAATACAACAAGAAGAAACACAGGTCACAATTTATTGAGTAAGTGATTCAATGGACTATTATATCCTGCCCCTTAGAGAAAAGGCTTTAATGCCACTTCATGATATGTATTAGTGAGAATCCAAGAAGATTAGAATTCAAATATGATAAATCTAATGCAAATGATAAATTACACAATAAACACTACATTACACCAACAAAGCTTAAACTGAAAAATTCACAGGCTAAGTAATATATCGATTGAGCAACTCAAATTGTAAGGTCAAAATCTTGCATATATATTGTCAACAAATTCACAGCCACACAAGTCCAAAGTTTACACTGTCTTTATTTGAAAGAAGTGTTTCATTAAAATTATGTTCGAACTACTACCAATTTTAATAAATATGAACTGAAATAATTTTGGAGCAAGTTTACAAGGTCTTAATTTTTTAACAAACAAGACATAATGCTGTTCTTTGTCAACCAGCCTTGGCATTGTTTAGAATGAAACAATATGGTTGCCATGAAAGCATATCAAACTTTCAGAATCAGGAAGTATTTCCCTAAATTTAATTTAGAAATAAAGCCATTGACTCTGTAGCTCATCAGGCTTTACATTTGATTTTGCTTTAGGGTTAGGCCAATGTGGTTACCCACTTAGTAGGGGCCACAGGGTCATCAATTTATCATCCTCACTAGCCAAGGAGTCTATACACAAAGTTTCAGCCCCAAATTTAATTTAAAAATCAAAAGGTTCACAAGATAAATAAGAAATTTACATAATATGAAAATCTAGTCTATGTCCATGACTGATTTATCAAAGATCAAACAGGAAATTGCTTCCGTACCCAAAGTTTAACATTCGCTATCCTTATCTGAAAGGTCTCTTCCTACGATTCACATGTCAAGCAGCAATGTAATATCACTGACCCATGAACATTTCAGGCCTTTGTGAAGTATTTTATTGAAAAACAGAATGAACTACTGATGAAAGAGTTTATTCCATGAACTGATTCCGGGGCATAAAAATTAAAAAGCAAAATTTACTACAGAAAAAAGAAAAAATTATCAAAAGCATGGTACATGTATGAACTGACACACGTGTCCCATATAAGGCCTAGAAAAAAAAACCATTTGTTTCTGGTTTCCATCCGCGTCAGTTTCAAACACCCGCATCGTGCCTTTTTTTTCAAGATGTTGACAAAGAAAAACATTTGAAATTAAGTCCCCTGGCCTAGAAAAAACATTTAAACAGGGTCTCTTAAAATGATACCCGTTTCTGTTCATGAGTGTCTTCAAAAACACAGCGGTAAAGTGATTCAAAGGTTACATGCTCGTTTTTCTCTAAATGTTTAACAATAAAAAATAGTTTGAAAATAAACACTAAATCTGCATCATCGCATCATTTTTGCCTTAATGTACAGGCCAGAAACATTTTAAAACAAATTGTAGGCCTTATGTTGTGTGATAAGAGCCTTATGTTGAGAGGTTGCGATAAGATTTCAAAGCTGTGTCACAGTTACACATACAGCTGATAAAGTGTACCATGTCTGATTGTAGGCGTAATATCACTTATTGACCTTCACATTTCACTGCCTGGCTTCACTGCTGACTTCACATGTGGAAACCTACTTCTTTATCGTAGTCTTATAACTGTAACAGAACATTTTAATTCATGGTAGGGGCTGTGAATGTGTACAACCTGGCCCTGAATGTCAGAATCAGGCAATGATTCAATTTCTATAAGAAACGTACTTTTACATATTTAGTCAATGACGTGACATATCTGACGTGTGGTTAACAGATACGTGGATATTTTCTGTGAATGTGAATGATACTAAGTGACAATGCATTTGTTCTGGTCATTGTTACTTTCACATTTTTAAATCCTAAATAAGAATTATTTAGCATATTTCTACCTAAAATCAGTGTTTAAAATATAGCATGTCCGCCAGTCCTTGACTGGCTACTTTTTGCCAGGACTGGTTACTTTTTGGTCAGGACTGGTAACTTTTCAAACATTTTCCCCTAAGGAATTGACCAATTAATTTTGAGGACAGGCTAGGTTTCCAATCTATTTTATACACTGCTAAAATATAATTAGTTTAAATTAAATTCCTAAACATTATTAACAACTTAAGATATCTTACAGTCAGTTAAACATCCTAATATAAAAAAGAAAATCTGAGGGATCTGGCACGCAGGGGGTTCGACAATAGATAACATCACCAATAATGATAAATACATGGGACAATAAGGTACGACTGTTGTTTAAATATCAAGGTTATACATACATTGTGGCTTAATGTTGGACTTATATTCTAAGCCATCTGGAATAACATACTATTAATATATTTCAAAATAAAACTTCAACAAAATATATTTACCAGAAATAAAAGTAAAATTGATTAATAACTTACTTCAAGCAATAAAATCTAGAACTATCCAGTTACAGGATGAAAGTGTCAAAGATTTTTATTTCTATAATTGAAAACTTGAGAAAGAAATAATTTTCTCAGTGAAGGCCACATCTTTAAAAAGAACAGTTGATTCGAATTTGGAAAAAAGCTTTTTAAATCAGTACATTTTAATAAGACTATCACAGTATAATCATATCTCAAACCATAGATCATAAAACCCTTTTGAAAAGTAGGTCTCGATCTGTAGTAAAATGGCAAATTCTCCTTTCTCATATTAATTGACTCCTTTCTTTTATCCGACTCCTTTCTTATATTTGACTCCTTTCTTATATTTGATAAAATCAGTTATTTTTCTTCAGCAACTGAATGTAATTCTTTCCTCCAATGAAAAGCCATGTCATCATGACTAGCATTATTATCTGCTTTGGTAATGCTGAGTAATTTCATCTTCCACGAACTAGTGATATTCATGATTATATAGGAAGAGTTCTATGGAAATATCCATCTTAGCTGTTAATTTTTGTAGGGTTTTTTAATGTCCCAAAATTAACACAATCATATATTTTTGGGCTGGGTACTTTTCAGACCAATTTTATGCACTATTCATGATAAAGATTTACCAGCTAGCTAGACTTATAGGCGTGATGACTTGATATTATGGATTCAATACAATTTTGTTTATTTCCACTGTGAATTCAGAGATTTTAATGTTTAAATGTCAACACTTCAAAGTAAAAATGTCATGCACATTTTGTAAAAAGGTGTAAATTTTCTGGGACCTTTTCCATATAACTTACTAATATACTAAAAAAAAAAGATAGTCAGCAAATGCTACCAAACTAAATAAATGTTACGAAAAACTGGAAGATAAGAAAAAAAAAAAAAAAAAAAAAATCATTTCAAATGGAAGGATTAATGATAAAATAACAATAACAATCACACAAATTCAGAATATATATTATGATTACAAAGCATACTGTCAACACTTAAAAATGGAATGAATCATAAATCGAATGTATATTAGTATCATGTTTTAACATATCATATAAACAGTATTATCAACTGTCAAAGAATCAAGGCAAAACATATTACTATGTGAATGAGGACATGATATGTATATGACTTATTGATTATATATATATGCTTAACATGGCAGTAACAGCCAGTATACATTATGTAAAACTCTGTTATATACACTTTTATGTACATGAAATTCTTCATCCAAATCAACAATCTCAAGACTTTTAAAACAAAAAGACAATCTGTCTGAGACACAACAAATACAAATCAAACTACTCTATGCTCTGCAGAACTTAAAGAAAAGAATACTAGCAAATTGCTAAAATGGATTCAGACAAATATATACCAAAAATCTAAAAAACACATTCGTTTATCTTTCAAAAAATTAATTTATCTTTTGAAAAAAGCAGGAATGATTTATAAGAAATTTGAAATATAAGGATAGTTTTAGATTCGCTGCTTCGCTGTAAATAATAATGTTCAATATATATTTTAAAACCAAACTTTTGCAATGTGCTTTTGGTGGAATATTACATTATCTAATAACTTGGTTGATTATGTAAAAATGAAGTTATAATATAAACACATAAATATTGTTGTAAGTAAAATCTGTACAGTACAAAACAAACCAGATCACACATGTAAATCATGTTGTCATTGGCATTGGTGACCATGAATTTATTCGATAATGAATAGGAATGAGGTAAACTTTGAACCTTGAAAAGAATGACATACTTTTAGCTTTGAGAACATCTTGTTACATTGCTTAAAGAAATCTTTTTGAAAAATAAAAAATCTTGCTTGATGATTCAATTGTCCTATCATTTTTTTTGCGAAACTTGAGTTTGAACAAGGACAAAGTTAATTCAATAAATATTTTCCTTGGAGAAGCTGTAGAAATTAACAGTTTGACTTTGAAAGTTTATTCAAGTAATTGAAATATTATTTAACACAGCTTATTTTAATTTCTTTTACAGATTCAATAAACCACAAATGAATCAAAGTAGAAAACATCTATGAACATGCACAAAACACAGTAATTATCAAAGGGAGGTAACTCTAGCATGATTATTGGAAGTGGCCACTAATAAATATATTTACAACTTTGCTAAAGCATCATCTATACAAATGCAAACTGTTTTGTCAGATAAAAGATTTAACACAAAAAGCAAAAGAAAACTTTAACACAGAATAAGTCTACAAAACCTTGTGACACATGTACACATTAAATGAGATCAGTTATTTACACAAATTCAGAAAATCTAATTAAAATAAATTGTGGGTGACAAAAACTTACCGGTAACTTAAGTTGATAGGGAAAAATGGTAACTCAAGATAAAGCTTCCAAAAATCATATCTTATTTCTGATTACAAAAATGTCACATTTAAAAAGATAAACACAATCAACTTTTAATGTTACTTTTTATCAGCATTACCTAATAAATGACCCAAACAAATTCTACTGATACAATATTGTCCATGACACTTTTGTAATTTCATTTCTAAGAATTCAAAATTCACTTAAAAGATTTTATTACCCATATGGTTGAAAATAACTAGTGACATATTTTCAATATGAGCACTAGTGCACATATGACTTTTGCCTAGCAAACTAGTGCAAATTTGTGTATAACCCTCGCTCTTGCTTGGGTAATACAAAAATTAACACTCGTTTCGTTAAAGTCATATGACACACTTCCTCGGGTAATAATCTCTATATATTCACTGAGAACTAAGAACATTTTTTGAGTAAAATGCTATTTTTTCAGTCTTCATTGTTGAGTGATTTCCCCTACATCAAGGTAGTTCCGGTGGTAATCAGGAAGTGAAATTGATTACAATGTCAAAACAAACATAAAATGTTTTTAATTGGATATGGAACATGATTTGAAAAATTACTTTGATCCTTATTAAGTCAGACAGAAGATATCTATGGACAACATTTGTTTGGCAAGTATGAAATGCAACAGAATAATACCCCAAAAATATTGCACAAGGTTGAAAAAGACTTTCAAGGTCACAATTCTCATCAAATTTCAAAACTACATAATCATTTGCTCTAAATCACTTAAATAGTCACATCTAGTCTATGCATATACTAGACGATCAAATACAAGGCTGGATTCATGTAAACAGCAATGTTAGTGTTTTGAACCTTTTTCTATGGAAGTATGAGTAAATGGGAATGAGAAACATGTACATATTATCAGTACCCAAGTTCAACACATTCAAGGATTGGTTTTAAATAGAGGCTGGCTTTCACACATTGCCGTATATCACGTGTTGTACACTTTTCTCAAGGGTAGTAAATTAAGGCTACTTTTTGCTAGGACTGGTTCCTTTTTGGTCATGACTGGTAACTTTTCAATTTTTTTCTTTATTTTCCCCTTAGGAATTGACCAATTAATTTTCAGGACAGGCTAGGTTTCAAATCTATTTTATACACTGATAACATTTTCTTTATTCCTTATATGCGACATATCAACAAAGATTCTTGTGTTGTTTGCAAGCAGATGACAGAAGATTGTATGTTGAAACGTCATGAATAAAGAAGTTGACATCCATATATGTCTCCTAATTATTATCATTCCAACTTCCAAAATGCCTCTTGAAGAAGCCTTTGTAGTGTCATCTAATGCAGTTCTACCATGTAATAATTGCAAGTACATTTCTCATCCTACATCTTTCACTTTAACTAACACTGATTTCATATAATTTCAGTCCTGGTCTGTTCTTGACGATGGATTGACTTCACATGCACAAAAATGGCATCACTCCAAAACATTCTTTTTAAAATATGTGTGACATAACCACCATACATATTGCAATAAAATCATCTAATTCTGTTGATTTGGGAGTGAAAATAATTTTTTAGTTACGGCAGACCCAAGAACTTGAACCCTGTTTGTCTTGAAATGTAGATTTTGAAGTGAAATAAAAATCCTGTTAACAAATTGCACTTTTCTGGTACTAAGATCAGAAATGCAGTAAGATGACTGATCAGTTTAATCTGGTTTCAATGAGATTGTGATTGAGATTGGCATCTACCGGTACCTCAAATGACAAACTTATGGTGGATAGTCATGACTATGCTTGAGTGAAGTTGAATCTCATATTTATGAATACATACCAAGTGGAAAATTTCACTTTAGTTTCTCAATGCATGAACATGCACTTTCAAACCAATGTTCAGATTTTTGTTAACTAAGTAAAAAGATCTTGAGATGTAAAAAAACAACTTTGAACAGCTGATATTTAAAGCATGTCATGAAGGGTTTGATATTCATGATCAACCAAAATCCTTGTGATAAATGACATATGAATTTTCACTTTGAATATAGTTTTACTCTAGTCAAAACATACTCTTTCCCTATTTTGTTTATTGCTTTCGCCTCATAATTTATTAATGGTCTAGCTCACTAATCAAATGAATTTATCTCCCAATATAGTCAGCGGTACTAATTACAAAAATAGAAGTAATCCTCTTAAATAAAACACCTTCCTGTTTTAAGACACACATAATAAATCATTATGCATAAGTAATTACTAACATGTCAAGTTTTGAAAATTGATAAAAAAAAAGTTTTGAAACTGAAGAGAAACAAGCGTAAGATCTGTGGGTTGTGAGATTGCTGTCCTATCCATCCTCTACTTCTTGCGAGTGAAGATATTTGAGAGATTTGTATCTTTGATCCTGGACATGACACGAGATTTGACGTCATCTGCCGTCGCGCTCAGGTGCACTCCTCCCCTGAAAGTATAACAAACAATCTAATATTGTAGTCTTCTTTATGATAGTGTGGTGTCAATAAAAACAGTCAAAATGCTTTGAATAGAGGTGAAAACATTTAGACAATAACTAACAAGTGACTAACTACCGGATAACTTCTGGCCAAGATTATGTGGCCGTAAAGATCGTGGACTGAAATTTCTCACCTCGTTTTTATTAACGAGTGACGGGGAATAACAGGAGACTGGGTTTGATTCTCGGTCATATCATACCAAAAGACATTCAAAGATCATCTTCTGTCTTGCTTGAAACTCAGCATAAAAGGGTCAGAATAGCTCATTAACTAGCCCTGTACTGTGGCTGCTAGGACAGTTCTATCACGGTTTTTCTTGTGGAAAAGAAAATTCAAAGGGGCATATCAGTTTATACACTTAATGTTCTTACTACATGATTATACATGTTTGAATGTAACGTTTTGGGGGTTGTTCGGGGTCCGCCTTCATCACCCATGGTCTGATAAAGGGGGTCCAACGACCCCTGAAACGTTAACATTAAAGTGTGGAACTTTCTACAATTGTCATTACTGTGTTTTGACGTTACTACCCCCCCCCCCCCCCCCCCCCCCTTTCTTTATGTAAATTTTTTGTAACGTTATGAATTACTCATTTGATCCATAGTTTTGCCTTTCTGACTAAATCTCATTTCTAGCGTTTTAGCGTTGCCCTGAACTCATGATTATAACACAACTAATTAAAATTTTAGCCTTCTGTAAATACTTTAGTCTCAGAGTAGTGGATTGAGAATAACAAACTGCAGTTGCATACGGCAAATCTTACCGTTTTATTCAAAGCTTCAACTATAATTCAAGGCCAATCTTTATTCATGAACTGTTTGCAACTCTAAGTTGACTTTCATTCAGGCCCAGATTCTATTTGAGACAAGTCGACTTAAATGTAAATTCATGGGGTAATTAAAATGGGGAACAGATCTGCCTTGATTAGGGCTTGAAGAGCAGTGATTCTAGCACTTCTTGTAGTACTTAGCCAAACTCTTGACAATTAATGTGGACAACATCAGAACAGAAACATGGATCAATAGAAATAAAGAGGATGCGGTTTGTTAAAATTCAGTTAAGAAACTGACTTATGTCAAACTATAGCAGAATATCAACCTCCTTTTCCTAAGGCATTATAGCCAATACTTACACAGTAAAATAAGCTATTTTAGGGGATATGATGACATGATGCACTCACTACACTTTTTAATTAAGACAAAATAAACCTAGTTATTGGTCGCAATTAACCTGCAACCATTATGAAAAAGTCTGTCAAGGTCTCTGTGGGATATCCAAAATCATAAGTGTTGTACTAAAGATGGAAAATATTGAACCATATATGCACCCACCGATCGCCGGACCTTGTACCCTCCATCTTTGTTTCGTACTCTCTGATCATGGACGCGACAACCTCCTCGTGTTCCGGGGCGATCACCGCCATATCCTGCCGCAGACAACGTAGTCCTGGCAACATGGCCTCCTGGATTAGCTGGTCATTCAGGACTTCGAGGTTAAGAATTCAAACAAGGACTGTTTTGATAGACAAAATGCATCGAATATGTTTATTTCGGAGTTCTCATATCATGTAAACATACATACCGGTACTTCAACTTTTGTAAAGTAAGATAAATAATGGAAATGAAAAGATAAAGACCATGTTGACTGACAAATACAAAGAATGAAAAGCACTAAGTTGCACCTCAGTTATGTCCTACAATTTGTGAAGGACAATGGAATTACTGATCCAAGTCTCCCTCCAACAAGGCAAAATACTGCAAAATTTACCTTCCCAGTACATTGGTTTTGAAGGAAGGTTTAAAAGCCAAATACTTACTACCATATGTGACCGGATATAAGTCTACCCCCTTTCTCATACCTATATGAAAGGGTCAAAACCAAATATACAATCTTCAATCTCCTTGAAAGAATGATGTTTGAACATCTTATACCAAATCATGTAAAGGTTTTCGGGATAATGCCTGCCATGCCTTCATAAGAGTTGGAAAAGGGAAGGAGGAGTGAGTCGACAACATGAAAAGTTACAGATGACGATCAAGAAAACCAATGATACTTGAGAAACTCCATGCTATATGGCCCATCTTTCCATGCAGGCCTGATGAACATGATTTATCAAAATCATGATTGCTATTATTCCATTTAAACAACATAATTGATCAATTAAAATTTTCCTTTTACCACTTAACCAATTCATCACTATTACACATAGGCCTCCATCTCATGACCAAATGGATGAACTTGACATGAAACTTGAATCCAGGTCATCATTTGTCAAACTTTTATAACCCCAAAAACATAAATATTCATCATTTCCCTAATCAATCAAGATGATTCATTCTGATTGTTTAATACATATTTCAGGGAATGATTTGTTATCATTTCACTTGTTAAGAAAAACACTATGTAACACTGACTTGCTCTTTGACAGACACTGCATGTGAATTCAAGAGGGAAATCAAGCTTCTCTACTTTTTGTGTTCTTGTAATTCTACATCCTTGGAACCCACCAGGGACCAAAACACTTTAGTTTGAAGTCTATCAGGGGGGAAACTGGGTCACCCAATTAATACATTGCTTCATTAAACGGCATCATTTTCCTTTCAAGGTAGCAGATTATCTGCAATTATCACAGAGGGACATACAAGTTTATTGAAACATCTATTTGGATTTCAGTAATCATCTGTAAATTTGTTGTGAATTACAGCCAGACACGAACATTTGGACAGTTGCGAGGAAACTAGTTCTTGTTGCCTTGTTATACTGGCTGAAGTGAATTCCCTCTGCTCTGTGACATGGCACTTAAACTCCCCTGGTAGCGGTTTGATGCTATTTGTTCTGATAATCTGCAACAATGTGCGAGTCTGCGAGTTACTACTGTTGACATATGTTACTTTCCATCTAAACATTGCACCAGAAGGGTAGGTTTTCAGCAGGTGCTTGTTGAGGTGAGGTGAGGTGAGGTGAGGTGAGGTGAGGCAACGCAAGGTGAGGTGAGGTAAGGCGAGGTGAGGTGAAGTAAGGTGAGGCGAGGCGAGGCGAGGTGAGGTGAGGTAAGGGAGGCAAGGCAAGGCAAGGCAAGGCAAGGCAAGGCAAGGTGAGGTGAGGTGAGGTGAGGTGAGGTGAGGTGATTTCTCCCTGCTCTTATAATTGCAGGGAGAAAGCCCCCAATATTAGTGTGGCTATGCATTGTAGTGAAAACTGTGAACATCGTCTGGAACTAGTGAACCATGGTGGTACTGTACTGAAATTAAGTGTAGCATTTCTGTGTGCAGAACAGCTCTCTCCTGCAGACAAGGTTCAAAGATTCAAACCCTGGACCTCTTGGTCTGAAGCTGAACAACCCAACCACTGCACTATCCAACCCAAGGGTGTTTGTTGACAAAGAAATAGTTCGTTACAGCTCCAAACGATATATTGATAGAAAAACAATAACAAAATGATAACATTTATGATGATTAATTACATCAAATGAGAAGAACCTAGTCTGGGGATTCAATTTCATATTTGAAATTCTATACATGAATATCAGTTGCGAATAAGTATCATTAAACTAATCAGTTACCCTTTTGTCTCTCAATTGAATTTTGACTCATGGCAGATAATCTATATACTTTAAAATACATACAATGCAGAATCACTACCAGAACTCTTAGATGTATAAAGATGAAATAAAAAAAATAAAAGAAATGGGAACAAAAAAACATTCATATTTTCTAACAAGGGCTTTCAGCCATGTTGGCTTATTCAGATTAGTAATGATATATACACTACAAAGATATGTATACTTATTTGTGGATACTTTTATCCTTCAAAAACAAAATCAGAGCATGTATCTAATATCCATTATTAATGCATTCATCTTTCTTAAAGTTTATATTGGTACACTTTTTTACTTTCAATTTAAATTACTTACATAGTTTGTAACAAACATAAGTCTACACAAAAATTAAACAATTCATAAAAAAAGAGAATATGGTTTAAATATATATCCATCAGGCCAGTATCTCTCAAACTTAGTAACCTATGATAACAATCAGGAGAAAAACTCATTATAATCATTAATGAGGCATTTAAAAGGGGCAGTAGCACGTTTTTTGATAATTTTATATTTAAACTTTTCACTGATAATTGTAAGTTAATGTTAAATGTATTATTTTGACAGTGTCAAAAATCCCATTACACAAGCCAATCATCCATAATCAGAGGACAAAGTATGAAGATTCATATAAAATCCATTGGCGGCCATTTTGTGTGAACACTTTTAATTCATTTTGTGTAAGAAAAAGGAATCGCATGTCTAAACTTTACGTTATATGTTTGAATTATTAGTGCTCCATTTAGTGTAAATACATTTGTCTTTCAATTGGAATCATTAATTTTTAATTTTCATTTTCCTGACATCACCTAATATTCCCCCTAAAAACGTGCTACTGCCCCTTTAACAAATCTCTTTGTATATATGAATTCAGACTCTTTTTCTTAAATGGTCAACAAATGAAAAATGAGTACATAAAGGTTAAATAGATAAACTACTTATCAACTTAGGAGCTCTTTTATATGCAAAAGCAACATAGCTATCTGGATGTAAGGGTTTGAAAATGCTGACAGTTTTATGCCCAATTAAACCAACAGTCCTAAGTGCGTTCCAATTATGTGTAGTCAGTTGATTGCAGAATTCTCTGGAGATTTTCAATTTATTGCTTTTCATGAAGGAACAACAATTACTTGGTTAAAACCTTTCACTGTATGCAAAATGGATGAGAAAATATGCAAATTCAAAACTATATTTCATTATAACAAGTCAAAACCGCAAAATTAATCCTCAAAAGTCAAATTGTCCTCATATTAACCATATGACCTGTCAAGAAAAGAAAATTAGAATATCATAAAGTGACAAAACAGGTTATGTCTTGAAATTATGGAATAATTTAGTGAAATATCTTGTTTCTGTAAAAAGGTTTATAAGGTTTGAGTTGTGATGTCAAAAATATATGAATCATCCTTTTAAATAATAGAATCATAACATTTATGTTTTAGACAATGGTGTCCATGGATATAGGCATATTGCATTTTCATCTTATAATAATGGTACCCCCGGTATATTGTAATTTTACATGTTAAGCACCATGGGTACTTGCAACATTGAAAATGAAGAGATCGGGTACAATGGCTTATAAAATTCAATGGAAAGATAACATGTCTTTATGTTCTAAATACCCAAAAATGAACAAAGTATGTTATCTAAATAAAATCATAATTGAATAACAAGAAAATACCCTTGAATTTTTGTCTACTTCGAGAATTTATATTAATCCTCAAAATGTATGTCTAGCATTCATAATGTCCCAACATGTGCTTAACTAAATAACAGAGGAAACAAAATTTTACATGAAAAGTGAGGGGGAAAAATACATTAAAAAAAAGTTCCACTAATTACTGAACGGTGCAATAGTCTTGAGAACTGACAAGCGAACATAATACTCCCACTGTGTTGCAGCACAAGTCAGACGAAACAATTAATGACCCTTCTTGAAGATCATGTACTTGCGAAATATCACCTAGCATTCTTGTAGAACTGTATACTACAAGTAAATTGCACAAACCCATGTAGTTCTGTGTAGTTTGGCATTTTAAGGGTTTGGTTGAGTGCTCTACATTGGTGAATGGAGCAAGATAAATGTAGTAATTAGATCATTTGATACAAATAAATTTCATAAACAATCGCAAAAATCTGGTCAATACCTGCTCAGAAACAGCTAAAACCAAAACCAGACATGCAACCCAAGAAACAAAGAAACACATAGCCAAAATGCAAGATCAAGCACAAATGTAACAAAAGTGGCCAAAATCTGACACAACCTATCACCTGACAAATGCACTTCGTATGAAACAGAGCTGTAGTGATAGACTACTATTGTTATGTGGAAAATATTGACTGACTGACTATATATATAAATACTATAGGAGAATGGATTTATCAAACAATTTAAACCATTACTTAATGCTAAAATGTAGATTTTCTTGAACTTGTCTTATGACGTCCCTACCACTATGACATCATAAGGAGCGTCACATCATAATCAACATGACAGCTGACATTCAAAACTAACCTGAAGAAGCCAACATGGCTGAAAGTGCTAGTTAGCTTATATGAATGTTTTTATGTTCCCAATTCCATAATTTTATTTTATTTCATCTATATAAATACTATATATGTAAGGATACAGCAACAGGACATGGCGCTGTAGGCCTCAAATAACTGAAGAGCTATGTCCATCTTCTTTGTCTCATTGGTCACGTTGTTGTTAGCCATCGCCATGGCAGCAAGGCGGGGCAGGATAACTGAAACATAAAACATCAAGTTTAAGTTTTGCAGAAAAAAATGAGGAGCAGACTATCAGAGATGGTATGGAAAACGTAGTCGTTGATATTAAAAAAAAAGGGTTTGGGAAAGGTGATTTGGAGTTTGACGTCCCTGTCAAGTGTATCCCACTTATGTCACGCCTGCTTTTATTATTGCAGGGAAAAGGCCTGCAACACTATTTTGAGTCTACTGTAGCTAGCAAACCATTGAACTGCTCTGAAATTCAACAGAAGGAACCTGATGGGCCAAAGAGCAAGTGGCTCTGAATATGTACCACAGTAGATGAACAAAGAAAGAAAGATGGATGACAGAATACATCCTTCACGTTCAGCCCATCTTGCTTTACAGATGTGATTAGTTAAAAACATCATTTTTTGTGCATTGCTACAATTAATGACTGTCAGATTTTTTTACCATATCTAATTCCTCTTACTTAACATTCTTAGCGAAAATCAGTCAATACAGACTGTCTCTTGGAGGACAGCATTGGATACAGATGAACCATGGAGGCGCCGCACATCTTTTTTTACTAAATTTTTCAACCAAGATGACTCCAGTTGGTTGGAAGACCAGGGTTCACTTCCAACACAGATGTGTTTTGCCAAAATAGGATAAAAGAATGTGATTTGTTACTGCCTTGTTTGACACTCAGGATTATCAAGCCAGAAAAATGCATTAACTCGTACTGTACAGTGGCTGTCGCGTGCCATGGGCACAAAACAAATTTACTAAGGACATGTACTAAGGACAATAAAGTGTATCAATATCATCATAAAATCGGAATATTATCATGGCATCCAGCTTCATATTTCAGTAGGTTGAACTGTTGCCTGCCCAGATAGAAATCACAGACACAAATAATGACAGGTATCGTTGTACAATCACATTGAAGTATTTGGATCTTCATCACATTTATTGAACGGGACATTAGACATATTTTAGAAGATTAAGTCTGTCCCTCTCAAAGCTTATTGATTCCTCATGTTATGCTTGAGTGATCAGCATTTCATTTGGCTGGAGCACAGTTGGAGTATTAATTGACCATCCGCAGCTTTCTCCTATCAAATTAATCACACAAAATTGGCCAATTTTTCTTCCAAGCTAGTCAAGAAATCATTTGGCCCAGAAAGCAATTAATCTGAACCATGCACATTAAACGTCAGAATTTTTTAAAGTTATTGCTGGAGCGAGAAATCTCATTTAGAATATATGTCATTTTAAATGCAAGTGAAGATGATTTTGATCAAAACGATTGAATAAAGAATTGGTAATCTTGGATTAGGGCAAGAAATCTGCAAGATTGATATGATAGGTGGAATCCATTTTTGGAAGAATATTTGATTTGTTGATTCGTTGAAGGATACAAATTTGACTTCACATTTAACAAACGGAATCTCCAGATTGATTTGTTGACTACATGAATGGTCCTTGTGTGACATTGTAAAAACCATGGCTTTCACTTTAATATTTCACATGTGTTCTATTGACATCATCTTGTTCAGAATATTGAATTTTGATGTCATGATTTGATGAAGTAAAGCATTGTCATTCATGATGTTGAGAAAGCTGGAGTAAAGTTTAGTTTGCAAACTAAAAAGCTTTTTTCTTCCTTATCGTTACAGCTTCTCACAAGACTCTCAGAGAAGACTTACACAACAGTCCACAGATTGACATTTCAGATTCTTCTCATTACCCTTCCAACAATTTAGAATATAACCTTCAGTGCCGGTAACACTCTCTCAGCATCATAACATGTCAGAGATAGCAAACCTGATGGCAATTAAGAGATAGAAAACCCAATGACAAGAATCCCAGAAAACCTGATGTCAAGAATCCCGGCAAACAAAGACTAGAGAGAACATAAGCATCAATGATAAACACGAGCAACCATATAAATACAATCAAACTCACAAGAGCAGAAAATTGTAGGCAGTGATAGATATTGAGACCAAATGTAGCTGAACACTACTAAAAGTCAACCAATGACCTATCAACTTATACTAACTGTGTTCTTACTCTCGCAAATACAACCTAATGTGTGTTTTTTCGTACTTTCTACCTAGAAATATACATAAAATTCTGGTAATAACATTCAGGACAAGCTAGAATAAGCAGATGTTGGATATGTGGCCATATGAGTATTTTTGAGGTAGAGAGCACATAGCTCAGTTGGTAGGGTGTCAACTCGTCTGCTGCAAGATTTGTGTTCGATTCCCTGGCCAAATCCTTGATGATTTGGTAACCAGTATGAAATTTATCACTAAGGACCTAGTATTCAGCAGGTAAGATAGGGTGAGAGTAAAAATTCAAAGATTATGGCTAGAAGAAAGACTTCACTAGGCCACACAAATTCTTGATCACCACAAAAACGACTAAATTTAACCTCAGTGCTATCCTTTAGCATTGCACTAAAGCTACCTTAGTGACATAAGGCCACCTTAGTGTTTTGGACCCTGTGCCAGTAAAACCATGCTCAAGCACCCAAAAAGAAGAATTTTTCTTAAAGGTTAATTGGTATAAAAGACCAAGTACTCATATTTGTTCTCCTTATTGATGTTTGTGAAATGACATAATTGATTAGATAACAGTCTCCAGACATTTGACCTATCGGTACAATACTGGGTTGTCCTTTAAATGTTATTGAATCATTAGATGCAATTACTCTCAATTAGTTCATTTCATTTGTGATGTAGCTTGCTGCTTGTGGTTGATAATAACTTAACTTATTGCTTAAAATGCATGATAGAAAACACAAATAAAATAATATAATTTAATGAAAAACACATTCCAATTGTTTTATTTCCTAACCATGTTAATACTGCTCCAATTAAAGTGTGTTTTAAAGAGAACTAAATAATGTCCATAATTATACCTGCTTTCTCTTGTTAGATAAGAACCACATAATTGTTTCAAACATTGCAATTGTTTCATAGAAGAATGGACAAATCTAACAAAATATAGTACGACATCTATTTCTACATGGTTTAAATCCAACTTAAGTAAATTGCCTCTACTAAGAAAACATTTCATCTGGACAAATTTTACTGTTGTCCTATGATTAGCCTAGATTATGAATAGTATCTGCAATGAAATAACATTACACAATGTATTGTCAAAAAGATATATTTTCAAAGGGTAAGACATAAACAGATCTATTTATTCTAATTAATAACTGATGCATGAGGAGTTACAAGACATACAGAAACATAGATCTTGTCTTGTGTGAAATACATGTGAATAAATATTTATTTTGTCAACAGTTGACAAGCATTTTCTGACATCACAAACAATTAGCTATGTATACTACAGATATGTAGTTTCCAGTTCAAATAGAATTGATTTTCTGTGAAGAAAACTGCATCAAAAGATTAAAATTTTGGCTACTTCAGATGGAAAGAAGGCAAAAGGACATCTTTGAAGCTGTTTGTTATGAGGGATCAGATGAGTTTAATGACATCAACAAGCTGCACTAAATTAATAAGAATTTATTGTTGTTACATTATTATCTCAAGAAACAATCAAATAACAGAAATTACACATATGAAGTAAATTGAGCTACTTAAGAGCCCAACATAACACAAACTATTTGGCCATTCTCTAAATTCTGCTTCTATTACATGTTTCATTCACAGAACTAGGAAGGAAGATCTGGATATTTCCTTTTCTTAGATCTATGATGAGCCTTCACTTATTTCATTTCCTCATAGATCTAAGGAGAGTTCTCCTTCATTTAGTAAACCCTGATCATCGCATTCTGTTAAGTAAGAACTTGAGCCATGTAAGTATCCAGAAAAAAGTTACTTTAATGAATGCCAATTTAAATGCCTTTCAGAACGTGACAAGAGTCCCATTGCACAAACCGCCAAGGTGACCTTAGGTGCCTGAGGTAGCCTTAGTGCAGTGTTCAAGGATGGCGCTATAAGGTTAACCTTAGTTTTAAGTCACTTTGTTCAACGGCCCCACAGAACTTTTGCGCTGAGAGAAAACAGCAAATTAACAAAGTTGGAAAAAAATTTATATATACACAAAAAAAACCATTCAAAGTCTTGTTTTCCCATTCCAGAGCAACACAGATATGGTTGTCTTTCTTACAAACAAGGGTCTTGTTTCACAAACCACTTACAATCGATTGTAAGGCTACAATTAGTTGTAATCAATGTTAAAGAATGTGCTACAATCAATCGTAACTCAACAACTGCTTTGTGGAACTGTACCCAGAACTGAGGGCCATTGCATAAAATGACTTAGCACTGAAGGTAATCTTAGTATAGTGCTTTCTTTAAAGATTGGAATTAGCTACCTTAGAGACTTAATGTCACTTTAGTGTTTGTGCAATGGGACTGGTTGAAAAGAATTCGCCAAAACATTCCTCGGTGGGAACAAGCCTCATATTCCCCTAATGAAGACTGCACTCAGGGTCCAGCACATTGTTAAAAAGTGAGAAATGGCCCCACAGACACATAGATAATTTGCACTGTATCCCTGGAGGATCTTCCTTCACTTACATTCAGTGCAGCCCCCTATACTTGACAGTTCTCTCAGTGGATAAATCACCATTAGGACCAGGGGATCTTGTACACACATCTCTAACATCCCATACAATTTGGATCCATTTCCTCAACACCGCTCATTGTCCGGTTGTTTTTGCTTTCTTTTGAGGAGTACTCTTTCAGCAAAAGAAGAAGCACTTTATACATCTATTTTTAACACAGTTTTAACTTTAATTATTCTAAAACAGGTTTTGGAGAGTATATATGAAATGTTGGATAAGTATGCTTTCATGGAAATATCACTTAATTAACACAAGTAGTAAAATCACTGATAACTTAAAGTTAAAACAAGAAAATATCTAGACAACCATGCAAAATACTTTAAAAAGTGGTGTTTTTCAGAGATTTATTCAAAAAGTTTGTTAGAGGAACTATGGCCAGAGAGGTATCAGTATAAATGACACTGAACCATTAACATTTTGAAAAGGAACAGCCCCTTTCAAATTTTAGGTACAGATATTTATCAAAGAAAAGTTTCATTGAATTTTAAAATGAAGATAACTGTAGATATTTTCATAGGTAGCCATTTTAGCAAAGGAGATATGTCACTCACGAAAAAATATAATCATGATATTGAAGAAAATGGTAACAGGGGCTTATCAAAGTCCATTGGAACAGATAGTATCAAAGAATAGTATCACTAACTTTTACAATGGGAGCTACGGTGAGATAAGTGTCAATATTAGAGTCAGCCAATTTAGCAAAGCTGCAAAGTAGTCCAAAGTCAGATTGATCCAGACACTTATGCTGCACTATTGTCTATAGCTCAATATGTCTCAGGGTCTTATCACCACGGCTTCTTAAACCTCTAACAATTCCTCTCACTTCTTTAATATTCTTTCTTTGAACCTCAACCCACGGAGAGCCAGGAACTGTCTAATTGGTCTTCACATGGAGTCAAACCAACCAATTCAATCAACAAATTTAAAAGCACATGGGTCAGTAACACCTTGCCCTTTGACTCAGCTTCTCGAAGCATGTTTCTAATGTTTTTAATCCTGGTGAACAAATCTGGCACTGCCTGCTTTAATTAACAAAGTTTCACTTACAGCATTCTTTAATCTATCACCGAGGTCTTCAGAGTCTAAGCTTCAAGGGCACTGGGCAAATCTTTGGCAAAAACATGAAGCAAGAAAGTGTAATTGAATGACTTTTTTTTCAATCTCTGTCTTTGAACTACACCTCATAATCCTAAAATCTAAAAGTAGCAAACAATTACATGTATTGTTAGTAATTATTAGTAAACTTACCTCTGGAATAACCTTTGCCCTCTCTCTTCGTTCTCTGAACGTACCTGCAGAAGTCTAGATAAAATATAGAGAAAAAACTAAGTCATAATTACCATTAGTGGTATGCCTCTCTCCTCCTCTTCCCTGGAGTTAGCTCCCTTTGCCCGCATGTGGTCTGACAGCCTCATATTCTCTTCCAGCTGAACATCACCTGGAACAAGTGCGGGGAGGAATTAGTTTACTCTGGGCGGGTGTTCACCGCTTATTCCAGAGGTAAGTTTACTAATAATTACTAACAATACATGTAATTGTTTGCTAATTATTGGCGTAAATTAACCTCTGGAATAACCTTTGCCCGAATTCCACATAATGGTGGCGGGTATCCAGGGGATGTTTACTTAACATTAGACGCCAATAATTATACTTATTAGATTAACATTACATGATATGTTCTTTACTTGAATATCACTTCTTTTACTATTTCGTAGATAAGTGAATCAAACAATAACAGAACCATTTCTTCATGCTCTTTCCCTTCAATTTATTCAACCTTTCAACTGAACAATATGTTATATCTCACAGGCATACCACTTGGTTAATATGTTAGTTTTCCCTCGTCTGACTATGATGTAATCTTTCATTTGACTTTATTTATACATATTATGACGTCACTTCCGGTTCTTATGACGTCACTTCCGGTCAAATTATTCCCTTAAATATGCAACGAACATCATAGTCAGATAGTCATTAGTTGTGATAGAGTTTAGGTGGATATACCAGTCCACAACAAGTGCTAAACGAATAACAACATTAAGCCTTCTTCCGAAACCATCACCATAACACAAGTCATAGTTTGGCCTCACCTTCTTAGGAGAATGGTGAACTTGGTAGAGGAGTCCCCGTCGAACTTTTCCCTCGACGACCCCGACCCCCCCCCCCCTTCTTTTCCTCCAAGAAGGGTTAAGCTGTGGAGATTCGTTGAGCCGCCACCAGCGGACCCAACTGAGCAATTCCATCCAGCGAAGGTGCAATATCTCGTAAGTATGAGGAGATGAAAGTATTCGTGCCCTTCCACTGGCAAGTCGAAACAAGATCCTGGATGGAGACTGATTTCCATGCTGAAACCGATGAAGCTAACGCTCTGATCTCGTGAGGCGAGAATTTCATGTTTACTGTATCTTGGTCTGTGTTTTGATAAGCTAGAGATATAGTTTTCCTTAACCACGAAGATATAGTATTTTTGGAAATTTCTGAGTCCATCGCAGTTTTGCAGGAAAGAAATAACCTCCTTCTCTTGCGTCTGAATGGTGCTGTTCTCTCGAGATACCATCTCAACGCTCTTACAGGACACAAGAGTCTTTCTCTGTCTGAACGAGAATTCGAAGACGGTAACGCTGGAATTCTGTAAGTCCTTGCTCCTAGAGGCCCTGAGGCCGCAGATTGATTTTTTGCTAAAAATTCGGGTAGAGCTCTGCAAGTAACGTCCTTATAACCGTCCGAAAATCTAACAGATCCATTGTCGATAGCGTGTAACTCTGACACCCTAGCCGCCGAGGCGAAGGCAAGCAAAAAAGCGGTCTTGAAGGATAGGAATTTCAGTGAAGTAGAGTTAAGAGGTTCATAAGGAGCTTTCAAGAGCGACTGAAGTACTAAACAGAGATCCCACTTCGGGAAGATAGATGGAGATGTCATGTCCTTTATCTGAAACGATCTGAGAAGTCTATGCAGAGATTGGTCTGTGCCTATCGAAAGTCCTTGCAGATCACAAACGGAAGCAATAGCTGACTTGTATCCCTCAATGGTCCCATGTTTCAGTTTCTTGCTTTTCCTCAGAAAAAGTAAAAAATCGGCGATCATAGGGATCGTAATGTCATGAGCTAAAAGATCGTTCCGCTCTCTCCAAGAAGTGAAGATTCTCCACTTGGCATCGTAGAGTCTGGAAGTAGATGGCCTGATAGACTGGACAATAGCTCTTGATGATTCATTGCCAAACCCTTGCTTCTTAAGGGATTGCTCGATAGCCTCCAAACGTGCAGATTCAACGTGGTGATATTGCCGTGAGTTCTCTTCGAGAGTGGTTGAGTGAGGAGATCTGTCCAGTGAGGTAGCTGGAGGGGAACGTCCGTCAACAGATCTATTAGGTTTGGAAACCACGTCCTGGTTGGCCAAGCTGGAGCTACCAGATACACTACACAATCCTGAATTGCGACCTTTGCTAGAACGTCTGGGATAATCTTGATCGGAGGAAACGCGTAGGCTATCATGCCTTCCCACGATATCGATAACGCGTCTACTGCCCAGGCTTGAGGGTCTGGGATGGGACTCACGTAGGTGGGAATGCGAAAGTTCTGAGCTGTGGCAAACAAGTCTATTGATGGATCGATCAATAGCTGGAAGGCTTCCCTGTGGAGAGTCCATTCCGTTGGAATTACTTGGCCTTTCCTGGACAAGGAGTCCGCGAGAACATTCAGTCTTCCCGGAATGTGTCTTGCTCTGAGAACTATCTTGAACTGATCCACCATGGCAAACAGACGGCGAGTTAACTCCATGAGACTTGTTGATCTTGTTCCGCCTTGTTTGTTTATGTAGGACACCACCGTAGCATTGTCCGTAGCGATCATGACGCTCGACTTGTAGAGGGGGCGCCACCAGATACTGACTGCCTTGATTACCGCTAGCAACTCCAGAGCGTTTATGTGTAGTGAGGTCTCCTGAGTTGACCATGTCCCCTGTGCTTGATATCTGTCCAGGTGCGCTCCCCATCCCTCGCGGGAGGCGTCTGTGAAGATCGTGAACTTGGGGGGAGGATCCGTCATACGAGTCCCCGAGAGCACATTGAATTCCCGAGTCCACCATTGTAGCTCTTGACAAACGTGGGGAGGACAAACTATCACGGAATCCAAGTCTAGAACTCTGTTGGCATTTATCCAAACTTGAGTGTGGCGAAGATTCAACCTGCCTCTGAAGGTGAACGATTGGATTGAAGTTAGAAACCCCAGCAGAGACATCCATTTCCTTAATGAAGCTGTTCGTGAGTCCAGAAGGGAAATTATAAGATTCTGAGTTAGTCGCCATCGGTCCTCCACTGGAAAGATATGGTAACTCCTCGCATCCAGAATCGCTCCTAGAAACTTGATCCTGGAAGTAGGTGTAAGTTCCGACTTGTCTGGGTGCACTAACCAACCTAGATGGGTGAACACATGGATTACAAAGTCTCTTTGTTTGATAAGAAGAGCTGTGGACGTATGTCTTGCCAGAAAATCGTCTAAGTATCCGTGAATAGCGATGTTCCTTAGATGGAGGAAATGAAGCACTGGTTTCATCACCATCGTAAAAAGCCATGGGGCTATGGAAACGCCGAAAGGAAGAACGCGGAATTGAAACCTTCTTCCGTTGATTCCGAACCTGAGATACTTCCGCGAGTGAGGATGGATTGGGACGTGGAGATAGGCATCCTTGAGGTCTAGGCTGACAAATTGGCTGTTGGGTAGCACTAGTTTCCTGACATTTTTTAGTGATTCCATGGTAAACTTGGGCGGGCTGCACAAGAAGTCCTTGTTGAGAATCTTTAGGTCTATGATCATTCTCATCTCTCCCGAGTCCCGCTTGGGGACTAAAAACACTGGAGAGTAAAACCCCCGAGAGAGATCGTGAGGGGGAAGCTCGGTAATTGCCTCCTTCAGCAATAACTGGTCTACTGCAAGTAGAGCTGCCTCCAGACGGGCCTCCTGTAAGGTGAATCTTTTTCCTATCGGGTGAGAAGCTAGGGGTGGCCGCGTCTGGAATTGTAACTGATACCCGTCGGTGACTACGGAGCGAATCCAGTTGTCTTGGGTGATCTGTGTCCAGTTCCGAGAATACTGTTGCAGACGTCCCCCGACAGGCGAGGGAACGACTGGTGTCACAAAATCGAAGTCCAAATCGAAGTCCATGGGCATAGCGAGATCGTAAGGTTTTGGAGTAGTGTTGGGAACCGAGTCAACGGCGACCGTACGAGCCTCTGGCTCCGCGACCTCCTCTGGCACGAAAATTCCCTCTGGACTGGGAATCCCGGGAATCTCTGGGGGTACCATTCTGAGAGTCGTTGGGACGAGACTTCCTGAACTGAGGGTTGGCTCGGTCGAAAGCTGAACGGTGGAGGGGGGGTCGGGGTGAAGGAAAGGAGCCTCTCTTGTTAGTGACATTTCCTCCTCTGAAAGAGTTACGTTGCCTAGTCTGGGCTAGGAGAGCCGCCGCAAGTTGCTGGTTGAGCATCCTGTTGGACTGAGCGTCCTGGGTAGCAATGGCTTGTGAGCATTGACCGTTGAAGATCGATTCGGAGTTAACCGGCTGTTGGAAGAGATCCTCCTTCGAATCTTGAGGGAGATTCCTGACTGATCCAAGCAGTTGTGTTCTTTCTATAGCCGTTAACCGTCCAACGGTGGCAATCTGTGCCTGAGTAGCATCTCCAACGGCGTGATAGATTACGTCAAGAAACGAATGGGCGAGAGCAACCTCCTCCGCGTTCATAACTGTAAGAGTTTGCGGCTTGATACCCTTGTAGTCCTGGAAGGTGGGGGGAAGAAGCTGACGGACTCCCGCCGCAAACCAGTTAATATAAGACAAAATGTCCACCGAGTTCCTTGCCGTTAGATCAATCTCCTTGATGTCCTTACGGGATAAGGAAATCTTGTCACCCTGGGATCGTAACAGGGGCCTGGAGTTCAGCCGTGAAAAATCCCGGTCGATGTCTGGCGCCGAAGCGGGGAAGGCACGGTCATGGATGACATAAGCTTGCTTAAGAGCCATTCTAGGCAGAGAGGAAGCGTCCTTAGCCTTGGTTAAGTTTGAGTTAACGGAGTCCAACGCTGCCTTGACAACTGTTGAATGAGGAAGAGTCCGTTTGGGTGCCCTCTTAGGCGGCAAATTTCCCGTGGAACCGAGTTCCTCTGGTATGGGCTGTACCTCCTCCTGCTCGAGCGAAGTAGGAAGCGTACACGGCTTGAGTTTATACAAAAAGTCAATCTTGTCCACGAAGGACCACTCAGGGACTAAGTCCGGTTCCGAGCCGTCAGCCGACGGAATAATCAAAATGCCTTCATGGGAATCCAGTTTTACATCCGCTGAAAGCTTGTTGTCTGTCTCCGTATCGGTGATAATCGGAATTATCGGCGGGTTAGACGTATCCACAAAGTCAGCCGGTTTGAACTTGTTATCGCCGTAAGCCGTTCCAACGGCTGTCGGATCAATCAAGTGGTCCGTGCCGCCCGGGGTAAGCCGAGTCGGCAGCTGGTCTAGGGCCAAATCACCCGTGCCGGCCGTGTCAACGGTGTCCTGGTTGGACTTGGTCACCGTGGCACTAGAGCCATTAACGGACTTGCCGTTCTGCACGAGTGACCCGGCCTGAACCAACCCATGGGTGGGAGGGAACAGGTTGACGGCGTCAACAACGTGAACCTCATCCCGACCTGTGACAGATGAGCCGCCAGGAAGGGGGAGAGATTTTACGGGGTCACCACGACCCGCTAACACCGGCAAGCCCTTAGAAGGTAAACATTGCCTTTTAGCCGTATCACCCGCCGTGACACCCGACCCATCACTCAAAGAGTCGGCGACCCGCTTAGACTTAACTTTGCCCCGTTTGGCATCAGAGTTAGAAGAGGACTTGCGAGAGGAATCATCTTTAACTGAACTTGAGTGAGATAGGGACTTGAAAGATTTCTTAAGATTGGAAATTTTTTCGTTATTGCGCCGATCCATATCCTTGAGAGAAGATTGGAGGGTGTTAAACATGTCTTGCTTAAAAGATGAGAGAAAAGCCGTGAGATCGAGTGTTTGATTGGAAGAATCAGCGACCGTGCCCGAAGGAGGAATTTGAGAAGGTAGGGATTGCTCATTATCCAAGGTAACAACGGGAGAAATGGGAGTATTAGATTCTTTACGTTTCTTGCCACGCATCTCACATAATTTTGACCACGTTTCATCGTCTAAATCTCTACAGAGAAGGCAACGCGAGTCGGGGAAACAAATAGGTTTAACATCACAGTTAGCACAAGATGAGTGAGGATCCTTATCAGACATGAAACGTTGACACGACACACATTTACGTTGGGACATGATGGAAACACAGTTACTTCACAAACGCCGACAGTCACAGAAAAAAATTTTCAAGTCACACAAAAACACAAAAAATTCACACAAAAAACGAATGCGATTGTCTGATAACAGACCCAATGTCGATACCACGTACCACAATTCAAGAACTGCACTGGAAAAACAAGGGAAACTTGAGAAGATTCCTAGACTTCTGAGGTGACCTTGTTCATAGTTCGAGCGCAGAAGAGAATATGCGGCTGTCAGACCACATGCGGGCAAAGGGAGCTAACTCCAGGGAAGAGGAGGAGAGAGGCATACCACTAATGGTAATTATGACTTAGTTTTTTCTCTATATTTTATCTAGACTTCTGCAGGTACGTTCAGAGAACGAAGAGAGAGGGCAAAGGTTATTCCAGAGGTTAATTTACGCCAATAATTACAGAAATTTTGAAATCCTTAATATTCTAACCTATGAAGTAATCTGTTATTAACCAAAGCCCTTCTTTAGCCCTTAGCCCTTAGAACTTTCTTCATTTTAAGGAAACGTTAATATTTCGTCTCCATAAAGAAAATTGATGCTTCATTTAACAAATTCCATATTTCTTGATATAAAAGCCTTCAAAGGAAACATAATTCAATTATTGAATTCTTCTCAACAACATGCAAATCAGAAACTTCACTTCAATATCAGAGATTGTCAATACAGAGTGCAGATTAACTTATTCCTTTACAAATTTCCAAGCAATTATTCCTAAAGCTATGTTTGATTCAATAACAGAGCAAGAACATATTTTGTTTACTTAATGATGTTTCCAGAGAAAGCTGTGTCAGACAAGGACAATATACACACACAAATGGTAAATATAACAGATTAACTTTAAAGGGGCAGTAGCACCTTTTTATTGGCAATATAAGGTGATGTTAGGAAAATGAAAATTTATGGTTATGGTTCCAATTGAAAGACAATTCATTTAAACTAAATGGAGCCATTATAATTCAAATATATAATGTAAAGTTTAACCATGCGATTCCTTTTTCTTACCCAAAATGAATAAAAGGTGTTCACACAAAATGGCCGCCAATGGATTTTAGGTGAATATTCATACTTTGTCCTCTGACTATGGATAATTGGTTTGTGTTATGAGATTTTTGACACTATCAAAATAATACATTTAGCATTAACATAAAATTATCAGTGAAAATTTTAAAATATTAAATTATCAAAAAACGTGCTACTGCCCCTTTAAGATCAAAGTGTGACACTTTTTACCTTCACTCCAAGAGAACTAATTCTGGTTATAGCTAGTCCCTCGAGAGGCATTAATTGTCAAACTTAAATTTAAACTAATTGAATGGCATTCTGGAAGGATATCCATAAAATCTTGTACTTTGTCCCCAAATTAGCCAGTGCTAGTGCTGCGATATTGCAGATAACAGACTTCCTTGTTAAATTGCTTACCTACAAAAACATATAACCCATGTAAAATTGTGATGTTGGATCACCTCATCTGCATTAGTTGAAATCTTGTATCTTCTTTGGGCACTAAGCCATCACTGACCAAACCAACTTGTCCACCAGACTTTGACAAATATTGAGATCCAAAAAAAGGCAGTTGAACTTTTAAACTGGGTACTGTAGCCTTAGTACAAAGGACGGCACTTTGGTTAACCTCTTTTTACACTAATAGAATACCGTATTTAAGCGCAAATGTAAAACAGAATTACATTGTTTCACTCTTGTTACGCTACCACAAGAGGAAGAATTCTGGTACCGCTGGACCAATCCCGTGAGAGATGATTAATTCACATATTAAAGTCAAGTTACTAGGTCCAAAAATATGACCTTTTGTCCTAAAAAAACTTAAACCTATGTACATGTACATGAACCTCAAAAAGAAATTTTAAAAAAAAATTATTTAAAAAAGAAAAAAAAAAAAAAAAAAAAAAAAAAAACTCTTGAAAAGCAAGTCTAGATTTGTAGTAAACTACTGAAAAAAACAATTCTCCGAGGCTCCTTTTTTATCTTATAAAATAATCGTTTACGAGAAGTTTTATTTTTCCGAGACTGAATATGTCTACAGCATGTGCAACAACTTGCCTTCTCATTCATCAACACTCGCTTTCTCATGCAAGTTTGTGTAAATACAACAAAAATACAAAATATCCTTAATGAGGAAGAGATTATTATTGATATGAACATGTTTGTGAGTGGATGTTTGTAAAAGAGAAACGGTGATAACTGTCATGCATATTTCCACAGAATGCAAGTGTTTGAAATGAGGGAACAACGATGAAAGATATTCATATATTCCTAACAGTTTCTCACTTCCTGAATCGTGGGAACAAGATTTATGGAAAGTATTAATACTATAATATTGTTTTAATAGCATCAACTGTTGGTGCACACAATTTTCATTTTATGGTGCTAAATTTGCATAATCTTATATGGTACTTACAAATTATATCTCAAACTTTCAATGATTTCTCTTGTACAAAGCCTTTAACTTTCTGTCCCTCATTTGTTGTTCATTGTTGTAAGCTGAATGCTGAAATAACTAGAGAGGGCTTTTCTAAGTTGGACAACTTGTGCCCAATCTTTTTCTTGAATGAATAAGATATGTTTAAATCATAACTGGTCCTTTAGGCCTGATGAGATTAAAATGAGCAATCACTGAAATTACAACACTGAAGAAAAACATATACCGTAATTTCTCTATTAATTCGACCCTAAAATTTTCAAAAGATTTTCAGAAAATGTCTTTGGTTGAACTAATTTCACTTTTGGTGGCTCATTTGGTACTATGGTTGAAATATTAGATAGATATCAGGTAGTTATTATATATAATTAATACATAGTTTCCATAGATGACCACATTAAAATGCCATAGTTATCATAATGAATATACTAATAATTGATTACTGCTGCAGAGAAAATTACACACTGCAATTATTAATTTTATTTTTACAAATTTAACCATTATTTTCAGCAGTGGTTGATTCACAGGAACATAAACTTTTGGTAGTTGGTTGAATTTTTAGATGTGAATCGAATTTGTGACATCAAAAAATAGTATATGGTCGAATTATTGGAGATGTCGAATTAATAGAGAAATTACGGTAGATATATCTTCATTACCTACTGGTATGTGTCCTTATCTCTACTTTGCGACCTTCATGACTTACAAAGACTAAAAACTTCAGCAACTCATACAAAATTCTGATATGACAACAGAATGTAAGTGAGAGAGAAACTAGATTAGCGTTTGCGGGATACCGCAAAAGCAGAGCAGCCCCGGAACTTTGGGTTTCGCCTTACCCTGTTCCGCCTTTTACAGGCCTCACCAAATTGGGAATTTTCTCGTGACCTTGACCTTTGACACTCAAGGTCACACAATCAATGAACACATTTCATTGAGTATAACATTATTGTAATGAAATAAAGTGTTAAAAATACAATTAATCCATTTTCTCCATATATTTTGACCTTGCTGTGACCTTGACCTTCGACAGTTAGTACCCAAAACTTTTTGAAAATGTTGAACTTCTCAAGAGATAATATATACAAAATCTAAACTTCATAGCACAAAAACTTTTCAAGTTATTGTGTTTAGAAGGAATTGCAATAACTCATATCTCATGACCTTGACCTTTGACCTTCAAGGTCACACAATAATTGAACACTTTTTATTGAGTATAACAATCATGTATTGATTAAAAGTGATCATAGTTAAAATTAAGCATTTTCGCTAAACCATGCTTAAGTCATGACCTTGCTGTGACCTTGACCTTTGACAGATTGTAGCCGAAACCTTTTCAAAAATTTTTACTTTTCCAAGGATGATATATACCAAGTTAGAGCTTCATAGCACAAAAACTTTTCAAGTTACCGTGTTTACAAAGAATTTTGTGGTGATTTTATAACTCGTGACCTTGACCTTTGAACTTGAAAGTGAACATGTCATAATGATTCCCTGGAAGTATTAACATTTAGACATGTTCATGAGTTCTGAAAAGCTAAATGGGATAAAGTTATACCCCAATTTAGTGCATTTTGTAATAACTCATATCTCATGACCTTGACCTTTGACCTTCAAGGTCACACAATCATTGAACACTTTTTTTTGAGTATTACAATCATGTATTGATTAAAAGTGTTCATAGTTAAAATAAAGCATTTTCACTAAAACATGCTTACGTCATGACCTTGCTGTGACCTTGACCTTTGACGGATTGTAGCCAAAACCTTTTCAAAATTTTTTACTTTTCCAAGGATGATATATACCAAGTTAGAGCTTCATAGCACAAAAACTTTTCAAGTTATCGCGTTTACAAGGAATTCTTAGTGTGAATACATAGCTCGTGACCTTGACCTTTGACCTTGAAAGTGAACGTGTCAAAATCGTTCCCCCGAGGTATGAGGAGTAAGGTATGAATAAGAGTTCTGGAAAGCTTAGGGGAAAAAAGTTATAGCTAGTAGTACGAGTGCGGCGGCGGCGGCGGCGGCGGCGATGGAAACTTCACAAAAACTGATAGCAGCCCCGTCCTTAGACGGGGCTGCTAATGAAACCTACAACAACATTTCAACATGTGACAATTGAATTACACGTTATTGTTATGGGCAAGTTATATTTCTTTTACGATGGACTTCTTTTACGATGACCTGTTGACATGACTTGATTCATACTGGTTAAATGCTTAATTATCATTCTATTAATATTCATAATTATTCATGTAGATGTAATCAGTCGTCAGGGAATGATTTTAGATTATGCCTACAGTGGAGCGTTATAACTGTTAAAAAGCACAAAGCCCTAAGGTGATCGTAAGTCACTAAGGTAGCCTTAGCGCAATGTTAAAGAATGGGAGTTAAGGTTAACCTTAGTAAAGGTTGCTTTGTGAAAGGGGACCCGGGATGATAAACTCTTGGAATATTCAAGCATTGTTACATCACATTTGTAGATCTATACCAAACGCTAAGGGTGAAACATGAACAAAGACATAAAGTCCAAAGATAGTTATAATTAAAAAACCCTGTTTAACTTTTATGACCCTACAAACTGGAATTGAGACAATATTGACTTCATGATACCTCAGTAAGAACAGAGAAACATATTGATTGATTCCAAGGATTTGTTTTCGTGACAAGCAGTTACAAGTTTTATCTATTATTCTCCCAATCCAATGGGGAATAAGAACTTTATTTTGCATGTAACTCAAATTCTGAAAACAAAACAGCAATAACCTGATGTTCGAAGTTAGCTATGGGCTTAGAGTCATACTTTCCTTCCCAATCCAATGGGTATACAGACATTTTTTAGCATACACACTCATATTCTGTAAAAAACAAGTTGTGTTTATGAAACACTGATGCACCTGGTTTCAAAATAGTTTAAAACATGGCTATGTATCAACCGTTGATCACTCATCATTGGAAAAAAAGATCAAGAATCAACATGGTGAAATATTATGATCTCATCTTAAAGGTCTTATCATGATAGATGCACATGTGAAATATCAAAGGTCTATCTCTGTCTAATCACAAGTTATGGCCACGGTTAAAGTTTTCGAAATATGCTTGCTGGGCCATGGTCAAGGTCACAAGGTCAAAAGTTATGACCTCATCTGAAAGGTCTTATCATGATAGATGCACATGTGAAATATCTAAGGTCTACCACCAAGGAATCATAAGTTATGAGCTTAGTTAAGACTTTTGTGACAATCAGACAAACAGACAGACAGAAAAACAATAACATGGCGTAGTTGGCCAATTCAAAGGTGAAGCATAAGCACTAACCTAAGTTGACAAGTTTGACAGGAAGCATTTATGAAAACATCAATGCTGGTACATAAACAAAGAAGTGGGTGACCCGACACACGAGACTCTATTGACTGGAGAGAGAGAGAGAGTGTCTGGTTCTGGTAACGATCCTGTAGGATATAACAAGGGGACAAATTAAGAGAAATCTGTACACAAACAGCTCAATAACTGCTCCTTCATAGCCACGCACTGCGTAACATTCTCATTGGGTAATAGTCTGTAGTCCAGTCATAACTCCTCCACTAAATCTTCCTCTGTCTTCAGGAGTTTTTACCAAGATTCCATCTATATATATATATATGGTTGTATAGTCTCTTGACTTGTTCACCACTGGATCTGTCATAAGGATTATCTTTCTTGTAGTCACTTTTGACTTCAATAAAAATCTTTAAAAAATATTTTTTGAATTATTTTTCTATCTTAGATATTGGTTTATGATAAAATTCTAAATTATTTTTTTATTATGTTTTATGACAATTGGGAAATTTGAAAGTGAGCAGTTTTAAAATAAAACACTAAAGCATTAATGTACAGTTATCAGTGACAAATTTAAAATATAAAAAGGCTAATGCCCCTTTATGTAATCTTATTCACACTATGGCCATCAATAAAATCTTCTTTTACACGATTTGCACACCTGACATGTCCAATATCATCTTCCTACGCAGAGCCTAAAAGGCCAGTTTCCAAACTGTCATTTTATGCCTTGCTGCAGAGACTTTACTTTTCTGTGCTGCTATAGTGCCCATACAGAGTAGATAGCAAACACAGAAAACTCAAGGCTATGCAGCAAGGCATAAAATGACAGTTTGGAAACTGGCCTTTTAGGCTCTGCGTAGGAAGATGGTCCAATATCTAAATTAGCATACAGTACTAATTATTGGATACAGAAGTTGTAAACATTAAAATTTAGACTACAGGAAACAATGAAGCACTACCACTTAAATAGAAGAAACAAATTACTTATCTTATCTAATATCTATGTATCAAACTTGAAGACCTGCAATGAAAACCAGATGCTTTGTACCAAAATAGCCACATGGTTTATCTTCAACTCTATTATTACAACAAAAAGCTCTATCATTTATCATGAAACTCTATCGCTATCTACATTTGATGTCTCCTTTGTCTTACACAATCTTAATTAAAACATATTGACGCAAAGATTTAAATTTAAAGGTTTCCAGTTAAACTGATGCTGTCTTGCTGATCTGCCTGAAGACATTAACTAAATGTAAGCAAGAACCAACTGTCAGAAAGGGATTGTTGCTGGCATTGATAATAGCTGCTAACTTACTAAGCCATTGGTCTGTCTGTCTGTCTGTCTGTCTACAAACTGGTCTGTCTGTCTAAAAAATGGTATTAGGAAAGAACTGAAATTGTTATCTTTTGATTCCAGACAGTATTAGTATATTTTTGGCGTTTGGCCATTCTGTTTTTCATCATTCTTGTTAATAAACCACACATAATAGGTAACCTCTAATCTATATGATAATTACAAGATAATACACATTACAACAAATCTATTGTGAGAACAGCTAGAGCTAGGCTGCCTATCAAGTCCTCTCTGATTGACAAATATGTCCACAGATATGTAAACACACAAGTATATATTTGATAAAAAAACTTCACAGTTGTCTACACTGAATATAGTCTGCTAGTTATGTGTCTAAAATCTGACAAAAAGACTGTCTTTAAAAGATGATATAAGCTCAATAGCTTGCACACACTAATGAACAGACAGACGGAGAACATTTCTAAATTCACTGAAAACTTCTTCGAATTAAAAGAATAACAAAGTTATTTTAAATGAAATGATAGCAAAGAATTTTATCACTTATATATTCACATAAACCATCAGTTATGACTTTAAGGAGAAACAAAATTCATGAATCTAAAACAAAAGCAATGAATGGGCTATTACTCTGAGACAACCAGCTGCCTAACGTGAATGAATGGTTTGTCAAACCTCTTTGGTCACATTGTTAGCGGTCTATGAATACTGAAAGGTCACATGGTTCCATGTCATCTGGAGACAGCATATATATCGTATGTGGAGAAATTTTAAAGCACATTTTGATAACTTGCAGGAACAGAACATCTTGAACAGGCTGCAGAATAACTCAGAGATTTGACATAGAGAAGCAACAAACTATGGAACTCAAAACAGTTGACTTTCTTCTTCAACGGAGTATATTAGTTTGGTAAGTACAATGGCATACATACACAGCTCCAAACAAACAGGTTGCAGAATATTTTTTTATTGAATGAATATTGGGAGAGGATTGGCAATATATTTAAAAGGAAGGGTATACATGTTGACATGCTCAGGTGTTAAAGCACTTTTTCGTTGTCACTCATTCATTGAATTTCAGCTATTTTCACTTTGTCAGACAGTTGTTTCTAGAAGATCTTATCATTACATATAAACCTCAGGTGTCATAATCTTGTCATTTTGGAGGTAATTCTTTTCTTGGGTAAACCTGCTTTCAATGTCACATCGCTTCTCACCGGGACATTCTAGAAAATTTTTTTATTTTTACTTTACTTTTTTATATATTTTACATTTTATAAATACAAGACTCATAATTTGTAAACATTACGAAACAAACAAATGGATTTGTAAAATTTGAATTTTTAACAAATTCTGATTTAACGTTTCAAGCGGGATTCGAACCCGCAACCTCTATGTTGTTAAACAGCGCTCTTACCGCCTGAGCTACCGAGGCTTGTTGTCAGCAAATGTTCATTTTGTTGTGTCATCACTGACACTGTAATTTTTATATACATTATGTTAATATATATTAAATTTGATTCTAAAATCATATGCAAAGTGTATATTTAAAGTCTTCCGCGAAGAGCTGCTGTTAAACAGGCAACTTGCAAGGATTGGCTGCGTTTGTGCGATACTTTCAGTGTTATTATATATTTCAATATTTTTACCAAGTTTTTCGTCCTTTCCTTCGCTTTATATGACAGATATTACCCTGTCCCTCGGGTTTTATTGAAATGTAAACATTCGGAGTTGGGGAAACCCTAGGGCCTACGGCCCACGGGTTTCCCCTCACTCCTCATGTTTACATTTCAATAAAACCCTAGGGACAGGGTAATATCCTTTACATAAACAGATATGCCAACTGACTTTTTGTTGAATTTAGCAAAACAATTGTTAAAGTCAGACAAGAATTTTTAAGATCACTGATTTCAAAAGAAAAATAATAATGAGATTTTAACAGGAGGCATTGGTAGCAATAAACAAAGAAGGAATTCAGTTTGAATCAATCTTGCTGGGTTGTTGACTACTTTGTCTTTATTGATTATTTTCAAATGAACACTATGTCTTCCAACTACATCAAGAAAATACTTAAAAGTAGGTGTAAGTGTGAGATCATAAATCTTTTTGAAAAGTGTAATAACATGATAACTGAAATATCATAAAATAATAAATGTGATAATTTTACATGGAGAAGACACATCCTTCAAACAGATCTCTCTTCCATGCTTTGACTTAACCCAAGTTTAGTAAACACAAATCCATCTCTCTTCCTTCTACAGTGTCTGCTACGACCAATCAAATTGATTTCGTTGTTTAAATACGACCCCATAGTAAATACTTAGTTCCTTACTGGTCATGACTGATCAAGCCATCAGATAATCACAATTTTAGCTCCATTGAACCAGAATCAAGATGAAAACAGGACTAGCAATACAATTGTTAAATTTAGACAAACAATTTTTCAAAATCACCAATTTCAAAAGAAAATTAATGATGGAAATTTTTACTGAAGGCATTGGCAAAAGTAAACAATGAATTAAGGAATTCAGTTTGGATCAGTTTTGTTGGGTGGTTGACCAATCAAATTGATTTCGTTGTTTAAATATGACCCCATAGTAAATACTTGGTTCCTTTCTGGTCATGACTGATCAAGCCATCAGATAATTAGAATTTTGGCTCCATTGTTATAAGAATCAAGATTATAACAGAATTGGTGTGGAATTTTTAACGAAGACCATGTGGGAAAGTTAATCATCACTGGACGTGATTTAATTACCAAGATTACATGATCTGCAAAGCTTGTTAAACTCCAGTGAAGGAACTCAACTGAGTGGAGTCAGGTTCAATGGTAATACTGAATTGGTGACACTGAGGAAAAAGCTTTTCCGACTTTAAAAATACAACTTGATGAGTACTTTCACAAACTTTGGATCTTTCACTAAAGTAGTTGTGATTCAAAACTCAAATCGTTTTGATTTATTACAATTTTGCAATTATTATAATTAAGCTGAAATTCATTTACAATCACTTCAAACAAAAATTTTAATGTATAACTAAGTAAAGTATTTGAGTCAAATTGAAGAAGTCTTGGAATTTAAAAAGAAAGACAAAGACTAATTTAATGAAATAATTAGTGACCAGTTTTGATTGGTTCGAGTGAGTGAGTGAGTGAGTGAGTGAGTGAGTGAGTGAGTGAGTGAGTGAGTGAGTGAGTGAGTGAGTGAGTGAGTGAGTGAGTGAGTGAGTGAGTGAGTGAGTGAGTGAGTGAGTGAGTGAGTGAGTGAGTGAGTGAGTGAGTGAGTGAGTGAGTGAGTGAGTGAGTGAGTGAGTGAGTGAGTGAGTGAGTGAGTGAGTGAGTGGGGTTGAGTGGGTGGGTGAGTTATTGCTTAACGCTACTTGGGCAATATTTCAGCCAATAGCACTGTGTGGTTCTATGGAATATTTTTAGATTCTACAGTTGACCTCAAGGAGAACATGCTTTAAGGTAAATGCATTACCTGTGCCACACTTTTCTGGGACCGTTACATGTAGGTAAACATTCAGATCATTGACACTAGCACAGATAGTTAGCATAACATGTGTAGCACAAAAACAACTTGAGGAACAGATTACGTGAGGACAACACCTAATGTTTCCTCCTTAGTGCCTCCACACAACACATACCATTTTCTCTTACACTTTGCCATGTTTACTTCTCTTATCCTTTTGTTTTAACTCTTACAGTGATCCTACCAAGTTTCTTTTAATTATGAAGCGGAATAGCGCAGGGGTTAGCTAGTTTGACGTTAGATCACTTTAAGGTCTGTTGTTATCGCCAGGGGCTTGGGTACTTGTCTGCAGTAGAGAACTGTTCTACACACAGTAAGGTTTGCGATCAACGCTACACTGAGTTTCAGAGCAGTACTCATGGTTCGCTAGTTCCAGCCGAAGCTCACAGGTTTCACCACAATGCAAAACCACAAAAGTGTTGCAGGCTTTCTTCCTGCAATATTATTAGAAGCCATGAAATAATCTTGAAAGCGGCTTGAAACTCAAAATCACCTCACCTCACCTCACCTCTTTGGATTATTGTTGATAATTAAAATCATAGATGTATGTCAATTTGAACACAAAAGGTCTCAAGCCTATCGTTCATTGATTGCATTTCTTTCTATGTATAGATTAATAAAAATCCCTTGGACTTAGCTCAGTTGGTTGATTACTTCTCATCACCAGGGCCTTGATTTTCGAAACTATCTTAGTGCTAAGATTGTCAATATATGATATGTACGACTATCTTAGCACTATGAGCTTCAAACATCTAAGCCCAGGGGTTTGGATCTGATTCCCGGCCTGGTTTAACCAAATGATGTGAAAAAATGACTTTCCGACAGTACTTGGTAACTAGGACAATAAATTATTATTGCAACTCATAATCTTTCTCCCACACCCATTATATGTTTGAATCAAGAGTAATTCAACTTATGATACATAATTAATGCCACTGTATAGTTTATTTTACTAACAGCAATAACAATTGCATTCATATTTCAGGTGAAGATCTAAGTAAAAACAAAACTAAAGCAAATATGGAACAATGATTATAAAGGATATATTTTGTAAGTTTTAGAAATTATGTATATTTGCATATTCTGTCATTAACATCTGCTGAAATAATGAATATAGATATGACATTATATTTATTCCAGTATATATGCTTTGAAATGTTTGCTCACATCAAAACTAAATGAACTATGAGATACAATAACACCTACATGATAAGCAAATCAAATACTTATTGTGACCATTTAAGTCTCAAATTATAGGAGATTATAGAGTACAAAAATGTAATAAAATACAAATTAAGACCATAAAATCTGACCATCTCTCGTAAAATGAGATGTCTTTATGTGGTATAAGTCAAAAGTCTCAGGATATGATATTTGACATTTTGGAATCAGACGATTACCCTAAGCTCAATATAGATATATATATGAATGCGTAGCATATAAATATAACCACCAAAGTGCCGTAGATCTGTCAGCATCTGAAGAATTATCATGACAATCTGATTAATACCTTATGTACGAGGTTGCCTTAAAAATTGAAATATATGGTAAATATAGAGATATATATAGATATATATATGAATGCATAGAATATATATACAACCAACCAAGTACCGTAGACTTTATCATGACAATCTCTTTAATACCACTATCATCTTACATAAAAGTGAAACTTGCAGAACTTGAACATCAAAATAATATACTTCTAAAAAGAATTATATACCTAAAAAGAATTAAAGGAACATTTGTAACTTGACCTTCTATCATACTACTAAATCAAGGTACATGGTTAAAAAATTAAAAGGGAAATTAAAGGGACTTCACACCATCTTATATTGTGATTTAACATTTAAATTAACTTTCAATAGCCATTGGGGAAACACCAAAAATGGAGATCTGAAGAAGTTGAAAACCTCATAAGACACAATACTACATGTTTTCATTGAACTATGTTTTACAGTTTTGAGCTTTGTTCTAGAAATGAAGTTTCAAGAATAGCTATATCTAATCTTGTGATTGAGAATGATGATATCTCTTTGAGCAAAGACTGACATATTTCAATGGATTAGAATCGAGATGATATTTCATCCTTGATATTGAATGTCTCATCAACAACAGAACAGTTCCCATTACAGTGTACAAGGAGACCTTTAATCATCTTTTCATTTTCATCAATGTTGCAAACAGAAATATTGACAGAGTTTCTTGATGTTTTAGTTTTAAAAAAACTCATAATAATTGTGATATCAATAAAATGTATTTTCGAACAACTTGAACTTTCAACATAATTGCTGTATGACATTTCTTCAAATACAGGTTACAAAATTAAATTCAAATACATTCTGTCTTGGTCAAGTTACAAGACTTGTTTGCTCACATAGGGAGGTGAGTCTATAAGAACTATAATACTTACTAAATCTGAACACAGTCCCTAGGTGCATCAGGGTGTCAGGGTTGTAAAGAGGAGAGCAAACACATTTACAAAAGAAAGAAAATGCATAGTGGTTACAGAGGATATATGACAGATGCTGGATGATAGAGGACAGGTTGCATGTTTGACCATTTGTACGTATGTCGGCCATGCTACAACCTCCTGGTACACACTTCCAATCCTAGGTGCAAGGAACCCCCCAAAGAGAAAGTCATCCAAAAAGCATTTAAAAGTAAGAATTTGATAAATGGTTACTGATGACAGGTGAGGTGAGGTGATGTGGGGTTTCAAGAGTATTTCATTTATAACGCGGCTGCTAGTATTTTTGCAGGGAGAAAGCCTGTAACACTATTGTGGCTATGCATTGCGATGAAACCTGTGAGCATAGGCTGGAACTAGCAACCATGGGTGTTACTGCACTGAAATTCAGTGTAGCATTGCACCCAAACCTGACTGCGTGTAGAACAGTTCTCTACTGTACTGATGAAAGAAGACAGATTGCAAGCCGGAAGAGCCATGCCTTAAATCAGTTGGGCTCTGAAGTCTGAATATCTAGAATATCAAAACATTTCATGTAGATCTCCTAGGAATATCCCTGACATCATCTTAAATTGTCTTGATTAACAACTCAGTGTCTTTAACCTTCTGTCAACCTTGTTAAATCAAACACAAAAGATTATTAACATTCTTCTCATTCTTATCTTTGACAAAAACAAATCTGAAACCTTGTCTCATACAAATCATGATCAGCATCACAGCTTTTAAATTTGGATTTAGCTTTTGCTTTCCCTTTCGACATCAAAAATAGAAACAACCTTATACATGTACCTATCATTGATAAATTCTTCATATATATATATATATATCTGTTTATTTGTTACTGATCATTAAACTTAGTGTTTATTATTCATTTCACCCTAGTCCAAAAAGAAGTAATTCCAAACTTTCGATATTACTCAAATGAGTTGGATTAAATCACTTATGTAATAAACCAGCAGACTTTCTTTTTAAATTAAGAGCACCACACTAATCAAATCAAATTACTCTCAACTGACAGAAAAAGTCTACAATTGAACCTACAGGGGACAATACATTCAATTTTTTTACTCAAACTATTTAAAATGCAGCGATACTTCCTGTTTGAATGACTTCGGGTTAGTTATTGGATTATTTAAGACAGGATCAGCTGCTAGTGTATTTTTTAAATCAGCTTTAGATGATTCCAATTTATAACTTTAGAAAGGTACTGCAAGATTGCAACTGTAAGAACTGTAACTGTTCTGAACGTACTATACAAGCAATAGTTATTAAAGATATAAGCACCATCCAAAACTTTAGCACAAGAAAAAACTTTAGGTCAGTTGAAAGTACAAGCATAAAGATATGTTGAAAAGTTCTATATTTTATTAAAAAAAAAACGTTACAAATCTAGAGTTTTTGATAGTGTGCAAGTCAAAATGAAGGAAATATGTTGGAAAATTGATATAATGATCAGTCATTCCAAAATACAAATCTATCCCCGAGGCAAACCACTATGACAGGCACAGTAAAAAGACTTTCGTCAGATTGACTTACCTTTGCTAATATGTGCGACAAACTTCATCGATGGTAGCAATAGTGGATGCAGAAGGGAGGTGCAAGGGTGTGCATCCCTTCCAAGCATGTTCCCTAACATTGGTAATTTTTTAGGTTGTATTTCGATTCATGACACAAATATACAAAAATGGTGTAGGGCAGGGAACTTTAGATAAGTGAACATTTACACATATTAACACATATCCTTTGATCTGAAGTGATATTTTTTACTTTAGAACCATATGTGGAACACAGTGGTGTAGTGGTTAGCATGTTGGCCTCTCATGCCAGAGACATGGGTTCATTTCCCTTGGAGACACCAAAAATGTATGACTTAGGTCTCATCCTGCGTTGTGTCCCTGGGCAAGGCACTTCATCCACATTGCAGCAAGTCAACCCAGCTGTTAAAATGGGTACCTGAAAACAGGATGTACTGACCTTCGTGGTCGATCGTGATTTAAAACTTAGTAGCAACTGTGGAAGCACACTCATTAAATGTTATAATGTAACATGTCTAAGGGCGTGGAAGGGCGCCATGTAAGTATATGGTGCACCTCACTCAAATGAAAAGCCTTGTTCCGACACCGAGTAGAGAGAAAGATGATAAATCATAAGCTTCATACAAAAAGTAGGGAATATATTTTCACATGCCCTCATGTGTATAGGAAATCTAGAATTTAGATGTCAGGATTTTCAAAAATATCCACAAGTGATGACCATGTTCAAGCTGTTAACCACATGTTTCTGTGGTATACAATTGACAGTCCAATAGGAAGCAGAGAAATGGCAATATTTTGCAACTTACTCTGATCAATAGCTATCAACTGGGCTGGTCAAACTTTTAAAATGATTGGATTGCATATTTCACTTATAGATTTAAACTTTAAGAAATGCGATTGTCGGAATGGATAATGTGTTAAATGTGGTCATTACTAACCGCATTATGTATCAATGTAGTGACAATATTCAACTTCCTAATGTGATCACCATTTTGATACAGATCAATATATAAGTGTATACAAATTTGAGATTTTACTTAATTTACTTAAAAGTTTTTTTCAAAATAATTCATGGAATTTCAGTAGCAGATATTCAGAATTCTGTTTCTTGATATGACATATAAACACTTCAACTAAAAGGCTATTGATATGAAGACCAAATGCTGCTATATATAACAGTCAAAGTTATATTTATCTAAAACATTTCAAAGTTTGATCTCATTTCTAAAATGCTTTTATATGTTTTTTAATTAAGCTTTGAAAAAGTAGCATATTGTGACCATTATTACAAGATTTATTACTTCTTTGATTGGCATTCTAGAAGTTGGTGTGATGAACAATAAGGACAATTCTTATGGATGAACAACTTCTTTATTCTGTGTAAGCGACGTTTCGACATAGATTCTAATGTCGTTGTCAAGCAAGTGATACATGTTACAAGGATGGAGGAAATATATACATGGTTAGGGAAGGGTTGTTTATACAATAAATAAGCTTGATGTACAGTGTTGTGATAAGAAAATGAGCAATGTTGATAGGATGTACAAAAAGGATTAAGTTGATTGGAAGCCAAATAGATGTTTTTACAAGGGAAGAGGTTGATGTACATTGATTGAGTAGGTACCACACCCCACAAGTTGTGTTTATACAATGGATGAAATTGGTATACATGATGAAAGTAATGAAGAAATGATGTAAATCCTCAACATTGTCATTCATAATTTCACCATCATTTCTTCATTACTTTCATCATGTATACCAATCTCATCCATTGTATAAACACAACTTGTGGGGTGTGGTACCTACTCAATCAATGTACATCAACCTCTTCCCTTGTAAAAACATCTATTTGGCTTCCAATCAACTTAATCCTTTTTGTACATCCTATCAACATTGCTCATTTTCTTATCACAACACTGTACATCAAGCTTATTTATTGTATAAACAACCCTTCCCTAACCATGTATATATTTCCTCCATCCTTGTAACATGTATCACTTGCTTGACAACGACATTAGAATCTATGTCGAAACGTCGCTTACACAGAATAAAGAAGTTGTTCATCCATAAGAATTGTCCTTATTGTTCAAGATTTATTACATCATTGCTGTTTTTCAGGTATACAAATGATATTTTTATGGTTCATTTTGTAAATCCAGATTTTAAAAGGTTGTATTTGGTGATTAGCACACGATCAAGCAAATCATTTCACTTTTCAAGGTATCCAAATAACACTTTTCTTCTAATCAAAGTTGGGATGAGTGCCTATTTTATGGTTCAAGATTGATAATCTCTTGTCCTGTCATTTAAAGATTTGGATTGATCTTGTTAAATCTGTTTATCTGTTACGATAATCCAGGAGAAGAACTTGTCACAAATGTACCAAAGTATAAAAATCCTGTAAATTGGAGAGAAAAAATGCATGACAGTAATTTGTTTGAACAGGATACTGAAAGTATTAAAACAGGATTTGTGTCTCCAATACCGTACCTTATGTCTCTGAATGATCTGTTGTAGAGAATATAGTCTCTCTGATCACTCATTGGTAACATGTACACAGGAAAGCAGTATTAGATTATTTCATTAACTAAACTTTATGTATGGCATATTTGATTAATTATTTAGTCAGGTCGATGTTTAAAAAGTCATCTCAATTGATTGATGAATCTTTATTATAAAAATTAATTTTTATTTGACAGATAAATATGACAGATTGATTTCATTATATTCTTATCTATATTTTTCAAAACTTTCCAAAATTTGGGAATTACACAAGATAAATGTTTTCGAAATTACAACACCATCGATCATATCTTTTTCTAAATAAAATCTTTGCACAGCTAAATAATACTCTCTGTAATAGTTAAAAAAAAAAAGAAGCCTATTATAAAGTAATCATTATCACAAGCTAACCATATCCAATAACAATATGAAATCAACAATTCTCCAATCATCAGCAATCTCACACTCTTACTAATGTAAATATTTCTCTTCCCTGAACATGCAGGCCAGCATAAAGAAATCTTCTTTTATAATCATCACCATCAGTATCATCATCATCAACATAACCAATTTTGATATCACACCTTTTGGGTAACTAACAAGCAAAAATCCAACACCCCTTTCATCATCAATATTGCTCTATCACCGCACATGTTCTTCAGTTCATCAGCATCATGATCTTTATTAACAAAACAACCAATCATCGTCTTCAATATCGTAACCAATGTCAAACATCACATCTTTAAGATAACTAACAAACACAAACTCCTGTTACCAACAATCCTATACCCCTTTCATTACAAAATTCTCTTTCACTCTGTGAGCCCGAAAAGTAATCACTATCATCATCATCAATGTCAATATCATCACATCCTTCTGACAAATCCCTGTTACCAAATATCTAACACCCCTATCATCATCAATGTCAATATCATCACATCCTACTGACAAATCCCTGTTACCAACAATCTAACACCCCTATCATCATCAATGTTTCCACACAGAACATGTAACAGAGTCCGAGGTCGGTCCATAATGAAGCGAGCCCCTATCACAAAGTCTTATTGCCTGCATCCACGGAGGATCAAGAGAAGAGGCCTGCTGATTTAACACAGTCCGATCAAGTGGAAGTCTAATGACAAATACGAGGCAGCTCCATACTCAGCGGCCGAGCCGTTGTTCGAGGACGAGATTGATCCCGTAGCAGAGAAGAAGCCTGTATAATTACCAACACAAGTGCCTGCCTGCCTGCCTCCCTCCTATACCAAGCTGCCGCTAGCTTCTACTACAGCTATAGCAGAGGGTCTCTGTTGATTGAGGTCTTGTTTTACGGATAAACTCATTGTCGCCACTGGAAGGATAAAATCAGTTGGGTTGAGCTGAATCATCTTGTACCTGTCTGTGTGGACAGCTAACAGGAGTGTTGATTGAGGATTCTACGACTCTAGCATCATGCCGGGTGTTAGCAAAGGTGTTGCGGTGGCCACGGTATGTACACACCTTGATTGCTTACCTTGATACAGGTATATGTTGGTTATGATTGTACAACAATAATAAAAGTATCATGAGTATGTGGATTGTTTCAGGCATGCCTTAATCTTTTATCTTGTCACTTGATAATACTTGTATGATATCTTTTTGGTTTGTACTTTCAAGAATTGCAAACTTTCATCCTTACTTTAACTTTACTGTAATTGGTTTGATACAGGGATATGTTGTTGCTCCTTGTTAGTTGCTTTGAATAAAAAGTTATTCTTTTACAAAGATGCTTATGGGTACAGTCAAGAAATGTAAGCCTTCATTTCTCATCTTACATTCTTCAACTTGGACGTGCTTGTTGTGTTATGTTTTATATCAATTTAAGGTGTGACAGCCGACGCATAGAATAATATGTTAGAAATTTTAATGAGATCAGGTATTTGAGAGCATTTAAGTTAGGAACATTATTACATAAATCTTATAAAGTAAGGGGAAAAAAATATCCCAAGGTTATCAGCCATGTCCACAACTCTTTCGTAAGCTGTTGCATTTTAAGCCTTCAATTCAGACACCTTTCCAATACCTAGATTATACCATTTTTGCGTGCAGACAAATTATGTCACATGAACGCTACAGATCTATAAACCATACTCCTATAACTGAGCTGCATTAATTTAGTGCTTTTTGCTTTACATGTCTGTTAAAAGGTTCCTTCTTGTTACTAGTTATTCAACTGAGTTTTCACCTCCAATTCCATGGGGGGGGTGGAGGGTTGGTGGAATTGTACAAGAGTGTGCATAAGTTCCTTTAAGTTCAAAACCATGACCATACTTTTCTCAACATGATGAAAACCATATTGGTTATTCAGTAACAATAACAGCACTAATTACATCACTTCATGCTGAGAAAAGTGCAAAAGCAAGCATGTAGTGATTACATTATTACTTACATGATTGCCTATGTTTTATTTTGTTTTTTTGTTAGGTATGCAGAGATATCAGGTTCCTTGTCTTAACACTTCAAATGCTGCATTGATTTTAAAAACACCATTCAGGGTGATCTTATTACCGGCTGCTAGTATAATTGATGGGAGAAAGCCTGCAACACGTTTGTGGGTATGCATTGCAGTAAAACCTGCGAGCATCGGCTTAAACTAACTTCTATTTTACTGCATATAGAACAGTTCTCTACTGCAGTTGCCGTGCCCCTGGCAGGATAATCACAGGAGCAAACACTTGCTTCTGAAGGAAAGGATTCAGTGTTGCCAATTGCTAAAGATGGATCTTTCCAGACCATTCCTGGACATGACCCCTGAGTCTAAAGAAGTTTTAAGCATAAATGAGATATTTCTTAAGGAACACCTGAAAATTTAACAAACAAGGCCTCTAATAGAATATCACTTACAAGAGTCAAAGGCAAATACAGAATTATAAGAATCTGTTAATGATAATATCATTGTGATTTTTTATTCACTTTGCAAATAAAATAAAAAACGGACAGAAATACCATCTCTGTTTATGATAACATTATTATGATTTTTTATGCAACTTGCAACTTCATTGACTTACACTGTTTCTGTAACCGAGGTATGACAGTTGTCATACTTCTGAAACAGCTTGAGGGTTCACAATCAGGAGGTTTTATTACACAGTCAGGCTTTACAGACGGTGAATAGCACCCATATACACACGTCATGTGACCAATATTGTATAGAAATAGTGTAACATATTGCTTCCGCCATAGACAGTATTGGAGTATGATATTGAAATACTGCAGTGCATATTTTATTAGGTTATTTATACAAAAATGAATGGAAAACTAAGTGGCAATAATAACAATAATGAAGACAATAAGCAATATTTTAATGGTAAGAAATTTGCAACACCTTGTATACACATTTCAAGTCTATATACCGTATTAGTAAACTGACACCTTTCATGTAGGTTAATATAGGTACTTATTGACAAGTGGTGATTTCAAGGTGTTCATGTCAAGTAAATTTCTTGCTTGGATCAAAGCAAATGCATTTACTAATCTACCGGTAATACCAAAAAACAAGAAGTAAAAAAAATAACAAAATCTTTGCTCATAATCTACCCCCTTTACTTATATTTATATATACATACCTATTTTGAACCAAAACATGCTTTGTTAAAACAGGAATTTTTAAATATTTAAGGATAAAACATCTTTCATCCCCTGCATCCCTTTGATTACAAAACTTACCAAACATTAAGCAGTGTTTGTACAATTTCACAATTTATTCAGGGCAATGGATGGCAACATGTAAGACACATTTATGTTTAAACCCATTGAACTATAAAGATTTCAAATTTCACACTCTCCAGGGAACCCATATGAATCTATAAGACACATTTATGTTTAAACCCATTGAACTATAAAGATTTCACATTTCAAACTCTCCAGGGAACCTCTATGAATCTATCTGATATGGAGGTAATGAGGTCACCTCTAACGAGGAAATCAGCTACTAGAGTTGGGTGAATGAGGGCACTTTCATGAAATCATAATTAAATTCTAAGCATATATATATGTATTTTTAGGATGACAATTTAGTAACTGCTCCTTAATTGACTCAAAAAGTAAATGAGATTCTTGTTTTGTCTGAGAGTAAATTTATCAAATTGAAAGTATATATACCGGTAGTAGATATTGGAATTTTCTTGATTAAAATGTTAAAGTTGTAAGGAGATTTTCAGGTAGTGTAAACCTTCATAGATTCTGTGCCTGGGGAATGTTTATTAATAAACAAGTTTAGTGAAAACATTTCAGACTCACATATACCGGTATATTAATCAAGAGATAGTGAAAATGATTTTAACTATTTGTGTTCAGTTTTTTAAATATAATGGAGTAGTGACAAGTTATAAAGATTTCTGCTTTATAATTCAATATTGATGATATAAGGTCATGTTATTGGATGTTTTGACCCAGATGGTTGTGTTGTAATTAAGCAAAAGTAGGGAAACATGGATCTAAGCCAAACACCATGAAGATCTGTTCGCTAGTAATACTCTTCTCACTGGATTCAAACCAAAGATCCTATGAACCAACCACTGGGCCACTGAAGCTTTGAAATAACATCACAGACTGCATAAAATAAAGTCTACAATCTGGAATCAGATACTGATACCTTTGACTTTCCCCATCTTGACTTTGCATTAGCCACTGTACATACATAAACTCAAGAATGTCTGTTGCTAAAATAATGATGATAATAGCACTTGAAGATTTGATAGCAAAGTTGCAGTTTTTTATCCATAAATATACAAAACGTTAATTGTGTTATGCGATTTTCCTCTGGCAGTACAAAGACTCATTGTCGATAGTTGCAACCCAAATATTTACAAAACAGCAATCTATGAGAGATGCCTTTCTTCAGCCAGGTAATATAGTTTTCCAGTAAGTAGAAGATTCATTCCTGGATTTCTCGTTATCATAGAATGTTCCTGGAGATATCTCTTACGCAGGTGGCAGCTCATATACTTCTTCAAATGAGCTTTCTCTCCGTACAGAACTACCATTTTATTACAAATACAAAGTAATGATATATTATTATATGGAAATTGCAGAAACAATTTAGACAGAAATAGGAGAAACTTTCACCGTTTGTATGATTTTTTTCTGAGTAAAGTGGATATTTCCAGGATAACAGGTCTACTTTGTTGAAGGAAAATGCTGGTGCTACCTAAAAACTATTTACTAACCACTTTATTACCATGATTGTGGAATACTTGGAAGAGAACTAAAGGGAGTTTTGTTGAGTAGATAATTATGAAAAAAATGCCTATATATAACCAAAGATTCTGAAGTGCGTTGAAAAAGCATGTTTCATACAATAAAAAAAACAGTTTAAAGATAGAAGACACATGTTAGTCAATGAGTGAATGAATGAGTTATCGTTTAGCGACGCTTGGGCAATATTTCAGCCATCTGTGGAGGTAAGGCAATTAGAAATGGTAATTTAGTGATGGAGATGAACAATTAATTAAAGAAAATGAACAGCAAAGGTTTGGATGAGATGTTGATAATTGCCATATGTAAATACCGATACAGGACTTACAGATGAACATTGCTAATGCGAAAGATTTAACATCAGTAGTTGTAGTGTTACTTAGTTCCCTGAAGTCTTATCTGCAGTACAATTCTATAACATGACGGTGGACATCAAAATCCCATTATAAACGTAAGCTTATGTGTTTGGACTTGCATATTCAGAATATAATCTGTATATAAAGTAGGCAAGTGATAAGCTGGAAACCTATTTCTTTAAGTCAAAGAAGTTTCTGGGAGAATGCCAAAAATGAAAATAGGTGATCAGTAATGGAGCTAGATCACATTCAAACTGTGGCAGTTAACAAGTATTTACATAGATTGCTTAAAAAAGCTTTCCACGAAAACACATGTTTGGACTAACAGGCATGGAAGAACCTTGCAAGACAATTTCTCTGCTCTGTGTTTACATTACTTTCTGGATATCTGACAGACCATTTGAACTCTAGCCAAGATTGACTTGTATGACATAATCGACTGCTTGAAAGGACATGAAGATGTAAATTTTAGTTTGTTAGTCTGATCAAAAGTGAAATTCCTGCATAAATACACATCATTTTTATCATGGTAGTCTTACGCCTAATTAGTAACATTTTTACTAAACAAATCCTCTTGAATAGCAAGTCTAGATCTGTTTTTGAGAATTATTATTTTCAGAGATTGGATATAAGTCTAAGATAATTGTCATATTGAAATATTTGATTATCTCAAAAAAATGATATTGTTGTACTTTTAGTCATGATCAATTTGGTATTTGAACTCATATGCTTAAGTCATTCAACTGCAAGCACTGATTGTTCCACTGACGGCTTATATTCAACCACCAGGCTTTACGAGAACAAATGTTTCCTGATTGTTCCAACGGCTTATATTCAACCACCAGGCTTTACAAGAACAAATGTTTCCCGATTGTTCCAACGGCTTATATTCAACCACCAGGCTTTTATTCAACCACCAGGCTTTACAAGAACAAATGTTTCCTTATTGTTCCAACGGCTTATATTCAACCACCAGGCTTTTATTCAACCACCAGGCTTTACAAGAACAAATGTTTCCCGATTGTTCCAACCGCTTATATTCAACCACCAGGCTTTACAAGAACAAATGTTTCCTGATTGTTCCAACCGCTTATATTCAACCACCAGGCTTTACAAGAACAAATGTTTCCCGATTATTCCAACCGCTTATAATTATATTCAACCACCAGGCTTTATAAGAACAAATGTTTCCTGATTGTTCCAACCCCTTATAATTATATTCAACCACCAGGCTTTACAAGAACAAATGTTTCCTGATTGTTCCAATCGCTTATATTCAACCAACAGGCTTTACAAGAACAAATGTTTCCTGATTGTTCCAATCGCTTATATTCAACCAACAGGCTTTACAAGAACAAATGTTTCCTGATTGTTCCAACGGCTTATATTCAACCACCAGGCTTTACAAGAACAAATGTTTCCCGATTGCTACAACGGCTTATATTCAACCACCAGGCTTTACAAGAACAAATGTTTCCCGATTGTGAGCCTGGGTTGAAACCAACTCCCAAACATAACATATTTATTTATTCTGTGGATACTGTGAAAATATTGTCATCATTTGAACCACATCCCTACAGGAAGAGTATACAGAAAATCTGATAATGACTTTAAAATTCATATTCAAATGTAATTAACTAATTATCAGTTTTAATTAGGGCTGCATTTCCAAGTTTGGCATCAATGGTCACAAGGTCCAAATACATTAACTGTATTTGATGGATTGAGGATTAATTTGTCACTAGTTGACTCGTATATAGCAATATTCATTACTGGTACTGAATTAATTGAGCACCATTTATCGTCTCACATATTCCCTGCTTCATAACTGGTGGTGAGAATATTGAAAGTGCTTTTGACACAAGAAGTGCATTTGAGTATTAGATAGACCATTATCCATAGGCTGGTCTGTACTATCAACACGAGCCTTTATTTGTAGTCAACACAAAGGACGGTCCAGCTTATCAGAACTGTGGATATTAATAACACCAATCTCTCATTTTTGTATTCAGTACGTATTAACATATCAGTTTCAATTTTCAACATATCATGATAATATTGAATATTGAAAATTTATCTGTTTCCTCCTCTTTGAAAAGAAAAATCAATAATGTAATAATTATGGTTGATAAATAACGAGATGAATAACTGAAGATGAAACTCTTTACAGCTTCATTATTTGAACTGATGTATGATATTTCAGTATAGTATTCATGAATATATGTAAATTTTGGTACATACTGCATAAGATTTAGCATTTCATTAAGTGACCTTCTGGTTCTTGATATTGATAAGATCACTGAATTGTCCTCAGGACATTTACACTTTGGTGATTTGCTTATCACCTGTGAACCAAGGAGTCACAATGCTACGTCAGTAATATTGTTCTGTCCTCATAATGATGAATTTCAAGCAGGGAAGCAGAACTCCCATTTTATTGGCATGCATTGTGACCAGGAATCAAACCTAGTCTTCAGGGTGAAGAGCAGACACTCTACCATATGAGCTACCCTGCGATCTTCCTCCACTGTGGGAAATGCATCTACAAGAGTCTATGATAAGATAAGGTCAATATTGTTTTCCTTAGGTCTATAAAAACAGGTATTGACCAAATTCACCAGTCTATAATTGTATACTTTTTTAAAGTAAACTCTCCTCCAATGCTCCTAGCTACCCGATATCATACAGTGATTAGTTGGTAAAACTTGCCATTAGACTCAATATCCAAGTGATCAGAATATATTCGGGAAGTTTACAGCACTATTAACATTTCTAAGATACAAACTTCCTCTTACTCTTTCCATCTTAACATTTTAATACAATCGCTCAACAAAATAAGTAAAGACTGTTAATGTTTCTAACATTTACATCAACACTTAATTACTAAGTTCCTAGTCTTTAAATAATCAGAGATGGCTTATTTTAAAGCCAGTGTCAAAAACTGTTTGTACCCTCAGCAAATGATATGTGAATAACCAAAAACATCTCTGATTACCTGTGATGAAAGTGGAAAGAAAAATATTTAAAAAATGGCGTCTGAACAAATTTTGAAAGTGAGCTTGATTATGCTAAATCAATACATTACCAAGTAACATTTATGATTCATGTAACACCATAACTATTTAAACTAAGTCTCACCTGTCTGGTCGTTATAATAGAAGGAGAAAATAAATCTTTGTGAAAACTAAGTCAAGATGTTAGCTTCATAAACATTTATAGCTAGCCTACCTAGAGTTTGAGCCAGGTGAGTGACTGATTTTCTTCCCTGTTATCAGTTTACCAAACAATCAACATGTGCCAGCTATTTCCATCTGAGAATTGAAAGTTGAGACCAGTGCAAGAATTCACAGACGTCTTCCTACAAGAAACCGTAGCATGTGTTCTCATTATTATAGAGCGAGATGAGGTGGATGGGGGGTTTAATACCGCTTTCAAGAGTATTTCACTTCACGGATGCTAACGTTAAAGCAGGGAGAAAGGCTGCAACACTTGTGTGGTTATGCATTGCTGTGAAACCTGTGAGCATTGACTGGAACTAGCAAACCATGGTGGTACCATGATGAAATTCAGTGTAGCATTGCACCAAAACCTTACTGCGAACAGTTCTCTACTGCAGACAAAGTTGCCAAGCCCCTGGCGTATTGATTATTGAGTGATCTTATGAAACAAATGTTGACAATTGCATAATAGTTTTTTTTTTAAGAATAAAAGGATCTATTAAAAGAAAATATATTTTGGTTTCCATTTCCCCTACCAAAATGTTTAAAAGACGTGAATGAAAAAGGCCAATTCATCAATTAATTATTGTTTGTTACATTAGGTAACTGTTTTAGGTATTCCTTTAATTTTAACATTAAAATCTTTAAAAAAAAAACACCTTTGAGCTGACTAATTTTCAGGCTTATTTCACACACTGTCAAATGGTGTTCTCACTAAAATGGCTGCATGCAATTGTCTTTGATTCAACAAAGGATAAAGAGCAATCACACAAAAATAAAGCCAATTATCTATTTTATGAGCATGTAAGTCAGTCTTTTAATTAATACTTTTTGGTCAATATTTGTATATTGCACCAATGCATGATATTACATCAATGCTATACTTTTTTTATGATAAAATGTTCTGCAAAAAAAATTGGAAAAGCGCTAAAGCTGATAGAACTGTCTCTTCAAAGTTGAACAATGTTGATTGATTTGTTTAATAAAGTTTAATGACACTTATATATCTTATCTGCCTGTATGAGATTTGTAATTTTTCCCGAGCAATGTAGACACATAGCAGAGATATATCACTTTATCAGGTAGCTGACATATCACAATCTCAAGATAAGGTTGTGGGGAACTATCTTTCTGTAGTAATGATTGGCTTAATAGAATTCCGATGTACATTAAAAGAAAAACGAAATGTAACTTTTTTCAAACTATTCCTTTCAGCCAGGCAAATTAAAAGTTTTGCAGTGCAAAACAATAAAGACATCCTGTAACGTAATATTTAAGTTTGAAAGTTTAAGCTGAAAAAGTTACTTCCGACAGACTATATTTCATCGAATTTTTAACATTGCATAAAATACCTGCCTTATTTCATGATTCTTTTAACCTGTGGATATTCCATTAAATTTACAAAACAGAATGTTTTGTTTTGCAGCTTTGGGGGAATGAAAATGAATTTATTAATATTGTAACATTGAATAAAATTTTCTCTAGTAAAGACATTAAACATTAAATTTAGCCAATAATATCTGATAACTAAAAATGTTTTCTAGTAAAGACATTAAACATTAAATTTAGCCTATAATATCTGATAACTCAAACAGTAGCAATCATAAAACATTATGAAAACGCATCAACAATGTCCTAAAAAGGATTTCTTTGAAATGATAAATGACAGACTCTGTCAAAACAAATTAAGTCTGTCAGTAAAATGCCTAGATGTCATGATTTTCTTCAGTGAAGTGAAGCAAATGACAATTGGATCAGATGAAAAATATTTCTTGTAACACCAACTTATGTCAAAATCATAAAACGAAAAAGAATTTTGGCTTAAAGAATCTAAAATCATAATCTGGCCAAGATACAGACTGACATGTGAGAGTGTGAAGATGACAGGATGAGATAGGAGATAATCTCTATGATAGAGACATGACAATCCTGTACTAAGAGATTAAGCTCTGAGATAATCGCCGAGATAGAGACATGACTGTCCCTTACCAAGAGATTATCTCCTCTCACCAAAGAGTTCAGTTCAATAAGGTCAAAAAATACCATTTGTCATTTATTACTAAAAAGTTGAAAAAAGACATTTGACGGTTATTTGAAAGAGATGAGATTTAAGAGAGAAATTGTTTTGAATTATTTTTCCGTTTTTGGTAGGTTATTTGCGTGCAATGCGAGTCTTGTTTTCAAGTTCAGATTTGAAATTAGTAACTCAACTAGTGTTGTAAATCACTTAATGTTTTTTTACTCGTAAAAACAAATGTCAACCTCATATTTATTTCTTTTTTCCTTAGATAATGAAGATGGGAAGCTTGTAGACAAATCTATTATTTTCACTGAAACTAAAAGCCTGAGTAGTTAACTAAAAGCAAAATGACTTAACACTAAGGTGTCATTCTTTAACACTGTACTAAGTGTACTAAGGGACCTTGCACACCAGTGTAACAAGAAGAATATAAGGATAATATCACAAGGAAAAACATACATGGAAAGTACAAGCATGCTGATATTTCAAGGATTACCAGAGCACTACCATATGTCATTAAAATGTATTAGTGGAGTGAAATTGTTTTTGGATGATCTTTTACAATTAAGTTCATATGTTGAACACTGTGTTTATAAAAGAGAAATTTCAAAATGATGACAGCATCACTTTTTACATCACAAAAAAGGAGGCAAGCAACTTTATGGATGGTCAACTTCTTTATTGTAGAATCATCCATAAAATTCCTTGGCTTTTTGATATTTCCAAATTCTAAAATGCCTCTCAAACATCTTATCTCAAAAACGCTTTTCCTCTATAAATCAACACTGAAAGAGTTTAATTTTTATTTTGTTCAACAATACCCATAAAATCAATTTGGTTTCAAATTTTAATTTTACATCAGTGCTTTAACATTATGTGAAAGGGAAACTTGATTGAAAATATATTTTGTTTGATTCAAGAACACATCATTACAACATGATTTAAACATTTTGATAAAGTTTCAATTACAACCATCAAATAGGACTTCTTTGATGATAAATCCAAATACATTATATTGATCAAGCTAATTTTCACAATATCTATACTTCTGAACTAATGATATTGTTGGCATATGACATTTATGAGAAACTTGATTCTTAAAAAGTACAATGGATTTGATGAGATGAATTTGTCCCGGGCTGATTTGATGTATCACTTTACAAATACAAATCTAGGAAATATGATGTTCTTGTGTATTTCATTATACAATGTCGTCTTGACAAAGTTCTGTTATAAAGATCAAAGAAATAGTTTTTTCTTTAATTTCCATATATTTCAATAAAAAATATAAGATAAAGTAAAGGTTTGCATAAATATGAATGTAAATTTAAAGAAAAAATAGCCCAACAAAACAAAACATATTCATCCTGCTATTTCAGCATATCAGAATCTGCAAAGCTCCTTCAATATCTTGACGTATGCCTTGTTTTGCTATGTTTATAAACATGAAATAAAATTACCCTTATTAAGTAAAATCTAGCCATCTGAAGTCAGGATGAAAGATAAAAGTGTCTACTTTTCATTAATCATAAGTGTTTCTGAAGACAAAGTTACTTATTGGAGTATTTTGAAACAAGAGTCATCAGAAGATGACATATCCCACCGGTTCCACATGATCGTAAGATGTAAACCTTTGAAAGATCATAATTGTACATTTTTCAAGCAAGGTTCATAATAGTATAAGCTAATCCAAATAAGTCCAAATAAGAGCCGTTTCCATGGAAATAATAAAAAATAAAATTTTCAGAAATGTGAAAATATCAAAAGGCACCAGCTGCACTTCAGTAGGTGGGCAATACACATGTAAAATTTAAGAATGATATGTGGACCGGTTTTTGAGTTCTGCTCCGGAAACGAAACCTTTCATGAACAGAGTCCAAATAAGAGCCGTTTCCATGGAAATAATAAAAAATAAAATTTTCAAAAATTTGAAAATATCAAAAGGCACCACTTCAGTAGGTGGGATATACACGTGTAAAATTTCAAAAAAAAGATATGTGGACCGGTTTTAGAGTTCTGCTCCGGAAACGAAATGATTACAGACGGACAGACGGACATACAGACGGACAGGGCGATGACTATATCCCACGGTATTACATACCGGTGGGATAAAAAACCATATGTTCTGTTCTTAAGTAGAATTGGCGCCTGTATTCTGTTGCCTATTACAAAGACACAATGTATAAACGTACATCCCAACCAAAAATGATCAGAATTAATGAAGTTTTATTTCAAGTCATTTCCAGGGAGAATATCAAAAATGATAATACAGTAGAACACGGATATGGCAAACACGGATTGGCGAACACTCGGATATAGCGAACAAATTTTCAAGTCCCGTCCCTATAAAATATCATTAAAATTATATGCGTATAGCGAACACCGGATATAGGGAACTAAATTCTTTGGTCCCTTGGAGTTCGTTATATCCGAGTTCTACTGTATATTTGAAAATCTTCAAGGTTGAATGGCAAGGGAGTGTCCATTGCAAGAGAGCAAGACAATGCCTATGTGTCATTGATTCCCAGCTAATACAATGTACTGGTCAATATTCAAGCACTCTGAGAGTGGACACTGACCGGTTTAATAAGCAGGTGACTGCATCCACTTTGTTCTTCATCAATGATAATGACTTCCAGATAATCAGGGTCTAGAGAGCCTTCATACCAAACTCTGTCATCAGTTGCTCGAGCCATTTGCCTGTTTCTGTAAAACTCTTGAATGGAAACCAGGTTCAATTGTCATTGGTAGAAAAAAGTTTAGTTTCTGAACTCCATTCAGATAATCAGGGTCTAGAAAGCCTTCATACCAAGCCGTCATCAGTTGCTCAAGCCATCTGCCTGTTTCTGTAAAACTCTTGAATGGTAAACAGATTCAATTGTCATTGTTAGCATAAACACTAGCTTCTGAAAACGTCCCAGATAATCAGGGTTTAGAGCTTCTTCACACTGGAACCTGTCATCAGTTGCTCGAGAGATCTGTTTCTGTAAAACTCTTACAGGAAACCAGGTTCAATTGTCTTTGTTAGAATATAGGCTAGTTTCTGAACTCCTTTCAGATAAACAGCATCTAGAGCTTCTTCATACTGAAATCTGTCATTAGTTCCTCAAGTATTTTGCCAGTTTCTGTAAAACTTTAACATGCAGATGAAATTCGAGTGTCATGGTAAAATAACAGCTAGTTTCAGAAAACCTTCAACATTATCAAGGTCAAGAGTGTCTCCATACTGGACTCTGTCATCAGTTGCTCAAGCAACCTGCCTGTTTCTGTCAAACTCTAACATGCAGACAAGATTCAAGTGTCATGGTGTCAAGTGAAATTTGTCATCAGTTGCTTTAGGAATCTGCCTGTTTCTGTAAAGTCTCGGAGACCAGATTCAACTGTCATTGGTAGAATGTTGGCAAGTTTCAGAAAACCTTCAACACTATCAAGGTCAAGAGTTTCTTCATTCTGGACTCTGTCATCAGATGCTCAAGTAACCTGCCTGGAAATGGAAACCAGATTCTAGATGGGCACTAGAAGAATGACTTTTTGCTATAAACCTTCCAAATAGAGCTGCTTCATACTGGAATCTATAGTCCTTCTGCTTGTGATTTGTTGAAGGTCTTAGTACGACACTAGTGAGTGTGGGTACAGCATACATTCAGAAACAATGCATATTTAAAAGCACCTATCAAAAGGTGCACCTAACTAGACTCACACTGAATGAAGTCAGTGAGTGAGTTATTGTTTAGCGCCGCTTGGGCAGTATTGCAGCCATTAGCTGCTCACTGAATGAAGAGTTTTTAAACAGTTGATAGCAATTCAGGATATATGCCCAAGAGTTAAATTGATTTAAATTTCAGTTCCTTATGAGCCAGAAGTTGATCATTTTAAATTTGAGTTAATGAGAAACACTTAACTATAACACAGGCTCTATCCAAAGTCTGTGTGAGATTAACAGTTGAAAATCCATTATTCAAAAATCCAAGGAACCTATCATTTGCCTGACTTATGTATATAAACGGTGACTCATAGAAAATAAGCCACCTTCTGTCCATTTCTGAAATATTTAAATCATACATCTTCTATTGAATTTAAAACACTTTATAAGATCTTTTTAAAAAACATATCTTTTATATCATAAGACAGCAATAGGCAATAATTATTCATGAACGAACTGAAGCAGGTTAAGTGTTTAAAGGTACCCCATGAGTATCATATCTATACCATGGGGCAGATAATATAATTTGATGCCATTGTGGCTTCATATTCCAAACAACTTTGAGACCATTGATAAATGGGGAAAACCATATTAATCATGGAAAACAGCAAAACTTTATGTAGAATAGATAGTTTTGGAGGCTCTAGATTCAAACCCAGTATATCAAAAAACTGTTCTATCTACTCAGTGTTTAAAATATAACCTGTCTGCCAGTCCTTGAACTGGCTTCTTTTTGCCAGGATTGGTTACCTTTTGGTCAGGACTGGTAACTTTTCACATTTTTTCTTTATTTTTTCTAAGGAACTGACCAATAAATTTTCAGGACAGGCTAGGTTTCCAATCTATTTTATACACTGATATACTGCATCATGCTCCGAGATACCAACAGCAGGACTGGTTAATTCCGTAAACAATAGTGGATAAGAGTTTGAGGCATGGAGGTAGCAAATTTACTAACAAATGCAAACATTTTTTGTTATGTGATTAAACTGACTCTGGCAACATCTTGCAGTGAATCTAAGATTACTTAAATAAGATGTGGTTTTCACTGGAATCTCTAGCTGTTCATTTCTACTCATAAGCTTAGCAAAACTATTAGTCTTATCATGCTTAGTACTCAAGAGACAAACACTTAAAGAAAGGAAGAAAGGTTTATTTCTTAGCTTCTATTGTGCTTCAACCAGGCACAGGTCATTTACTCCTGATACTTAAAGAATACAGTTAGTACTTTGTGGTTGTTTAAAAGTATTATAACACTGTCCAAGCTCTCTCGCAAGAAGTGGGTCCACTCGTCCCAGTATATTAATATTGCAATGTCAAAAGGGAAGTTCTTTGTGAGCAGTAATTATAATTCCGAGGTACATTCCTGATTTAATCAATATGTCATTACTGTACGATATTTCCACAATTCATATGACATATGTTTATTTTACAAATCCTAGCATTTAGTAACTTTGACAGGTTATTGTATGATATTGCCACAATTCATGTGACATGTTTATGTTACAATCCTAGCATTTTGTGACTTTGACAGGTTACTGTAAGATATTTCCATAATTCATGTGACATGTTTATGTTGCTAATCGTAGCATTTTGGTAACTTTGACAGGCTGACGATAAGTTTTCACGAATCAAAGGCACTGAGGTTGACAATAGTGTTGTGTTGTTTTGTTACAAACAGATCCCTGTCCTACAGTATATTTTATGGCACAATTTCTAGACACTGCTGTTCACCAATGGCTGACATACAGGTTAAATAACTACTAGATGATTATTTCAAAATAAGGGGATTTTTAAAAAGAAATATGGAAATTTTAAAGGCAGAAGTTTAGTTTAAGATTTAATCATAAACTATGAAATTTACAATCATATACTATGAAATTAACAATCATATACTATGAAATTAACAATCATATCTATGAAATTAACAATCATATCTATGAAATTCACAATCATCGACTATGAAATTAACAATCTTATACTATGAAATTTAACAATCATATACTATGAAATTAACAATCATATGTACTATGAAATTTAACAATCATATACCATGCAATTAACAATCATATACTATGAAATTAACAATTTTAAACTATGAAATTTAACAATCATATACTATGAAGATAAGATCAGTCATCAGAAGATGACTAAACCATTTGTTCCAAATAAATCAGATATTCAATTAAAACACTTAAAGATGCTGTATCATACTTGCAATATTTTTAAAAGTATTTTTAATGTATTTGTTGTATTTTTAGAAAAATTTAGCGACCAACCTAGGGAAAATCGAACCAAAATTCATTAAAAACGAGATAATTTACCAAAATTACGGAAACGGCAGCCAATATAAAGGTGAATCAAGTGTGGCCATCTCACAACTTCCGGTCTCTAAATATACGCTTGAAAACCATCTTTGTCGCGCACGACTAGATTTTCTTTTCTTTTTCTCCGAATAAGGTATTCGTTGCTGCCAAAGTTGATACCCATCGAACGCAAATACGCTACTTGTGACACGGTGCAAATCCTACACGCATAATGATTACGTCACCGAAAGCGGGTTCGTTAAATGCTATGCCCTTTCTACAAGGGGTACTGTGCTTTGGGTGTCGAAATAACTATGTTATTGTTGATTAAACAATCTAAATATGATATCAACGACGAAAAAAATTTCTACAAAGTGATGTATTTCTTTTCTCAATAACTAAATTTCAGCCTGAACCGCATGCAAGTATGTAACAGCATCTTTAAGATAGAAACAAAACTGTATTAATATTACTAAAAAGAATGCTAAAAAGCAAATCATTAATGAATTAATTCCCCTTCAGTGAGCCGATTCTATATTCTGTTACAAATATTGATATATTCAATATTAACTGTCTGACCTACTTTTCCTGATAATGTAAACAACAGCGTGACAGTAATTATGTATTCAAAAAAGATATGACTGCAAACAAGAAATAAACCATACAAAAATCTTGTTCGATAGAATATTTTCATTGGTAATATTCAATTCAAAAACCTGAAAATGAAATTTCAAATACTATCATTTGAAACAGTAAAGGATTTTGTTAGCAATTGTACTCAGAGCCAGAATATTTGAAAGAAAAAACATGAATATTGAAATGAAAATACAAATCTTCAGTACTGATATGATTAAAGAAATACTCAAAGGACCCAGAACAAGATAACAAAAAATACTATATAACATCTTTTCATCATGTTCGGCCAGGAACCATGGTCATCCTAATAGTATTATGCATATGGTGGTTCACTAGTCTCCCTGGTTGAATCAAAATATTAGCATTTTAACTCTTCAACTTTCACAAGTTCCAATCTGTTCATTGAGAGTACAGAGTATTTGAACTAAGAATGTTAAAGAAACATTTTTTTTTCTAAAAGACATCAAAGTCCTGAATCTCAAATTGAAAACCGGTTTTCTTTCATCTCCTATCCTTTAGAGTCCAAATGGACCTGCATCAAAAGTTACAATGAACCATCCCTCTGGTGCTTCCTCGAGATTTTCCTCAAGAAATATCTGAATCACTTTGTAATTTGGGGTACATCTCTTCAAAAAGTTATCTCTTGTCAATTTACCTATGACAATTACAATTGAATTTATGAAAATGTATTCTTCTAAAAAGACACTGATGAATGTTAATTTACAAAATTAAAAAACAATTGTTAATAAATGAAACATAAAGTTAATTGTGGTAGTAGCAATCCTCCAAAAATATTTTTGGAATTTGAGGTCAATCTTTTACTGATTGATGCAAATATTTGTCAATTTTCTCAGTGATTCTTCAGAGAATTAATCAGAATAGCATAACAGAACAGTTCCTGCCTTTTTCAAACATTTAACTTTGTTCAACAAATGCCCCATTCAATTATAACTTCATCTTTATTACATATCACTGACATGACTTAATTCGAAGTGTGTTATTTTCAGTCCATCATTATCAGTTAATCAGTGAAAGTTGTACTTCCACAAATAGCAAATTTAAAGTACCAGAAACAACTAATAATCACCTGCCGAAGAAAAGTTTTTAGTAAATGAGCAAATGACTTCAGTTCTTCCTAAACATAATTGAGCAGAAGATTTTTGCAAGGTTAATAAAGCGAGGGGTACTTGCCAGATTGTCTTATCTGCACTTTTGGTGGATTTTGAGTTCAGTACATTGATACATTTTAAATGACAAGAAGTTTCTATGTTATAATTTTTGTACCAATCGGATAATTAGTTTTAAGATAATCTAATAATTACATATTGTTGTATCAATTTATGAGAGAAGACAAGCCTGCCATACTGTTGTATCAACATTATCACCGTGAATCAGCCTGCATGAATGTTGTATGTGCCAGTTGAAATTTTTCATCTATCAATGGTTGCAGTAAAATCATCCCGGCACAATTGTTTTATCTGCACATACAACAATAGTGTATGCGACTTCATCAAATATAAACACATTCTAGTTTGCCAAAATGTTGTATGTGCAGATACAACAACGGGGAAGAACAATTTGTTAAATATTCTTCAAAATAAAGACCAGTAAAAATGTTGTATCTGGCAGACAACACATCTGACCTGATAATGGGATATACAATTACACTCTTCTCGCCAGCCTAAAGTGTTATCTGCTAGGCCAAAAGTCGGGAACTTCCATTGTTTCCTTGTTTATTAATTAAAGGTCCAACAATTTTACCCTGTTATTCTGGCGTAGGAATTCCAGCAAGGAGGACGGCGAAAATGGGTGAATATAACATTTAATTTAGTTTTCTATCATAAGCTGTAACTGATCACTTTCATGTTCTTGTAATTTTGAATTGTTGAATTATTGTCTATCATAATTTGATAAAAATATGCTACAAACATTGTTATAACTTTAAATAATTATTGCGCAATGCATAACTATAATAAACAATGACTATTCTACTGCTTGTATTTCAGATACTGATAATGAAGACTGGCCTGAACTGATGGAAGATATCGCTGCCATATCTGAGATAGAACTTTCTTTGGGTGGTAGTAAAATACCTGAAACATGCCTGAATCCGGATAGATGTGTCACAGATACTGACAAACTAGGAGACCTAAACCCAGCAGATAGTACTACAAGAAATGCAACAGAATGTGGTCTAGTTCCTGACAAGAGTGCCACAGATGCTGCTGGAGGTCTGAACCTGTACAACAGTCCATCAGTCACAGATACTGTGTGTCGCCTAATTATCCCGGACAACTGTACACAGAGTACTGACAATGCAGGAGATCAAACCCTAGACAACAATTTACCGGCTATTAGACAATGCCAAGTATCCGAAAATGGAACCAGATCTATAGATGGCACAGGAGAAAATCTGGAGATTCTGGAAAAAGGGGTTGGAACCACTGATTCCATCAGAGTCTTAAGCTCAGTAAACAGTACTGAAGCTGTTGACAATACTTTCACAGATATTGGCATTGCATTAGGTCTGAGCTTTGAAACACCTGATACAGTCACTGACATTGTAGGAGACTTGATTCCTGAAAGTCGTATCACAGCAACTGACATCGATGGGTACCAGATCAACACTACTAATCTATCCGCTGATGTGCCAACACATTGTGATCCATATCAAAGCGACGGCAGTGAGGATATCCCCTTATCAAAACTAAGAGACAAGCAGAGTACAGAGTTTCAAAGTGATGCAGAAAATGACTTTGAGAGTGACAATTCTGTGGATGATCCTGATTATAAAATGTCAAAGAAGGATATGCCCATATCTGATACAGAGTGTGATACAGAGGAAAGTTTATGTTCTGAAAACTCGCAACATTTTCACCAAACGAGAAAATAAAAGAAAGGAACCAGAAAAGAGAAATTGCCACAGAAAAAAGTACCAAAGCATTTCAAACTGCAACAGAATAAGCGTGGATTTTCAAGAAAACAACACTCTGACAAAAGACTGGAAGAGGTTCTTAGCAAAAGTAAAAGACTAGAAAAACTTCACAATATGGTTCAGAAGATTCATTGTGAAAAACTAGATGCTCTACTTAACAGCAACGGCCTGAAACGAAAACAAATTAATTCAGATGGAGACTGTTTCTTTGTTGCAACATTACAGCAATTGGATGATGAGACTCTTACAACAGTGAATGAACTCAGGGATAAGTTGTGTGATCACTTGATGAACAGAAGGGATTATTATGCTGTCTACCATGTCAGTGGTGAAGACAGCAACAATCAAAGCTATACAGCTGCAGTTGAATACCTACGTGGAGCAGGACACTGGTCTTCCAACCTTGCTGATGTGCTTCCACTGGCCGTTGCAAATTTATTTTCTGCTAATTTAAAGATATACTCAAGCAACCCATCAAATCCTATAATTGATATAAGACCAGATGTGATGCCAACTTTGCCAAGGAAATTTCGGTATGCGCTCAATGCACACCGTGGGCATGAACACTATGATGGTTGTAGTCCACTTCATTCAGATGGGGGCAGCAGAACCAGACACCAGAACTTGGGAGATAAGGCACCGATGGACTTAAATGGCCCATCTGTTCAAAATGAGGATAGCACCATTACCGCAAGCAATAGACAAGATTCTACAACTCCGGTAAAGAGAAATGAGAATGAAAAGTCTGTGACACCACGGAAATTTGCAAACTACATTAGCCCAAAGAGAAGATATTACAGCCGCAAAAGAAAAGCACAGCCAGAGAAATGGAAGAAGAATGTTAGGAAACGCCTTTGTGTTACTGGAAAGGAATATCAAAGTAGCACTGGAAAACCCAGACATGCTAGAGAACTGAAGGACTGCAATTGCGAATGTAAATTCAAGTGTAGTACAAAGCTCTCAGAAAAGGAAAGACAGTCAGTGTTCAATTCATATTGGGCAATTGAATCCAGAGAAAGAAAATATGATTTCATATGCCAATATGTAACTGAGGCACCTACAGTAAGGAAGACCACCCAGAGAAAAGCTATGGCACGCCAATACATGCTCCCAACTGGCAATGGAACAGTAAGAGTATGCAAAAGGTTTTTCCTTGCTACACTGGACATAAGCGACCAGTCGGTAAATGGACCCCTTTTAAGGCAACGAGAGGGATGTGTTCATACTTCAAAAGACAAACGTGGGCAGCATTCCCCGGGAAATAAAACCCCCGAAGCATCGTTGAGGCTGGTAAGGGAGCACATCGAGTCCTTCCCAACTCTTAGTTCACACTACTCTAGGAAGGACACTGGAAGAAGATTTCTAGGAAAGGAGTTAACAGTCAGGAAGATGTATGAACTTTATACTGTAAAATGTTCAGAGAACGGAAATAAACCAATTTCACAGAAGATTTATCGAAAAGTCTTCAATGAAGAGTATAACCTATCATTTCATGTTCCTAAGAAAGACCAGTGTGTGCAATGCGAGCTGTACAACAAAATGAAAGAAGCATCAGAAATGGATGAGGACACTGAAACTCGGTATCAACTTCATCAAGAAAGGAAACAAAATGCCAGGCAGGAAAAAGAGAAGGATAAGAAGCATTCTATGGAAGATCAACATTTCCATGTATGCACTTTTGACATGCAGGCCGTATTGACTGTACCATGTGGTTTAGTTAGTCAGCTTTACTACAAAAGAAAGCTTAACTGTTACAACCTTTCTGTCTATTCTCTTTCTGATAAAGAAGCAAAATGTTTCTTATGGAATGAGACAGAAGGAAAGAAAGGCTCATGTGAGGTTGCTACCTGTCTGGTATTGCATTTGCGTTCCCTTCCTCACGTTGTTAACCATGTTTGCTTTTATTCTGACACATGTGGGGGTCAGAATAGAAATATCAATGTTGCGGCAGCACTACACAACGAAGTCATAAACAATCCAAATCTGGATGTTATTGACCAAAAGTTCTTTGAAAGTGGACATTCGCAAATGGAATGTGACAGTGTCCATTCCAGTATTGAATTTGTGAAAAAAAGGACAGCTGTGTATGTACCATCGATGTGGGATACACTCATCTGCGTAGCTCGGAGAAGAAACCCTTACTTGGTGGTCCCCATGAAGTTCTCAGATTTCATTGATTTCGAAAAGATATCACATGAAAGGTTCAAGAATATTCGTGATGAAGAAGGGAAAAAGGTCCAGTGGCTGAAGCTCAAATGGATCAGGTACATGAAAGCTGAACCTGAAGTAGTCTACTTCAAGTATGATATGAAATCTGAGGAGTTCAATTCTATGAAGATAGTGAGACAAAGTTCTCGCAGTCGTCCATCTCTGTTTCAAATATTTGGATGTGAGCTGCCTAAGAAATACAGTGCCAAGCTTCCAGTGAGTGAAAACAAGAAAAGGGATCTGGTATCACTTTGTACAATGGGAATTATTCCAGAAGAACATCATGACTACTACAGAAGCATGGCTACAGACAGAGAAACAGAAAGACTTGCAGAAGCTGATGTGCTGGAATCGTCGGAGGATGAACTGTGAATCGTGTTCTTTCCTGGATAGACGACTGATATATAAATTCAATCTATAACCGTAGTTTGCAGACTGGAAAATTATAATTAGGAACAATTACATATATTGTTAGTAATTATTAGTAAACTTACCTCTGGGACGAACTTAGCCCCTCTCTTCGTTCCCCTGAACGTGCCTGCAGAAGTCTAGATAAAAATAAAGAGAAAAAACCTAAGTCATATTTATCATTAGTGGTATGCAGCTCCCTTCTTCCCTGGAGTTATCTCCCTTTGACTGACCATGCTTCATATTCTCGTACTGCATGTACTTCGAAAAAACAACATCACCTGGAACACATGTGGGGAGGAATTAGTAAACCCTGGGTGGGATATATTGTTCGTCCCAGAGGTAAGTTTACTAATAATTACTAACAATATATGTAATTGTTCCTAATTATTGGCATAAACTAACCTCTGGGACGAACTTAGTCCCGAATTACACATAATAGGAGGAGGGATCCAGGGGATGTCGCCTTACAATATTATGCCAATAACTAGGAATAACTTAGTCAATCAAACAAGTCAGAGATGATCTTAGGATGTACTCAATTCTTATATGAATAATAACAACCACCGAAACATCCTCATGCTTAACACCTTTCTTTATTAATCCTTTCACCTGAATTCCATGCTAATGTGAGTGCATACCACAAGATAAATATGTTAGGTCTTTCGGGTCTGGATATGACGTAAACTTAAGATATCTTATAATAATTACGACTTAGTTAAGACCTCATAAAGATTCTGACGTCACTTCCGGTTGTTAATGTCTATATGACGTCACTTCCGGTTCCTTATGACGTCACTTCCGGTCTCTTATGACGTCACTTCCGGTCAGATTTACCCTTACGTCATATTTGGATTTAGTTCAAAACATGTGACAGAGTTTGGTGGGTATACCAGTCCACAACAGGTGACAAACATACTCTCCAATTCCCTGAACACTGCAGCCATCACCATAACTCTAGTCATAGGTAGGTCTCATTTTCTAAAGTAAGAGAACCATCTTGAAGAGGTCAGTCGTCGACTCCTTCCCGACGACCCCGACCCCCCCTTTCTTTTTCCTTGAGAATACCACTCAGGCACAGGTCAATTAAGTGCTGAGCCGCCACTAGAGGTCCCAACTCGCTGATTCCTGCTAGTGAGGGAGATATATCCTGGAGATAGGGTGAGATAAAAGAGTTAGAACCTTTCCATTGACATGTGGCTACGAGCCGTTGGATTGATACTGATTCCCATGCTGATAATGAAGATGACAAGGCGTGAGGAGAGAACTTGACATTCATCGTTTCCTGATCCATGATTTGATATGCATATACAATGGTTTTCCTTAGCCATGAAGAAATGGTATTTTTAGAGATTTCTGAATCCACCGCAGTCTTACAGGACAAAAATAATCTCCTCCTATTACGGCGAAAGGAAACCGTCCTCTGAAGATACCATCTCAAACACCTGACTGGACATAACACTCTCTCTTGTCCGAACGAGAAGTCGAAGTAGGCAAGGCTGGAATCCTGTACGATCTAGTTCCCAACGGTCCCGCAGAAGTAGACTGATTTTTGGCTAAGAATTCCTGTAATGCTCGGCAAGATACTTCCTTCTTATCCTTAGAGAATCTAATGGAAGAATTGTCAATAGCATGAAGTTCTGATACACCAGCGGCCGAAGCAAAGGCCAGTAAAAAGGACGTCTTGTACGACAAAAATCTCAACGTAGTAGAGCTCATATCCGTACGGGGCTTTCATTAATGACTGTAAGACAATACAAGGATCCCCCTTAGGGAAAACTGATGGAGATGTAATATCCTTTATCTGGAAGGATCTAATCATCATGTGTAAAGATTTATCCGGTCCTACAGAAAAAAAAACCTGAATGTCACAGACTGAAGCTTTCGCCAATCTGTATCCCTCTATTGTGCCGTGTTTCACTACCTTGTATTCCTCAAGTACAATAGAAACTATGCGATCATTGGGATAGATATTTCTGAATCTAACAATTCCCTTTCTCGTCTCCACTCTGTGAAGATTCGCCACTTAGCATCATAGAGTCTTGCTGTAGAGGGTCTGACAGACTCATCAATAGCTTGTGCCTTGAGGAATTTGACGATAATCTCCACACGTGAAGGTTGAGTGTCCCGAGATTCCCGTGATTCCTGAGCGAGTGTGGTTGAAATAACAGATTCTCCCAGAGAGGCAGTTTGAGTGGATAATCCGTGAGCAGATCAAACAGGTTTGGAAACCATGGCCTTGTGGGCCAGGCTAGAGCCACTAGATAAACTAAGTAGTCCTGAAACGCGATCTTTGCCAGTACGTCCGGAATGATCTTGATCGGTGGAAAGGCATATACGCTACCATGCCGTCCCAAGAGGTGGAAAGGGTGTCTACCACCCAAGCTAGCGGGTATGGAATCGGGCTGATTACTGTAACGCATCTGTGAATATGGTAAACTGAGGTTGAGGGACCGTGAAGCTTGTTCCCGATAACACATTGGACTCCTGTGTCAACCAGCTTAGTTCTTGGCAAACGTAAAGAGGACAAGTTATGATCTGATCCCTTCTGTTCAAGTTTATCCAAGCGATCTTGATTTGAAAAAAAAAAGTATCCCTTCTCTGCGTCTAGAAGAGCTCCTAGAAACTTGATCCTGGGATTATGCGTCAGTTTGGACTTGTCCAGGTGCACTATCCATCCGAGATGAGTGAAACATGGATCTCGAAATTGGTGAGTCTGATAAGCATGGCTGTCGACCGATGTCTCACTAGAAAGTCGTCGCAATATCCATGAATAGCTATTCCCCTGAGATGAAGAAAGTGGAGTTACGGCTTCATAACCATCGTAAATAGCCACGGGGCGAAGGAAACCCCGAAGGGGAGAGCTCGGAATTGAAATCTGCGGCCGTTGACATCGAACCTTAGATATCTCCGAGACAGAACGTGAATAGGAATATGGAGATAGGTATCCTTGAGGTCCATACTGACGAACTTGCTTCCTAACTGAACCAACTTGCGTACATTTTTCAAAGACTCCATGGTGAACTTGGAGGAGAAGTCTGACTTAGTACAGAACTATTGCTTCTGTACCAAATGTTTGTAATGGCTTAGTTAGACCTTCTATGTAATCCTAGTTTCAATACCAGTGGTCCATAAGAGAGCTTGAACTGGATATCCTTACTGGCTGGACTACACCTGTCTTGTACCCATGGTCACTGTACACCTGGTATATAATGGCTGGGTTTGATCCCCTACAAATAAAACTCACAGCTAAAGAAAGGGAGGTCTATAGCGGCTGGGTTGATCAGCTAAAAAATTACGACTCCCATTCAAAAAAGGTTGTAACAGCCAGACTGACCCGTTGCAAAGACACAGTTCCCATACAAAAAATCTGTAGTAGCTGGGTTTGACCAGTTACAACCCATGGCTTCCTAACAGGGGAACCGTTAAGACTGGATTATTCCCATCAAGGTTCGCATACACAAAAATCAGGCCAGGTTTGACCCACTACAAACTCACGGCTTCCATACATAAAATCTGTAGCGATTAGGTTGACCCCCTATAACCCACGTCTCTCATACAAAAGGTCCGTAGCGGCTAGGTTTCCACGGCTAACGGCCGCCGTCCACGGCTAAGGACTGCCGTTCCCCGCCTAACAGCTGGCATCCCACAGCTAACGGCCACCGCGGTCGCCATTCAACAGCTAACAGCCGCCATTCCACGGCTAAAGGCTGCTGTCCCACGGCTAAAGGCTGCCGTAGGCCGCCGTTCCACGACTAACGGCTGCCATTCCATGGCTAACGGCCGCCATTCCACGGCTAACGGCCGCCATTCCACGGCTAAAGGGCGCCGTAGGCCACCGTTCCATTGCTAACGGACGGCATTCCATGGCTAACGGACTCCATTCCATGGCTTACGGACGCCATTCCATGGCTAAAGTTTCGCCATTCCACGGCTAAAGGGCGCCGTAGGCCGCCGTTCCATGGCTAGCGGACGCCATTTCATGGCTAACGGCCGCCCTTCCACGGCTAACGGCCGCTGTCCAACGGCTAAAGGTCGCCGTAGGCCGCCATTCCATGGCTAACGGCCGCCATTCCATGGCTAACGGCCGCCATTCCATGGCTAACGGCCGCCATTCCATGGCTAACGGCCGCCATTCCATGGCTACCGGCCTACGCCTACCATTCCATGGCCAACGGCCGCCATTCCATGGCTACAGGCCGTCATTCCATGGCTACAGGCCGTCATTCCATGGCTACCCGCTGCCGGCCATGGCTACCGGCCACGGCCCACGGCCGCCAGCCGCTGGCCATGGCTACCGGCCGCCCGCCGCGGCTACGGCCACCAGCCGCCGGCCACGGCTACCGGCCGCCGGCTACGGCTACTGGCCACCGGCCAAGGCTATGCCGTCAGCCTTCCCAGCTGTTCCGCCATGGGAGCCAGACTGAGGCCTTAGCAAGATGGGCGCAACTGACCCTGCACGTGTGACCAGGCCTGTAACCCCTCACGGATGAGAAGGAAAAGGTTGACTGTGTCAACAGCGTACAACCCGTTCAGCTCTGTGCCAGACTAGGCGCCAGACTGAGTTAGGGTATAATTAACGGGTCACCAAGACCCACCAAGGCAGACAGGCCCGTGAATGGTAAACACTGTCACTTGGTATCTGGCAGGCCCTGTACAGGTAAACACTGCCGATAAGTTGCCATAAAAAAGAGAATTCTACCCTGACAGGCCCTGTAAAGGTAAACACTGTCAAGATTAGCCGTTAATCATTACCTCTTATCCACTGGAGAGCAATGTAAGGAAAAACGCTGCCGTAATTAGCCTTTGAAATTAAACTTTGTCACACTGGAATCTCCCAAGGGTAAAACCTGCCATAACTAGCCGTTAAAAAGTAAATATTATCCAGTGGAAAGCCTCAGAAAGGTAAAAACTGCCATAATGAGCCGTTAAAAAGTAAATTTTATCCAGTGGAAAGCCTCAGAAAAGTAAAAATTGCCATAATGAGCCGTTAAAAAATAATTTTATCCAGTGGAAAGCCTCAGAAAGGTAAAAACTGCCATCAAGAGCCGTTAAAAAGTAAATTTTATCCACTGGAAAGCCTCAGAAAAGTAAAAACTGCTATTATGAGCCGTTAAACAGTAAATTCTATCCAGTGGAAAGCCTCAGAAAGGTAAAAACTGCCATAAAGAGCCGTTTAAAAGTAAATTTTATCCACTGGAAAGCCTCAGAAAAGTAAAACCTGCCATAATGAGCCGTTAAATATGACATAAAACCACTGTCAAACCAAGAAAAAATTACATACTGTCAAAATAAGCTGTTAAAATTAACTGTAACCAGTTCAGGTCATCTACAGGAAATACTGCCAATATTATCCATAAAGTACCTTAACACTGTGTGAGGTTAACCTACTGCTAAGAGACAAGTTGATTGAGAATATACACTGGCAGATCCTGATAGGTGATACTGTGATTACAGAGTAAACACTAAATATTGAGCCATATAAAGAAAGTCATAAAAGCTAGGGCTTAAGTACATTTTTTGTGACAAACACTACAAGTACATGACCCCTACTAGGCTAACAGCAAAACTAATAGATATGCAGCCAATAATGCAGCAGATAGTACTCTAAACAGGTGGTAGAGAAAACATGGCTTGATTACCAACTGACCAAAAAACATCAAATGTAGTGACCTAAAACTGGACTGGAAGACAAATGTACAGTTCCAAAGTATGAGCAATTGAAGACAAGAAAAGAAAATCTAGTCCAATATTACCACAAAGAATAAAAAGACTAGAGCTAAAAAGCCCCAAACAATAAACCTGGACAACAGCAATCACAAGTGAAAGAACTATGTCCAAGGTAAACAGCAAAAAACAAGGAAAATTTGAAATAAAATTCACACAAATAACACAGAATGCGATTGTCAAAGACCCAATTTCGGCAACACATACCATGAAAACAATCTTCAGTAGTTAGAAGGCTTGATTTGAAAAACACAAAGTCCAGACTTCTGACAGACACTTCCACTCAGAAGGAGTGCAGAAAAGAATATGAAGCATGGTCAGTCAAAGGGAGATAACTCCAGGGAAGAAGGGAGCTGCATACCACTAATGATAAATATGACTTAGGTTTTTTCTCTTTATTTTTATCTAGACTTCTGCAGGCACGTTCAGGGGAACGAAGAGAGGGGCTAAGTTCGTCCCAGAGGTTAGTTTATGCCAATAATTTGTGACAATTAAGTTCGTGGAAATTCATTGCACAGGGTATGTGTTTTTTTTTATCATATTGATTATATGGGTATATAAGTGGCTTGAATTAATTTGCTACCATTTAGATTACATAATTCTTTCATCATAACAGCCAAAATAGCATAGATACATTATTACAGGCTTATAATGGCTATGTTGTATCTGCACTTACAACGTTTTATCTTGAATTCAATTGAGAAATTAACATTTTTCTCGGAACAATTGTCTTATCTGCACATAAAACAACGTGGTTGGCAACATCGCCAACGATTTGGTTGCAACTATGCCCGCCATTATGTTGTATGTGCACATAAGACATTTTTGTCAGCGAATCCTTCATTGTCATTGTTAAAATGTTATCAGGCATATTGTTGTATCTGCAGATACCACAATATATTCAGCTAAATGTAATCAAAATTAACATAATTTGGCATGCAATAAAGTTTTGTTCATTAAATGCCTGTTAACTAATTATTTATACAAAATGATTAAAATGCAAATGCAGAATTTTGTAGATGAATGGTACTTTAAGGAACATCAACAAAACATTTTATTCTACAAGATCTTGGAAAATCTGTGCAAGCATCTAAACTTTCAAATGCGTTTTTCTCAAAATGACCTCAGATGTAGATAAGACAATTTGGCAAGTACCCCTCGAAAGTATCTCTTAAAAACTTAATCAAAGTTTAATTTTGATATAAAGGATAAAGATAAAAAGGAGCCCTGAATTGCCCAATGCTAAAGCAACTAGACTTGCCAACATTTTCTAGACTTAAGAAGGCTCCTTTATATTTTGTTCACTTTAAGGTCAGGAGAACAGGCCAATGATATATGTCGCTTTTCAGATAATAAAGAAGCTGTTCATCAATATAATATCAAAATTTTTTTTATTCAACTTTAACTTCTACACCGAAACGTCGCATTTCATGCAATAAAGAAGTTGACTATCCATAAGAACTTGTTCTTCTTCATCAACCAGCTTCTAAATGCCTAGACGTTAAAACTTCTGAGTTCATTCCCATAAAAACCAACCCTTCTCAAGGATTCTGAACAGATTTTATTGACAAGAGTAAGCTGATTAAAAGCAACTCAAACTGATGTCAACAATGATATGACCAGAATCAACACGTACAACCCTCAGGCATGTAGCTACTTCTTCCTTCCACCAGTCTGGAGCTGCGGGACTTGAATCTAGTCCGTGGAGCTCGCTCGTCTGTAACTGACACCCGCCATAAGTTATTCATGAAGATGACACATCGCGGGTCGTCAAGTCTCCCCGTTATGATCAGGAGGAGGCATACTTAAATCAACCGTGGTCTCCAAACTGTCATCTGTTGCCTCCCAGTGACACTCCTACTGTAGGAGTAACTGTAACCTCTCATAAATATTACATTGTCACATTACCCTTGGTGCCGCTCCAAAATTGATGATAACAAATAGCCAACTGATTAGCCGGAGTAATACACCATAAATTTTGACGAATGAGGTTGAATATTAGTAGGTCAGGCATGAAACAGAGACAAGGACACAGAGAGATGTCAACAAATAGACACAGAAATAAAGGATGTTTTTGTTTCACTGTTTATCTCTGTGAGTTGCACAGACATTGTTGAAAATTATACTCTTTTATATACAGCAACTTTACAAGTATTCAAATACAATATACACTATGTTATTTTTATATTTACGTTATCATACCATTTTCATAATAAAAGAACAATTATAGGCCAATAATCAGAGTATTTGGTGACACAAATAATTACATTTCAACAACAGTTTCATGGCATGTCAATCCTAAACTGTTTAATTAAGTAATAACATGTTTTTATTAACTCCTTGAAATGATTTACTCACTACTGTTGACTAATGAAGAATCAGAGGAAAAAGATTAACAGAAGACAGAAAAACATAAAATAAGAAACCTTAAAGTTTAAGACAGATGACAGAATGGTACAGATAACCGATAGAAAGACAGAGAATTTAACATATAGGACTGAACATTCAGGAATACTGAGATCGAAATTGAGAGGCAGAGAGTGACACTTAGAAATAATTTTTTTTTTAACCAACTCAAATTCCAGTGAATCATTTCTCACTAATTAATACTAATCAATAAAACCCAACAAGCAATATCACTACAAAGGATGGAAATGCAATTTCAAATAAATTCTAAACTGCTATCCATCATCTTTTGACATTTAATAATCTGAATTGTTTTGTTTACAGCATGCATGGTTCAGAATGATAATATCTGTTTTGATTCCAATAATGAAGTGTTTCTTCTTTGCAAAAAGTATGAGAAACAATCGCCAACACTGAATTAACTTGACAATGATTTACGTTATTGGATTCCTTCTGTCACAACAGACTCTTACATCAAAGATACTGACAAATATAGTTCCACAGTGACTTTTCTAGAAGCAATTAAGGTCCTATAAATAAAGCCGTTTAGAATAATGTGCCTGAAAGACTTCAACTTTGGTAATAATGGATTCTCTGGTGAATTTTAAAACCAAACAAGATTAAAATATAAATAATGCTTGAAATGCTTGAAATTCCTTTGTGGTATTAATGTTAACACACAGATATTAAGATAAATGTAGCAAAACAAATGAAAAAGCAAGAATTACTCAAAATGTTGATAATCCACATATTTTTTTACTGAGTTATCAAGTGGTTATATTGAAATATTCATCATAACTTTATTTGTAATTCCAGCAATTTTGCAACTCAGAATAGATTGTCACAGTAATGCAGTAGCCATGTTAAGTAAACATTTTCAAGCACCCAAGCCTGCCAGAGGTATGCAAATTTTCCCAAATATGAATATGAAGTCTCATTTTTCATATCATGAGGACAAACAGTCCAGAGCAAAAGTCGAACAAGGAAAGTCCATCAGCAACTACATGCAGCAAAGAATTCAAGAAAAATAATTCTTTCTTTCGTGTACCATGACTATGTATAAAATTGAGTCCTGTGATACAGTGTAGGTTCTCAAGCACTCAAAATACAAGACATAACAGACAATAAGTAATTGCTGGGCCAAGAAATTATCCACATAAAAACAAATCTTTTTGTTCAAAAGATCAGACAGCTGCATTGTTCCCAGACAAGCTTCTTAGGAAATTTGACTAACTTGTAGAATATTATTAGAAAGTCCAATTACCGGGGTAGGCAAAATTACCCCCTATAATCTTGTTACCTATCACTAATATGTAATAGTTATCATAAGCATTAGTTTTATGTAAAAGACCTTGTATAAGAGAAAAGATCTTATTCTATTGTATTATTTCAGAATATTGAGGATAAGGAAGTTGAAGTCACAGACATAGAAAATAGATCAATTATCAAAACGTTTTTTTTATTCAATACCAAACTGTATCATAAAAGGACATGAGGACGAGAAGCACCCTTACGAAATTGCACATAAAAAATAGAGAAATTATCAAAGAGGCAATCTTATTCAATAGTAAACTGTATCATTAGAGGACATGAGGACGGGGAAGTAAGACATAGCGGTCCTCTCCTACATCCAGTCTGTCACTAGCATGTATCGGAGCAATTATAGAATTGGTTCGCCACCCAAACACTTACCCTAAAATTATAATCCTAACCCTTACCCTAACACTAACCCTAAGTATTCCTTAACTTAACAAGTACCCTAATCCAAACCTTATACAGCATATGATGTCAACAGTTTGTAGATACACATTGCCATAAAGCAAACATGTCATAACCAGGCATGTCATTAACACATATGATGCGCTCTCACAATATTCATTAAGATGCTGGCAGATATAATCCAGTCAATTGTTTTGTCATCACCATAAAAGCTAAACCTAAAATAAAACCTTATCCTAACCTAAAGAACAGTTTAGTAAAACAATATATTATGAAAAAGGGTGGCGAACCAATTCTATAGTCATACCGCATGTATCTTAACAAAACTGACTGTATGTTGTGACAAATGCATGACCAATCCTTATCCACATCAATTCCTTCTAAAAAGATATTTCAAATGGAAAATGGAATTGTTTGAGGACATGAGGACGACGAAAGAGGACAATATGGCCCTATCCTAAAGTTAGACTGTCACTATAACGTAACAAATTACCAATCTTTGTCTACATCAATCCCTTCAAAAAAGATATTTCTATGAAAAATTGACTTTTTCAGGACATGAGGACGACGAAAGAGGACAATATGGCTCTATCTTAAAGCTAGACTGTCACTTTAACGTAACAAATTACCAATCCTTGTCTACATCAATCCCTTCAAAAAAATTATTTCAAATGGTAAATTGAATTGTTTCAGGACATGAGGACGAGAAAAGAGGACACCGTGGTCCTCTCGTACAGCCAGGCCGTCAGCATGTACCTCATCCCCAACCCCCACTGCATCACCGCGGATAGTCTCACAGCACTCTGTGAGAGAGTCATGCAGAACGCCTGCGTCAAACGACTCAATCACCTCGGAGTTTATGCAAACTGTGAGTTTATCTTAATAAAACTTAGACCTTGTTGTAAGTACTTGAATAACCCTTACAACCCTAAAAAAAATCCGGCTTTTGCGTCTGATTTCTTGTTCGTAGAAGTGAAAGGGTTAAAAGGTTTCTTGATTTGTTACTTTTTGATAAAAGTTTAGCTCAAGCCCCTTTATATTCAATATTTGATCCAAGAAATATTTAACTTAAAGGGGGTCTCCAACTTCTAATTTTTAACTTCCAGTGTTTTATTAGCGAGGCCCCGAGAGGGTCGGAGAGGGCCTCGCTAATAAAACACTGGAAGTTAAAAATTAGAAGTTGGAGACCCCCTTTAACCAGGTTCTTAATTAATCCTATTGGGGTACTAGCCATTCGGATTAGTGCATTCCTAAGAGCACTAACCCAAAGACATTTTGACTAGCCAAATACACCGATGTAATCATATTTTCGTTAAGTTTAACTAGTGCTTCGGACTACCAGTCATTGCACTTTACTAGCCAAGCATCTTTTGCACTAGCCATGGGCTACCAGGCAAGTGCTAATTTCGAACCCAGCTTAAGGACCATTAAACTATTTGAACAATGGACCTGGTAATCAACAAACTTGAGGAGACCTCTAAAAGTCATTACTCATCAAACATTATACTTATCCAATCTTTATTTAATGAGTTGGGACTGTGTTTGAATATCCATTTTCACACATTGAGCACACTCAAAGCACTTGAATGTACGATGTGATTGATATGATCAAGGAAATGTTTCCCTTGTGACCATAAAGTGTTTCTACATCAACATATATTTGAAAGATGGACCAGTTGATCAACAATATTTGGGTTTATAAGAACTCGAGTCTGATGGTACCATATTTCATCTGAAGAATAAAGACAGACAAAATGATTAAAGCTTCCAAAGGAAGAAGAAAAGAAATATTTTCATCTAAAGTTTGAATTCCTTAAGAACTTATGAATATTATATATAAAAAAAATGTCATCATTTATGATTGGTTTCGTGGGTAGACCTACAGAACATTTTATCCTGCAAAACAACTAAAAAAACAGGCCGCCAAAAGGAAATCTGTCTCCTCAAAATGATTAAAACTTCCCCGGAAGAAGAAAAGAAATATTTTCATCTATAAAATGAATTCCTTAAGAACTTATGAATATTATATATGAAAAAATATTTCATCATTTATGATTGGTTTCGTGGGTAGACCTACAGAACATTTTATCCTGCAAACTAAAAAAACAGGCCGCCTAAAGGAAATCTGTCTCCTTAACTCTGGGTACAGGTATGATGTAGGTACCAGATCTGTCCAATTACCTGAAACACTAGAACTGTTTACTCACCTGGCTCACCTCCAAATATACCTTGCTGTACCTGTAATTTAATTAGCTTGTGGCTGGATCACTCTATTCACATTAACATTTTCAGTTTTCAACTTTTCTGTGTTGACTGTGTGAAACTATGTGATGAGAAGAATATGTCTATGACAAGAAATTATTCTGTTCCATAATACCAATTTCTGTATATTTTTTACAATCTAAGTTGCAATTTTGTAAATGAGCAGAGGAAAAACTATATAAAGAAATTCAGCAATCTCAATTAAATAGTTTCCTTAATACAACTGTATGAAAAGTAAACATTTAACAACTGTTTAAAATTTTTTGACCCTTTCTTTCCTACAAGCCAGAATCAAGCTAAAAATGCTATTTGTTACTGGTTTCTTAGGAGTGAAAGGATAATATCAACTATTCCCCATAAATGATTCAGACTTGTAACATGGACTCAAAGGAGAGATTTTATGAACACTTCTTTCAATATAATGGGATAGGATACACATGAACCATTGTAAGGTTGTTAAATTTGTGATGATACTTTATGCAATAGTGTGAACTCTTTATATCATTTGTTGGATTCAAACTCGCATCCTCAGGATTTGACAACCATGGGTACTTGAGTAATCGAGTCTCAGTCGGGTCGAGCAGGACTCAAATCATTTGTTGGACTCAAGGACTCGAAAAGGAGAGATCATTGTTACTTATTGATGTTATTTGACAATTAGACTTTTAGATAAATAAACGTGGTGGAAAGTTTCAACCCATGATCTTATCATTGAGACCTTCTGGTTGGAACGTTTGGAGCTCAAAAATCCATCTCAGTTCTAGAGATGTTCTACACTGAGTGGTCCTCTCTATGTCAGTTGAGGCGAGGTGATATGGGGTTTATTGCCGCTTTCAAGAGTATTTCACTTACTTGCTAGTATTATTTCAGGGAGAAAGCCCGCAACACTATTGTGGCTATGTATTGCGGTGAACCCTGTGAGCATCGGCTGGAACTAGCGAACCATAGGTGGAACTACGCTGAAATTTATTGATGCATTGCACCCAAACCTGACTGAATGTAGAACGGTTCTCTACTGCAGACAAAGTTGCCGAGCCCCTGGCGGGATTCGAACCACGGACCTCCCCATCCGAAGCCAAACGCGCTAACCACTGCGCTATCCCCCCCTTACAAATTACCTCTTGAAAAAATGCTTTCGAAAAACATTGTTTCTGGTGTTTGTATTTTCATAAAATGATCATTTGAATAATTCTTATGAATCAAAAATAATTATCATTACTTTGTAATCAATACAAAACAAACTTTTAAAAGAGAGACAACAAATAACAAGAATTATGAAATGCATTAAAACGTTATTTATGATGAGAAAGGATATATGACCGAGATTTCTACACGTATGAACAGACAGACAAATAAAACCAATCCTTCAGTTTTTTAATTAAATTCATGATAGAGATAATTTTTTGTATCATTTTTCACAAAAATGAGTCGCAAGAACCAGGAAAGAGAGGATCAATCGAATTAACAAAGGGAGACAACTTGTGTTGCTCTCTGAACAAATAAAAGCAGCAAACCAATGATAGCTAGTTGCTGCAATGCAAATATTCAATTTGAATATAAAACTACTCCAAAATGATTACACAGAGATTTTAAATATGAAATATGGCAGCTAACTCATTAAAATAAAAGAATTGCTTGCTCTTTTATGCGAGGGAACATCAAAAGTTGAAATGTCAATACATGGAAACAAGATTTGGTGTCAGCTAAGATCGGATTAATATAAAAATCTGAATATTTGTATTATGTCAATAACATGAGATTACAAATTTCTTCAGATGTTTGTTTGAAACACATCTCAAATATTTGCTTCTCTCTTTCAAGTGATTCCATATCATAAATATGCATAACTTGCTCAAGGAAAGAAAGAAAATAGATCAATTTGTGACAATTATTAAGGAAATGCATGCAGGTTTGACACTTCTCTGTCAATAATGGCCGAGTTACAGTGAATAATATAATTCAGAAACTATTAATTCACATTTGCAGTCAAAAGCCATGTGGAGAGATATGGTTGGACTATCACTGTGCTGGAACCAGTTGAGGATGTTGTGCAGCTTAACCTTATAAATATTTAGTCCCTTTCGTTACTTTGGTTTTTAAATTTTTAACATTTGATATGAAATAAAATTACAAGAGTTATCAGAAAATGACATACCCCACGAGTTCCAAAAAATTATGTTATAAAAATATGCTAAGAAATTCCATTTCATGGGAACCGCCAAAAGTAGAAATCCGAAGAAGTTGAAAGTCCCAAAAGGCATATCTACACATGCTTATTGATCCACATACATTGTCTCAATGAGCTTAATCTAAAAGTTTTCTATTTATGCTCCGGAAATGAAATGATTATGGACAGATGGATGGATGGACAGATGGAGGTCATTTCTATATCCCAAGAAAACTTCTTTGATCAAATTGCTTGTAATTTCAAATGTGCAAAAGACATGCAAAAGATTTTAAGAATCAGAAAATCTCTACTATAATTGTCGTACAATATAACCTTGGAAAATTAGAATAAAACATGATTTCTTTTGTAAAAGTTTAAAAAATTATCGAAATTATTTTTGTTGACACTGGACCTCTGCTTATAGAGTAAAGGAGATGTGAACATTTTTAAAAAGAATAAGATGACTTTTTGAGCAATTGTTCTGATGAACAGATGGACAAAATCATATATAACTATAAATTAATTAAATTAATTAACCCTTGATCGTTGATATAAAATTTGATTTCAAAGGCCACGTATTAGAATTGCTGTTATTTGTTATTCATTTAATGTACATTAAAAACTGTTAAGTTGTCATAAGCAAAATGTATACTTGATTTAAACATATTTTATTCATGAAAAGACATGAATGGATTGGCCAACAAGCACAGAGGTGCTTATATTAAGGCCGCTCCAAAATGTATACTTATATCTCCATTGCTGACATATTTTTCTGTATTGACCGGCTACTGCAATAATCTCCTACTGACAACATGTATGTAAATTTACTTTAAATCTGATATTAACTAGGTAAATGTATTATCAGTAAGCTTGTGGCTTAATCATGACAGAATCTATTCCTGCATTTGACATGGAATTTGATTATTTTCCAATTCCAAGAATAACACTACATATAACATCTATTTCATAAATAAGACAGGTCAATATGTTATATGAAGCTTTTCATTCGGTGACAAATAATTTTAAAAAGGCTTATTTTTTCAAATAAAGACATTCAGGAACTTTATAGAATGGTCACTTCAGATCAAGATTTGCTTTCCAAAAGATTCTGTCAAAATGTTACTAAAGCAAAAAAAAAAAGTTTCTGCCTGGGGGATAGAAGGAGATCATAAACAAATCTATGGTGAAGAATTCTAAAGGTGCCCCCCAGGGTTTTTTAATTCATTATAAGAGATGGGTTTATCAAGAAAAAAGAAATGGAACAACAAAAATGTTTTTTAACAATCCTGGCTGTAAGAGCCTCTTCAACATAATATATAAAATTTCAATATTAATCTAATAGCTTGTTCTTCCTAGGTATTAAGCCCTCAATAATTTAAAATAACAAGATGTGTTTGTGAAACACGAATGCCCCCGGATGCATCCTGCTCGCTGTGTCAAGGTCAAGGTCACAAGGTCAAATGTCATGGTGTCATCTGAAAGGTCTCGTCACAAGGGATCCATATGTCAAGTATCAAAGACCTAGGTTTGACCAATCAAAAGTTATGACCAAGGTTAAAGTTTTTGTGGACAAACGGACAGACAGACAGACAGACGGACAGACAGACGGACAGACGGACAGACGGACAGGTGAAAAACAATATACCACCGGAATCTCCGATTCGGGGGCATAATAATTTTAAATGAATGAATTATCCCTCATCTGTTAACTTTTCAAAATGTCCTATTTACAGGTAATGAAACTTTAAGCAAAATGAGGAATGATGATTTGTCACAGACTAGTAGTCTGTCATCCAGACCCTAAAGCAAAATTTTGTAATTGATGACCAATCAAGTCTATAAAAGTATAGCAAGTCTAGATCGCTCAGCTTTAGCTGAAGTTAAAGCATCTTTTGGGCTCCATTTTGTTATAATACATGATTTGTTTAAAAATATTGTCAATATTAAAACAAATACTTCTAAGACTAAATGTTAGTCTAACAGACTAGATATAAAGTACCTTAATCATTCTTGACCTGCATGCAGATAACAACAAAATAGGCAAAAGTAAAAGGCATTTAAAAAGAAACAGAAATAACAGAGCATAAAGGAGCTTCTGACTGAATGTCAGTCAGTATTTCTAGAGGGTAATGTTACTTCATATAACCATTGGTAGAAAGCCTGTAATTGTTCATGTAGTGAAGCCCCACCAAACCTACGCAAAACCTCACAAGGTGTTACAAACATGTCAGTAAAGATTTCTTTAGGTCATTAACTCCTTGCAAAGTTTGATACGCAATGTTATCCATAACAGTACATTTCCCTAATATCATTTACATGTGTTTAAAATTCTCAAATTTGATGCTAATGAGTGTGTCTAAAGCAGCAAGGAACTAGGTTTCATTTTCCATATGATGATGATGATGTTGACGATGATGACAATGATTATTTTTATGAGGATGATTATGATATCAAATCTTATTGTTCACATGGTTTCAAATTTGTAATCAATATGAATAATCAACAATATTTTTCGATTTTAATAATCTACAATAATATACCTCATACACATCCTTGAAATTGATTGTGAATAAGTTGTCAGGCTCATGTATTGGTCTGCTGTTAAAAGCCTAAAGACATGATGTAGTGAATGAAACTTGTAATGCACATTTTGAAACCTTTTAATGCTGTTTTGAGATGCTTTACTAACAAAATACAACTTGGCAAGTAATAAACTAAAGTTAATCAAGAGCATGTGCAAGGCGCCACAACTTGATTCTTGAAAACCCTAAACTGTAAAACATCACGCAATATTTCTGCCACAATATTTCTGCCAATAAAAAAGGTGTTTTTTAAAGTAGAACACTCATATTCTTTGGCAATAAAACTATAAAATTGTATTATTCTGACTTTTGCAATTAATTAACATTTTGGTAGCTAGAATCTTAGATCAAACTTAAAAGGTTAGCAATTTATACAAATACCGGCCATCCTTGTTTATAAAAGAATCAATTCAAAAAGTAGTGTTGAGGAACCATTTATCCTTCAACTGTTCAGCATTTTGTCATTCAAGTTAGTTTCTTCCTGTTTCTTGCTTCCACAGATTTGAAGAAATAGGAAAGGCAACATTTATGATCTCCATTAGTTCTAATGTGAGGATTTGCTAAATCAGATAAACGTTTATATATAATGCAAAACTGCATTCAATGCAGCTTTGCACCAACCTGACTACAGTATAAAATATTCTTTACCACAGACAAACATGTGAAGCCACTCGACCATTTAGGTAGGATAAACTAACATATTCAAGCAAAAAAATTATGTTCAAACTATTTCAACAATTAACTTTGAACAAGAGAAGTGACCTGTTACACAAGGGAAAGATTCAGCTGAACACATTGTAATTGAATCAGATGATATATCTTAGTATTCAGCAGTGTTGTTCCTAGGTGATCAGCTAAGGGGGTCATTCTGGCAATATTTTAGCAGATGGGCCCCTTAATTTGCAATAGCAAAAGTATTTTTCATCTAATAATTATAAGGGCACCAAGCCAAGAGGGTGAGCAAAAGTCCCCAGGACCCCCTCTATTAACAACATTGTTCAGGAATAGTGATATTGAATCTGACAATAAACATATCTTGATGATTCTCTGTATCGTGATACATATCTTTAACTTAAACTTGCAAATATTGCTCAAAATCAAAGGTATTTGTCATTACTTAATGTTTTTTCTCATAAAAACATTGAAAAAAGGTATATCATTGCATGTATCGTATTGAATCGCATTGATATGGGATATTGAGATGCGTATTTTATCATGAAAAATCTGTATTGCCGCACCAATAATCGTTGACACACGCAAATGCTTTTTGCAGTTTTAGTGACGAGATTATGTTTTTCTGCATTTGTACTTGTTAACATGAAGTTATGTCATCAAATGCTATATCAATAGAGACAGAGCATGGCACTGTGGGTTGATATCAGGGAGGGAAGGTTAGAAGAGATAGAAATAATCTCTCGTGGTCGTCATTGATGGAGTGAGGTGGAGGTTTAGAAGATTTGTGATACATTATCACCATCCCGGGTGACCTGTCTTTATCATATTGTCCGACTGAACAGCTCATGTCTTCCTTAAACTTTTGAAATAACTACATGACAATGGATAAAATGAAAATCTTGTGAACTTTTTTATGTTTGAAATAGATATGAAAATGACTGTAGCCTAAATGGTTCTCCTGAATAGAATCTGTCTTAATTTTTTTACTTTTCATATAGACATAAAAGGATTGTTAACTTCAATACTTGATAATTTGAACCAAAATCTTCTTTGTATAATTCTTGACTATATTACAACTATATGAACACATGAATCTGTCTTGAATAGTAGGTAGAGCATAAATTTACCCATCAGGTCCTGCACCAAATACGTGGACCCATAGACTTCAGCTGTGAGTCAATGATTCAAAGTTCTTTTCCTGTTACTATTTACTTACCTACTGAAGATATAACTAACCTGCTTTGACAAGACCTTATGGTGATGAGTCTCTGAACTCAATTCATCATACTTGTGAGTTTTAGTTTAGTTCCGCATTGGCAGTAGGGCAGCTATTACCAGCGAGCATCATACTTGTAAGTTGTAGATTTATTACTGGTTTAAAGGGGCAGTAGTACGTTTTTTGATAATTTCATATTTTAAATTTTTCACTGATAATTGTACGTTAATGCTAAATGTATTATTTTGATAGTGTCAGAGGACAAAGTATGAAGATTCACATAAAATCCATTGGCGGCCATTTTGTGTGAACACCTTTAATTCATTTCGTGTAAGAAAAAGGTATCGCATGGCTAAACTTACATTTTATATTTGAATTAGTAGTACTCAATTTAGTTTAAATTGTCTTTCAATTGAAACCATTAATTTTCTTTTTTTTCTGACATCACCTAATAGTCCCCCTAAAAATGTGCTACTGCCCCTTTAAGTTTAAACTAATTTTTTTACCTATTATTTATTTCCTGAACAACCCTTTGAACATATTATTTGTCAAATGTTCGGTATAAGCAAATTTTTTGGGGGGTTTTCTTTATTTATCATGTCATAACTTATATCAACCTTTGCCTTAAATGTTTCAATTCCATCCCCCCTTTTGACATCAATTTACTTTACATACTTTTAGTTTACCAAAAATTGCCTCTATCTTTAAAAAGTAAATTAAATTGCCTTGTATTGTATTGTATACACGGCCTTGAAATTGATTGTGAATAAGTTGTCAGGCTCATGTATTAGTCTGCTGTTAAAAGCCTAAAGACATGATGTAGTGAATGAAACTTGTAATGCACATTTTTAAACCTCTTAATGCTGTTTTGAGATGCTTTACTAACAAAATACAACTTGGCAAGTAATAAACTGAAGATAATCAAGAGCATGTGCAAGGCGCCACAGCTTGATTTTTGATATCTTTTAAAAGTAAATTTATCAAATAAAAATTATATCCTTCCTGTACGCTGAATTTTGAAAAGGAAACATATGAACTTGTGTTGACAAGCGAAAAGTTGAATATGTTCTGTGCAAAAGCTTGCAAATTACTGTATAGATTAGTATCAGCCATTTTCTTTTCTATACACAACTTCAAACAGACGCTTAGAGAGAAGTTGTGCATAACAGTATTTAACAATGAGGTTAAAATAATTTTCTTGGTACATTTAGGTCGAGTTGAAAGTTAACATTCCACACCCAAGACAATTGGACACACAAATTATTACAATCGTAGCTAAGGGATTTGAAAATTAGCATAATGTCATAAATATTGCTTTACTCTGTGAGTTAACTTGTTATCATTTGCATATATTTCTCTGAAACTTCCCTCCTCCTGTCCCAGTGGAAACACTTCACCATAAGTAAAGAAACTGTTCTTTGTGTAACTCAACATTTGCCTTTTAAATAGACATAACTAGTTTATACCCTGAAAAATGGTAAGCAATTAGGTATAATATACAGTCATCCATCACCTTTTGTCTCATCCTTATGTTAGAATCACCTAACAATGTGGAAATCACATTTCGTCATGAATATTCAGTTATGCATAATAGTTGTCAATGAATTTTTAAATGCTTCTTTACTTGAATTTTTTAAAACGATGAGGACACAAACACTTAACAATTATCAAATGAGTTATTTTCAACATAAAAGTTACAAAACAAACTTCTCATTCAGGATAAATAAGTAAAATAACCCAGCCTGCCGTAAGCATAATCTAAGAGAAGAAAATAAACACATATCTCATAGTAATTATTACATATATCCTCCCTGCATAGCAATAATCAATATCAAAGACAGTTACATCATAATGACTGTGAATTATGAGCCGGCAAGGATGTAACAATGTAACATATCTCCCTGATGACTGTGTCCACTTACCAGCTGTGATCATGTTACATCTATCTCACATCCTCTAAGGGGCACCTGTCATAATGTGCAGACAATATTAGTCTTACTAGGATCAGATATAGCGTGGGGACAAATTTATCCTTTCGTCTTCTCCTTTATGACTGAAAATAATGTTCATCCTGAAAAGTGTTCCTATTATTCCTGATACCAAACATTTATTGCTAGAACCAAACACACCATCATTGATGTTTATAAGAATTCATAAAAATATTAAAAGATATTTTTCAAATTTCACTCATTAATTTTTCATGATATTGACATTAGCCAAAACAAGAGCTTGTGAAAAGGATAAATAAAGAGATCAACATTACAGTTTCTTTTAAAGCAAACATTTCTTTAAGATATGATAAACCATGCAGAAAAAAAGCACAAAATAAAATGACACATAACTTAACATAACTTAGTAAGTAAGAGTTCTATGCAAAAAATAACGTGCATGGCCTTTGCTCCAGTATTATAATGAGGTGGCACAGGATACTTCCCACTGGGGGTGCTATAAAGAGGAGGCTGCTGGCATCATTGTCAGACCAATAACAGCCTGGGACACTGACAGACAGACAGACGGACAGACCATGAGAGGTGTATGCAGTATCTTTCATATCATCACTCCTCAGTGATGGTACCTAGTCTATTGAGCTGGTAATAGAACATCACAGGTTGGACACAAGGCAAAAACATAATGTTTTAGATCACGGAAGAAAAAGTTTCTTGCTTTGGAGAATGGTATTGGTTCTGACATGTTGACTGTTTGGATAATGAAGAAAAACTTCCATCTGTGACAAAGTGAATTCTATTGGTTGGTGAGACCATTGGATATTCATATGATAAGTGAAAGTATCATGTATACATAACTATAACAGGTGTCCCTTATCTGTGCTGCTTGTGTTATTGCTTCCTCTACCAGACATTATGTTTCACTTTTACATAAAAGAGGAACTTGGATGCAAGGATTTGTGAATATGACTTGTTCATCACTTTTCACAATACGTTTTGGATGAGATAGTGACAGTCACTTACACTACAGTCTATTCAGGATTTGGTATCAATAAGTTCGATGACAAAGCATCTTGTTTGCAAGGACTGATTTCATCTGTGGATGTGATATGTCATTGACATGCTTTAACGACTCCTTGAAATTAACTTCTGTCATATTTTCATAATTTGATGAATTTTTAACTTTATCACAAACACTGTTTATATTTGTAGATGTTAAATTTTCATTATTTTTCACAGTTCTCTTTCAACAAGATAACTTCATGTAGCGCTATTGTCTATAACTAAAATGTGCCTCATGATAAACTGATTGTATCATTCACTTTGTTCCAGTAGAAACGATTGCCTTTGATAGTGATTTGTTTAAATTGGTAATCTGTACACAAGTTCAAAAAAGACTAGACCTAACCTAAGGACGAATGAAGGTATTTTTATAGGTTTGGATTGGTTGAACATCTGATAATCTTCTTGCAAGTCAGTCCATCAAAGTATTCAGAACCCAATTGAAGACTCTTTTAAAGTTCAGGATTATTTCAGTTGTCTAACAGAAGATGAAGCTTTGTAACCTTTCAAGTTCTTTGATTCCTAAGTGAATCTTGATGAGACATGGAACTAAGAATAAAATAGAAGCTTTGTTTGAAGGAGTTTATCAGATTCTGAAAGTCTCTGCTCAAGAGAATTCCAAAGAGGACTTTATTGTTCTGGAATCTGTTTTCTACTGACTCTGACCACTTACTGGTCCACAACTAGTTCTCAGGAATTCTGCACCCACATACTTAAAGACATTTTGGTGAAAGAAGTGAAGAGAGAAACACTGTGGTAAAGGGATAGTTACCAAACCTGTCAGAAGGAGGTGCACAAGCAAGAGGGATACTTGGTAAAGATTGGAACCAACCCTTTATTCTCGAAGAACTACTGCAATCATGGGAACAGCAAATGGTATGTTTTGTGCACTTGTTTTTAATTTGCTTGGTAATAACTTTATTTGTTTGGGGTTTTATTTTTTAGTTGTTTGATAAGAACTTTATTTTTGGTTTGTTTTTTAAAGATGACAAGGGTAATCTTTCATAATTGAGATGAAAATCAAGATGTATGCAAAAAGGGTTTATAAATCTAGGGCAAGATCTTCAAGAAGGTTCTTTTCAGCGATAGAGCTATCAAAATTGTGTCTGGGCTGGAAGTTTGGCTCAAACATATGGTACTTGGTAGTATAGCAATCAATCAAGTCATAAGTAAAGTGAATTAAGGCAGTGTATGAAATAAGGCCTGTCCGCCAGCCCAGTACCTGGTTACTTTAATTTGTCAGGGCTGGTAACTTTTTAAGGCTTTTCTTAAATCTTACCATTCAAACGCAGTTTTGTGCTGGCTTATTTCAGCCATGGAGAGTAGTGAAGCAGTAAAGATGAGAACAAGGGAAGTTTGGATGTAGCATTTCAAATGTCATTTTGACATCAATAAATACAACCATATTTATGATCTCCAGCAGCACCTCTCTGCAAAAGGTTACATAAACATCTTCAGAAATGTTACCCCTGGGTTCGTCTTAAGGTTTCATAGACAATTTGGAAGTGATTGCTCTTGCACTATCAGCATGTACCAATCTGATAAATATATTCCAACATTACATTTGTTGTCCTCTCTTAATAAGTTCCAAACTGCTACTCAAAGTTAAGGGATATTGTGGAAAACAACTGTCAGATTTTAGTCTAGGATACCGATTCTATCCACTTTGTTTCTGTAATACATTGAAAGTGACACAAAACATTACGATTTGAAATACCAATATTGTGTTGGAGTGTATCAGCTAAGCTATGACCATATTTCTAAGAATAATGATAAAACATAAGAGTCTTTTCACTACTTAAATATCAGTATATATATAAAAGTTCTAGGTCAAAAAAAGGTTCTTGTTATTAAATCAACTTTAAAAACACTTCAAGGAATTGAAGTTAAAAGAATTACAATCACAGAGCTCAATGATTGAAGATAAATGAATCATTCCACTAGATAAACATCTTTTCATTAGGAAGATAATTGCTCATTTCAGCATTAAATGAAGGTGATAAACTGTCAATCAAGGGAGATGAAGAAAACAAAATCATATCAAAATCTTTTTATTGTCCCATGAAACCTGATCTTAATGATGAGAAGTTCTAGAAGACAGCATAAAACATTCATTGGCTTATTTTTAAATAATCTGGCAATCGTTATGGTTAAATCTGTTTTTTACAACTGAATGCTGAAAAGAGAAAAATCATCTGTCACTTTGCTACTCCATTTAAAGTTGAGGGAAAGAATATTTTGCGAAGCCATCTCACTCATTAATTTTATCAACTTTTTTTAGCACTCCTGTTACTTCTATGTTCTCATTATAACTGTTGTACACAGCTAATTTGGGATCAAAAATTTCTAATCCATCATTATGCTGCTTTTTTTTAGTTATCCCTTTCACCCCTTATTAAAGAAACCAGTAACAAATTCGTTTTGAGTCTGATTTCTATTTTTGGGAGAAAAGAATTATATGTCTTTTGTCAGGTATTCATTGAATACATGTTTAACCCAAAGTGAAAAACAATATTCTAAATCAAAACCGCAACCAAAATGCAGAATCATGAACTATCACTTAAACGCCACTCCAAATCTGACATTATACTTCTGGCATTGCTCTTTGTTCCTCCGATGGCGCTGGCACAACAGTTATGCAGCACTTAAACCCAGAGAAATGGTATGTCAACATCAATTTGTGCAGACAGCCCATTTGGAAGGGATCCGCATGTCCAATATCAGATTATGCTATGAGCCAATACAGGAACTGTCACGAAACCTCCCAAAGGTATTCCAGGAACCAATACCAGAGTTCTCCATGTCCTTCTGGGTAGAACTGAACCCAAACATCCGGCCTTGGTTGCAAGATGGACATCAAGGTGTCAAATAATGATGGAATGCCCTGCCTTCAACTGAGAAATTATATCAAATAGGATTTACTTACTGCTGATAACCAAATTTATGTAAAAAGATAACATTTCTTCATTATCTCCATATCCTGCTTTTCTGTCAAATAATGTAGTGCATATCAATATGCTTTTCTAATGCACTGACTTCAACACAATACTGTATGAAATCGGATATAGTTATTGGTGATAACAGAATTTATGTAAAAAGATAACATTTCTTCATTATCTCCACATCCTGCCTTCTGTCAAATAATGTTATTGCATATCAATATGCTATTCTATTGCACTGACTTCAACTACGATACTGTATGAAGTGGGATTTAGATACTGTTGATAACAAAATTTATTAAAAAGATAACTTGAATCAATGTGTTGGGACTGTCAATGGCATGCAGGAAAGGAATCTGAAATTATTGTGATGTACTAATAAATTGTTGAATTGATTCTTCATTAACTTGATTAATTGCATTTCTGACAGCTAGATAATGTTTTGCATATTTAGCATAAAAATATAATTGGATAATTGAAATTACAATGCCAATGGAGGAAAAATCAGCATAACACACCATGTGATGAGCCTTTTCTCTCTTTGGAAATACTTTCATCACCTTTGACAATGTAAACTGATTGTGAATATAATTATGATATCCAAGCAAACAATCAAATAAAGAACATGTTTTCAGTACCATTACGAACTACATTGACCGATGGCAACCAAAATTTCAAATGAATTTTACTCACAACACAAAAATCAGAACAAAATCTGTCAAGTCAGAAACAAATCCTCAGATCCACTAATCTTTGTTAACGAAATACTACTCTTTGTAAAACCTGTGTTATATAACACAAATCTTTGTGAGAAGGAAGAGCCATGGTGTCTGAGTGTTAATAGCATAAATTAGTGGAGAAGAGAAAGCATATTGCCACGGTGGTTCGTCTAATAACCAGGGATTACCACGTCTCTGCCGTTTGTCTCATTTAACTCACTTGAGATCTCAGGCTACCAGATTTATATTCAAAAGAAGAGAAATATCCTAGAGGAGTGGATATCAGGCAGGAAACATCAAAACCATTTGAATGGATGTAACCATGCAGTCCCAGGATTGATATACATACAAAGAGTACTGTTTTTGTAAAGTGATTCAGATCAAGCAAGAATAAATCATTTATTTGCATTTGTAATGTATACTTATGTGTCTATGATATGCCCCTTGAGTCATCTTTCATGTGAATTTGTAAGCAGTGTCTGATAATGTTCTGAATTTCAGAATCACTTGCATGAATGGTTATATGGAGAGATATATAGCTTTGACAATGGTTTGAGAATGGTTCAATGTGTGAAACTTAATGTGATTGGCTGTTTTATGTGATAAATTACGGAAGTATTGAGGGTAATCTATATTTAACACGGGCCAAGCCTCGGACACTGCTCATGCATAGTTTTACTTCCTGGCAGTTTGAATTTAGCAGACAACTTTGCCGCAAGCACATTTTTTTCTTTGCAAAGACACTTTTATTTGCAAAGAGATACGTCTATTAAATTATTAAATCATAGGATATATACTGACAATTATAGAGTATGTCTTCATCTGTCATTATTGACCATTTTATAAAATCTCAGCAATCCTAAAACATTTGCATACATAATGTGGATCTGGAACATTTTTTCAAACTGAACAGGTATTATTTTCATTTGCAGACTTTGGATTAATTGTAAAGTAATATTGGTTTGTTTTGTCATCTGGAAGCTTTTTAGGAAAGGATGCATGGTTACAGACACCAGTTCCTATGTGTAGTTTCGGTGATTTGACTTTGGTTTTAAAGGTGAAGAAATGTTCTTTATAGAAATGAGTGTATTCTGAAATATATATATATTTAAGCTGACTATTTCTGTTTGTATCTTTTTGGTATCTTGAAAATAGGTTTGAAAAAAGGCCATTGAAATTAGGTTTGACATTTTTGAAAAGCTAGAGAAGACGGCTTCTTGAAACAATCAGCAACTCTGATAGCAGCATTCAGTCATTGGAGAATGTCATGCATAGATATCAGAGAAAACGTGAACAAAGTCATCAACATTCCCTGACATATTGGTTTTCAATAAAGCTCCAAACATTTTCTTAAATCAAAGTCCAGAGTCACAGTTGGCGCAGTCTATCATTCAGCAAATCTTGATTTACTGAAATCATATGCAAGACCAAGAAATTTACATTTAGCCGGGAGTTTCATTCAACAATGTACTTTCAATGTGGTACTTTTAATATGATGATCAAAACAGTACAACTTATAGAATGTAAGTCAGTCAAAGGTACTTTTTAAATGCCATAATACTTGTTACAATAAATTTGATTACGAATTGATGATATTGTTCATATGTTAATGTTCTGAAGGTAAACAAAAATCTTTACTTCTACGGAAATACTGAAGGCTTATCACAGGGGTTTAAATAAGCAAACCTGTGAAAGTAACCAAATAAGCAGGAATTCTTGTGATTACATGGTCTTTAAATTCAAATTGGCAGAATTGAGAAGAAATTCAGATGAAGGCATTGTTTTTCAAAAATTCCAAAAGCATGAAGAATTAATGAAAATTTAATCTAATCTTCTTCAATATAAGAAATATAAATTTCAAACAGTCAATTATTTTTTGAACTTTGAGATATTTGACAATATAATAAAATGTCTTACTTATATATATGTTAAGACATGGTTTTTCATTCTAAGGTTAAAACTTTGAATCAAGATCTTAAACAATTTCTCGTTTCTCCTAAAACAAAACTGAATATTTTCAAAGAAGGTTTACAAATAGTTGCAACATCATATACAATATAGTCTATATTGAAGTTAAAACCATCAAGTAGACTATATCTACCTCAAAGGAACACATATCATCTGGTATAGGCATAAGATAAACAGAGAGTGACACATTTATTAGCAAGCAGTGTAACTGTTGATGTTTTGCTCATAATGAGATGTAATAACAAGTAATATCTGATGATATATCTGCCTACTGCTGGGATTATTGGAGAGCAAACGTGCCAGAATTTGATGAAAACAAATACACAAAGAATCTGATGGCTTGCACATACATGTATGATTGTTGATAATGTTGTGCAGGCAGCAGTGTGTGGTAATCATGTATGTTAAGTTTAACATCGGAGAAATAAAAGTTGTTTATCTAGGTTTACGCTATTGTCTAAATATATCAATATCATTTTAATGTCATCAAAATGGGTTTTAAATAAATGGAACAATCCTGAGGAAATGAAACAGCAACTTCCCAAAGGCACGTTCATCTTCAAAGTGACTCAAGGTTTTATTTTTTCCATATTAAATCCTTTCCAGACACCATCAATTAAAACAAATGATTTCTGATTTACAACAAAATTTATTTGCATGCCAAAATTCTCCAAATTAAATGCTAGCAGAAACAGAGTGATTATTACTCCATGATAGTTTTAAAATATCCCTATCTATATCATGGAGAAAACCAGCAAGGCTGATGCAGGATTTTCATTTTGGAGGGTATCACCCTATGGGTCTCACAAGTACAATTATTGAAATGACTATTTTGTGTATATGCCAACAGGAAAAATAGATAAACATCTTTATTGAAAAGCTAAAAACTTTTAACATTTACGAACAATGACTCTCAACATTTACTGTGCAGACCTTCCAATATCTCAAAATAAAACTACTTTTTTTTTGTACAATCTTTTATCATCGAAACTAAGCGATTTAGTTAGCATATTAATGTTTTTCTCCTTTTTCTATCTCTTCATACTTTGATCTTGTTCGCAATCTGTCATTTTGCTGTATATATAATTGTAAATTGACTATGTACATTCTAAGGAGAGGGTATTTTAAGTTGGATAACTTGTTCCCAATCCTTTTCAAACTGAATAAAATATGTTTAAACCAAACATTTACTGTACCCTTCGATGGGTGCACATATCCAAGCATCCCCCACCTGGGTCCATGCTATGAGAATTTAGATTCTGGAATCCATGTACTATCGCCCAGAAACTGAAAAATAGCCTTAAAATCAGAAATATCAGATGACAATGTTCAAGACAAATGACACTGTACAAGCCCCTCTATACAATAGTATAGCTTCCTAAAATTCAAATGACATATTTTCCTGTACAAGCTCCTCTAGACAGAGATTTTAAAAAATCCAATGACAATGCAAGACATATTTCAAAGAACAAGCCCCTATACGACGTATGTACATTAGTACAACTTCCCAGAATTCACATGACAATGTGCAAGATTTATTTCCCTGTATATGCCCCTCTATGTACAAGAAATATTCCCTATATAAGCCTGTCTATACAACATCGAAAAGCTTCCTGACCATCTTTACATTATTACAGCTTTCCAAAATTCAAATGGCAATGTCCAAGACATATTTGCCAGACCAGCTTTCCAAAATTCAAATGGCAATGTCCCAAGACATATTTCCCTGACCAGCTTTCCAAAATTCAAACGGCAATGTCCAAGACATATTTCCCTGACCAGCTTTCCAAAATTCAAACGGCAATGTCCAAGACATATTTCCCTGACCAGCTTTCCAAAATTCAAATTGCAATGTCCAAGACATATTTCCCTGACCAGCTTTCCAAAATTCAAACGGTAATGTCCAAGACATATTTCCCTGACCAGTTTTCCAAAATTCCCATGACAATGTCCAAGACATATTTCCCTTATCAGCTTTCCAAAAATCAAACGGCAATGTGCAAGACATATTTGCCAGTACAAGCCCCATGTGGTGAGTGAGCAAGAGTTAGCAGCAGTAAGCTGGCTGTACAGGTCACATTGGTCGTGTGTTGGTTGCAGCGCTGGAGCTGCATTATTAGATATCAGAGCCTGACTGCTCTAGACTAATGCCGTACCTTGATAACTCAGGAACATGTGTGATCTTTAGTTCTCAACTTGTTAATACTCGAGGATAGCTGTATGCAAACATGGATTTACTTGCAGAAGGTAGGGATGTTTTTAACTCTCTTAAGTGGATTGGTTTCGATAACTCATTATGCTGTTTAAATTATTGATGATGGCTCCAGTATTAGCTTTGAAAACTTGGAGTTCTGGATTCATGTGTTGTATTTATGTACTCTTGAACTTTTTAATATTTTCTCATTTTATATGTCTAATTATTTTTATTGAATATAAATGCCTTTTGAAATTTAATTTGGAATTTTATATTGCTATGATGATAAAAATGATTAACTTTAACAGCATTTTTCCAATCTAAAGCATGAAACTACGTACTGAAACGTTAATTCTTACATGTAATTTTAGAATTGTAGCTTAGTCAACTGGAAAAGTGATGCACACTCCACTATATTTGTTCAAGGAGAAAGAAGCTGAATGTGAAATTTTTACTTCTTGAAATTTTTTTAATCAACTATCTAAATAGATTTATGGCAGTGCAATAAGAACAAAATGTGAAAAGATCTGCTCAGTACAAAACGATTTTTTTCTATTGCTCAGTTAACTCTAACAAACATTAATCCATGGGGATAATCCCAATATGATTGTATCATCTTGCCAGTATAGCCTTTAGCCTATTTGACGGATGATTGCAAAAGATTCATCTTTGTTCAGATAGTAAGAGAAGGACTTAGTCTGGTGCTCGATGACCATTTTAACAGACATAACAGCAAAGATTTCTTTGAATTAAAATAAAATTGATAATTTTGTAAGACTTGTATTTTTATATATTAGATAAGGATTGTTTTGCTGAAAATAATTTGCCAAACATTTCAGCAATTTCAGAATTTTCTATTTTACCGATTCCATCACAACCATTGCCTTCATTGTGGTGGTATATTGTCTTGATGCACAGTGCATTGTGTTAATGACATGAAATTAATGAAAATGTTCATTTCCATGGACTTAATAAACATTGTTCCACTGTGTGAACTTAAACATTAAATAAGCTTGAAAAAAAGTCTTAAAAGTGTTCAGCAGTTGTTTAGGGCAAATCTTTTATCATAACTCCCTTCAGTTAAACTCCTTTCTCTCAGTTCTTACTCGCACCTCGGTGTCAAATCAGAGATAGGATTGTGATAAACCTCTTTGTATTAGTAGATGAAGGTTATCTTTGTTCTATTACAAGAACTCAATTATACATTGGAGAGGTCTGAAAAAATGTTTGAGGTGCTTGGCAGTTGTTACAGGGCAAATCTCTTATCATAACTTCTTAAACTCCTTTCTCTCAGTTCTTACTCTCCCCTCCAGCTTCGGTGCCAAGTGAGGTATGGGCTTGTGATTACCTCACGTCCCATGTTGAGAGAAGTGCTGCCGTGGTTCACAAACATGTTCACACTGCTATGTTGATTTACACATCAGGGTAATATAAGTATAAGGATGAAGCCTGACAGGTCGTACTGCCCATGAGGCGTGACGTTAAATACCATAACTACCTGTGATGATAGTTACAGTACTGCCCATGAGGCGTGACGCTAAATACCATAACTACCGGTGATGATAATTACAGTACTGCCCATGAGACGTGATGCTATATATCATTACTACCGGTGATGATAGTTACAGTGCCGGCGCCAATGGTGTGTGATATAAACAAAACGTTATCTCCTCTACTCTCTCCTTAGAAGACTTGGGATTGACAGGTGCTTTCTTAATCATATCATAAGGTGAAACAGTTGGCACACCTGACTGTAATCTAGTCCTAGGTTAAATAATTCCATGCAGGAATATAAATGAAAAATTGGAATTGTATTATTGAATGAATGTCATAAGATTGTTTTAAAACTTTGTATCAATTTTGTACAGCATTTTAAATAGAGGAATAGAGAATTGCCAACATCAAATAGGATAACTGCATGTGAAGAGGTATCAAATAAATATTTGTGTTTAACAATCATATATTCAGGATTGCAAACTATCACTTTTGAAATAATCATTGGCATATAAAAGATACAATGAATCAAATTTATAGCTTGATTAAAGTTGATGATATGCCAATGTTTATGGCAAACGTAGTACTAACATAATGCCCTATTTAAGGCATATATTTTACTTGACATTCTCTTTATGTTCACAAGCTATATTCATCCTAACCAGCTTCTCATTGTTACAATGGAATATTATCATAATAATTGATAATGCAAAACACAGATGGCCCAATATGACATTTCAAACTGATACGTTGTTGTTTCTCATCTGACTGTTACCCAATGACTCTGTACAACAGATGTCCATTAACAACAAAATAAAATGTTGTGAAGAAAGCTTAAAAGAGCAATCTAGCATAAACAATTTTTTTTTCCAATATCCCTTCAATTTTTCTGCACAGGGTAAAATATTTCCTAAAACAAGTCAATCTGATTAGGTCATTATCCAAAGTCTTAGAATAAGATGACAAATAAAAATCAAGTGAAAACTTCATGCAGGCATATCAGTGTGAACACCTTTATATCATTCTAGATCAGCTTAACTCAACTCAGTATGTTTGTTTTCATATTCCTTAAAAATATTGGTTGCAATTGGTAATATTTCTTTTTCATTTTTGTGCAACCACTTCATTTCTAGTACCTACAGTGTCTTTAGTCTAGCATGAGTGCACATCTTGTTATTCTTCAGATGTTGATGGTTGTTCAAAAGTCACCAGGATATCAAAGGACACATGAGAAGTAGCTTCTCAACATGAGTTCCTTGGTTTTGACCAAAACTCAGATTGTAGTTGATAACATTTTCACCTTAACATGACCTTGAAAAGCAAGTATATTTTCTGAGGTTCTTTTCTATTTGACCTTAACTTGACCTCTTAGAAGTTATGTCTTCTCCTTTCTTACATTCAATAGATAATTGTTTTCGCTAAAAAAACTCAAAGACTAATTATTAGTCTATCTTGGTACACCTCAAGTGCTGAAAAGCTAATGCTGTATCTATGTCCTTTGACAAGTATTGTTACGACTAACAGGTGATGAAGTAGGTGTTAGCGATGCTTAGTAAGTAAAACATGTAAATTGTCTCTATATTGGTTACAGATGTAAATTAATGGTCCATCTTTACAAAGAGGCATAACTGTGGGTTAGCTTAGATAGGAGCTTAACTCTTAACCTGATCCTTATTGTCTCCATATTCGTGATAGACATAACAGTGTTTCAACTCCAAGGAACCTATAGATTTGTTAGGGTAGATTTATTTCCGAGCCTTACCTGTCGAACCAAATTAAGCTCTTGACTTTAGCTTAGCGATGTATTTGTTTAACAAAAAAATAACACTTTATAAGTTGGAGATTTTCAGATTAAGTTTTGAACAATGTTATCACAGCAAGTTTGACAATGAAACACATAGCGTAGTCACAGGCGTAGAAATTAGTCCTAATGGGGTACTAGCCATTCGGACTAGTGCATTCCTGAGAGCACTAGCCCAAAGACATTCTGACTATCCAAATACACCATTATAATCATATTTTCTTTAAAATCCTCTTCAAAATTCCAGTAAGTGACCAATCAGTACTCAAGTACTCAATGTACTCAAGTGAACACCAATCAAATGTTTACAACATCTTCATTATATCTAACTAAGTGAAAAATTTCCAAACTCTTGAGGATCCTCTTTCAAATCTTACAATTCTCTTCCTCTTTAAGTAAATGACCACATCAGCAAACAACAGCCATAACATCACTGGATGAGTGATAACTATCTTTATCAGGTATAATAAAGCAATTAGAAACACTTGTCTCATGTCAATATGAATTATTTAAAGATTTGGATTAGAGACCAATTAATATCAACAAAATTTACGTAATTATTTGCATCTGATCACCAAATCAGCCTTTTTTAAAATAATATTCTAACTATTATTCAATCCTTAAATGACATGATTTCCCCAGAAGAGCAGATAAGCTTTTAAATTTGCAGGATTTCTTTAGGATTCTTTTCTGAAATTAAATCAAAGGGTCACTTACTTAGGAATATATAGCGCATCTAATGCATGCCAACTCTGAATTAATGCACACAGAAGACAATATTAATGTAAAGACTGTAGTGATACTAGAATCACTTTTGTCCGACATGATCAACTCCAACCAAAAGACACTGACACTAACAGACGGAACCAATGACATTGTTTTATCAAATATCAGCAAAGGACACTGACACTATAATTAAGAAATAAAGTAGCCCTAACCATCATGTATTTTGCAATAATGTATAGTTTTGCCCTGAACTATTATAGTTAAAGCATGAGGCCGAAGACACAATGATACCAATAGCATGTTCGTCAAATCTGAACAATCCATGAGGATATGCAAAAACCAAACATGGCACCAAAGGTCAAGTCTTAGACATAACACATGGTTCCTGGTAAACAAGTACTTGTCTTGGACAGCTGTGGGTTGGTTCCAGTACACAGGAGATTGTCTGGACCATTCTGTTGTCATACCCCTGTCACATACACTGAGCTGTGTGTTCCTTCTGTCTCCATCTACACTCTACGGAGAGTACAAGTCTCACCTATGCTTATATCTTCATCTTAAAGGCACCACTCCATCACACTTTGTCCGCCATTTTTAAACGTTAGCATTGCGAGAAAATAAATGTGCTGTATTATGCTAATTCATTACCAAAATAAGGAAATAAATACCTGATTGATAGAAGAGTAGCATATTTACAAATAATTCATAATAAAAGTTATCAGGTACAACAGCATTTTGTCGTAGTAATGCATTCCACAATTGTAACTTTGATGATTGGCTTCATTTAATAATGTTTCTTTTTTTTAGCGATACCTTTCTTTGGCAAATTGTTTAATCTTGAACAACTGAAATGTTTACCTCACAAACATATTTGAAAATAGGTATGAAATTATCAAGTAAAAATTATATAATTGTAAACAGGAAAGTCCTCCTGAATTTCGTTTCCACAAAAGATACCCCCCTCTACTGGTCCCTTTAAGGGGCCAATCTGAACTGATAAATCCCTTCCGTTACCTTTCAGATACAAGCTTCTAGTGTAGAATAAAAATTATTTATCTGGCATTGAAATATTTGTTAAATAAAAGTTATCCTTATTTGGTCTTAATGCTTGTTAAGATCTATCAATACCAATGACTAATGACATCTCTTCTTTAAGAAACATAAACCTTTGGCGCCTGGCAGGAAACTTGGCAGAAACATGGAGACAAATAGTCTTGTATTATTTGGTTTTGTCTCCATTCCTCAAATTAATTACTGTCACCTGTAACTTGCTTATAGGACATCTAATTAGGAGATCATGATTGATTTGCGGAAACTATGCACAAGTAGAGAGAAATATTTCCTGTGAAGTGATATCGTAAATAGAAAACATTGCACCCTTTAACATACTCTCACATTTTCGTTTCAGTGATTTGTGCAATTATTACAATTATTTATTGAAATTTAAGCAGCATGTTGCTAATGATTTGTATTGTTTGCATCCGTAACCTTCAAGTTTTGGTATGGATAGAACATCATTATTTTAATAAAACTTTACAACTTTCTTAATATCAATTACCATACTGCCTGAGGAATGTTGAAAGAGTTTACGAGTGCTCTTCCTTTAAGATTGATAAAGAATTGACAGGAATAAACATGAAAAAGCAAGAATTTTGATTAATTTGTACAGCATGGAGATCCTGTTTCAGGTGAATTTACGAGATCTTAACTGCAGCTTGAATGAATGAAACACAGATTGAATACATAGAAAACCATAAAACTCAAGACAGAACATCAAGAATGCATTTTGAATACATATGAATCAAATGGTCAAGATTATTTCTGTGTAGTTGAGACATATTCCGGAAATTTAGTATTTAATGTCGCTGGCTTTACCAGTTCTCCTACAAATGTAATCAGACTTGTTTGAATGTTGTGAGGGTGGCTCAAGAATATTCTTGATGCCATTGAGTACAGATTGATCACTCTACAATATATCATAAGTTGAAACGTATCTCTTAAATCTAAAACCATTCAGTCATGTCTTTTTGTAATGTAGGGGGAATTTATTAAATGTGCCTCATTTGCAAAGAATCTTGATACATCAAATACTAAGTCGACTTACTGTTTAACGATAATATTAAACTGTTGAATAGTTGTATATCAAAGACATGAAACAATGAATTATGAAATTTCAGAACATAAATCCTACTGCTCTTGCCATATATATTTGCTCTGAAACATTTCCATATCCCTATTACTTTCAAATCAAACTCCTATGGGAGAAATCAGCAAAAACAGTTAAGTGCTCAATAATAATTTACTCAATTTTAGAACACATAAACCCACAATAATTTTATTGCCAAAATACCAAAGGCACTTTAAAATGAACTCAATGACACATACTTTATCCAAGGGGCTCTTTCATAGAGATTCAAAAAGCACAAATTCCCTTGGCACATCAACTTAGATGGTTAGTCTATATCATTAACAAATTGCTTCTGGTTGCTTCCTGTCTTCAAGCACTGACCCCATCAAGGTCGGCACACTCAGTCAGCGACTCCTAGGTGAGGTCTAGCGCTGTTTTATAGAACGTATCATTTATGGTATTGGGACTACTTTCATTGCAGGGGAATGCAACTGTGGCCCTTGAGTGTTGTAAGGATTAAAGCATTTGTTGGAACTGGCAGATAATGGCTGAATTTAATTTTCAAAAAAACATATGCCATTTTAAGGACTCAAATTTATGCAAAAGTATAGAGATAACTTGATATTCGCTATATATAAAGGAAAGGAGTTTTATCTCAATAAAACATCATTGTTGCAGACATTGTTTATGGGACATTAGCTCATTTCAGTCTTCCCATCTTGAATGTTAGTTCCTTGTGTATACAAATAAATGTTTTCATACATAACTGTTAGGCATGTAATATGTGTTTGTCTTGTATGAGATTGAGGGTCAAATACAAATAGGGCAATTATCTACCTTGGTTGAAAGAGTTATGGATTTACCGTAATTTAAAAAGTTGGTGTTTCTTATTCTCTTGTAGAAAACGTGCATGATTAAGTTAAATATCAGAGAAAAAGCACACTGAGTTATGTTTACTGACTACAGCTCTGCCAAGATGCAAGTAAATGACCAAATTACTGTGGTAAATGTTCTGAAGTTTGATATTTGAAAGGCTTGTAAAACTATCAACCAACATAAATATTAAATGACTCCTCTGTGATAAAAGTCCTTCTGAACATTTATTAGTGACCAGTGGCAGAGAGTTCCAAATTAAGTTAATGTTGGCTATTGTATTTCTCATAAATAATTAAAGTACACATCAAAAGCAAAGGGCAGTGAGAGAACTAACATTCAATGAACAAGCTTATTTTTCTGTGGATAAATATTATTTATTCAAAGTAATGATATCTGAAGCTGCATTTGTGACACCAAATAAGCCACCATCACAAATGAAAATTCTGTTTCCACCCCTGATGACAAAAAGAATGATAGCCAGTGTTGTTCCTAGAGGGGGTCCTGGGGACATTTGCCCACACTATTTGCTTGGTGTCCCTTACAATTTGGAGTAGTAGGATACTTTCACCATTGCAAGGGGTCCTATCTACTCAGAGAAGGCCAAAATGACCCCCTTCACTGACCACCTAGGAACAACACTGATAGCTTTGAGACAGTCTGGTAGATTATTCAGTAAAACAACACTCCAGGGAGAAATGAGCAGCAAGATAGATGAGAATAGAAGAATACTTTCTAACAGGATAGCATGAAATCACTGAAACCAAGATGGAACAACGATTAGTCATAGTGAGTCTTCTTCATATCCTTCTCTCTACAATAAATCATCACTATGTGTGCAAAGATTTAATGATAACTGATAAGTCTAAAATTAACTTCTGGCCAAAAAACATGTTACTGGGACATTTCCCTTTGTTGTGGAAGCTTGCCATATTCTTTCCTGGCAAAACATTTTTGCGGAGACATTTCCTTTTGTTGCAAAAGATTACAGCTTGCATATTCTTTCCTGGCAAAACATTTTTGCGGAGACATTTCCTTTTCTTGCAAGAGATTACAGCTTGCATATTCTTTCCTGGCAAAACATTTTTGCGGAGACATTTCCTTTTCTTGCAAGAGATTACAGCTTGCATATTCTTTCAGGGCAAAACATTTTTGCGGAGACATTTCCTTTTCTTGCAAAAGATTACAGATTGCATATTCTTTCCGGGCAAAACATTTTTGCTGAGACATTTCCTTTTGTTGCAAAAGATTACAGCTTGCATATTCTTGCCTGGCAAAACATTTTTGCGGAGACATTCCCTTTTCTTGCAAAAGATTACAGCTTGCATATTCTTTCCAGGCAGTCATTAAATGACTGATCATGATCACTTGAAATGGAGTTTGGTAGACAAATGTGTGACTACAGACAGATATTATGACAGAGTGGTCAATACAGACAGCTTAAACTAATTACAAGTCCACTTTGATTCATTCTACCATTAACTGGCCGGTATCAGAAGGACCTTGTCCTAACCATTCCTCTCTCAGCATCAATAGACAATTAGCTACAATTGATAACTTTTCAAAAACTAGTGATGGTTTGAATGTGATGACACTTCACCAGCTTGGATAATTTTAAAAACTGTGGATACAATGTTTTTAGAATTTTGATATATGTGACAAATCTCTTACCATAAACATTTAAATTGGTCATGATTTGACATTAAATGAAATCAGAAAAAAGAAAAAAAAACACAAACATCAGACATTTTCATACATTTGTAATTCTTCTTACGATTGGTAGAAATATTTGATTACATACACCACTACCATGTAATGATTTTACGAGCAGTCAAGGCCCTGATCAAGCCATAGAATGCTTATTAGTCAAGTGGACACAACACTTTCTGGTTATTGGCAAGACCATTGTGCTAAAGAGCCATTGTTTACCTTCAAATACTCTATGAAGTTGCTAAAAAGTATACATTTTGAAGATTATAATTTGGACATCTATCATTCAATTTTCACAGACAGGTAGATATTTATGTATCTATCCATTTCAAATTACAGAGCTCAACCAGGCTTCATCATCCAATGCTTATTTTCAATTTACTTATACCTCTGTCATGATTTCTAAAAAGTTCATTTAAATGACTTTGTTCTCTTGCAAGTTAAATTTTTACAAAAATAATTTTCTTTTATTGAATGTACAAAAACAAAATATTTTAAGTTTTTCTCTAATTGATTACAGGTTTCTATCATTTCATTATCTGCAACTACCACTGCGCCTTTGTATAGAGAGAAAGAGAGATTAGAATTTATAGAATAAAAGTGAATTTGATTAGACTATAATTATCTTGTTATCTTGAACTGAAATGACATGTCTTGTTCTACAAAATATAGTGATTCAAATATTAGATTTAGCTACTAATTGGACAGCTTATTCAATTTGCTGTCAGCATAATTTAATTACACAATATTGAATTAGTTTTTAGGCTGCTATCTAATTAAGTGTGATTGCGATCTTCTAGTCTTGTCACTGTATCATGTCTATTAAGTGTTTTGATAATAAACTTGTCAGACTTATACCAAAACCGGGGTCAAACAAAAATCTTAATACACCTAAAAGAGATAATTAGGTTGGCAGACAAGAAATATAAAGGTAAAACTGTTGAATCATATTAATGATGACATGACATAACATTTAACATGATATCTAAGAATAAAAATTCTAAATAAATATTTTGGTTTCATGTTACCATAATTTGACGTCAAACATACTGGATTTTGTTTCTATTTCTGCTACAACTGAAGCCATCTTAAAGATATATTTGATCAGAAGTAAAACCGACAAGGATGTCTACAAAAAAATTCTGTCAAAGAGATAAAGTAAGGAGGAAGTTTTACATTTGACAAGAACTGAAAAAGAGCAACTGCAAGTTTTTAAGAATCACATATGTCAACTGCTATTTGACAGAGAAGTACTTACTGTTGCTTAAAGGGACCATTCGAGCGGGGTATTTTTTGTGGAAACGAAATTCAGGAGGACTTTCCTGTTACCATTATATATGATTTTTACCTGGTAATGTCACATATGTTTGTGAGATAAGCATTTTAGTTGTTAAAGATTTGACAATTTGACAAAAAATAAAGTGTATTGCTCAAAAAATAAAACATCGTGAAATGAAGCCAATCATCGAAGCTACGATCGTGGAATGCATGTCACGACAAAATGCTGTCGCAACTGATAACTTTTATTATGAATTATTTGTAAATATGCTCCCCTCCTATCAATCAAGTAGTTATTACTTAATTTTGTCAATGAATAAACATATTACAGCACATTTGTTTTCTCGCAATGCTAACCTTTCAAAATGGCGGACGAAAGCGGCTCGAATGGTGCCTTTAAAGGGGCAGAAGCATGCTTTCAGGGGGAAGATAAGGGGCTGTCAGGAAAATGAAAATAAATGGTTCCAATTTAAAGAAAATTCATTTAAACTAAATGAAGCAGTATTGAATCAAAGTTATAATGTAAAGTTTAGCCATGCGATTAATGGTGTTCACACAAAAATGGCCGCCAAAGAACTTTATGTGAATCTTTATAATTTGTTCTCTGACTACGGATGCTTGGTTTGTGTAATGAGATTTTTGACATTATGAAAATTATACATTAAGCATTAAAATACAAATATCAGTCAAAAATTTAAAATATAAACTTTTCATAAAACATGCCAATGCCCCTTTAAATCAATTTGTAGATGTTAACAAGGTTAATTTTATTACAAACTTAAATAACTAAATTAAGATAAAAAAAACAAAGGAATGTATCCCTGCTGGCGGTGTTCAATTACTTCAGACATAATTATGGAAAATCATCAAACACTGAAACCGGGAGTCTAATTTCTTGAATACCAAATGAAGTGTTAGTGATGACATTTCAATGAGCTGTGTCTAAAACAATTAACAACAACAGAACTATGGGAACTCAAAACGTCTTTGAGGGGCTCCTTTCTGTAGGAAACAATAATGGTAATAGTGTAAAATCCAAGATTATCTTTCAAACTCATCTAATCAATTTAGCTCAGACACTAAAGATGAAAGTCTCTAATTAAAGCACCACCTCGTGCATGGTGTTCAACAGAGAGTGTGCCAGATATTGAACCAAAGATAAGAATTGTCTTTCATCTTGGCATTATTGGATTATTCTATTGACTCTCTAAATGGTCCCCTTTGACATCTTGTATGACCAGCCAGATAAAACAGCTCGCACCAACACCTCATATGGAACAAATAATGTCTTGGCCGTGAGATTGGAACAGAAGCCGACGATAACTTGTTCTTGGCACACATGTTGTCATGGGCATGAGATTGCCTATAAGTAATGATCTACATGAATGGCTTGCCAAAACTATGAAGTGATAAGATTGACTAATGAGAATATGGCAAATTCTGTACGACAATTGTGGCGTGCTTGACTTCATAAGGCAATTCTATAGCACAGCTAGCAATGTACAAATATACTAAAAGTTTCTGTAATATTGACAAGCCACTTGTAAGACTTAGTTGGCATGTATCAGTGTGACAAATGATAGGATGTATTTATTAGCAAGAAACATAAGTGAGACATAAAGCTTAGTTTTGGTATTATTGACAAACAAAGCAGGACCTACAAGTTATTGTCTGAGAATAACGCATGTGATTGTAATGTTAGCTTCTTTTAGAACCTTCATGTAATTCTGACAGTGTGAGGTCTAAAGCAAGTTCCTACTGGCTTCGGCTGGAGGGATATCTCTTTGACCGAACAGGTAGAGTGTAAGACTCCGGTCCCTAGTTCGAATTCCGCTGTACAAGTAAATATTGGATTTTCTTTCCTGCTTCATAATCATCATTGAAATGGTACCGGTTTGTCACAGTTCAAGTATTGAGACTAACCAATTATAAACGATATGTGAAAATTTATCAACTGTATAATGGCAGCTTGGATTATAGTAATGTCCACGAACAACAGCTAATAGGTGTGAATGCAACCATCAGTGGGACCATCAGGGAGAGAACTATGCATGTAACTGTTACATTAGTTCAGTTTCATGGTTTCCAGTAATCATCAAGACAAATGGTTTGTCACATTTAAGATGTCATCAGTATGACAAGTGAGATTATGTCTTCCTTGAAGGACATTTCAGAAGCAATAAGGAAAAACAAATATACATGCAACTTCCATATCCTGGGTATGCGACGTTTTAATTTTTTGTAAATTGATGTTTTATAATTACAGTTTTGATTGCAATGATACAAAGATACTACTGCCAACATCTTAATACATTATACTTATACCAAACCGAAAGAGATAAGTATGTATTAATGTGCATTAAAAATGACATTTAAGTTTGACCATTAAGCCATATTCCAAACAGTGTAGGCTACCAATTATAGTTAAACAACTTAAAGCATTTATCATTATCATTATTATTAAGGATCTGCTATTGGTTGATTATAGGAAGAGATTTCATATTTTAAAAACAAGAACCTTGAACTCGAGAAAAATACTAAGTGTCATTTAATGAACTGCTTCAGAAAAGTTCAACATCAAGATGTTGTTAGGAGTAAAAAGCAATTAAGGTGCACTAAAGACATTTGTTCAAGTGCTACTTGTCTTTCAAGATGTTTCCTAATAACATCCCCCAAACCTTTGAAAAACTCTTTTGAGTCAAGGATTCTCAAGAGCCATATGCTGAAAAACCTTAATGACCTCTAACATGACAGTAAAACAAACAGTGCATGTCTTTCTAAAAGAAACCAGTGAAACTCATGGCCACAAGACAAACCTTACAAGGGGAAATCTTTGCACAAATGATTGCTAGGTTGGTATTTTTCAATCACTCTTAAAACCCAGTAACAGTGTTTGAGATAAGTTTTGGTCTCAACAAGCAGGCAGGGCTTGCAGTTTGAAAAATCGACCAGACCTCCCAAACATTTGACAATCATTGCAATGTGAAAACATTTAGTATCTCTAAAATCACACAAGCCATCAGGGCTTGCTGACCACTTCTCCAACAAGCCCCATCTGAAAATAACCAGCAATTGGCAGGCAATAGGCACAATTTTGAATACTGCCCATAATAGCTTTTATCATCTGTCCCCTGATCATTTAAGGAAAACTTCAAATACAGTAGAACTCGGACAAAATAAACTCCAAGGGACCAAATAATTTAGTTCGCTATAACTGGTGTTCGCTATACGAATATAATTTTTGTGATATAATATAGGGACGGGACTTTTTTTTTTTCACTATATCCAATTGTTCGCTATATATGAGTTAGCTATATCCGTGTTCTACTATATACCAAAATAAATTAGCTCTCTACATATTAAGGTAACTTTTAACTCTATGCCATCAATTACTTACTTTACATCAATTAACTTTGGAAAGAAAAATTTGATCATTTGATCAAAGATAAGAAAAGCCTGACTTTTAATAAAAGACATGTACAAAGTGTTTGAGGATATTCTTTGTGAAAGAAGTCATATCTTTAAATATTGTCTACAAGTTGGCAGCAAATTAGTACAATGACAATTCTATGCAAACGATGACAACAAACATCAAAGCACCAGTAGGATCGTTTGATACTGAGTTTCCTGTGATACTGAGACAATCATGGACTGCATGAAGTGTCAAAAGCATTGCTTATTTTAGGAACAACTGTGAGGTGAGGTGAGGTGAGATGGGGTTTATCGCCGCTTTCAAGAGTATTTCACTTATATCGCGGCTGCTAGTATTATTGCACTATTGTGGCTATGTGTTGCGGTGAAACCTGCGAGCATAGGCTGGAACTAGCAACCATGGGTGGTACTGCACTGAAATTCAGTGTAGCATTGCACCCAAACCTGACTGCGTGTAGAACAGTTCTCTACTGCAGACAAAGTTGCCGAGCCCCTGGCGGGATTCGAACCACGGACCTCCTGATCCGAAGCCGAACACGCTAACCACGGCGCTATCCCGCCCCCAGAACAACTGTAGATGTCATTCTAATATCACCAATTTCTTCAAAAATCTTCTATTTAACTGCACAAGCTTCTTTTAACATTGTCTTGCCGATGGAAGACAAATGCAATTCTTGTGGACGACAGTTGTTACTCTGTGAATCACGGTTCTTGTCATCTGTATTACAACAATTTCCCTTGACTTATGTAAGTGCCATGTTGCCAGAGTTTCTACAGCAATCTTAGCAGCTTGGGTTTTGTGACAACTAAGTAATTAATCATTTGGGAATTCTTCTGCAGCTTCATGCTAGAAACTAACACCACCCTAGACTGATTGTCTTGCAACCATAGATTGACTTTGGAAATGTGATGTATACAGACAGGATAAATAGTGGAGTAAAAAAATATATTTTGATGTCGAATAAGAACAGTAGCATCATATACATTTAAGTGGATTTATGGATTTAAAAGATTTTTAATTATATATGTACCATTCAGCAGTGTTATACTTATACTGCAGTGTTCAGTCCCTAATAAACCCCTTGTCCACCTTGCTAGGAATCAAATTCTTGAAAATAGGAAAGGATTATTTGCAAAATGAGGGACTCGTCAAAGTCTGCTAGGACTAATCTTTTGTGGTTGTCATACTGAACATTTTTGTACTCTCATGTCAGAATGATGAATTTGCTTCTTTTGTTATATTATGAAGAAGTATGTTTTTCTCTTAGATCTGACAATAAAGGCATGAATACTGAAAAGACAAAATAAATATTTCACAATTATTCATAATTAAACAGATGTTGATATCAAAATTATGGTTTTTACTCATGTCATCTCATTGAAAATTTACATACTCCTTCAAACAATATCTTAGCCTTATTGTTACATTATTCAAAGCAGATTCATGCAAATACCATAAAACCAAAAAGCAATAACTTTGATAACACATTGCAAGCGTAACTCTCAGAATACAAACACCGTCACCCATTATTTTTTAACCCCTTCATGACAACCCTCTGTCTTTTCATATTCTCCTATCATTCCAGACAAATAGCATATGTAATAAGGAAATTGTGAACATCTATAATGCAAAACATAGGTTTCATGGAGGCATGATCAATTGTGTACTGTTGTGATGAGTACTTTAATACTCAGGTAATCTGACAATCTGGTGCTCAAGATCATTAATAGATTTATACAAGGTCCTATTTGAGGGTTCCATTGGCATAAAAGGATTTTGAAAGAAATATGACTTGGATTTTTTAGTTATCAAAAAGTGATAAACAGAACAATAACGTTTGGTGACTTATCTACAAGTGAAGTGATCATTTTCAAAACAAAAGAATTAATTTAAAACGATGCAACTAAAGAAATACTTTTTTTTTAAAACTCATCAATTACTTTAAAAACTTTTCTAGCATCTGTAGAAAAACATTGCAAATAAACACATCCATTCATTTCATTCTGAAAGACAAATCAGTTATTCCCCTAACAAGTTATAATCTTCAAGTAATCAGTAAAAGTCTCAACAAACTGCATGAAATAACATTAAAATCAGCCTTAAATCTCTTGATAACATAAACCTAAGTTGATTATATCAAATCTCTTATTTTTCAAAATCAACAAGTTTATAATGTGTTCTGAGCACGATAAGATCTCTGTTCTTCCAAAACAACCCAGCTGTTTGGCCACATAAAAAGACTTATCGGTAGTTTGCTGTAGA